>JAWWNI010000777.1:67500-663230 GCA_034642065.1 Darevskia nairensis
TTGATTGACCACAGACAATCTCAGACAAACCAGTCCCCCCCTCTGCACTACCAGTGTGTAAAGGGACCCCTGACCGTTAGGTCCAGTTGTGGACGACTCTGGGGTTGCGTCACTCATCTCGCTTTATTGGCCGAGGGAGCCGACGTACAGCTTCCGGGTCATGTGGCCAGCATGACTAAGCCGCTTCTGGCGAACCAGAGCAACGCACGGAAACGCCATTTACCTTCCCGCCAGAGCGGTACCTATTTATCTACTTGCACTTTGACGTGCTTTCGAACTGCTAGGTTGGCAGGAGACTGGGATATAAGACGACCCCAATTTTTAAACATTAATTTCACGTAAAAAATACTCATACACGGAAAAGTACGGCACCTCCCAGCGGAGGAGAACCCTGCCTTTCCTCAGTCCTCAGGACACACCCCAACCACTTTTGCTTCCAGGACTGGATAGAAGGAGAAGATGGAGCTGGGAGCCTCCACAGGTCTTCACCAACCAGATGTTTTGGACTACAACTCCCATGCCTGTGCTGGTTGGGGCTGATGGGAGTTGTAGTCCACCTGGTTGGTGGAGGATGGCCTAACCCACCTAACCCCCAGCCCAAAGGACAAGGAAGTTTTGCCCAAAGCCCAGCTCCATGAGGAACCTCCTACCCCTATGCAAGCTGGTCATTGCATGAACAACTGTTGTCCAAGTTTGGTTTTTTCTTTTTCCTCTTCCCTCCCCATCCTGTTTGCCTTGTGTGCTGTCTATTTTTTTTTTCCTAGATTGAAAGACGGTGGGCAGGAACCTGTGGGCTTTTGGGACTCAGCCCGGCGTAACCCAGCACGCAAAAGTATGCAAAGGTTTGACACTTAGTATAAGCCATTTGCCTTGATATTTCTCTCTCTCACACACACACACACACGGGAGATAAAGCAAAGTGACACCTGAACACACCCACCCAAATCCAGGTTTCTAAGCAATATTTCATTTCAAAATAAGAAAAAGATATTGGGGATTTAGCTGATTTGCACGTTATTCTTTCAGTTCTGGAAGCCTAACCCAAGATGTGTGCAATGTAGCAGCTCAGGATTATGGGGGAAATAACTCTGCACGTGCTCAGAGATCCTCTCTTCTTTCATATCCCTCCCCATTTTTCAGGCTGCGTCTTGGCACTAAAAGCAGGTTCTGGGTCAGACCTTTGACTCAGATGAATCCCTGCAGGACCTTAGTAGCCTAAATAGTGAAATCCCCAATCACATCAGGAGGGAACTGACATATTTTGATTGGTGGAATCCTCTGAAAACTGTGGCTGGATGGATCCCAGATCAATGGGTCAACCATTTTCATGTTGCCATGCAGGAATTTAAATGCACGGGGTGGCAGACAAGGTATTAGGCCAGTGATGGCTAACCTTGACACCCCAGATGTTTTGGAACTACAGCTCCCATCATCCCTAGCTAACAGGATCAGTGGTCAGGGATGATGGGAGTTGTAGTCCCAAAACATCTGGAGTGTCAAGGTTAGCCATCACTGTATTAGGCCATAATAATTTATACCTGCATGCCTCCGCAATAATTTGTGGTGTGTTAAACGCTCAGAAGAAAAACTACCACTGTCTTCCCTTTCTGGTTACCTGGTAAGCAGGCAAGTGGCTATTTACAAGCCAGTTACATAAGCAATATAATATACTCACCTGATGGCGCTGATGACTCCTCCCAGGATTCCCATGGCTCCGCCTCCACCTCCACCACCTCCTCCACCTCCACCGCCTCCACTTCCCCCTCCACCGCCTAAAAACCCTCCGATGACATTGCCAATGTTGATGTTCGCTCCCCCGATCTTGATGTTGCCTCCGCCGCCGCCTCCACCGCCTCCGCCTCCGCCAAGGAAGTTTTTGACAAGGAACATTTTCAGAAGTGTTTTCTCTGTTTGGAGAGAAAGGAAAGTTTGTTTAAAACACACCAGCACAAAAAGTGCAACTTCTGCTGTGCAATAATATGCACATCGTGGTGTTACGTTGGTCACAAGTTTTGTTACGCATAAAACACATTTCAGGTAACACCTCGTCACATTTTCTTAATGCTATAAGAACCTCAAAGAAGAGAATTAGAAGAAGAAGAAGAAGAAGAAGAAGAGTTTGGATTTGATCTCCCGCTTTATCACTCCGCGAAGGAGTCTCAAAGCGGCTCACATTCTCCTTTCCCTTCCTCCCCCACAACAAACACTCTGTGAGGTGAGTGAGGCTGAGAGACTTCAGACTAGCCCAAGGTCACCCAGCAGCTGCATGTGGAGGAGCAGAGACGCGAACACGGTTCACCAGATTACGAGTCTACCGCAGTTAACCACTACACCACACTGGCTCTCAGATCTTTCTTTTCTCTTGTTAAGGGGGGAGAATTACATGGTTTTTTAAACCAACATAACACACCCAACCAACCTTCTTTTATTTGTTATATGGTTCTGTATTGTATTGTGTTTATCAGTATTTTTAAATTATGTGGAGTGTCTTATTTGAGTTGATATAGCAACCGAGGAATTTCATTGCTCCCACGAGGGGACAATGACAATAAAGATTTATTCTATTCTATTTATTCTATTCTATTCTAACCTAAATCGTATTGTATAACGCTAATCTGATTCTGTTCCCAACTCCTGTCCCTGAACTGTTTCCATTCCAGTTTGAATAAGAGCTACTTTTTAACACTTTGTGCCCAAATTTGCTTCCCCCCCCCCATTTCCTCTACCCTCCCAATCCTCGTTTTCTTTTGTGCCGTGTCTGTTATATAGTAATCCTTCAGGGAGAGATTCTGTTGCTTTGCCTGACTCTGTACAAGCTGTTCTGAGAACCCTTTTGGTTGAAGGAGGGGTATAAAAAATCTGAATAAATTAAGGGATAAATTCACACATCTCTGAGTAAGCTTCAAGGAAATAGGGAGAAACCTCCAAGGACTGACAATATAATCCTGTACCCACAGACTTGGAGAAGGTCCCATTGAAGTCAATGGAGCTCTTCCTTCCTTTCAGACTCACATTTATAGGATTACACTGTAAAGAACAATAGAAAAACTGGAATAGATTTCTGGATATCCGGAATAGATTATGCAGCAGAGTGTCCTGCCTTTATTTATCAATTTACAGGGCGTAACACCCACCCACTCCCAAAAAAGGGGGGAGAACCCCCTATGCCTTTACTTCTTTTTTAAAACTAAGCTATGGCCCTTAATATTTAATGCATATCACTTGGGAAGACAGGCGAACTAATGCCAGTGTACTGGAAGAAGCAAAGATCACCAGTGTCGAAGCAATGATTCTTCAACATCAACTTCGTTGGACTGGTCATGTTGTGCGGATGCCTGATGATCGTCTTCCAAAGCAACTACTCTATTCCAAACTTAAAAATGGAAAGCGTAATGCTGGAGGTCAACAAAAGAGGTTTAAAGAGTCTCTCAAGACATCTGAAGGCAGCCCTGTTTAGGGAGGCTTTTAATGTTTAATAGATTATTGTATTTTAATGTTCTGTTGGAAGCCGCCCAGAGTGGCTGGGGAAACCCAGCCAGATGGGCGGGGGTATAAATAATAAATTATTATTATTATTATTATTATTATTATTATTATCATCATCATCAAGGCAAATCTAAACAAATGTAGTATAAACACCAACAATTGGGAAACACTGGCCTGTGAGCGCTCCAGTTGGAGAACAGCCTTGACCAAAGGTGTCATGGGCTTTGAAGACACTCGAACTCAGGACGCAAGGGAGAAACGTGCTAAGAGGAAGGCACGCTTGGCAAATCCACACCGGGATCAACTCCCGCCAGGAAACCTATGTCCCCACTGTGGAAGGACGTGTGGATCCAGAATTGGCCTCCACAGTCACTTACGGACCGTGTTTATGGAAGACAATCTTACTCGGCTACGAGGGATCGCAGAAGAAGAAGAAGAAGAAGAAGAAGAAGAAGAAGAAGAAGAAGGACAGTTCAAGAAGGATACTGACAAGCTGGAACGTGTCCAGAGGAGGGCAACCAAAATGGTCAAAGGCCTGGAAACGATGCCTTATGAGGAACGGCTTAGGGAGCTGGGTATGTTTAGCCTGGAGAAGAGAAGGTTAAGGGGTGATATGATAGCCATGTTAAAATATATAAAAAGATGTCATATAGAGGAGGGAGAAATGTTGTTTTCTGCTGCTCCAGAGAAGCGGACATGGAGCAATGGATTCAAACTACAAGAAAGAAGATTCCACCTAAACATTAGGAAGAACTTCCTGACAGTAAGAGCTGTTCGACAGTGGAATTTGCTGCCAAGGAGAGTGGTGGAGTCTCCTTCTTTGGAGGTCTTTAAGCAGAGTCTTGACAGCCACCTGTCAGGAATGCTTGGATGGTGTTTCCTGCTTGGCAGGGGGTTGGACTGGATGGCCCTTGGGGTCTCTTCCAACTCTAGGATTCTATGATTCTATGTATATGTCCTAACCATAGTTCTCTGCCCCATCCTGCCTGCAATTCTCATTCTCAGCTCAGCACCTTTGTGACCGTGTTGCGGCCCGTCCTGGGAAACCAGTATGAACTCCAGTGTGTGACTGACATCCAGGTGGGTGACCAACTCTATGATTCTATGATTCGAAGAAGAAGAAGAAGAAGAAGAAGAAGAAGAAGAAGAAGAAGGGGGCACATTATTTAAAACTAGTTGAAGTTAGCCCGTTACATAACGGGCGCTAGAGGAGGCGGAGGCAGGAGGAGGCAGAACAGCGGCCGCTGGGGGTGTGGAGAGGGGCTCCCTCCCCCTTCTTCGTTTTCCCTGGGGGCGGCGGTAGCGGCGGCGAAGACGGGGCGGCCCTCTGCGTCCGTGTGAGGCAGCGGCGCTGGCGCAACTGAGAACGCGCGTGCGCCGCCGCTGCCTCATGGACACGCCCCCCTCTCCGCCCGCTCCAATCCCTGCGTCCGTGTGGGTCCCGGACATGCGCAGTAGCGCACTTCCGTGACACACAGAACGGACGCAGGGACACAGCCACTTTATTATATAGGATGTCTCCATCCTGTTTCCTTTCCCAAAGAATACTCAAAGAGGTTAATAGTAAAAATTCTGCCTGTACCCAAATGCTAGATATCAGCCTTGTAGAAGCTAGTGGGCCTGAGAATAGTTTCCGGGGGGGGGGGTTACATGAAGTGGGACCCCTCCTTGCAGTGGGGTGGGGGGGGTCAAAAGCATAGCATGCAAACAAGGAAGCTGCTGGATTGCAGCAATGAACCCCTCCCTGCCACAAACTCTGCATCGAGACTATTTTAATGCGGCCCCCGCCCCCCTCCTGGAGGAACAGGAGGAACGAAATAGATCAGGGGATTTAGAAAAGCTCAGGGAAAGGTCTTTAGCCACGCTTGGAAAAAACAGGCTTAACTTAATGGTCACTGTTCAAAAAGGTAATCACCACTCCCTGTACTTTTCCTGCATTTAATTTCCTATTGTCCTCAACAGGGCCGGATTGAGGTTTGATGAGGCCCTCAGATACTGAAGGTCCAGCTGTCCTTTGTCAACAACAAATTGTCCCTGTTTTTTGTGTTGAATATATAGTAAAGGGACCCCTGACCACTAGGTCCAGTCGTGTCCGACTCTGGGGTTGCAGCGCTCATCTCGCATTATTAGCCAAGGGAGCCGGCGTACAGCTTCTGGGTCATGTGGCCAGCATGACTAAGCCACTTCTGGCGAACCAGAGCAGCGCATGGAAACGCCGTTGACCTTCCTGCCAGAGTGGTACCTATTTATCTACTTGCACTTCATGCTTTCAAACTGCTAGGTTGACAGGAGCAGGGACCGAGCAACAGGAGCTCACCCCGCCGCGGGGATTTGAACCGCCGACCTTCTGATCGGCAAGCCCTAGGCTCAGTGGTTTAGACGACAGCGCCACCTGCGTTGTAAAGGTAAAGGGACCCCTGACCATTAGGTCCAGTCGTGTCCGACTCTGGGGTTGCATGCTCATCTCGCTTTATTGGCCAAGGGAGCAGATGTTTGTCCGCAGACAGCTTCTGGGTCCTGTGGCCACCATGACTAAGCCGCTTCTGGCGAACCAGAGCAGCGCACGGAAACACCGTTTACCTTCCTGCCGGAGCAGTTCCTATTTATCTATTTGCACTTTGACCTGCTTTCGAACTGCTAGGTGGGCAGGAGCTGGGACTGAGCAACGGGAGCTCGCCCCATCGCAGGGATTCGAACCGCCAACCGTCTGATCAGCAAGCCCTAGGCTCCATGGTTAATTGATGGACCTAATAGGTATCTCAAGCCATTTGCCCATATTGCCATGCAACCGGTCCATGCAGAATGTCGGCACCCTGTATATAGAAAGGAGCAAACCAGGGATATTTGAGGGAGCAGGCTAGCAGGCGGGACCCATGACTTACATCCTAGGAGCCTACACAACACAAAACACGGTTGCTGTATGTAGGTTTTGTTTTATTTGTTTTTTATCTTATATTTTGGAAAGGTACATCCAGGTTTTTTTTTTCCTTTAAATTTTATGGGGGCCCCCATGAGAGTGGGGTCCTAAGCTAGAGCTTGTTTAGCTGATACGTAAATCTGGCACTGTTCCTCAATATTAACCATTCCCACCCCCTGTGTGTGTCTGTTTGTGGGTCTGCGTTTGTGCGTGATTTCATGTGTGTATGTGTGAACCTGCAACTCAGGATAACCCTGCATTTGGGTAGAAATGGACTGGGGTCCAGAAGCGTTTCTGCCATATTTGCAGGGGGCTCGACTACATGACTCTCGGGGATTCCCCTCCCATCTCTACGATTCTACAAAATATTCTGGTCTTTCAGCTGCCATGGAAACTCTGTGTTGGCTTTTGTTTTGTTTAGTTTTTGCATGTTCAACCTTTCCGGGGAAGGGTTATTTGCAAATCTCACACCCAAATAGCTCTAATTCTGGTTTTAAATATTGGTGGCGAGCATCAGAGGATGCAGAGAGGGAGTTTGGGCGATAGGAAATGTTCCTACCCCATATGGACAAGGAAGGGGCAGCGGGGAGAGAGAATGCAATGGAACGGCTTAGGGAGCTGGGTATGTTTAGCCTGGAGAAGAGAAGGTTAAGGGGTGACATGATAGCCATGTTCAAATATATAAAAGGATGTCATATAGAGGAGGGAGAAAGGTTGTTTTCTGCTGCTCCAGAGAAGCGGACACGGAGCAATGGAGTCAAACTACAAGAAAGAAGATTCCACCGAAACATTAGGAAGAACTTCCTGACAGTAAGAGCTGTTCGACAGTGGGATTTGCTGCCAAGGAGTGTGGTGGAGTCTCCTTCTTTGGAGGTCTTTAAGCAGAGGCTTGACAGCCACCTGTCAGGAATGCTTGGATGGTGTTTCCTGCTTGGCAGGGGGTTGGACTGGATGGCCCTTGGGGTCTCTTCCAACTCTAGGATTCTAGGATTCTATGACTTCTCCTGCTCTAAGCACTCATTGTCCCCACACAATACTAGATCTATAAGCTGGGAATCCTGACATCCAGCCGCCCCAAACCTAGTGCTGATGGGAACTGTAGTCCAAAACATACGGAAGACACCATGTTTGTGGGAGGGGGGTGCATTATAGTTGGATAAAACGGCTCCAACTTCTCCGGTTACTTCATTCTCCCCAGCTAGCAAAATCCATATTTTTCTTTCCAAAGCTGCAAAGACGACCCAGATACCCCATGTTTCCTCTTTTTACCCCCTTTTCCGCTAGATTATTATTATTATTATTATTATTATTATTATTACAAAATAAAAAATAAAAAAATTCCTTCCAATAGCACCTTAGAGACCAACTAAGTTTGTTCTTGGTATGAGCTTTCGTGTGCATGCACAAATTATTACTATTATTATTATTATTATTATAGATTGTTAACCCCTCCCAAAAAAGAAATCACTTAAGAGCAGGACCCTTTAAGAAACATTGCTGACGTTTGAGAATGGAAGGCATTTAAGAAATGTTTTCGCAGGACCAGTTTAAGACAGAAGCTGGAAATGTCCCTTCCAACATTCCTGTTTTGTGTGTTTGGAGGAGCTTTGCAGGCCTGACAGCCTGGCGTGTCTGTCGGGTGGCGTGAAACCGGATTAACTGTCACAGGCTCCTCCTCGGAAGGAACTATGGGGTGTGTAGTTCTGCAGGCGCTTAGGGCTCTGCCTGCCGGAGCACCCTGATTCATTGCCCTGCCTACAACTCCCAGGGTTCCCTGCAGTTACAAAAAAAGGATCTGTGGGCAGATCCATACATTCAAAGAATTGCAAATGCACATTTAAAGCACATGATCTCCCCCCCCCCCGCCCCGAAGAATCCTGGGAACAATAGCTTCCCTTCACAACGCTACCATTTGCAGCACCCTGAACCAAACTACGGTTCCCAGCCTTCTTGGGGGTGAAGACATGCTCTTTGAATGTGCACTGAATATGCTTCAAATGTACGGATCTGCCCTTTGTTGGGGTCCTGGGCACGTTTACCTGGGAGTAAGCTCTACTGTGCACAATAGACTTCCCACCCCACCCCCCAAAGAAAAAGGTTTACTGGTAATTTAAAAATGCTTTGGAATAAAAGGATGGTTTGGTGTGTGTTTCCCGCTCATGAAATATAACGAAAGTGGAAGGTGGCCTGCCCATTTTTAGCATGAGCACAGAAACCTTGAGATCTGGGCAGGGATCCAGACCATTGCAGCAGAGTAAAATGCTCCAACACAAGAGTAACCCTCCCCAATTTAGAGAGCAGCTCAACACAGGGCAACAGGGATCTGTTGACTTCACGGGATCTAATATTTTGCAATACTTTGTGGAGGAGTTTGCAATAGTGTTGCCTAGGAAAGAGAGTGAGTGTGTGTACATCTCTATCGCCAAGGAGCTGTGAGACTCCTAGAATTGTAGAGTTCAAAGGGATCCCAGGGGTCATCTAGCCCAACCCCCTGCAACGCAGGGATCGCGGCGAAATTGGGGCAGCTTTTAGGAAATTGCTAAAGATGAAATACAATGAAACGCAGTAAGAGAGATAGGAGGAAGCCAAATCAAGATAAGGAAAGAAGAAAGGGAAAAAGAAGATGTATGTGTTAATTGTTGCGTTAGTTGTTGTATGTAATATGTGATATGAGTTTATAAGTGTTTATATGTTTGGAAACCCTAATAAAAATTATTTTTAAAAAAAATAAAATAAATTGGGGCAGCTTGGAGCTGGGA
This sequence comes from Darevskia nairensis, assembly GCA_034642065.1. Taxonomy (NCBI): domain Eukaryota; kingdom Metazoa; phylum Chordata; class Lepidosauria; order Squamata; family Lacertidae; genus Darevskia; species Darevskia nairensis. The sequence continues at coordinate 76,663 of JAWWNI010000777.1, forward strand.
AAACAGACACAGAGAGAGGCATCCCTAGACAAAACGTCTGCAAAATATTAAATCCTGTGAGGTGAATGGATCCCTTACTAGATTATCTCGCACCCAACATCATCTGCGTCTCATTGTAGGCCTGGAGGGAGACCCCACAAAGTTCCTGGAACTTTTATCTGGTTGAAGGGCGGTTGGGAGGCATCTTCCGTGGATCAGCCACGGATTGGGTCCAAGGGCAACAGATCCCAGGAACGGATACAGGACCATAACGGAAAAAGATGGGTGGGGAAGGAAAAACATTCCCGGTGGAAAATCACCAGATATAGGAGATCCAAGAAAAAGAGGGCTATTGTATCCAACTGGAGTCTACTTTTAAAAAAAACACCCATTAAAGTTAATGGGCCGAGGTGAGTCATGTACATGGATCCCTATGGGTCTACTCTGAGTAGGGTTTACAATGACCGGATTATTTAGGGTGGGTGGGTGAGAGAGACAGATCTCTTTCGAAGGAGAGAAGATGTGTGTGAAAAGGAAGGGCGAGTTTGCGGGGGGGGGGAGTAGATTACAAAACGGAAACTAATGCTGAGAGAGAGAGAGAGCAATGAGGGATCTAGGGTGCGCCGGATCGTGTCCAAATGGGCTCCAGGGCATTTAGAGGGAGGGGAAATGGACAGTGGGCAAAACGACCAATATTTATGGCAAGGGCGCCAGAGGAGGCCCAGTGGAGGAAGTAGATCCTCTCCGTAGTCCTGTGAATGGGGCGGGGGCCCGGATCCACCCGTGATCTCCCCAAGGGATCCACTGCCTGGAAGGAGAAAAAACCCCAGCTGGTGCCCAGAACCAGCCTGCAGGTCCGGATCTGCTCCCCGCTTACCTTGTGGCCGAGGCTGCTGCGGGATCGCTTCTGCTGCGGGCGGATCTCCGGCCGGTCCGCTGCGGGATCTACCACGCCCGAGCGAGTCACTGCGGCGGAGCCACCCGGAGGGCGCCGCGGGGTCCTAGCGCCTAGAAGCTTTCCCACCTCGCTCCGCTTCTACGCCGCGGAAAGCTTCACCCGTTGAATTTCTGCCTGCCATGCCAGAAAAATAACACACAGAGAGAACGAGGTTGATATCAGCCTCCAGAGGCGGCGTTAAATGACTGTTTCTTTTTCTTTTTTTAATAGTTTTTTTATTGAATTCTACACATTTTATGTTCATCACAGTCAATGTTTTCACCAAAATAGTATATCAATCCCTACCTTCCCCCCCCCCACCCTAGACTTCCCCCAAACTCCTCGTCAGGCTCATTAATTCTTTACTTCTCCTGCCTGTTTTCTTCTAGTTTCCTTTTATAATCTTTCAATTAAATATTGCCATAGTCATTTCAATTTTGTATCATCTTTCCCATATTACATCTTAACTTCTTTGTTTGTTTGTTTTCTTAATTCTGTTTACTCAAACCCTGCTAGTGAGTCAACTGCTTTACAATAGTTCTTTAAATACAGCAAAAACAGTTCCCAATCTTTCTTAAAATTTATTTTGTCCTTATCTCTTAGTTTCCCCATTAAATCACTGTTACAAAAGGCTAGAGGTCCTTTTTGAATGTGTGTGTGTGTGTGTGTGTGTGTGTGTGTGTGTATGTGGATAGGTAAAGGTAAAGGGACCACTGACCATTAGGTCCAGTCGTGTCCGACTCTGGGGTTGCGGCGCTCATCTCGCTTTATTGGCCGAGAGCCGGCGTACAGCTTCCGGGTCATGTGGCCAGCATGACAAAGCCGCTTCTGGCGAACCTGAGCAGCGCATGGAAACGCCGTTTACCTTCCCGCCGGAGCAGTACCTATTTATCTACTTGCACTTTGACGTGCTTTCAAACAGCTAGGTGGGCAGGAGCAGGGACCGAGCAACAGGAGCTCACCCCATCGCGGGGATTCAAACCACCGACCTTCAGATCGGCAAGCCCTAGGCTCTGTGGTTTAACCCACAGCGCCACCTGGGTCCCGCTATGTGTGTGTGTGTGTGTGTGTGTGTGTGTGTGTGTGTAAGTACCCTGTTTCTCCTAAAATAAGACGTAGCCTTAAAATAAGCCGTAGCAGGATTTATACGCATTTGTGAAATATAAGCCATACCCTAAAAATAAGCCATATCCAGAAAATAAGACATAGTGACGTGGCGCCTTTCCCTTAAGACGGCCTGGATAGGCGTGGCTATGCAGCGTACCGACGTGGAGTGGTTAAAATAAGACATCCCCCGAAAATAAGCCATACTGTGTTTTTTTTAGGGGGGAAATATATAAGACGGTGTCTTATTTTAGGAGAAACACGGTATATATATACGCGGGTGGAGCTGTGGGTTAAACCACAGAGCCTAGGGCTTGCCGATCAGAAGGTTGGCGGTTCGAATCCCCGCGACAGGGTGAGCTCCCATTGCTCGGTCCCTGCTCCTGCCCACCTAGCAGTTCGAAAGCACGTCAAAGTGCAAGTAGATAAATGGGTACCGCTCCGGCGGGAAGGTAAACGGCGTTTCTGTGCGCTGCTCTGGTTCGCCAAAAGCGGCTTTGTCATGCTGGCCACATGACCCGGAAGCTGTACGCTGGCTCCCTTGGCCAGTAACGCGAGAGGAGAGCTGCAACCCCAGAGTCGGACACGACTGGACCTAATGGTCAGGGGTCCCTATATATATTTCGAAATATATTTCAGACTCCCCTTTCTCACCCCCACCGCTTGCATGATTTCCCAGCATCCCCTGCTTTTCGCAGGCTCGCAGCTGCAGGCAGAAATGACTGGAGGTGTGTTCCATCTATGGCCGTGAGAGCTCAGTCGAACCTCCACCTTCTGAGGCAGTCTACCACTATGAATTGGCAGGTGCTGCCAGGGAGCAACACACAGCCTTGCCTTCACGCCCCCTGCTGGTCGGCTTGTCCGTTCCATCATTTATTTCTAAAAATATTTCTGTTCCCCCACATCTAAATATGTACCTGATCAAAACGCTTTACAGCGATAAAAAAACCATTAGAAAGTTAAAATCAGGCGTCATTTAACCACTGCGCAAGGGCTGTGGCCTTAATTGCCTGTGCAGCCCCTGGCGGAATGGAAGTTTTCCGCAGGCGTTTAAAAGTTGATACAGAGGGGGCCTGCTTAATCTCTAGTAGCAGAGCATTCCACCGGACTATCCCGAAGATGCCAGAGGCCCTGCTTTTATCAAATGAGCCTCAAAAGCTGGACTAGAAAGGACCCACTTCAGGTTTGGTGTCGCTGGCTCTACCCCATGGTCCTTAAATCCCACTACAAATACATCCCAGAATTGCTTTCCCTTATTGCAGGGGAACTGTGCACAGGGCCGGATTGAGGTTTGATGCGGCTCTCCTTTGTTCACAACAAATGATTGCTGTTTTTTTGTTGTTGAATATATGCTAGATTTATTGACCTCATAGGTATCCAAAGCCATTTGCACATCACAAATAGGAGCCTGTACAACACAAAACACTGTTGCTGAATGTAGGTTTTATTTTATTTGTTTTTTATCTTATATTTTGGAAATGTACATCCAGGTTTTTTTTCCTTTAAATCCCCCCCCCCAGAGAGTGGGGCCCTAACCTATAGCTTGTTTAGCTTATACAGTATGTAAACCCGGCACTGCTGCGCCCCCCCAAATGTTGCTGGACTACAATTCCCATCATCCACGGCCATTGGCCACTCCGTCCGAATACAGCTGAAGGGAGTTGGGAGTCCAACAGTGTCTGGCCGGCAGGAGGGCTCTCCTAGTGGCAATCCATCCTAATCTGACCCCCCCCCATACACCCCCTCTATAAATAGGGACTAGAGCAGTTAGCGAGGGAGGGGCTGCTGCTGCTTGAGACTAACAATCCGAAGCGGCTCCGCATTAATGGATTCGCATCAGGCGCTTCCCCCACTCAAAAGAGAGCGAACTGTTGGTTTTACTCAGGGAGGAGCGAAGTTTGCTCGGCTCGCTTTCTCTTCCTGCTCGCGAACTGGCTCTGCCGGTTCCTGGACTGTAGCGAGGAAGCGGAGCGTGTCCGATCCGGAGTCCCCCCCGGTTGCTGGGGCGGCCGGATTCCGTTGCTCGGCCCCAGCAGCTTCTGATTCAGGCGCCAGGAATGCGCCTGTGGGTGGGTGGGTGCCGAAAGGGGGCGACGCCCTCTTGCGGGAAGAGAGGGGTGGGGTCGGGGAGGGAAGGCCTTCTTCCTCTCCGGAGACAATGCGGAGTCACTCCGGATTAAGGCCGACCCGCTTGCCAACTCCTGGAAGCTGTATTGAAATCTATTTCACCCCGCCCAATTATTATTTTTTTTGAACTTTTGGTGCAATTGTAAATACAAAGGCAACTCGAAATGCAAAAAGTATGACTTAAAGACAATTTTTTAAAAAAATCAACGAAATACAGGGCAATTAAATAAAAATTAAAAAATCGTCCAGTAGCACCTTAGAAGAAGAAGAAGAGTTTGGATTGGATATCCCACTTTATCACTCCCTGAAGGAGTCTCAAAGCGGCTCACATTCTCCTTTCCCTCCCTCCCTGTGAGGTGAGAGGGGCTGAGAGACTTCAGAGAAGTGGGACTAGCCCAAGGTCACCCAGCAGCTGCATGGGGAGGAGAGGGGACGCGAACCCGGTTCACCAGATTACGAGACTACCGCTCTTAACCACTTCACCAACTAAGTTTGTTTTGGGTATAAGCTTTTGTGTGCTGGCACGCTTCTTCAGATACAGGAAAGCTTATACCCAGAACAAACTTAGCTGGTCTCTAAGGTGCTACTGGACAATTTATTATTATTATTATTATTATTTTATTTTATTTCGACTGCGTCAGACCAACACGGCTACCTACCTGAAACAGGGCAAAGAGACATGTAAGGAATTTCTGTACATGCTTGGGGAAACCCGCTTCAGATTTGAATCGGGTAAATCGTAATAAACCGATTTCCTATTATTGCAGTTATTTCATTGTTAATTTTTTTCTCTACTTTATTACATGATAAGACAAAGTTGTACAAGCATGTTGTAGGCATGTCCTTTCCATGTGTTTCATTATTAATATGAACAATAAAATCATGCCAAATAACGTAACAATTGTCATGTTTATTTTAAATCTACTTTCTTTTTTTTTGCCAAATCATTTTTATTAAGTTTTGCCAATCATAAAAAAGAAATAACATCAATATCAATTAATCCATATAGTCCAATTAGTTTCCAAATAAATTACCAAATTTTTGTCCCTTTTTCTTTTTTCATTTTTGACTTCCCTTGCTTCAGACAATTAGGATTTTACTCATTTTGTCAATTGCCTTCCGTTGTCCTGATATCATCCATTTCCCTTTCTGTTGTTGTCCGTCCTTAATTTATTTTCCTTCATGCCACTGCATGCTTTCGCAAGTGAGATAAAACAGCCAATAACTATCACAACTGTGTGGGTTTTGTGTTTGTACTTTATCCTCCCCTCTTTTAAATCTACTTTCAATGGAGTTTTATAGATAGTTATACAAAGTTGCCATTTTGTTTTTAAGTGGCTTAAATGTTACATGGTTTCATCAGGGTTTGGGAAGCCAGTCGGTGACCCCGTGGGAAACAGTGCATCAAAAAGGGATTGCTCTTAATCAGGCATAGGCAAACTCGGCCCTCCAGATGTTTTGGGACTACAATTCCCATCATCCCTGACCACTAGTTAGCTAGGGATGATGGGAGTTGTAGTCCCAAAACATCTAGAGGGCCAAGTTTGCCTATGCCTGCTCTTAATCAGACTTAATAGTCAGAACTGCCACAGACATCGGCCATAATAACTTCTGCTGGAGCTTGCTTTTTCCTCCTCCCTCCCCTTCATTTTTCCTTGTGTGTCGTGTCCCTTTAGACTGTGACCCTGAGGGCAGGGGCCATCTTAAAGCTGATGTTTTGCAAGGCAGTCATGCTTCTGAGTAGCAGTTGTTAGAAACCCTGGGGGGGGGGGCAAGGGGGCGGCTCTGGTGCTTGAGGGTTTTCCAGAAGCATTTGCTTGGCCAGCTTGAGAACAGGATGGTGGACTATTATTTGGCAAATGGGGACCCACTGGATCTCTGACATTTAAAGCTTAAGAGCAACAGATGCACTTTCAATAAAGGCCAACTTAAGTAGGAGACAAGCAATTATAAAAAGCAACACTGAATTTTTGACTGATTTGCAACCTTGCTGGTGAGTAACACAGTATATGTGTGATATATAACTAGATTTATAGCCTCCAAAGAACGCAAGGCGGTGCACATAGCTCTTTCCCAGTTCCCCTATATTTTATCCTCACAACAACCCTGTGAGGTAGGTTAGGCCAAGACGGGGAGACTGGCCTAAAGTTGCCCAGTGAACTTTGACAGAGAAGGGCAGGGGGTTAGACTAGATGATCCTCTGGACCCCTTCTATCTATCTTTCTATCCAGGGCTGGATTGAGGTTTGATGAGGCCCTCAGCTCCTGAAGGTAATGGGGCCCTTTATATGTCCAGCTGTCCTTTGTCCACAACAAATTGCTGTTTTCTGTGTTGAATATATGCTATATAGTAATTTATGGACCTAATAGATATCTAAAGCCATTTGCACATGTTGACATGCAACCAGTCCATGCAGAATGTAGGCACCCTATATATAAAAGGTAAATGGACCCCTGACCGTTAGGTCCAGCCGCGGACGACTCTGGGGTTGCGGCACTCATCTCGCTTTATTGGCCGAGAGCCGGCGTACAGCTTCCAGGTCATGTGGCCAGCAGGACTAAGCCGCTTCTGGCGAACCAGAGCAGCGCACGGAAACGCCGTTTACCTTCCCGCCACAATGGTACCTATTTATCTACTTGCACTTTTGGGCGTGCTTTCAAACTGCTAGGTTGGCAGGAGCTGGGACCGAGCAACGGGAGCTCACCCCGTCGTGGGGATTTGAACCAATGACCTTCCGATCGGCAAGTCCAAGAGGCTCAGTGGTTTAGACCACAGCGCCACCCACGTCCCAATTTATGGACCTAATAGGTATCTAAAGCCGTTTGCACATCACAAAATATGTGTTTTATCAAAGTAATTATTGGACTGAAATACAATTAATAAGAAGTATATTAATACAGTAGAGAAATTAGACCTTCGGGTATAGGTTGGTATAGCAATAAATTAAGTAAGGGGTTTAGGGGTGATATGATAGCCATGTTCAAATATATAAAAGGATGTCATATAGAGGAGGGAGAAAGGTTGTTTTCTGCTGCTCCAGAGAAGCGGACACGGAGCAATTGATTCAAGCTACAAGAAAGAAGATTCCACCTAAACATTAGGAAGAACTTCCTGACAGTAAGAGCTGTTTGACAGTGGAATTTGCTGCCAAGGAGTGTGGTGGAGTCTCCTTCTTTGGAGGTCTTTAAGCAGAGGCTTGACAGCCACCTGTCAGGAATGCTTTGATGGTGTTTCCTGCTTGGCAGGGGGTTGGACTGGATGGCCCTTGGGGTCTCTTCCAACTCTATGCTTCTATGATTCTAAGTAATAATAATACAGCTCTAACTTAAAATGGTTTTCTATTCATAACAAACTTAATATTATATTTATATGTTGGAACTGTACATCCAGTGTTTTTTTCCCTTTAATTTTTTTTGGGGGGCCCCTAAGAGAGTGCGGCCCTAAACTATAGCTGTTTAGCTTATGTGTAAATCCGGCATCCATCTATCTATCTATCTATCTATCTATCTATCTATCTATCTATCTATCTATCTATCTATCTATCTATCTATCTATCTATCTATCTATCTATCTATCTATCTATCTATCTATCTATCTAGCCTCCCTGGCGCCTTCTTCGTTCTTTCCCAGGGTCGCCTCTTTTCACCCGCTCCCTGCCTGGCCGAGGGAGGAGGAGCTTCCTCCTCCGCCTCCGCCCCGCCCAGAGGCCGTCACTTTCCCCCCGGCCCCCTCCCTCCAGGCCCCGCCTCCCGCCCTCGCCACGTGACCGCCGGTTCCGGAAGAGGATGGCGGCGGGTGGGCGCCTGGCGCGCTGCGAGGGGCCGCGGCTCCCGCTCCTCCGGCTGGCGCTGCTGCTCGCCTGCGGGGCCGCCCTGGCGCCGGAGCCGGCCGGCGGGGCCGCGTCGGAGCCCGGCCGCTGGGACCTGGCCGCCGCGGGGGTGAGTGTCGCGAGGGGGCGGGGGCCTGTCGCGACAGGAGCGGCGTCACGTGGGAGGGGCGGGGCCACAGGCTGGGTCATTGGTATACTAATAGGCAATTCATACAATAGTCAATATAATATAATTAATATATGGCGTGGCATAATATGGTATGATTAATAAGGGTTAATATGTAATTAATATAATATGCAATTAATACATTTCAATATGTAAGTGATATGATATAACAGTCAATGTAATATAGTCAATAATCATATAGTCAATATGTTACAATGAATACAGAGTGTGGCATAATATGGTATAATTACAGGTAGGTAGCTGTGTTGGTCTGCCGTAGTCAAAACAAAATAAGAAATAAAAAAATTCCTTCCAGTAGCACTTTAGAGACCAGCTAAGTTTGTTCTTGGTGTGAGCTTTCGTGTGTAATAAGGGTTAATATGTAATTTATATAATGCGCAATTAATACAATTCAATACGTAAGTAATATGATGTAATAGTCAATGTAATATAGTCAATATATTATAATTAATAGAGTGTGGTATAATATAGTATAATTAATATAACTTGTTGATATTACGTTAATGTAATAACGTGGGGTTCTTGTTTTTGTTGATACCCTACGGTACTTATTTTTGTGTTTTTATATGGTAAACCATCCTGTGCTCATCAGATGAAGAGTGGCTTAGAAACTTAATAAATAATAATAGACCGGCGTTGTCATGAATGGCACCCTAATAATAATAATAATAATAATAATTTATTATTTATACCCCAATGTGTGTGTTTGAATCAAATTCCTCAGAATAAACAAGCAGCCTATCTGCAACTGCTTGTCACGCTGTAGTGTGACCAAGAAGCCAAACCAGAGCAGCCTTGATCGTAAACTGCCATTAGGAGGAGAGGAGCAGAGCAGAGTCTGGAGCGGGGCCCCCAAATGTGTGTGGAGATCATAAGAAGAAGAATGGCCCCTTTCGGCCTTGCAGATCCCTGCTGCAGGGCTGGTGATCTTGTGACCCCCTCCCTTCTTGTCCTTCTCCATGTCAGGCATAGGCAAACTCCGGCCCTCCAGAGGTTTGGTACTACAATTCCCAACATCCCTAGCTAACAGGACCAGTGGTCAGGGATGATGGGAATTGTAGTCCCAAACACCTGGAGGGCTGGAGTTTGCCTATGTCTGGTCCATGTCATTGAAGGCACCACGTCTACTTACATGGGTGGTAGTAGTGGTTGCCATTCACCCCAATGGAGCAGGTGAAGACTTTTCCCTCTGTGTTCACCATGCTATCAGATCTAGGAGTGAACCATTTCTGAGTCATGTTATGGACAGTTGTTTAGGGGGGAGATGTTGTGCAGGTTTGGGGAGAAGTTGGAAGAGGGGAGGGGGAAAGGAAATTCCGCAGCCCTCCTTTGGGTCTTAAATGATCGCATTCCATAGAAGGCAGAGGTATTTTAAGGTGGGTAGCAAGATGGACAGATCCTGAAGCTGAGGCTCCAAGACTTTGGCCACCTCATGAGAAGAGAAGACTCCCTGGAAAAGACCCTGATGTTGGGAAAGATGGAGGGCACAAGGAGAAGGGGACAACAGAGGACGAGATGGTTGGACAGTGTTCTCGAAGCTGCCAACATGAGTCTGACCAAACTGCGGGAGGCAGTGGAAGGACAGGAGTGCCTGGCGTGCTCTGGTCCATGGGGTCACGAAGAGGTGGATGCGACTAAACGACTAAACAACAACAACAGATAGATAGATAGATAGATAGATAGATAGATAGATAGATAGATAGGCAGTGGAAGACAGGAGTGCATGGCGTGCTCTGGTCTATGGGGTCATGAAGAGTCGGACACAACTAAACCGCTAAACAACAAGAACAGTCAGATAGATAGATAGATAGATAGATAGGCAGTGGAAGACAGGAGTGCATGGCGTGCTCTGGTCTATGGGGTCATGAAGAGTCGGACACAACTAAACCGCTAAACAACAAGAACAGTCAGATAGATAGATAGATAGATAGGCAGTGGAAGGACAGGAGTGCCTGGCGTGCTCAGGTCCATGTGGTCACCAAGAGGCGGACACGACTAAACGACAACAACAGGCAGATAGATAGATAGATAGATAGATAGATAGGCAGTGGAAGACAGGAGGGCCTGGCGTGCTCTGGTCCAGGGGGTCACCAAGAGGCGGACATGACTAAACGACTAAACAATGAAGCAAGATGGAGGGGTGAGCTTCCTTGAGCAAGAAAAATATCCGGAGGTCTCCTGTCGTTGGGATTGTTTCAGGGATGGGAATGGGCAGTTTATACCATCGATGACAGCGGTCAGCAAACTTTTTTAGCCATGGGCCGGTCCACTGTCCCTCAGACCATGTGGTGGGCTGGACAATATTTTGAAAAAATAATAATGAACGAATTCCTATGCCCCACAAATAAGCCAGAGATGCATTTTAAATAAAAGGGCACATTCTACTCATGTAAAAACACGCTGATTACCGGACCGCCCGAGGGCCGGATTGAGAAGGGCGATTGGGCCTTCGTTTGCCTCCCCATGACCTATGAGCAAGGAAGTCTGCCTCTGTTTACAAGCCGCCCCTAACGGAAATCTGCAGGCGGTGGGCGGGATGGAAAGAGCGCTTGGGAAATCAGTCACCTTGAGTGTTTATTAACAGGCAGAGGCAGCATTAGCGGGAAATGCTTTCACTTTCTCACCGCAAGTCCTGATATTACCCTTGAATGTGAGAAAGTGGGGGAACCTATTTCTTCATTTCCTGAGCACACAACCCCCCACCCCCACCCTCGATTCCTTTTTTGGGTGGCGCGGCGCATCCTGTGGCCTACTTTTCTCGTTCTTGGTGGCTCTAGCAGGTGATGTGCCGAGACTCTTTGTTCTTCAGGCTCTTAAACCTCACCCACAGTCCTGTTTCCTGGGCCAGGTGTTTTTCTGTACCTGCATTTCCCCCATGCAAGATAAAGGCTGCCCTTTGAGATTTGAGACTTCATTTTTGTTCTCGGGGACAATAAAACTCCATGAATGTTTGCCCCGAGTTAATGTTCATTTACCTCGGCAAACAGGTTGCATCGCTGATTTGGGGAGCAGGTGAATTCCGCCACGTTGGTCTAAACCAGGCATGGGGCAAACTCGGCCCTCCAGACGTTTGGGGACTACAACTCCCATCATCCCTGTCCACTGGTCCTGTTAGCTAGGGATGATGGGTGTTGTAGTCCCAAAACAGCTGGAGGGCACTAGGTTAATCCAGGGCAATTGAATGACTGTGTTTCCCTGACTTGTGGAGAGCGAAGGCAGATCAGGTGCCTTCAGTCTGCTTTGCCAGTAACGCCAGTTCACCTGTTGGAGTTCCAGAGGAATTTGCAATGGGTTGACCACCAGTTGTGACTGCAACTAGGGAGGGCAGCCATGGGGCAGCTGCTTCAAGTTTCTGGCTTTTGCTTCCAACCCTGCTTGTTTGCTAGAGGAAATAGGTAAAGGTAAAAGGACCCCTGACCATTAGGTCCAGTCGTGTCCGACTTGGGGTTGCGGCGCTCATCTCGCTTTATTGGCCGAGAGCCGGCGTACAGCTTCTGGGTCATGTGGCCAGCATGACTAAGCGCTTCTGGCGAACCAGAGCAGCGCACGGAAATGCCGTTTACCTTCCCGCCGGAGCGGTACCTATTTATCTACTTGCACTTTGACGTGCTTTCAAACTGCTAGGTTGGCAGGAGCAGGGACTGAGCAACGGGAGCTCACCCCGTCGCGGGGATTCGAACTGCCGACCTTCCGATTGGCAAGCCCAAGAGGCTTAGTGGTTTAGACCACAGTGCCACCCGCGTCCCACGCTAGAGGAAATAACGGCTGGCAAATGCAGGTTCTTCCAGAATAAGCCCAGAGTTTAGTCTCAGGGCACAAGGTTTGCACACAGAAAACAACCCAAGTTTCTGCCCTGAGCATCTCTGGTTAGGAAATACTGTGCTGGGAGATGTTCTTTCCCTGCCGGAGTATTATTGTGCCGGATCAGCCTTCTCCTGGCTTTGTGGCCTCCCAGAGTTTTGGACTCCAACTCCCATCAGCCCCTTCCGGCATGGACAAATGGGCAGGGGTGATGGGAGTTGTAGTGCAGATCATCTGGAGCTTTGATGGACGTATAATCTGACTGTAATTTCACACCCTTAGCTAAGAGGAGAAATATGTGGGTCTGAGACAACAGAGAGGGGCATTACAGCTAAACATCAGGCAACTCTTTCTGTGTGTGGGATAGATAAGTCCTCAGGTTGTTTTTTAGGATCTGCAACAGTGGGGGGGGATATATGTTGCTTCTCCTGCTGGCCCCACAACCTGCCTCTCTCCCACCTCTCACCCTGCTGCAATGCTTATTGAACATTATATGCTGCACTTTGAGCGCTGCACTGTTCTCATCTCAGTCCTCTATGGTAATCCGTCAGTATTATCCCCATAATGCAGACAGGGGAGACTGAGGGTAGTGACCTGCCCCAAACTGCCCAGCGGCTTCCCATCCGGCATGTGACTTCGCCCTGGCTTTCATTCTTGCCTTCTTTGGAAATTTAACCCACAGGGACGCACAGCCTGTAACAGAAGACTGCTCGCGTTTCCTCACCGCTCAGCAGGCTGAAATTTTCCACCTGCAAGTTTTGCCGCTTTGCTGAGGCTCAGTGGTTGTTTTCGTTGCGAGTCAGAACCAGAGGAGACGTCCTTGCATGGGGGCTGGAACGGTTTGTTTGGGGAGGAACGAGCCCAATCTAGGGCCTGCGGATGTCTCTAATCCAGGGGTCAGCAGCCTTTTTCTTTTTTTTCAAATAATTTTTTTATTGGTTTTACAAATTTTTGTCCGGCCCCGATTCAGGCCAGATCACATACATTTTAAACAGTGTCCAATGACTTCCTCTCGCCCCCCTCATTGTTTTCATTTACCTAAGTATTTCATTTTTAACAGGTTCCTAATTCCACATCATTAACATTTTAATAACATCTTAATATTAAGCCGTTTTCCATCCACTCACATCTTTAGCACACTTATATTTTACTTCAATCACATCCCTATTGCCCCCCGGTCCCCGGGATAGACTGCTTCATTATAGAATTTACTTATCATCTGTAATATATATCAAACTTATATCATTATCTTTCAAAATGCATATTGTGTACTTCATAATTCCCTATATTCAGTTCCTGCCATGTCCAAAAATCAAAACCAGTTGATCGCAAAAGAGTTACTTCATATAATTAATTATCCTATTCCCTCTGGGTCCGACTCCCAAATCCACTGTCTTTGCTGCAGAGTGACCTCCAAAGCGACATCCACCAAAATCTTTGGCCAACCATTCCATTTCTTATCCATGTCGTCTCGGCTCATCCTGCGCTGCTTGTCTTTATTCTGTGATTTGCTGGCTTTCCTTGTATTGCTTCTCTTTTTTCTAAAGATGACAGCTCTTTTTGCCTTACGTTGGAGAATTCTTTTACAGCTGGTTGTCAAGTGCTCTGTCCTCCAGATTTGTTTGTAAATCCTGGCCAATCAGACCATTGTTTGTACTTTGCTCTATCTTGTTCCCAGAGCTGCTCCAAGCCTCACGCAAATCAGCTCTCAGCTCCTTGAATTGTGCATTGTATTCCACTCTGAATTCTTTTAGCCTTTTAAGCAATAATGTCAGGTCAGCTTCCGGTTCCAACGCCATTTTAAATTCAAACAATTACTTCTTTTGACGATTTTCCAAACCTTTCAAAAGTTCAAAACTTTAGAATTTTAACATAATCCACAGTTTTATAAAAGTTGGGTTTACTTCAGCTACCCCCTAGGACCAGGGGAGGCGCAAGGGTTAAATCACTAACACATAGTATCAAATTCCATTCAGTTCTTTTCCATGCTCTGTAACAATGTCCTGTTTTCAAAGCACAACGGCAAGGGACGGACCTCCGTAATTGCATCCACAAGCCAATCCTAATTAAGTCCAGATCCAATCCTTTTATTTTTCTACTCACGGTTCCAATTTGCTGATCTTGGAGGAATCGAGGTGCTCGGAGGTGGCGGTCTCGCAGCTTCGCCAGATGGGGTTGTAAACGGACCCTGGAGCTCCGCCGCCCGATCGCTCCCGGGAGCCCCGCTGAGGGCTCCCTGGGATCGGGACCGGCGTCCGAGCTCTAGCGGGTCCTGTGGACCCCGGGACGCCCTTCCTGGGGGTTTTGGGGGTCGCGGCGCTGGCACAAGCTCCCCTTTTCCCGGTCTGGCTGGGGAATGTCAGGAGCGACATGTCCCCCCGACCGCCATCTCCGGCACTCCGACCGGAAGTCAGCCTTTTTCAGCCGGGGGCTGGTCCACCGTCCCTCAGACCATGTGGGGGGCCGGACTATATTTTTTTTGGGGGGGGGGAAATGAATGAATTCCTATGCCCCACAAATAACCCAGAGATGCATCCTATATAATAAAGTCCCTGTGTCTCTGCGTCCAGTCTGTGTGTCAGTGGAATTGCGCTACTGTGCATGTGCCTCACGGACACAGGGATTGGAGCGGGCGGAGAGGGGCGTGTCCGAGAGGCAGCGGCGGCGCACGCGCGTCGCCAGTTGGGTCAGTGCCGCCGCCTCGCACGGAGCTGGGGAGGATGCGCTGAGCGGCTGCCAACATGGCTGAGGGGACAGAGGAACGGCGGCTGTGAGGCGACGCGCGGGAAGGGGCCGTTGGGCGGGCGGGGGTGGCCGGTGCGGCGGCTGCTGCTGCTGCTGCGGCTGCTGCTCCAAGACACTCCGAGGGCAAAGGCGGCCGGGGCCGGGGCTATGGCGGTGCAGGCCACACTAACCTTCTAGTGCCCGTTATTTTAACGGGCATCATATCTACTAGTTTTAAATAAAAGCACACATTCTACTCATGTAAAAACACGCTGATTCCCGGACCATCCGCGGGCCGGATTGAGAAGGCGATTGGGCCGCATCCGGCCCCCGGGCCTTAGGTTGCCTACCCCTGCTCTAATCAATCCATTTTTGCTGTTCTTCTTTTTCAGAACCAAACGAACTTGTTTGTCCTACCCAAAACAATGTTTAAGGACACCCAGATTATCCTCAAATGTAAGTTCCAGGGCTGTTACGAAACGTCTTATTTCCCACTAAGACCAGGGCCTTTACGGTGGTGGCTCTGGGGTGCACCAGCAATCCTGGCATTTAGGCCTCCAATTCAGATATAGGATGGAGGGGAACTGGCTTGACAGCAGTGCATGCAGAAATGATCTAGAGGTCTTAGCTTAACAGTGTGATGCAGCTGCAATAATATTCTAGGCTGCATCAACAGAAGTATAGTGTCTAGATCAAAGGAAGTCGTAGCACTGCTCTATTCTGCCTTGGTCAGACCCTGCCTGGAGTCCTGTGTCCAGTTCTGGGCACTACAATTTGAGAAAGATACTGACAAGCTGGAAGATGTGCAGAGGAGGGAGACCAAGAGGATCGAGGGTCTGGAAACCAAGCCTGATGAGGAACGGTTGAAGGAGCTGGGTCTGTTTAGCCAGGAGAAGAGACGGCCGAGAGGTTATTTGTCAGCCATCTTGGGTTGTCCCGTGGAAGATGGAGCAAGTATAGCTGTCAACCCTCCCTTTTTTTGGCGGGAAACTCCCTTATTCCGATGCCGTTTCCCGCTGCTATCCCGGATTGTTGATATCCCTTAAATTTCCCGGATTTCCAAGGAAGCAGCTCCTCTCCCTCCCTGCCGGCCAGGGAGGCTCCTCAGCTGCGTTGCTCGGCTGCCAATAAGGAGTCTGAGACCGACTGGGGGCGGAGCTTGCCTGCCTTGTGCAGCCAGACCCTCACGCCCAACCAGACAGACAAATCTGAAAGTTATTTTCAAATCCGAAAGTTTGGGGGGAAATCCCTTATTTTCAAATCTGAAAGTTGACAGCTATGAGCAAGCTTCTTTTCCGCTGCTCCGGAGGGTCGGACCCGGACCAAAGAATTCACAGGACAGGAAAGGAGATTCCGACTAAACATGGGGAAGAGCTTTGTGGCTGTAGGAGCTGTTCGGCCGTGGAACGGACTCCATCGGGAGGTGGTGGGCTCTCCTTCCTTGGAGGTTTCTAAGCAGAGGTTGGGTGGCCATCTGTCATGGATTCTCTAGCTGGGATTCCTTCATTGCAGAGGGGTTAGGCTAGAGGACCTTTGCGGGTCCCTTCCAGCGCTACAATTCTAAATTCACCCAGGCTTTCTCCGAAGGAGTGATCCGGTTCTGTATATCTTGTGATATACAGTACTTGTTTCATGGTGGGCTTTTTTTTTATTTAATTGTTGGCTTTATGCCAGGCATCACCAAGCTCTGCCGTCCAGCTGTTTTGGGACTACAACTCCCATGATCCCTAGCTAGCAGGACCAGTCGTCAGGGATGATGGGAATTGTAGTCCCAAAACAGCTGGAGGGCCGAGTTTGGGGATGCCTGCTTTCTGTCGTCCAACACCACGTTATATTTTTCCTGCCATTGCAGTGTGTGTTTGTGTGCACAGATAGACATTCGCAGATAAATAAATTAATGCATTAGTCCCAAAGGTTAGCCAGATCACGGCTCATTTTCACGCCTGACTTTCAACCGGGAGGTTGGGTCAGCGCCGGACGCTTGCTGCCCTCCCGGAGGCTTTGCCTAATGCTTCTTTCCCTTTGCAGTTGTGGAAAAGAACTGCCCCACCCCCGATCTGCCCCTGAACATCACCTGGTACCTCCGCAGCTCCCATTGCCACGACGAGGTCTACATAGACGTGAGCAACCGGCCCGTTCTTTGCTTGTTGGGTGGAACTGGGCGGGGGGGGAGTCTCTGAGAACCCCAGGGGCTTCTGGGATGCCTGTCGGCGGTGCAGAGTTAAACTGCGGAACTCCCGCCCGCAGGAGCACCACCAACATAGTAATAATAATAATAATAATAATAATAATAATTTATTATTTATACCCCGCCCATCTGGCTGGGTTTCCCCAGCCACTCTGGGCGGCTTCCAACAAAATATTAAAATACAATAATCTATTAAACATTAAAAGCTTCCCTAAACAGGGCTGCCTTCAGATGTCTTCTAAAAGTCTGGTAGTTGTTTTATCTCTTTGACATCTGCTGGGAGGGCGTTCCACAGGGCGGGTGCCACCACCGAGAAGGCCCTCTGCTTGGTTCCCTGTAAACTTGGCTTCTTGCAGCGAGGTAACCGCCAGAAGGTCCTCGGCGCTGGATCTCAGTGTCCGGGCAGAACGATGGGGGTGGAGATGCTCCTTCAGTTATACTGGACCTAGATACTGGACCATATATGGCTTTAAAAGAGGATTTGATGAATTCGTGAAGGAGAAGGTGTGCAGCCTGGGAGTCATTTTGCACTCACAGCTGTCCATGGAGGCGCAGGTTAATTCTGTGTCCAGGGTGGCTGTCTACCAGCTCCATCTGGTGCGCAGGCTGAGACCCTACCTGCCCGCAGACTGTCTCGCCAGAGTGGTGCATGCTCTAGTTCAGTGTTTTTCAACCACTGTTCCGCGGCACACTAGTGTGCCGCGAGATGTTGCCTGGTGTGCCGTGGGAAAAATTGAAAAATTCGAAAGATTTAAAAAAAAAAAGTCAAATTTTCGCCCACTAGGCGGGCGCCGGACTGTGTCCTGGGTATGGGGGTGGGGTGGGGTTTTTGACCCCACCCTCGGCCAGCAGGGGCGCCGATTTACTTTATATATTACTTTATATATAGTCAATATAGGCTCAGAGTTAAATTTTTTAACATTTTCTAATGGTGGTGTGCCTCGTGATTTTTTTCAAGAAACAAGTGTGCCTTTGCCCAAAAAAGGTTGAAAAACACTGCTCTAGTTATCTCCTGCTTGGACTACTGCAATGCGCTCTACGTGGGGCTACCTTTGAAGGTGACCCGGAAACTGCAACTAATCCAAAATGTGGCAGCTAGACTGGTGACTGGGAGCGGCCGCCGGGAGCACATAACACCGGTCCTGAAAAACCTACGTTGGCTCCCAGTACGTTTCCGAGCACAATTCAACGTGTTGGTGCTGACCTTGAAAGCCCTAAACGGCCTCAAAGGCCCAGTAGACCTGAAGGAGCATCTCCACCCCCATCGTTCAGCCGGACACTGAGATCCAGCGCCGAGGGCCTTCTGGCGGTTCCCTCCCTGCAAGAAGCAAAGATACAGGGAACCAGGCAGAGGGCCTTCTCGGTGGTGGCGCCCGCCCTGTGGAACGCCCTCCCAGCAGAGGTTAAAAGGATCAACAATTACATGACATTTAGAAAACACCTGAAGGCAGCCCTGTTCAGGGAAGTTTTTAATCTGTGATGTGTTAATGTATTTTAATGTTTGCTGGAAGCCGCCCAGAGTGGCTGGGGAGACCCAGCCAGATGGACGGGGTACAAATAATAAACTATTATATTATTATTATTATTATTATTATTATTATTATTATCGATGGCTGCTAGCCAGGATGCCTGTGCTTTGTCTCTATGCTTGAAGGCAGCAAGGCTCCTGAACACCAGTTTTTAGTTTTTGGACAGCTCGTTTCTCAGGTTCCTCCTCTCCCCTCGCAGGAAACCAAAGCGGAGCACTACCTAAGCCTTCACGAGACGGAGGCCAGCGTCGCCGGAGGCGGACAGTACATTTGGTACACGGCCCTGGTTCCGTGCGGACAGCTCAACGAGGTGGGGAGTGCAAAATGGGCGAGTCGCTGGGACGCGGGGGGGGGGAGCGAGCTCGGTTTAACGTTGGGGAGGGGCTTGCCTTTGTGCGGAGCAGGAAAGAGGATTTGCGTCCGCAGAAGGAAGGCGCCTTTGGGAAGGAAGATTTGGGGGGAACCCAGGAGGAAAGACTTTGAAAGGAACCCTGATGTGGGGAGGGGCTTTGGGGCGAAGGCTGTGTTGTCGTGGCCCAGCAAACGTTTGGGTTTCCGGGCTGAGGATCGCGACCCCTTTGCTCCTCCTTGGTTCTTTCCGTTCCTTGAGGAGGAAGCCTGAGGAGGGAAGAGCGGCTTCTCTATGGAGGGGGGGGGGCGGGGCGGAAATCTGGTCCAGCTCTGCAGGCAAGGGTTGCCTCCAGATTTGGAGATGGGGTGGGGGTGCGTTTTTCTTCAGGGAATTTCAAATCGGCGAGGGTCGTGGCGGAGGGGCTTTTGTCGGGAGAAAAGAACAGGGCGCTAACAACCGACCACCTCCCTTTCTCTTCCAGCTGCACTTCCCAGAGCTGCCGAAGCCCCAAAAGCTGAAGCCTTTCAAGGAGCCAGGCGTGGTCAGTTCGGTCAGTGGAGAGTCGGGGAACTGGGGGGGGGGACGGGGCTGCGGTCTCGCCATAGACAGAAACCCACAGCCTTGTTATTGCTGCCCGACGAAATGGTGAGGGGCTGCCGGCTTGCTTTAAAGGAGGGGGTTGGGGGTTGGGCTGGGTGGCCCTTAAACTGTGGAACTCACTGCCACAAGGGAGGCGGGAGGCTGGACTAGACGGGCCACTGGCCTGATCCTGCAGGCTCTCCTTATGTTCTTTATGGAGCACCAGCAGGGGAACACTCTTTACTCTCCTTGTGGGATTCCTGGAAGCAAGCAGACCTTTGGCCCGATCCGGCAAGCTCTTCTTACGCTCAGCGCCACAAGTGCTACTCTTAACCGCGCTCCCGGGGCCCCTGAAGCCAGCCTTAAATGGAATTCAGTGGTGGGATGCATCTTCCCACTAGGCCAGATGGTCCTTCCCTAAATAGGCATGGTGTTTCTGCGTACCTGAGAACTGCATTCCCTTTTGGGTAATCTTGCGGGGGCCACGTGCCGGGGGGCTGGGAGGGGCGAGCAAAGCCAGAGGGAAAGTGGGGGGTGCAATGCATGCAAATTTTACCATTGCGGGGGGGGGGGGTAGGCTAGTTTCCATGGATACTCAAAACACTCCTCTCTCTCCTCCATCCGAAGAAGCCAGAGCTGTTAGCAGTATATTCCAGGGATGCAGTCCACCCTGGAAAAACAAACTCTCAAGGGGGGGGGGGGAGAAAGCGGGGGGGTGGCATGTGGGAGGTGGAGGGTGGCATTTTTAATAATAATAATAATAATAATAATAATAATAATAATAATTTATTTATACCCTGCCCATCTGGCAGTCTGGATGGTTTCCAACCAAATACTTTAAAAAAATACAACACAGCATTAAACATTAAAAACTTCCCTTCCCTGGCCAGACTCGAAGTTTCCCCCATCCCTGGTATAACAACAGATATCGTTGGTGGCTTTGCTGCAGCCCTGTGGACGTTCTGCCTGGTTTTCTCCGAAATCGCTAACTGCTGGGTACCAAATGCAGCTTCCCTTGATTGGGTGGGAGAAAGAGAGAGAGAGAGAGAGAGAGAGAGAGAGAGAAGGGCTATTCCCCCCCCCCTTCCCGGGACCCTTTGCAAATTGCAGCCACTGCAGCTCCCAGAGCGGTGGGCGGGCCGATTCCTCCAAGAGACGCCGCCCCTCCGTTGGCGCTCCCACCCTTTCCCTGATGCCCATTTGCCCGTTTCGCCCGCAGCCCCAGTCGGGAGCGAAGAAGAGGGCGGCTCCCAAGCAGCCAGAGGCCAAAGAAGAGGCGGTGGGCCAGCAGGATGGAGCCACGCAAGGCAGCAAGGATGTCGCGAAGCCGGCTGCCCCGGCCACCGAGAAGGAAGACAAAGGTGCCGCGAAGAGCTCAGGGGCCAGGAAGCAGAAGTTAGAGGTTGGTAGGCGGCAAAAAATGGCGTGCGCCCGGTTCCTTGTTTAGTGCCAAATCCTGCCCTCTAGTTCATCGGGAGTTTTCTCCGCCCGCAAAGGCGGCAGAACATCTGCTGTGCACTCCCGGCAGCTCCAGGGAGGTGGGCAGCCTGCGGCCCCCTAGATATTACGGGGCATGGGGGACCAGCCATGTGCAGTCCTGCTCTTCTGTGTTCGGTTCTGGTGGCGCCACCTCAAGCCAGGGCATTGTAGGTTTGATCGAGGGATCAAGTTCGCAGCGTCTGGGACCTTCGCTTAGAGAAAAGGCGAGTCAGAGGCGATGTGGCAGAAGTTTATAAAATTACACATGGCCTCGGGAAATTGGGGATCAAGAAGAACAACCCCCCTTTCTCTAACACTAGAATTCGGGGGCGTCCCATGATAATAATAATAATTATTATTATTTGTACCCCGCCCGTCTGGCTGGGTCTCCCCAGCCACTCTGGGCGGCTTCCAGCAAACATTAAAATACATCAACACATCACAGATTAAAAGCTTCCCTAAAGAGGGCTGCCTTCAGGTATTTTCTAAAGGTCATATAGTTGTTGATTCCTTTGACCTCTGATGGGAGGGCGTTCCACAGGGCGGGTGCCACTACCGAGAAGGCCCTCTGCCTGGCTCCCTGTAGCTTTGCTTCTCGCAGGGAGGGAACCGCCAGAAGGCCCTCGGCGCTAGATCTCAGTGTCCAGGCTGACCGGTGGGGGTGGAGACGCTCCTTCAGGTATACAGGACCGAGGCCGTTTAGGGCTTTAAAGGTCAGCATCAACACTTTGAATTGTGCTCGGAAACGTCCTGGGAGCCAATGAGGGTTGGCTCCCTCATTGAAGCTGAGTGCCGGAAAATTCAGGACAGGGAAAAGAAAGTCGCTATTCACTTATTCGCTCAAGAGTTGAACCGTGGAACTCCCCCCCCCCCCCACAGGAGGGAACAATGGTTGCCAACCGGGATGGCTTTTAATAAGAAGAAGAAGAAGAAGAAGAAGAAATTTTTATTTATACCCCGCCCTTCCCGATTGAGAAACCGGGCTCAGGGCGGCTAACAACAAATATAAAACATTGATTAAAAACGACTTTAAAAACAGCATGAAGTACAACATGAATGTAGCATCGCCAGGGCTAACTGGCCAAGTTAGTCTTGCCAGGGCCAGCAAGGAGACCAGGGAAGGGTTTTAATGTGGGGTGTCAGAAAAGGTTTCTTCATAGAAAAAGGGAAGGGAAAAAGGAATGAAGGATCAGGCTAGATTGAAGGCCAGGCGGAATAGCTCTGTCTTCCAGGCCCTGCGGAAGGAGATCTAGTCCTGCAGAGCCCTAGTCTCCTGGGACAGAGCATTCCACCAGGTGGGAGCCATCCCTGAAAAGGCCCTGGCCCTGGTGGAGGATAATCTGGGACCCTGAAGCTATTATTATTCATGGGCCTTAGGGTCCTCTGCGGGACATACCAGGAGAGCCGGTCCCGTAAGTGGGGCAAATTCATGGAGGGGGAGGGCTACTAAAGGCTGTTTGCCCTGATGGCTATGCCATGTTCCTCCTCGGTCGGAAGAAGCAACGCTTCTGAGTCCCAGTTGCAAGAAACCGCAGGAGGGGAGGGTTTCTCTTGTGCTCGGATCCTGCTTTCCGGTTTCCTGGAAGAGGCAGGTTGGCCGCTGTGAGAACAGGATGCTGGACTAGATGGACCAACGGCCTGATCCAGGAGGCTCTACTCCTGTTCTTCTGCCTCTGTGCCACAAATCCAGCAGGAAAGAACTGGGGGGGGGGCAAGGAAGGAGTTGGGGGGGGAGTTTGCCGGGGGGGTGTGCAATTTTGGCACAGCTCCGAAGTTGCCACGAGTTCCGGGAGCCGCAGTGCAGCCCCTGGGCTGACCTGGGGTGTTTTTCCGGGGTTCCTTCCAGGTTTCGACGGTGGCCGTCACCTGGGAGGACGGGCCTTACGTCTTCATCCTCAGGATCTTCAGCGACAAGACTTCGCTTCCCAGCTGGGAGATCAAAAGTGAGTGAAATGGCGCGGCTTTTCCGTGGGCAGCGAGGGTTGAGATTAGTCAACGGAGCGGCATTGGAGTTGGCGTTGGGAGCTTTGCCTTCGCGCGAGAAACGAGGCGGGCTGTTCTGGGCCTGGCATTAGATACCCGGGTGAAGAGGTGGGCTGTGTTTTTCAGCTCTCGTGTATAATGCAGGGTGGATAAAAATCATTGATTTTTTTTTTTAAAAATACCGTATTTTCCCATGTATAAGACTAGGTTTCCCCCCTAAAAAATAATGTCCAAAATTTGGGGGCGTCTTATACACAGATACATCTTCCCCCATTTTCATAAACCGGAGTCCCCCAAAATAGGGGCATCTTATACATGGGGACGGAAAAATTTGATTCTTTTTATTTATATTGGATTTTTAAAAATATAATTACATTTTTAAAATCTTTCTAAAGATAGTTTTCTATTTAAGTTACATTATAGTCCAATGGCTATTCATCAGGAAATAAGGATTTGCTTTAAGTTTTTCATGTGTGCTAAAACTCAGTCAAAGTTTTTATTATTATTATTTTTATATTATTATTATTATTATTATTAAATCACATCAGTTAACAAACATGGATACATATGCTATAACGCTATTGTTTTAGTTAAATAAATTGTTTAAATTGTTATTAAGGAAATGGTTATTTTTCTCCTTCCAATAAAGTACAGCTGAAAATAATAATAATAATTTATTTATTTATAAGAAAAGCTGTCCAGATATAACTTCTTAAGCCTCACCATAATTTCATAATTATCTGCCTGTGTATTTCTAATAGTATAACCAAATCAGTAATTTTTGATATAACTGCAAAAACTGCTCTGAAAATTTATGATTCCAGAAATGAAACCTTCATCTGGTTGTAAATATTAAGATGGTACCAGCAAAAACGAGTCTTTCTTTAAAAATTTACATCAAGTTTTACTGACAAGTGATTTTTAAAAGCGTGCCAGGATTTTGGCGCATCTTCTCCCCCATCCCCTTCCGCTCACACGTCTTCTTTGCCCTCCACCTTTCAGTTGACGTGCAAATGAAGCACCCTGACCATCAGTACATCTCTGCCTCCGAGTGGCCCCTGATGGTGGTGAGTTGGCCGGCAGAGTTGTTTTCTCTCCGTGGGTTCCCCCTGGGGGGCTCGGCGATGCTGCGCGTGGGGTTCCGGCAGGCAGCTCAGAGAGATCGACAACCGGCACAGCCGTTTCAAAACAAAGAGACCCCGGCCGATGATGCGCTTTGGACCAATCGAAGTTTCCGAGTCGTCTCCAAGGGCAGCCCCGCGTAGAGCGCAGGGCAGCAGTCCAGCCGGGAAGCTGCCAGAGCACAGCAGCCAAGACACCTCTGCCCAGTAGTTGCCGCTGTGTCAGGATTCCTGTCTTGACCCATTTCTATATACCGTGTCAGTAGCCGGGTGTTGGGACTACAGTTCCCAGCATCCAGTGTGGCCCGATGGCCATGGATGATGGGAGTTGTAGTCCAGCAAGGTCCGGAGGGCCCTGTTTTTGCTACCCCTGCAGAGCTGATTCCTTCTCCCCTTCCAGCCTCAGCCCTCTCCTGCCCTTTCCTCCCCGCTGTAGTTCTACATGGTGATGTGCATTGTCTACGTGCTTTATGGGATTCTCTGGCTGGTCCTGCTGGCCTGCTACTGGCGGGACATCCTTCGCATCCAGTTCTGGATTGGTGGCGTCATCCTCTTGGGAATGCTGGAGAAGGCCGTCTTCTACGCCGAGTTCCAGAGCATCCAGAGCCAAGGGAAGTCAGGTCGGTGGTGACTTGCTGATAGTGACTTGCTTTGCAATATATATACACTAGCTGACCCGGCCACGGCTTGCTGTGGCTGATTTGGTGAAATGCAAAAGTAAGATACAGTATGAAAGAGAAAGCGTATGTTTACTTACAGCTTATCTCATTGAAGTTCAGTCTATGTGTTCTATGTGATACTCATTATCAGAATGAGAGTGCACACCGGGAAATGATAGGAAGCCCAATTATATTATTTTAATTTATGTTAGTAAACAGACAAGAAAATAAGAGATAGTAAAAATATAAATTACGGTAAGCTTAATTTCTGTAAATATATAGAATATTACTTGTATATGGTTTTTGTTTATACGGTTTATATTTTTGTTTATTTAAGAAGATGTACACTGTTATATAAGATTGTCAATAAAACATGAAAAAGAAGAAGCCTGGGTAAATAGGAAGGGTGAGCCTCCTGGCGCCATGAAAACATGTAATGATGGCTCCAGGTGAGCCTCTCTTGGCAGAGCGTTTCATAGACGGGGAGCCACCACAGAAAAGGCCCTGTTCTCCTGTTATCATCCTCTGGGCCCTTCAGGGAGCAGGGACACAGAGGGGGGAATTGTATCTCTGGAAGCGGAACCAGCGTCTCCTCTCAGGTCCCCCGGCCCCCTGAGCCAGCTGCAGCCGTGACTGTTCAAAGAGGGCTTTCAATGTGCGGTGCCAATGTGGCCATGGGCCAATCGCTCCGGGTGCCTCTCTCTCGCTGCCCTGTGAGGAGGGAATTGGGGCCTCCTAACAGCTCGGGTGGCGCTGTGGGTTAAACCACAGAGCCTAGGGCTTGCCGATCAGAAGGTTGGCGGTTTGAATCCTGCGATGGGGTGAGCTGCCGTTGCTCGGTCCCAGCTCCTGCCCACCTAGCAGTTTGAAAACATGTCAAAGTGCAAGTAGATAAATAGGTACCACTGCAGCTGGAAGGTAAACGGTGTTTCCGTGCGCTGCTCTGGTTCGCCAGAAGCGGCTTAGTCCTGCTAGCCACATGACCCGGAAGCTGTACGCCGGCTCCCTCGGCCAATAAAGCGAGATGAGCGCCGCAACCCCAGAGTCTGACACGACTGGACCTAATGGTCAGGGGTCCCTTTACCTTTAACAGCTCCCAGCACCCTGAACAAACTACAGTTCCCAGGATTCCTTGGGGGAAGCTGCCATGGCCGTGGCTTTAAATGCATGGTGTGCCCTGCGTTTTCGCAGCCCCTGCCTTCTCTCAAAACGGGGCCTTCTCTCCTGCTTTCCAGTTCAAGGGGCGGTGATATTTGCCGAGGTCCTCTGCGCCGTGAAGCGGATGCTGGCCCGGGTGCTGGTCATCATCGCCAGCCTGGGATACGGCATCGTCAAGTGAGTGTGGCGGCCGGGGAGAGGGGCGTGGCGGGAGGGAGAGGGCAGGAACCCCTGGCCAAAGCGGCGGAGGACACCTGCTTGGTGTGCAGAAGGCCCCAACTTCAGCCCCTGATGTCGCCAGTTAATTTTCCTGGGATGGGGAAGACCTCATGGAGATCCTCGGCTAGGGTGGGGGGAGAGCCTTTTCCCCACCTGTTGTCCTAGTTTCTAACACGCCCTTCGCTATCAGTCGTGCATGAGACCCTTAATCTCAGGGCCATGGGTTTGAGACCCATCAGGTGTGAAGTTTCCTGCAGTGCAGGGGAGCGGACTAGAATTCAGGGGTCAGCAAACTGTCCCTCAGACCATGTCGGGGGCCGGACTATATTTTTTTTGGGGGGGGGGGAAATGAATGAATTCCTATGCCCCACAAATAACCCAGAGATGCATCCTATATAATAAAGAGCCTATGTCCCTCCGTAGCTTTCCGTCCGTCAGTGGAATTCGCAAGTGCGCTTGCGCTCCACTGACACACGGATTGGAGAGGAGAGAGAGGAGGAGGAGCCTGAGGTTGGAGCGCAGCGCGAGCGCAGCGCTTGCGCTTCGCGAGCCTCCGAACCTCTCCGCTTCAGCCGCAATGGCGGCCGCTCCCCGCGCGCTGCTGCTTCTCCCCCTCCGTACCTGCAGCAGCCGCTGTGGCACCTTGGCAGGGAAGGGGAAAGCGCGGCAACCAGGAGGTGTTTAGCGGCGGAGGGAAAAGCATTTGGCGTCGGGTCGTTCGCGCCGCTGCCGCCCGCACACCTCCAGCGGAGCCTCCCGTTCCTGGAGGCTCCCGCCACCGCCTTTCTTCAAGAGCCCCGGGCTTAATTTACTAGTTTAGAATAAAAGCACACATTCTACTCATGTAAAAACACGCTGATTCCCGGACCGTCCGTGGGCCGGATTGAGAAGGCGATTGGGCCGGATCCAGCCCCCCAGGGCCTTAGTTTGCCTACCCCTGCTCTTGGGGATGCGCCATCCTCTTGCCTGGGCGACGTTCTCAGATCACAGAACCGGCCGCCTGAATTGTAGAGCTGGGAGGGACCCACAAAGGTCATCTGGCCCACCCCAGGAATTGCAGCCAAGCGCCGTCCCCTTTCCAAGAGACCTGCCCCGTTTCCGGCGACTCGGCTCCTCAACTTCCGCCCCTCTTTTCTCTCCACAGGCCACGGCTGGGGGCTCTCTTGAATCGGGTCGTGGGCGTGGGGCTGATGTACTTGATCTTCTCCATCATCGAGGGGGTCCTGCGGGTCAAATCGGTAAGGGGGACGGCT
Source organism: Darevskia nairensis (assembly GCA_034642065.1). NCBI lineage: Eukaryota > Metazoa > Chordata > Lepidosauria > Squamata > Lacertidae > Darevskia > Darevskia nairensis. The sequence continues at coordinate 103,871 of JAWWNI010000777.1, forward strand.
GGGGGGAGGCAGGGAGGGTGCCGGGGGGGGGTGAGCCCGGGAGCAGCCCTCTGAGCCTGACTGTCCCCCTCCCACCCCAGGAGCAAACTAAAGCCGCCGCGCTCATCTGTGAAATTTTCCTGGCGTTTGTGGACTCATGTATCGTCTGGTGGATATCCTTTACTAGGGACTAGAAACTTGAGGGGTGGGGCAGTTTGCTTTCTCTCAGCTCTTCGCTCTTCCCTTGCCTTGGAATGGAGATTGGGGGGTCTCTAAAGGAAGGGAGGAGAAGGATCAAGCTTTGCGATCTAATCCTGCAGCCCACAAGGATTTCTGGTCTGCCAACTGCTGGCTTATATGTGCTCTTTAGTATACCTGAATTGACAGCTAGCTACAGTTACCATTGGGGACACGACACTGAAGGAGCGTCTCCAACCCCACCGTTCAGCCCGGACACTGAGATCCAGCGCCGAGGGCCTTCTGGCGGTTCCCTCCCTGCGAGAAGGGAGGTTACAGGGAACCAGGCAGAGGGCCTTCTCGGTGGTGGCGCCTGCCCTGTGGAACGCCCTCCCTTCAGATGTCAAGGAAATAAACAGCTGTCTGACTTTTAGAAGACATCTGAAGGCAGCCCTGTTTAGGGAAGCTTTTAATGTCTGATGTTTTAATATATTTTTAATCTTTTGTTGGAAGCCGCCCAGAGTGGCTGGGGAAACCCAGCCAGATGGGTGGGGTAGAAATTATTATTATTACTGGTATTATTATTACTACTACTACTACTACTACTATTATAACTGCCACAGGGAGCTGTTTTCGCCCCTTGGAACAAACCTGAAATCTGCCTCGAGGCTCTAGGAGCCAGTGCTGGGGTTAGAGCATCGGATCAGGGCCTGGGAGAGCCAGGTTCGAATCCCCACTCAGACACGAAGCTCGCAGGGTGACTTGGGCCAATCGCCGTCTCTTGGCCTTGCCTACCTCCCAGGGTTGTTGTGAGGGTAAAATGGCTTTTGGGGGGCGCAGAGAGAATCACTCACGCCACCTTGAGCTCCTCCGAGGAACAGGTGGGATATAAACGCCATGAGCCAATGAATGAATAGCTTTATTTGAAGGAACTAAAATGCCGTCGAGGAGCATTTTTTCAGGCTGGGGAGTGGGAGATGGCAGCCCGGAGTCTCAGGCCGCAATCCAGGAGGCGGTTGAGGCTGAGCCCTCTCTGCCGGGTGCAAAGCAGATCACAGGCTGAGTTCAGGGGTGCTGCGGTGAAACCCCCCAATAAAGGCTGCTCCCCCTTCTTGGTTTTCCGTTCTGTTTTTTAAAGGACCTGCCTCTCCAGCGCTGATCAGCACAGGCAGTTTCCTTGAGAGGTAGAGGGCAGAAGGAAAGAACGATGGAACCACAGAATTGTCGATTTGGAGGGGACCCTAAGGGTCATCTAGTCCAACCCCCTGCAATGCCCGGCGTTCCTTGAGAAAGCAAGCCTGCTTCTTCCTCCCCCCTCCCCTCAAAACAACCTGTCAAGGATGATTTAGCTGAGATTCCTGCATTGCAGGGGGTTGGGCTAGATGACCCCTGGGTGTCCCTCCCAACTCTGCAGTTCTGTGGTTCTACAGAAGAGAAGGGTGGCAGAGCCCCAAGGCTCATAGGGGGGCATGCTGGGTAAAGAGACAACAGAAGCCGCCCTGGGGTTGGTGCCACCTACTGGTTGGAGGCTGCCTTACCCATTTTTAGGTGGCGAAGGAAAAGTCTCTCCTTTAAAAGTCCTTTAAGATTATTTCCCCACGCTGCCAAATCTAGCGCAGCTAAATGCCGCCCTGGGATTCCCTCCGCGTGCATCTCCCCGACCCCCTTGGACGTCTGCGTCAAACCCCCTTCCCCTTCTCCCAGGTTCACAAACCGCTTTATATCGCGTGGTCGCCTGGAAGCGAATGTCCGCTCGCCCTAGGCGCCTGGCTTGTTTTGAGGAGCTGTTTGCTCTCAGCTGCAAATCAGTCCGGCTTCCTGCCTGCCCTTTGGCCTCCCTGCTCTTCCTACCTCTCCTCTTCACCACCTCTTTCTCCTTCTTTTCTCTTCTCTCCACCCTCCCCCCCCCCGCCCCGTTTTATCGCAGGCACAAGATGACTTGGTGCTCCTAGCTGCTATACCTCTGGCTATGCTGGACTCTGCCCTCTGCTGGTGGATATCCTCTGTGCTCTGCCTGGCCGGGCCGGGCCCTGTCTCTTCTCAGTTCCGCCTGCATGTGCCTTTAGGTTTTTTGCCCTCCCCCCAAAAAAAGGTTATTTTTTGGGTGGTTGAGCTTCCTACCCGTAGCGACGCTCCTTAATCCGCTGAGAACTGGGAAGGCGCAGTTGGCGGTTGTTAGAACATGAGATAACTCATGGAATCCAGATAGACTGCCTCTGGACCTGGAGGTTTTATAAGAAGAGCCCTGTTGGGTCTGACCAGCATCCTGTTCTCATGGGGGGCAAACCAGAGGCCTGCGGGGCAAACCCACAAGCAGGATCCAAGCGCAGGAGCCCTCTCTCCTTCCCACTCATAATAATAATGATAATAATTTTATTATTTACTAGTGAATTTAGCCCGTTAATAACGGGCGCTAGATACCCACGCGAGGGCTGAGAGGGGGCCCGGCCTCCCGCTGAGGCGGGCGGCCTGGCTCAGCCCGCCGCGCCCCCTCCACCGGCCGCGCCTCCCTCGGTCACCGCCGCCGCCTCCTTCTCCCCCTCAGGGACGCCGTGCCGCCGCCACCACCTCCTTCCTCCCTCCCTTGACCCAGAGCTGCCCCTTCCGCTAGCGCGGATTGCCGGCTGCACTCGGCCCCGGAGGAGGCTCTCTGGCCCCGGGGGGAGGCGGCTCGGGGGCTCCTGGGTCAGGCGTGGCGGTGGCGGCGACGGCAGGGGGGCGCCCGGTCCAGATAAACCTTTACGCCACCTGGGAGGTAGACCAGAGCTCGCCCAGCTGCGTGCCGTGCGAGGCGGCGGCACTGAGCCAACTGACGACGCGCCTGCGCACGACCGCCCTCTCGGACACGTCCCCCTCTCCGCCCGCTCCAATCCCTGCGTCCCTGTGTGACATGCGCAGTGGCAAAATGCCACTGACACACGGAACGCACGCAGGGACACAGGGACTTTATTATATAGGATACTCGGCCCATCTGGCTGGGTTTCCCCTAGCCGATCTCTCCCCACCCTCCACCACTGTCTTCCTTAACGAGCAACACATCCTCATTAGCCTGGTGCAAACCATGAAGCTACTGAAACTGCGCCGGAACCTGGTCAAGCTCTCTCTCTACCGCCATTTCACCAACACCCTCATCTTCGCCGTCATCGGTGAGTCTGGGGGAGGAGGCGGACCCCCTCACCCCATCCGCTCCGTGTCTGTATTACGTGCGCGTCCAGGTTTCTCGGTCTCATCTGTAGGCAGAATTCATGGGGTGGTTGAGCTGGGAGGGACCCCTAAGGGTCATCTAGCCCAACCCCCTGCAGTAAGGCCGGAATCGCGGCAAAGGGGTCCCTGGCAGGCGGCCGCCCAGTGTCCGAGGAAGATTCATTCTCTGAGCCGAAAGCCCACCATGGAAAGTGGCAGAATTCTCGCCGGGGGGAAACACGAGATTTTCAGGAGGTACCTTGGTTCTCAAACTTAATCTATTCCGGAATTCCGTTCCAAAACCAGAGCGTTCCAAAACCAAGGCGCGCTTTCCCATAGAAAGCAATGCAAAACGGATCGATCCGTTCCAGGCTTTTAAAAGCAACCCCCAAAACAGCAATTTAATGTGAGATTACTATATAACGAGACCATTGATCCATAAAATGAAAGCAATAAACGATGTTATTGCAGTCACACAATCAATCAATCAGTAGCTGAACCGGGTTCCACACAGTCACAAAAACGCAAAATGAATAGCAAAAACAGACAGACCTCAGCGTAACACTCAAATCAGAGCATGTTCGGCTTCCGAAAAATGTTCGCAAACCGGAACACTTACTTCCGGGTTTGCAGCATTTGGGTTCGAAGTTGTTTGAGAACCAAGAGACCCCTGTACCTAAATAAATAACACTCTTAAGTTGCAGTAATCCCCAAACAGCTCCGATGCGCACTGAGCACACTTTGTGCGCACAGATAGTTGATGCTCCCAGAGGCGGGTAATGAAATGGGCCACCCTGGAGGGAGGGCGTGGCTGGCAGGCCGAAGAGGAGCGCTCCACGCTGCAACCTTATGTTGCAGCGCTGACTTGCATCTTGGGTTGTTCCCCAAAGGGAATAATCAAGGCGATGATGGGCTGCCCAAAAAAGACCTGCAATCGCATTGAACGGCAGGATACCGAGATAAATATTTGGAAGGAGCCCTTTCTCGCCTCCCAGCGAAGTCTCATCCAACTCACCCAAAACTTGTTTCCTCTGCAGCGTCTGTTATCTTCATCATCTGGACCACTAAGACTTTCAGGCTCGCCACATGCCAAGCGGTGAGTACGGAGCATAGCTGTCAACTTTCGGATTTGAAAATAAGGGATGCTGCGAGGGCGGTGCAATGGCACCAAGTAGCCTCGCCACCCTGCGCTCGAGAGGCTGCGCGCGAACGGGTGAGCGAAAGAGCGAGCACGTAGACGGCAGGCAGGCTGTCTGTCTGGTTGGGCGTGAGGGTCTGGCTGCACAAGGCATGCAAGCTCCGCCCCCAGTCAGTCTCAGACTCCTTATTGGCAGCCGAGCAATGCAGCTGAAGAGCCTCCCTGGCCGGCAGGGAGGGAGAGGAGCTGCTTCCTTTGAAATCCGGGAAATTTAAGAGCTATCAACAATCCGGGATAGCAGCAGGAAGCGGCATTGGAATAAGGGAGTTTCCCACCAAAAAAAGGGAGGGTTCACAGCTATGGTACGGAGGAGCCCCATCCAAACAGGGGTGAGGGGGACAGTTTTTTGGGGGTGCTGATCTGATTTTGATTATTATCTACATTTGAATAGATCTTTACAAATATTGTTTCAATCCTGCGAAGACTTTTAACTGCTTTTCAGCAATCATAGTTAGCCGTACTTTTCCGTGTATAAGACTAGGGTTTGTTTGTTTTTTACTTAAAAATTATGTGAAAAACTGTGGGTCGTCTTATACACGGATAGTGAATGGTGGGAGGTTTCTTAAATTTGAGTCCCCAATAATAGGGGTCGTCTTATACACGGAAAAATATAGTGTACGTTTTCCGCTTTTTGTATTTTACCTGTGAAAGCTGCCTCAAGTCCCAGTCTAGGAAAAAGGCGAGGTGATCATTATTATTGCCGCTATCATTGCTTCGCCCCAGGTCAAAGAAATCCTATTGGTGCACCCCTTTTTTATTTTTATTTTTTTTAAAGGCTCATTCGTGTCCTGGCAGGGGAGACACCTTGAACGCGAAGTGCCCTTGAGTTCTCTCCAGATATGCAAAAAGCGCAAGGCTGGGTCTGGGGTTGGGGAGGAGAGTAGGCCAAGTTTGATTCCGGATGAGATCAATCTCTTTCCTCGCTGCTCATCAGGATTGGAGGGAGCTGTGGATCGACGATGCTTTTTGGAGGTTCCTCTTCTCCATTATCCTTCTGGTGATCATGTTCCTCTGGAGACCCTCGGCCAATAACCAAAGGTACAGCAACCTCTTGGCAGGCAAGACAGGTTGTACAATGACAATAAAGGTATTATTATTATCATTAATAATACTGACACTGAGGTGCAGTGCCGAGGGCCTTCTGGCGGTTCCCTCGCTGCGAGAGTGGTTAAAAGCGGTGGACTTGTAATCTGGTGAACCGGGTTCGCGTCTCCGCTCCTCCACCTGCAGCTACTGGGTGACCTTTCCAGGTTAGTTTCCAGTTAGTTTCCAGGCCCCATTAACAGTGCTGGTTTTGATCTATAAAGCCTTAAATGGCTCAGGACCACGAGACCTCAAATGACCATCTCCCCCCCCCCCCCCAGTATATCTCCCCCATATGAACCGGTCCCCACCCTGTGATCATAATCTGAGGCCTTTCTTTGGGAGGCCCAGAGGGAAGAAACATGAGAACAGGGCCTTTTTTGTGGTGGCTTCCTGTTTGTGAGATGCTCTCCTATTGAAAACACTCCTGTTATGTGCCAGGTGAAATCACTGTTAGGGTTAGGGTGAGAGCCAGTGTGGTGTAGTGGTTAAGAGCGGTAGACTCGTAATCTGGTGAACCGGGTTCGCTTCCCCGCTCCTCCACATGCAGCTGCTGGGTGACCTTGGGCTAGTCCCACTTCTCTGAAGTCTCTCAGCCCCACTCACCTCACAGAGTGTTTGTTGTGGGGGAGGAAGGGAAAGGAGAATGTGAGCCGCTTTGAGACTCCTTCGGGTAGTGATAAAGCGGGGTATCAAATCCAAGTTACAGGGAACCAGGCAGAGGGCCTTCTCGGTAGTGGCACCCGCCCTGTGGAATGCCCTCCCACCAGATGTCAAAGAGAAAAGCAACTTTTAAAAGAGATCTGAAGGCAGCCCTGTTTAGGGAAGCTTTTAATGTTTGATTGATTATTGTATTTTAATATTTTGTTGGAAGCCGCCCAGAATGGCGGGGTATAAATAATAAATTATTGTTGTTATTATTATTAAGCACAACTTGATTCCGCTTAGAAGTAACCGGAGCATTCACAAACTCCCGCCTCGGCCTACCTGATAAGGTTGTCACGAGGGGAGGAAGCAGGCTGTGAGCCGCCGCTTGATGTCTTGGCCGCTCTCCCCAGGCGTTGCAGGGGGGTGGGCTAGATGACACACACACACCCCCGGTTCCCTTCCAACTCCGCATCTCTGTGATTCTAGGTACGCCTTCATGCCCTTGGTGGACGAAGGCAGCGAGCCGGAGGATGAGGATGAGGAGCCCGTGGTCAGCGAGGCCTTTGGTGAGAGCCCAGCGCCAGGGGAGCCTCCCTGCATTGTGGGGGGCAGGCCTGGGGGGGCTTAGCGGGTGACGTTTGAGCACCTCTCAAGGCTACTGGCTGTCAGCTGTTACCTGGAGAGGTAGGACGTAAAAATTCCGGCTGGGAAAAACCGAAAACACGCAGCCTTCTCAAGCACGGGCGTCCCAAGGGGGGGCGGAGGGGGCGATACACCCCAGGTTCCAGGGGCGGAGAGGGTGACACTTGGGCAGGCCCCACCCTGTGCGGGGTCCGCCCGCCGGTGCTGCTCCCGCGGCGCCCTTGTGAGCCGCCGCCCCAAAAGCAGCAGTGGCGGGGCACCCCCCCCGAGCTGCCCCACACGAATTCGCGCGTGCGCACTCCATCCAAACTGGCACAACTGCGCACTCTGTCGTAACGTTGCGTCATGACGTCACAACACAACGTCACGGCGCCCCACCCCCAGGGGAAGCCTCCATTTGCCGCCCCGAGTGGCGAGGAGGCTTCCTCCGCCCCTGTCCTCAAGTGAAGCAAATTTGCATGCGTTTGCATAAATCTCATCAAATCAAAATGTGTTGCTTAACCAAAGAAATAAGCAGATGTATTTTCCATAAAACAAGCAGGCATGGTGCATATCTCAAGTCACGAGGCTGGACTCGCAGGCGTAAGGTTCATAATTTGTTGTAATTGCATAAAATACTGCAGTATGCATGAGTTTCATAAAATACTGTCGGCATGCAAAGCCCTTAACTACCATATTTTTTGCTCCATAAGGCACACTTTTTCCCTCCTAAAAAGTAAGGGGAAATGTCTGTGCATCTTATGGAGCGAAGGCGGGCGGCGGCGGGAGCAGTGGCGCGAAAGGGCTCCTTTCCGGCCGCTCCTCCCATCTCCTCCGCCTCTCGCCCTCCCCGGCTCGCTGAAAAGCAGGTGGAGGGCGATCCGCTTAAACGCTCTGCGAGCCGCGAGGGAGGGCTCTGCTTCCCTCCTCCGCGGCCCGCTTTGGGGCAGCGGAGCTGGGCAGGAGCCGCGTACCCGGGTGTAAGCGGCTCCTGCCCAGCTCTGCTGCCCCAAAGCGAGCCACGGAAGAGGGAAGGAGGCGGACAGGCCCTGTTCTAAGTATCATCCCCGTTCTGCGTTTGTAAGAGGTGTCCTTCTCGACCCCACCCTGTTTTTCAGAAGGGATGAAGATGAGGAGTTCGAAGCCTGAAGCCAATGGGATCCTCAAGGGCAGCCGAGTGGTAAGGATCCTGCCCCCTGCCCTCCACAAGCTGCCTTCCAGGCACTTCTCCCTGTGGCCTGGTTTGCAAGTTGCACTCGGCCAAACCATGGTTAGCCCAGACCACAAAACCCCGGTTCACCCTCAACCATGGTTTGGCTTCCCGCGGACGTGGCCTCGCCTCCTCCTTTTCCTTACTCTTTTGTCAGTTCTGGATCCTAAGGCAGCTGGCGGCCTCTTCTGGTTGTAGCAAAGTACCTAGTACAGCGGTACCTTGGTTCTCAAACTTAATCGGTTCTGGAAATCTGTTCCAAAACCAAAGCGTTCCAAAACCAAGGCGCACTTTCCCCTAGAAAGTAATGCAAAATGGATTGATCCAGTGGTGTCCAAACTTTTTTCAAAGAGGGCCAGTTTTGATGAAGTGAAGGGCCGTGAGGGCCGGCCAAAGGGCCAACCATAGGTTTTTTTACCCTTTTTTAAGGATTGAAGTTGTGGAGCTTTTTTTTTAGGATTTTACCCCAGGAAATAATCTGCCACAGGGGGCCGGATTAAACCCAAAACAGACTTTGGACATGCCTGGGTTAATCCGTTCCAGACTTTGAAAAACAACCCCTGAAACAGCAATTTAACATGAATTTTACTCTCTAACGAGACCATTGATCCATAAAATGAAAGCAATAAACAATGTACTGCAGTCACGCAATCAATCCATCAGTAGCTGAACTGGGTTCCACACAGTCAGAAAAAAGCCGCAAAAACAAAAATGCAAAATAAATAGCAAAAACAGACAGATCTCAACGTAACACTCAAAATGGAGCATGTTCGGTTTCTGAAAAAAGTTCACAAACCGGAACACCAGGTTTGCAGTGTTTGAGTTCCAAGTTGTTTGAGAACCAAGGCACCCCTGTAATCTTTTATTTCTCACAAATAAAAACACACCGCTTTGCTGTCCTTTGCCATCTTTTTGGGATGGCTTCCCGTTCTCTGCCGGCTTCCGACACACGTTTAGAGCCAAGTCCAAATAGAATAACCTGCGTTTTCCTGTTCTAAAGCCTGGCTGTTCATCCACAAATCTTGCTTGGTTCCCCTTTCTCAGGACGAAGACTTGAAATGGGTTGAAGAAAACATCCCCTCTTCCATGGCTGACGTGTAAGTTGTTGGTTTCCACCCCCTCAAATGCTTAGATGTGGGCTGTCAGCTGATTTATTGTTCAGCTGTGTAGCATTTAATCAAATAAGTAAGTCAGTGGTTTGGAAATGCATTTTGTGCAAACGTTCTGTACAGATAGCACTTTGAGGATTCTGCAGTAAAGGGGGCATTCACAATCATTATTATTATTATTATTATTATTATTATTATTAGACGCAGGTGGCGCTGTGGGTTAAACCACAGAGCCCAGGGCTTGCCGATCAGAAGGTCAGCGGTTCGAATCCCTGCGACGGGATGAGCTCCCGTTGCTCAGTCCCTGCTGCTGCCAACCTAGCAGTTCGAAAACATGTCAAAGTGCAAGTAGATAAATAGGTCCCGCTCCAGCAGGAAGGTAAACGGTGTTTCCATGCGCTGCTCTGGTTCGCCAGAAGCGGCTTAGTCCTGCTGGCCACATGACCTGGAAGCTGTACGCCGGCTCCCTTGGCCAATAAAGCGAGATGAGCGTCGCAACCCCAGAGTTAGTCACGACTGGACCTAATGGTCAGGGGTCCCTTTCCCTTTACCTTTATACAGCTACAAAATGGGACGTGGGTAGCGCTGTGGGTTAAACCACAGAGCCTAGGGCTTGCCGATCAGAAGGTCAGCGGTTCAAATCCATGCAATGGTGGTGAGCTTCCCTTGCTCTGTCCCTGCTCCTGCCAACCTAGCAGTTCGAAAGCACGTCAAAGTGCAAGTACCGTATTTTTCGCTCCATAACGCGCACCGGACCATAACGCGCACCTAGTTTTTTGAGGAGGAAAGGGGGAAAGCCCCCCTTTTTGAGGATCAGTTCAAAGTTGTGCATCTTCTTTTGGAAGAAGAAAAGCCCCATTTGCAAAAGGATCAGCTCAAAGTTGTTGTTGTGCTGCTGCTTTGCAAAGGAGAAAAGAAAGGGCTTTGAGCTGATCCTTTTGCAACTGGGGCTTTTCTTTGCAAAGAAAAGCCCCAGTTGCAAAAGGATCAGCTCAAAGCCCTTTCTACAGTTTCCAAACAGATAATCTAATCAGCCAGTCACATGTCGCTGGGGAAACCAACAGCCTCCTCTACAGGAGGACCTTATCTCTGTTCCCGATCTCTTTCTCTCTGCAGCGACCTTATCTCTCTTCCCGATCTCTTGCTGATCAGCTGTAAAGCGGCAGCCTTTCAACACCCCCTTCTCTCTTTGTAAAAGAAAAAGCTCGATCTTCTTTTGGTCCCTGGGCAATTCAGCTCCAGGGACCATGCATTCGCTCCATAACGCGCACAGACTTTTCCCCTTCCTTTTTAGAAGGAAAAAAGTGCGCGTTATGGAGCAAAAAATACGGTAGATAAATAGGAACCGCTCTGGCGGGAAGGTAAACGGCGTTTCCGTGCGCTGCTCTGGTTCGCCAGAAGCAGCTTTGTCATGCTGGCCACATGACCTGGAAGCTGTCTGCGGACAAACGCCGGATCCCTCAGCCTATAGAGCGAGATGAGTGCTGCAACCCCAGAGTCGGACACGACTGGACCTAACGGTCAGGGGTCCCTTTACCTTTACCTTTATTCTTATTATTATTAAAGTTATTAGTCTCTTTTTTGCCACAGCAACTCAGAAGCCTCATTAGACAGCAGTTGGATGGCCATTTGTGACTGATTCCTGCATTGCAGGGGGATGGACTAGATGTCCCTTGGGGTTCCCTCCCAACTCTACAGCTCTGTGATTCTAGATTTAATCCAAGCTGATTTAATCCACACCCAAGTTTGACTCTCCAGTGAAAGACCTCCGTTTTAATTGCTCTGATTCTATCAGTTGACATCTGCAGCCGCTGTCTAGCAATATTACAGAATTTAACATTCATCACCCCCCCTTTTCCCTCTTCCAGCGTGCTCCCTCCTTTGTTAGATTCTGATGAGGTAAGCTGACTTCAGTTTTATTTGTGCATTTTGGCCTGATGGAGCCGGGCCCTTGCTATGTTCCTAAGTGTGCAGGTTTCATAGGAGAGGCACACTGTGTGGGAATTCCCGGCCAGGCCATTGAGACTGCAACCCAGAACTGGATAAACTATGTCCACTGAATACCCTTTATCTACTTAATCATAAAACAACGTAAGGCCTCTGCGCCAATTCCCTTTCTCCCACCCAGCATCTCCCAGACTGTTCCTCCAATTTGTCCCTTGAGTGGTCCTGGGCAACGGCTGGTTTTAATGAACAAATACGCTCACAGAATTCAAGTTTTAATAGATTATTGTATTTTTAATAGATTATTGTATTTTAATATTCTGTTGGAGTGACTGGGGAAACCCAGCCAGATGGGTGGGGTATAAATAATAAATTATTATTATTATTATTATTAATTAATTACATGGTTTTCTCAATCCAGCCCGTGGACGGTCCGGGAATCGGTGTGTTGTGTGCTTTTATTTAAAATGCATCTCTAGGTTATTTGTGGGGCATAGGAATTCGTTCATTCCCCCCCTAAAAATATAGTCTGGCCCACCACAAGGTCTGAGAGACGGTGGACCGGCCCACAGCTGAAAAAGGTTGCTGACCCCTGTTCTAGCTAATAATTTGCCATGCCCATCTATGAGAACCATTGGCCGAGCTTCTGTGAGGTCATAGCAGTTAGAACCTTTTTACAGCCATGTAAAAAGCACCTGTTCTTATCTGAAACATACTATATTAAAGTTTTTGTAAAAAGTTGTTTTTTCCCTTGTCCTCCCTCTCTCCCCCCCCCCCCTCAAAACACAGGAAATAGTGACCACAAAATTTGAAATGTCCAAAATGGAATGAAGTCTGGATCCGGCCGAGCCGCTCAGCCGCACTCTTTTACTGGTGGATTTCGAACGGACGAAGAGTTGCTGATAGTCGCCCTTTTCCCTTTTTTTCACATGCATATATATAATATATATACATATATATATATATATTTGTATATGGTCAAAATATTATTTTATTACTTTTTGGTGTTTCTCTAACTATGGAGCTCCGAGGCTTTTGGGGGTTGTTGTTTTTTTGGCCAGGCGAGGACCTTATGCCTGACCCCACCAGTTGGGGGGGGCAGGCGTGTGGCCGAGATCGCCAGCGCCCCCCACTGGAGAGGAGGGGGATTGCGGGACAGTCGGACCGGCCTTGCTCTCTCGTCGGCTTCTTTCCCGGACCCCGTTTTGGAGCGGGCCTTCTGTGACGAGGGAACGCGAGGAGCACACTTCGTAGCGCCAGTTTGCGCCCTTTGCCGGGCACTTGTACAGCCGGGTCTCTTGGCGCTGACTTGGGACCCGAGTCACTTGGGGGCGGGGTGCAGAATTCTGGCGTCGGGAGGGTGGCACCGGGAATGTGCGCGAACCCAAAGCTTGCCAGGTTCGGTGCACGGAAGAAGCTACTTCCCCGACCGCATGGAAGCCCTCTGCCTAAGGGGAGGCATAAAAGGGCAGCCCTCTCTTTTCGGAGGCACCCCCCAACCTGCGGCCCGCCAGGTGTTTTGGCCTACAACTCCCACAATCCCTAGCTAACAGGACCAGTGGTCAGGGATGATGGGAATTGTAGTCCCAAACACCGAAGGTTGGGGATGCCTGTCTTCGGGGGGCAGGGGCTGGTTTTTTTGTGGAGGAGGCGCAGGCAAGGGGCATGGCCGACTCCGCAACGGGGCCGCCGGTTAGAAAGGCAGACTTTTACTGCCAAGGAGAGTGTTGGGGCAGATCTATGGGGCGGGCGGCTTCGTTGATCTCTGGGATCAAGTTCCCTGCAGCAGCTAAGCTGTGTTGAGCCGCAGGGGGGGGGGAAGCCCCCGATGGGTTTATTTTGGGGGATGGGGGGGCATCAGGGAAACTGATGGTGAAGGGGGAGCCCTATGGGGGGCCAAGAGAGCCCAGCTTGCTTGAGACCACGTGGCGGAAGCGTGGTTCTTGTCTCAGCAACGGCAGCCTCAAAAGCACTTTTAAGTGTCCTTTGGGCAATAGCAGGTCACCACCACCCCTTTCCTTCCATGTTGGATGGGAAGAATGATCGCAGCCACCCCCATCCCCCCCTTCCTTCCTAGGCCAGCCTTCTCCCTCCCCTCAACCTGGTGCCCTCCAGATGTTCAGGACTACAGTTCCCATCAGCTGCAGCCGCCACAGCCGGATATGGCAAAGGCTGATGGGAGTTGTAGGCCAAAACGTTTTGCAGCCACCCGGCTGGGAAAGGCCGCCTTGGGAGATCCTCCCTGGACCACTTGAGAGAGAGAGAGAGATATATATGTTGCTCCCTGCCTTCATCCCGCATTTAAAAGGCGCTTTTTCTAAAATGAAATACAGAATTCCACCCGGGGCAGTGTACAGACTTCTCCCGTCGGGAAGCTTTGCTCTTCTTCTCCACGTTCCCAAAACTTCAGCCGGACTTTCTGATGTGATGCTTTCGAGATTACCTGGGTACGTGGGGAGGGAACGTCCGATTTCTTCTCAAATAAACCCTTTTATTTATTTTTGAAATTGTACAGACGTCTTTGGGGAGGGGAAGCTGTGTGTGTTTTTATGCAGCCCTATTAAAAAAAAAAGGAACAAAGAGTTCACCCCCCTGGTGCGTGTGTGTTTGCTGCGTTCCCCCGCGGGTTGGGGAGAAGGGGCAGAGGTTCACCAGGAGAGCAGCTGCTTGGAGTGCAGAAGGCACCAGGGTTTTGTCACACAGCACCTCTAAATTTGAAACGTCTCAGGTGAGAGGGCAGGAGGTCCTGGGGAGCTGTTGCTGGGCGATCCTGCACTCGACAGAGAGTCCAGTACCACATTCTGGACTCCCCCCCCCCAAAAAAAAATATGTCACAACATACACCCAGTTCTGGTTGAGGGCTACTATCGCTCAGTGGTTAGAGCATCTGCTGTGCATGCAGGTCCAATCCCCTTTAGCATCTCCACATAGCGCTGAGAGAGAGAGAGAGAGAGAGCCCCCTCCCCGGCCTGGAACCCTGGAGAGCTGCTGCCAACCAGTGCAGTCTGCATTGAAGCGTCCTATGTTCCTAAAACCAGCCCTGCAAGAGGGTGAGGTACAAACGAGCAGACGGAAACTTCATCGGAACAGGTTTAATTGTATTTTTGACACGTCAAACCTCATCAGTCCTTCCTTCGCTCCTCTTCCTCTTGCCCACAGGCTCTGGAATAAAAGGGTCTTTTCAAAATAAAATGGGGTGCTGTAAGTTACTAAGGAATTAAGAGGGGGGAGGCTGGTGAAGGCAGTAGGGGAACTGAGGCGCAGGCCTGGCCCCTGAACCCAAGCCTTTAACGCATGCTGTGTCACCTGGTGCCCCCCAAATGTCTTGGACTTGAACGCCCATGGGTGCCAGGCAGGAGAGCTGACTAGTGCTGAGGGTCTTCCTGGCTGGAGGCTGCACTCCAAAATATATGGAGGGCACCAGGTTGGAGAAACTTGCTTTCAAAGTTCTCTGCTCTCCCCAGGAACGGGGACCTCAAGGAACGTCTCTGCTGGACCCCAGCTCTCCTTGCTCCCACCCGGCCGCCTTTGCCAGCTGCTCTGCTGCGGCGTCGATGGCGGCGCCCACAATCTCCACCGCGGCCAGGTAGAGCCGCTGCTTGTCGCCCTCCTCTCCCTTCTCTGCCACGGTTTCCTCCTCCTCCGTGGGCGATGGCAGCTTCCGCCCGGAGCTCCCTCTCCTTTGGCAGACTTCCCTTCCTCCGTCCTCGGCGAGAGGAAGGCATGGCCTTGACGGGGGTGGCCCCTCCTGAAGGCCTTGCCCTCTGGGTGGAAAGGGAGACGGCTCCAGGGGGGTCCGCAGGGTCTGTGGGATGCCAGGAGACGGCTCCCCTTCTTCCTCCGCGATGTAGGCCCTGGGAGCGCCAGAAGGGTCTGGTTTCAGAGCATCGCTTCTGCCAGGTTCTGAGGCCGGCGGAGGAACCGAGCAGCTGCCAAGATGCAGCAATTCCTGGCGGATGGGCTGGTTCTCTCTGCTGGTGTCTGCCACATGCCCATTCTCTCCTTCACTCGCTTGGCTTTCGGGATTGCTTGCAGCGGAAACATCCCTTCCCTGCTTTTCCTTCGGCCCACCCATCCCAACCACCGGGCTGGCCAGCAACTCGCTGTTCAGCCAGCCCAGATCTCCCGTCGCCATCACCATGCCCTGCCCTCCTGGGTTCTCAGCAAGATCGGCCAGAGCCTGTTCCTCTCCGTCCGAGGCCTCGGCCCAGAACCCATAGCCCCCCAGCTCAGGGGCCTGGTCTGTGACGTCTGCCGCCTCTACTCCGTCCCCCCCAGGAAGGTGGCAAGCACCCCTCCACTCGAAAACGCCCCTGAGGCCTCGGCTCTCTTCCCGAAGCCGCCTCCCCTCGCTCAAGAAAGTGCAGAGCTCATTGACTTCCCGTTCAGTCGCAGGGTCCGAAATATCGTCCTCTGGCCGCCCGTGGATCTCCATCCCACACCTTGAGCTCAGGTGGTCGCCTTCATCCTCCTCTCGGGGGCTGTGAGTTTCGCCCACGTCGGATGCAAGGGTTTTGTCCTCTGCGGCTGAAAAACGGGGGGATCCGTCCACCCTGGCGGCGGGCGAGGTTTCGGGCTTTGCGGGGAGGCGAATATCCCTTTCTTCCGCCGCCTTGGGACTTCTCTTGCTCTCTGGGAGAAGCGACCTTTTCTTGGCTCTGGATCTCAGCATGGCCCTGAAAGCTCTCCATGGCTTCATCACCCACCTGTCCACCGGATCTGCCACCGCCACGTCTGTCTCCGCGATGGAGCTGGCCTCTGCTGGGCTCTGGGCCCTGGGTTTCCACCTCAGAGGAGACTCCCCTTGCGGGTCAGCAGTTCTGCTGAGGGCGGCCACAGGCCCGCACCGGACTCTCGCCCTCTGGGCCGGGGATGCCTCTGGGGCGGTGGGCGCCTTCTTCAGGCACAGGAGTTTCCTGAGGAGGGAGCTGCCGGTTTTCCCTCGCACGGATCCCTCCTCGGAGTCCAGCCCTCGGGCCCCTTCCCGCGTGGCCGGCTTCCGGACAGCCTGGATGGGGCTCTCGTGAGTGGCCTCCATGCAGAGGCGGCTCTTGGGGGTCACCTGTCCCTGGGGGGGATTGGCAGCCCCTTTCCTCTTCAGCCAGAACGGGCACCCCCCCTTGAAGAAAGCCCTTCCTGTGGGATACTGTTCTCCCGCCTCAGGTTTGCTCGCGGACCCCCCAGCCCCTGGAGAAGGCCTTGAAATCTGGCTCTTTCTTGACACTTCCAGCGAAGGGGGTTGGTTGGTATCAGAAGATAACGTAAGGTGGGCCTCTGTTATCCTCTCTGAGGAGGTCTGCATGTTTCGTTCCTTTCCTGGAGCTCCGATTTATTTTTGTCCCTTGCTCCCTTTGCTTCACCAGGATGGTTTTTTATAAAAAATGTTTTGATGCTGCTGGTGTTTCTAGTCCTCAGCGTTTCTCGGCTCACTTGCCTCCATCTGTGGTCAGCCTCCTTCAAGACTTCATGGCTCTTAATCCAGGCTGCAGCAGGTATCCAAACTCACATATTTCTTCTTCAAATAACTGCTGCCAGCAGGTTTTTTTGGTGGTGGGAGGGGGACAGGACGGGCGGGGGACAGTGTTCCTCCATCAGGTGTGTCCCTGCCAGAATTTGTATCACCACCTGCAACTTGCCCACAGGCTCTGCTTTTTCTCATGTGGATGCATAAAAGGCTTGGAAGCACGAGGGGGGAGCCTTCGTTGGCCAGGCTTCCTGCAGAATGACACACACAAAATAAACATGTCCACTGAACAAATAATTAGAAAATTTATACAGCCAGTTTTTGAGGAACGTGATCATGCTGGGGGATGGCTGCACATGCCCTGAGTGGCGAGCCCACTGAGGGTTCCCCACAAAGCCCCCTTTTGGGGCAGATAGACTGACTTTGGAAGGCTCTCGCTTCAATCCCCGGCGTCTTCAGAAAGAGCCCATTTCTAGTCCTGCCTGGAGACGCTGACCATGCTGGGACCTCCTGCTTGCACAGATGATGCTCAGCATCTAAGCTAGGCTCCTCCTCCAATGATCACGAACGAGCCAGCAGTAAATCACACTGCAAGTTGGAGTTAACTCTCTATTAGCAAAAGCGCAATCTGCAAAGGAGTGTCAGGCCTAATGAGTGCAGCAACTCATCCCCCGCAGGTCTTGCCCCATGGATCAGTTGCCGAGACTGAAAGTCCCCACAGCCATCTAAGTTCCCTCCTCTCTGGGTCTTTCCCCAAGCAATCAGAGACTGTGCCTGTGTGCAGCCAACCTCTCCTCCGCCCTTTTTATGCCTCTTCTGGTCGTGGGAGACCAGCCGGGAGGGGAGCTTGTTGCAGCAGGAGGGGGAGATCTCTGTGACTCTTCATCAGCCTGACCCATCTCTGCCTCTGGGCCCCCTCTCCTCTCCAGCCTCCTCTGAGTCTGGACTGCTCTCTGCCACAGCCTCTTCCTGCTCACTTAGCCCTGTTGCCTCTCCAGCTCCCAACACCACTTCCTCCCCTTTTGCTCCCTCTTCTCCCTCTGATCGCTCATTGTTGTCCCACCACCCCTCCCCTGGCTCTGGACCTTCTTCCCTTGGGGGGCTCCCCAGCCTGTTCTGCCCACCATTCCTCTGCATCCAACCAGTCCATGAGACCAATGTTTGAAGACACTTGATTTCTTACGCCCAGGTGCCCTTCCACCTCTCTTCAGAAGCCACCCCCCTCCTAGGAATCCTGGTGTTGCTGCTTGAGATGAACAGGCCAAACCCAACCTGCGTACATTTTGTTTTGCCTTGGCGGCTGGACTTCGTTTTCCTTCTGCAAAGCCGGGAGCCGTGTCTATTTCTGGCCTTTTGCCGGCTGCCTCTACTGGCACAGAGCTTGTGGCAGGGAAACGTTCTGCAAAACGTCTCTCCAGAATCCCAGATGTTTCCCTAGCAAGCCGGAGAACATTGCTCAGCCATCCTTATGGCTCTGCTTATATTGAGGAAGGCTGAGCTCAGCAAGAGATTGAGGGGGCGAGGGGGGGGGGAGAGACCTTGCATTTGTGCTCATTCTTGAAGGATGGCCTGATTCGAGCCCTTGGAAACCAGTAAGCACACTTCTGAGCATGTGCAGAGAGTCATCTCTGCCTCGCCACTTTGCAAACACAAGCTGCCTCCGGGCATATTTTGTGGGAAGGCAAGGTGCATGCATAGCTCAGTTGGTTACAGCATGGTGCTGCTAACGGCAAGGTTGCAGGTTCGATCCCGTATGGGACAGCTGCACATTCCTGCATTGCTGGGGGTTGGACTGGATGACCCTCAGGGACCCTTCCAACTCCACAATTACATATAAGGTTTTGAGCTCAAAAAAGCCCCCCAAAGGTGGCTTCCAGCAACACCAAGCAGGCAAATTGCTCCTGGTATACCTTATCACAACCCTATTTATTTAATAAACTCATAGAATTGTAGAGAATTCTATGTTCAAGGAAGCTTTTAATATGTGATATTTTAATGTATTTTTTTATTTTTGTTGGAAGCCACCCAGAGTGGCTGGGGAGACCCAGCCAGATGGGCGGGGTACAAATAAATTATTATTATTATTATTATTATTATTATTATTATTAGAGTTGGAAGGGACCTCTATGGTCATCTAGTCCAACCCCCTATAAGGCAGGAATCTTACCCATCATAAGATGCGAATCCACGATTAAGATTCTCATGCTTGACTGACGAATTAAAAAATTATTTGCTTTGTTTCATAAAATGCATACAGCTCTTGATTGTAAAACACACAAAAATCCTCAAAACAATAACTATCAATAGTAAGATTTTTTTTAAAAAAGAAGACTTTCAAAAAGCCTCTAGGATAGCTCAGTCGGTAAACTGAGACTTTAATCTCAGGGTTATGCGTTCAAGCCCCAGGTTTGCCCGAAAGATCCCTGCAATAGACTAAAAACAGAGTCACCAACCTGGAGACATCCAGCTGTTTTGAACTACAAATCCCATCAGCCCCAGAGTGCCTAAGAATGCCTAAGGCAGTGCCTGAGAATGGGGGGTTGGGAAGATTGTGGGAATCTGGCACCTCGATTTGCAAACCCCCCCCCCTTGCCCAGTCCTTTAATCTTGGGGAGAAAGAGGGTGGCGCACAGAGCGCGGCTGGGGGGGGGAGAGAAGGGAGCACCCCCCGTGCACCTTCCGTCCTCTGGGGGTTGTAAGGCGGGGTGGGGGCACAAGTAAGCGTGTGTCCCCCCCCCCCGCCTCCAACCATGCCATCGAAGTCCTTGCTTCCCAAGGTTTCTGCAGCCCAGCTGGGTGGCATCCTGGCCCTGCCCGCTGTATGCCCCCCCCCTCCAGCGGTGACCTTCATCTCCCATCTCCCCAGCTGGATCTATTCCCCCCCCCCCCCAGCGATCGCACTGCACCCCCCTTACCTGACTGATGCCCAGCTGAGCATCCGTGCCAGCCTTGCAGCGGCGGCGGGGACAAAGACGCGCACAGCCGGCTCCTCTTCCTTCTCCTTCCCAGGAGCCCCTCCCTTTCCCCTCCGCACGTACCGGGGGGAGCCTCGCCGCGTACCGGGATCCGCGCCCTGCTGCGCTCCCGGACCGCGAGGAGGAGCCTCCGACGCCCGCCACCCGTCGGCAACATCTGGAGGGAAACCTCCCCCCTGGTCGCGCGCACGGGAAGGCGCCCTTCACACGTTCCCGCGTGACACGCAGGCGGGCGCCACGTGCCCAGACCCCGCCCGCCCGCCCGCCCGCCCGCCTGCTCTCCTTCGCGGCCTGTACGAAGAGGGCTAGTGGCACGCAGGCATCCCGCCGATTTCCACAGCGACCAGGCTGCTCTGGAAGGGGATTCACGCGTCTTGCAGGAACATGGGAATGGAGGGGGGGTTGGTAGGAGGCGGCGGTCCTAAGGTGGGCTGGAATGGAAGTCCAGCAAACAAACGCCAGGCCTCTTTTTCTCCTCTTTATTAGAAAAGCTTTAATGCCAAATATATTAAAGGGGCAGTTGAAGGAAGCTTGGTTCTGGCTTCTCTGAAGGCAGGAGGCGGATCTGCTGGGCACTGGCTTGTTCATGTTCAAGCAGAGTTTGTGGCAGCAAAATGTTCTGCAGAAAAGGCCACCCGGACGCGTCTAGTGAGGGAACATGGCTTGGTGGAACACCAGCAAAGGAAGAGCAGAGGTTGCCAGAATTGCCACCTAAGGTCCTGCGTTTCCAAATGCAGCCCCCTGGGATCTACGGAACTCCTAGCCTCAGGGTGATGTACGCAGACACACTGAACTTAATGGGGATGGCTAACATAGGTTTCCTTGACTTCTGTGACTCTGTGCCGAGTGGAAGAAAGGCTGTGTACACACCATACATTTAAAGCACACCCAAACACAGGAATCCTGGGTATAGCGGTTTGTTAAGGGTGCTGGGAACTGTAGTTCTGTGAGATGCACACTACAGTTCCCAGGATCCTTGGAGGAAGGGAATGTGCCGCAAATGTATGGGGCATACGTAGTTGGATACAAGTTTCTTCTTTTTTTTAAGAACAGTTAAATGAATGGAGGAGGACAGGCCTAACAGTGACTATTTGTGTTAACAACTAATAACTGAACACTTGGGGGGGGGGGGTAGGCGGCGAGAAATATTCTCTCTCCTTTCACCAGGTGCTACAGCCCATCTCTGAGCAGATGCAGCGGAGCACTGCACCGCAGGACCAGATTCTGGAACCCGCTGGAGGAAGAGCCTGCGGAACTCCCAGAGACAACTTTAGACAACCTAGCACTGGCCCCATGCATTATGGAGAGTCCAGGCTGCCCCCCTCCCTGGCTGCTAAGTGGGTGGTGGCCCACTGTACGTGAGCATGAGGTGGAAGGATCTGGAGTAGCCGTTTTCCTGGAGGCAGGAGAGCTCCGGCGGGGACAGAGGAAAGGGGCTGGCCAGGAGGAGCAGCAGCAGCAGCAGGCTGGCGCTGAGGAGCAGCATTGTCCTGTTCCACATGGCGGGGAGTCGGGGGAGCTTCTGGGTTCGGAGGCAGGAGGCGATCGAAGGCTGTTGTAGGCTGGATCTGGAAGGGCAAGCAAATTGTCCAGATAATAATAATAATAATAATAAAGCTTTATTGTCATTGTACAACCTGTGCACAATAAAATTAAACGAGCCTCCCCCTGCAAACACTCAATCTCTTATCGAACGACACACCACCACACAAGTCAGTTGCGCTATGTTATTTTCCGTTCAACAGCCTAACAGCCCACGGATAGAAGCTATTTTTTAGCCTGTTGGTACGGCTGATTCTACTTCTACATCTCCTGCCCGAGGGTAGAAGATTAAAGAGGTGCTGGCTGGGGTGTGAGTCGTCCCTGAGAATTTCTCTCGCTCTCCTAAGGCAACGATCCCTTGCGATGTCATCTAGCGGACTCAAGGGACAGCCCATGATATCATGTGTTCACCACCCTCTGTAGAGACTTTCTGTCCGTGGCTGTCAAGCCAACGTACCGGTACCACATTCGTAAATCTGGTTGTTGGGACACTTCTGTGAAGTCTTTATGGACTTACAGGACCTCAAACAGTGACTTAGACAGCAGTGTCAGAGGTCTCCCCCCCCCCCCCTTTGGCCTCTCAGGGTGGGAGCCGCCAGAATCGTAGCAGATTTGGCTCCAAGGCCGACCAGCTGCCCACCCCTATCACGAAGCGCAGAGAGATGTCTTTGTCAAATTGGAAGGAAGCTCTCTTACCCCTGCTCAATGGTGACTGCGATTTCTGCTGATCGAGAGTCAAGGTGCTCCTTCTTGCAGATCTATGAAAACAGGCACAGAGAGTGAACAGAAAAAGCAGGGCCTATCTGTCCAAAGCTCCCAAGAGGACAGGTTCTTCTTCTATTCGTTTCTTAGTTTTCGTTGGTGGCAAGAGAGATTGGGGGCCATGGTTGGCTTGCCTTCATTTACAGTGGTCCCTTGGTTCTCAAACTGAATCCGTTCCGGAAGTCCGTTCCAAAACCAGAGCGTTCCAAAGGCAAGGCGCGCTTTCCCATAGAAAGTAATGGAAAACAGATTAATCCGTTCCAGACTTTTAAAAACAACCCCTAAAACAGCAATTTAACATGAATTTTACTATCTAACGAGACCATTGATCCATAAAATGAAAGCAATAAGCAATGTACTGCAGCCACACAATCAATCAATCAATCAGTAGCTGAACCGGGTTCCACACAGTCACAAAAACAACAACAAAAGAGCTGCAGAAGCAAAAACGCAAAATAAATAGCAAAAACAGACAGACCTCAGCGTAACACTCAAAACGGAAGTGTGGCACTCAGAGGCGTAGGAAGCCTCTTGGGTGCTCAGGAGGCGTTGCTGCGCGGAGGCACCACCTGGGGGCAGGGCATCCTGACGCATGCGCCGTGACGTCACGATGCATGCATCAGAACGGACTGCGCATGCCCGGAAATCCCGGGCATGCGCAGTGCATCCCGCCCGGTGCTGCAGCTCCACGAAAGCAGCACGGACGGGGCAGCCCCACAAGCCGGCGCTCGCTTTAGGCTCCCAGCTCGGCTTGCATCCCCGATCACGGGGGTGGGGCCGGCCCCGAGAGTGTCACCCCCCCTCCGGGGAAAGCAGGCGGGGCGCTGGCTGGCTGAGAGAGGGGGCCGGCCCCACCCCTGCGATCGGGCGACGAAAACTGAGCCCAAAACGTTGCTCTGTGCGCAATGGCGGCTGGCTTGCTTTATCAGTCGCTCTCTCATCCAGCCGGCGCCCCACCCGCTTTCCCCTGGGGTGTGTGTGACACTCCCCCCCCCCAGGGGAAAGCGGGCGGGGCGCCAGCTGGCTGGGAGAACAACTGATAAACAAAACAGCCCCCGTCGCGCACAGAGCAAGGTTTTGGGCTCCTAGCTCGGCTTGCGTTGCCGATCGTGGGGGTGGGGCCCGAGAGTGTCACCCCCCCAGGGCGGAAGCCGGGGCGGCCCGCCACCCTTGCTCCACCCCTGGTGGCACTCAAATTGGAAGCGTAACACTCAAAACAGAGCACGTCTGACTTCCGAAAAAAGTCCACAAACCAGAACACTCACTTCCGGGTTTGCAGTGTTTGGGTTCCAAGGCGTTTGAGAACCAAGATGCTACTGTATATTGCAAGGCGATGCCACCAGGGCTAAAGTCTGGTAGGAAGCACAAGCTCAATGGGCCTCCTAAATCCAGGGGGTGGAAGTGGCTGGAGGTTGTCCAGTGTAACCCAAAGAAAGCACTTTGCACATGCTCAGAAGTGTATTCATTACAGCTTCAGGATCTCCAACCATTCATTTCTCGGTTGCTGCCCAAGGCAGCAAAGCCACAAGGATGCAGGGATTCGTTTCCCGCTGTTGCCCAACCTATCCATTGCTTACCTGCCCAACGTTGCTGGCTGGGGTCGGTCGAGTTTTCTTTTTCGCCCGTTGCTGTGACTTCTGCCTCTTTGGTCGTTTCCCGCTTGCCTGGGGTTGCACTGGGAATTGCAGATCTAGGACAGGTAGGGGGACACGCCCACAAGGCCCAGTGACCTGCAGAGTGGACCGTGAGATTATATGGAGCCAGATCATTGGTCCATCTAGTTCAGTGTTGGCTACACTGGCTGGCAGCAGCAGCTCTCCAGGGTTGCAGGCAGGAACTGAACCTGGGACCTTCTCCATGCGAAGGATGTGCTGTACCAAGGAGCGGTGGGCTCTTCCCCTGTTATTTGGAGCATTTGCTTGGCATGCAGAAGGCCTTGGGTTCCATCCCTGGCATCTCCAGGTAGGGCCAAGATGGGAAAGGCTAAAACCCTGGACAGCCACTGACCACCAATATCTCTCAAACCTGAGTCCCCAGCTGTTGTTGGACCACAACTCTCATCATCCCCATCTAGCGGGTTGAGTGGTCAGGGATGGTGGGAGCTGTGGACTTGAGTTTGAGAAACACTGGTGTGCACCATCTTTACTCAACCCGGTGACCCTCCAGATGTTTGGAGGATGGATGGCGGCTAACAGACTGAGGTTGAATCCTGACAAGACAGAAGTACTGTTCTTGGGGGACAGGGTGCGGGCGGGTGTGGGGGACTCCCTGGTCCTGAATGGGGTAACTGTGCCCCTGAAGGACCAGGTGCGCAGCCTGGGAGTCATTTTGGACTCACAGCTGTCCATGGAGGCGCAGGTGAATTCTGTGTCCAGGACGGCTGTCTACCAGCTCCATCTGGTTCGCAGGCTGAGACCCTACCTGCCCGCGGACTGTCTCGCCAGAGTGGTGCATGCTTTGGTTATCTCCCGCTTGGACTACTGCAATGCGCTCTACGTGGGGCTACCTTTGAAGGTGACCCGGAAACTGCAATTAATCCAGAATGCGGCAGCTAGACTGGTGACTGGGAGTGGCCGCTGGGACCACATAACACCGGTCCTGAGAGAACTACATTGGCTCCCAGTACGTTTCCGAGCACAATTCAAAGTGTTGGTGCTGACCTTTAAAGCCCTAAACGGCCTCGGTCCTGTATACCTGAAGGAGCGTCTCCACCCCCACCGTTCAGCCCGGACACTGAGATCCAGCGCCGAGGGCCTTCTGGCGGTTCCCTCATTGCGAGAAGCAAAGCTACAGGGAACCAGGCAGAGGGCCTTCTCAGTAGTGGCGCCCGCCCTGTGGAACGCCCTCCCAGCAGAGGTTAAGGAGATGAACAACTATCTGACATTCAGAAGATACCTCAAGGCAGCCCTATTTAGGGAAGCTTTTAACCTGTGATATTTTAATGTATTTTATACCTGTTGGAGGCCGCCCAGAGTGGCTGGGGAGACCCAGCCAGATGGGCGGGGTACAAATAAAAAATTTATTATTATTATTATTATTTTGGACTACAACTCCCATCAGCCCATAGGCAGCACAGTTACGGGAGTTGCCGTCCAAAGAGCTTGGAGGGCACCAGGTTGGCGAAGCCTGGTGCAGAGAAGACACGCCAGATGGAGCAGTAGATTCCTGCACCCAATATATACGTTCTCTACAACCCGAGATGTTCTCGTCCTGCTCAATCGGAAGAACTCACTTGTTCCACCTCCAGCTTCCCTCCCATCTTCTCCCGGCAGCTCTGGCCCAGCCAAGTCTCAATCCGTTCGGGGTCAAATCCCATCGGTTCCGCTTGGCGGGGGCTCCCTTTCTCTGGTGGCCCATTTTGGGGGTGCTGACATCGCTGGAGCTCCCATGAGTGCGACGTTCCTACCAGAGAAGGCAGCAAGAACATCAGATCAGGGTGGGAATCCTGCCCCTACGGTGGAGCTTCAGTCTCCAGAGTCACAGAGCGCTGGCAAAGAAGGAAGAAACGGACATGCCTGGTCTTTATTCAGCATATGTTTCTCGTTTGCTTGCGGGCAGGTTAAACGGCGTTGAGCACCCATCCTGATTTGCTTGTGTGGTGGTTATAGGTCTTCCGTTTAACCAGTCGTTTACCCCACACTTTTAGTACATTTTCCCCATCACTTTCCTAACTGCATAAATTAATAATAACAATAATAATTATAGTTACAGGTAGATAGCCGTGTTGGTCTGTCATAGTCAAAACAAAATAAAGAAATGCCTTGCAGTAGCACCTTAGAGACCAACTAAGTTTGTTCTTGGTATGAGCTTTCGTATCTGAAGAAGTGTGCATGCACACGAAAGCTCATACCAAGAACAAACTTAGTTGGTCTCTAAGGTGCTACTGGAAGGCATTTTTTTTATTTTGTTTTTAATAATAATTATACTCCGACTTTTCCCCTGACAGGATTCAAGTCAGCTTAGAGATAAAAACAAGAATCACTTAAAACACAGTAAAAACAATAATTAAGAAGCAATTGTTGTCGTTTTCACACCAAAGTGCTTTAATATACTCTAAGTGGGCAAAAATCTAAACTTCCAATATGTGATTGACTCGCAAAACGCTGGCAATCTGGAGGAAACCTTCTGTGCCAGACTTTACATACCTGCTGAAAACCTTTCTATTCTGCCAAGTCTGTGCAGGCAATTAAGAGTTCAAAATAATCACGTGATTTCTGATTTTAACTTTCCATATGGTTTTTAATTCGTATAGTTTTACGTACTCTTCTTGTAAACTGTTTTGATTCTGTTTCAATGAAATAACAGCATAAAAATATGTTTACAAATAAGTTCCAGGCATACCCAAACGGAGGATTCAGCTTATTAAACCAACATCTTCTCTAAAATGGGGACGGAAGACGCTGGGAGATCAAATGTGAGGACTTACCAGAACTGCACCTTTTTATTTCCCGGTCTGTGACAGAGGAACCGAACCGCTCCCACTCCTCTCGGAAGGCGTTCTGCACCTGTGAAGTTGTAAGGAAACAAAGGAGGGGGGAGATGGGGGCAGTTATGAAATCACAAGGAAAACGATTAAAGCAGCAAGGTTTGGGGGTGGGGGAATCGGCCATTCTGAAAACCAGATGGGGTAGGGAGGAGGGGTTATGTGGCATGGGGTGAACATGGTTAATCTGTGGAACTCTCTCCCACAGGAGGCAGAGATGGCAGCCAGCTTAGACGGCTTTAAAAGGCAATTGGGCAAATTCGTGGAGGAGAAGTCTTATCAATGGCCATTAGCCAGGTGGCTATTGCTCTCCCACCACATTCAGAGGAGCAATGCTTCTGGGTACCAGTTTATGGAAACCGCCAGAGGGGAGAGTTGCTCTCGCACTCGGGTCCTGCTTGCGGGTTGGCCATTGTGAGAACAGGACGCTGGACTAGATGGGCTACTGGCCTGATCTAGCAGGCCAGCTTAAAACATCGTTTTGTTGCTGTATATATCTATGTTGTGTATATATATATATATATATATATATATATATATATATATATATATGCTGTATATATCTATGTCTATGGGACCCAGGTGGCGCTGTGGGTTAAACCACAGAGCCTAGGGCTTGCCGATCAGAAGGTCGGCGGTTCGAATCCCTGTGACGGGGTGAGCTCCCGTTGCTCAGTCCCTGCTCCTGCCAACTTAGCAGTTCGAAAACATGTCAAAGTGCAAGTAGATAAATAGGTACCGCTCCGGCGGGAAGGTAAACGGTGTTTTCATGCGCTGCTCTGGTTCGCCAGAAGCGGCTTAGTCATGCTGGCCACATGACCTGGAAGCTGTACGCCGGCTCTCAGCCAATAAAGCGAGATGAGCGCCGCAACCCCAGAGTCAGACACGACTGGACCTAATGGTCAGGGGTCCCTTTACCTTTACCTATATCTATTTTAGGCAGAAAAGTGAAGTAACCATATTCCTGCTCTCTCCTTCTGGAACTATTCTACCCACCCCAGCCATTCCCAAATGCTTACAGATAGGTCTTCTTGGCTGCCACATCTCAAAGGCAAGGGACGGGATGCACAGACAGAAGGCCTGCACTTCCGGCGAGGTTCATCCCACTGCCCCACACCTGCAAGATAACAAAACAGGTGAAAGGAACCCAGCTGATGCCCAATCTATCAATGACCACATCAGAATTTCTGCTTCTGTTTTCTTTAAAAAGTCAAGCTTCCAGCCCTTATGGCTAAGTATATAGTAGCCTTCCCCAGCTTGGCACCCTCCAGATGTTTTGGACTACAACTCCCATCAGCCCCAGCTACAAGGCAGTAACTGGCCCAAGGTCACCCAGTGAGCTTTGTGACTGAGTGGGGATTCGAACCCTGCTCTCCCAGGTCCTAGTCCAGGCATGGCCAAACTTGGCCCGCCAGATGTTTTGGGACTACAACTCCGATGATCCCTAGCTAACAGGACCAGTGGTCAGGGATGATGGGAATTGTAGTTCCAAAACAGCTGGAGGGCAAAGTTTGGCCATGCCTGTCCTAGCCCAACAGCCTAACCACACTGCCTCTTCTGCGGTGAAAGACTCATAGAGCTGAAGGTGCTGTTTGATGGCTGTAAGTGCTCAGAAACTCAGAATGATGATGATGATAATGATGATAAATAATAATAATAATAGTAACAACAACAATTTATTTATTTCTTATACCCCTCCCGGACACTCTGGAAGGCATCCAATAAAAATACAGCATCAAAAATTAAAATCTTCCAAAAACAGGGCTGCCTTCAGATATATTCTAAAAGTTGTGTAGTTCTTTATCTCCTTGTTATCTGAAGGCAGGGAGTTCCACAGGGAGGGTGCCACTACTGAGAAGGCCCTCTGCCTGGTTCCCTGTAACCTCCCTTCTTGCAGGGAGGGAACCGCCAGAAGGCCCTGGATCTCAGTGTCTGGGCTGGACGATGGGGGTGGAGACGCTTCTTCGGGTCTACTGAGCCTTTGAGGCCGTTTAGGACTTTCAAGGTCAGCACCAAAACTTTGAATTGTGCTCGGAAACGTACTGGGAGCCAATGTAGGTCTTTCAGGACCGGTGTTATGTGGTCCCGGCGGCCGCTCCCAGTCACCAGTCTAGCTGCCACATTCTGGATTAATTGCAGTTTCCGGGTCACCTTCAAAGGTAACCCCACGTAGAGCGCGTTGCAGTAGTCCAAGCGGGAGATAACCAGAGCATGCACCACTCTGGAGAGACAGTCTGTGGGCAGGGAGGGTCTCATCCTGTGTACCAGACGGACCCTTGTTCCTGTGTCATGATTCAACCCAGCTTCATACCCCAAAAGTGGGGGCCCCTCCCTCCCTCACAGGCCACGCCTACCTGTGATGGCGCTGAAGTATGAGGAGTCCTCTTCATCATGCGATGTAGATCCCCCTATATCCACTGAAGGATCCCACTCCAGATCCACGTTTGCCTCTACAGTGGGAGCTGGCTGCTGGCGGTGCAGCGAGGGGTTCTTTGGGGTTGACTGGCACATGGGAGCAGCAGGAGGCTGGGGCGGCCCAGTGCCATCATCGCCCACCCACTCCAGGGATTCTTCCGTGAGGGACTCAGACTCCAAATCGCTATCCCGGTCCGACAGCCACTCGTCCTCAAAGACCTGGGGGCAAGACAATATGTTCAGAAGAGAGATCGAGAGAGATCTGCAGGCATGGAAGAAGAAGGAGAAGGAGAAGGAGAAGGATAAGGAGAAGGAGGAGAAGGAGGAGAAGGAGAAGGAGAAGGAGAAACGGAGGAGGAGGAGGAGTTTGGATTTCATATCCCACTTTATCACTACACGAAGGAGTCTCAAAGCGGCTCACATTCTCCTTTCCCTTCCTGCCCCCCAACAAACACTCTGTGAGGTGTGTGGGGCTGAGAGACTTCAGAGAAGTGTGACTAGCCTAAGGTCACCCAGCAGCTGCATGTGGAGGAGCGGAGACGCGAACCCGGTTCCCCAGATTATGAGTCTACCGCTCTTAACCACTGGTTCCACCACACTGGAAGAGTTATAATCCACTTAAATCTCAGTCAGTCAACTCACTGCACCTTCAATGCCCATTTGCAACACATCCTTTCCCTTAAGGAATTCGGAGCGCTGCAGTTTTCCCGTCACAGAGTTACAATTCCCAGCTTAGCAAACTGCAGAGTCTAGAATTCTTTGAGGGGAAGAATGAGCTTTGCGTGTGCTTTAAAGATAGAGTGCAGTGGGTTCCTAAAGTGGGCTGGAGATGCCAGAGATTGAACCTGCGACCTTCTGCAAATATGCTCTGCCCCTGAGCAACGTCCGTCACTTGCAAGGGGCTGGATTCTGCACCCTTGTAGCGCTTTCTGTGCTTCTGCCGTGCAATTCAGATGTGCAACTCATCATTTGAGGTACGTAGCCTGCTGGATCCGGCTAATGGCCCGTCTAGTCCAGCAGCCTGTTCCCACAATGGCCAACCAGATGCCCCTTATGGGGAACTTGCAAGCAGGACCCCAGCAGCTCTCCCTTCCTGTAGTTTCCAGCAGGTGGCATTCAGAAGAATTGCTGCCTCCAACCATGGAGGAAGAGCATAATAATCATGGCTAGTAGCCCACTCCTCCATGAATTTGTCTAATTCTCTTTTAAAGCCGTCCAAGTGGGTGGACACTGCTGCTTCCTGTGGCAGTGAGTTCCACAGATTAACCCTGCACCAATAAATGAACGCTTTAATTTTTCAACATTCAACTTCATTGAATTCTCGTCCACGAATTCTCGTCTAATGCAAGAGGGAGAAAACCTTTACTCCATCCACTTCCTCCACGCCCTGCAAAATTTTATAAACTATCATGTCACCTCCTGCCCTTTCTCAAAACTAGAGAAAAGCTGCAGCCACCGGCCGATGAACTTAACCTAATCCTGACTATCTGTGGCTCGCCTTCTCCTGTGCCTTGATTGGCATATCGGATTCCCTCTCCCTCTTCCTGAGCAAGGGAGACACACACACACACACACACACACACACACACGGTACTTACCAGCCGCATGCTGACCAGTCGCCCCTGGAAGCGGAAGACTCTGCGGAAGACCTCCTGGCAGAAACAGCTCAGGTCCTGCAACTCCTCCTCCAAGACCTCCGCGTCCTCCGGTTGGCTCTTCTGGATCAGAGCTTCCCCGTGCACCAGAAGGTGGTCAACGCGGTCTGCGTTGGCTTGCACGTCTTGCTGGAATGCCTGGGCGTCGGGAAAGAGAGGGGCAAAGGGCTTATCCCTTAGCTGTTTTGGGACTACAATTCCCATCATCCCTAGCTAGTAGGACCAGTGGTCAGGGATGATAGGAGGCAGTGACCACCATCCACCTGGATGGCTTTAGATGTGTATTTCGATCTGTTTTTAGTTTACTGCCGATTTTAATTTTTAAAAAATGTTTTAACTTGCCATTTTCAACTGTTTTTACTGATAATTCTATGGGGGGGGTTTCTATTTTTAAACTGCTTTGCTTTTTTAAAAAATCAAGCAAAATATACATTTTTATGCAGTGCTTTTTTCCTGGGGGTGTTCAAAGGTACGCAGTACCGGCACCTTCCCACCCCCCCACCCCCAAAAATATTAAATTTGTGGCACTTCCTGTAACCACTTCATGGCGAGTACCAGCACTTAAAAAACAACAACTCTGAAATTATTATGAAATGAAATAAACCTCTGAGCTTTTGCTGGACACTGTCCATGCATGGATTCTTTTTTTTTTTGGCAAAAACATTGAGGTCCAGAAACGTTTTCCTCAACAAATGCCAACCTGCTCAAGAGGCCAGATCCTGATGAGATACCAGACTCCAGAAGTGTTTGGTGAATCCCTGGGGAAACTTGTAGCCTTGTGCAGAGGTGTAGCAAGGGGGGGGCGATGGGGGCAGGCCACCCCGGGTTCCACCCAAGAGGGGGGTGACACTTTTTAAAAAAAAAAAAAAAAAAATTTTTTTAAACTTTATTGGAAAAAAGAGATAATAGACACACACACAACCCCCCCACCTCACAAAGTGGCACCATCAGAGGGGGGGGGTGACACTTCTTTATTTTTATTTATTCATTTATTTAAAAAATTAAATTTTAACTTTATTAAAAAAAGAGATAATAGACACACACACACAAAAAAACCCAACACCTCGCAAAGTGGCACTATCATTTTTGGGGGGGTGGGGGTGACTTGCTATGCCACTGGGTGCAGCTCTGCCAGTGCCCTGGCAAAGTGGTGGGGGGGGTGACAAAAAAAATTCCGCCCCGGGTACCACCTGGGCTGGCTACGCCTCTGGCCTTGTGGGGAAACTGCAAGAGTGCAAACTCTTGAATCCCCCCCCTCCGTGGGCCCCTTCCTCAGCTTTTTACCTACCTGCAGTTGTATCATTTTCTCCAGCGACGTCCCTCCAGAGAAGTGCTCCACATCAGTGAGTCGGAGGTCCAGCTCCACCAGCCACACCCGGATGGTCTCTTTCTCCTGCTCAAACCTTTCCCACTGGTTCACGAAATGCTGGCAGGGGGAGGGGAGGGAAAGAGCGTGTCAAACGCTGCCCTTTGTTCGCAGAGCTAAGAGATGCTTGGAAAATATTGTAGGAGGAACATCTGCCCTGAAGCAGCTATTCAGAAATGGCATCGGTTAGCCCTGTGACCAAAAGACTCCCAGTTCTCTGCCTCTTCTAGGTGTTTGTGAATGGGCATAGGAGAGCCATAGCTCAGCGGTAGGGTGTCTGCCTTGTAAGCGGAAGCTCTCAGGTTCAGTCCGTGGCGTCTCCAGATAGGGCTGCCTAAAATCCTGCAGAGCCACTGCCAGTCAGTGTAGACCAGGGGTCAGCAAACTTTTTCAGCCGTGGGCCAGTCCACCGTCCCTCAGACCGTGTGGTTGTCCAGACTATATTTTTGGGGGGGAAATGAACAAACTCCTATGCCCCACAAATAACCCAGAGATGCATTTTAAATAAAAGCACACATTCTACTCATGTAAAAACACACTGATTCCCGGACTGTCTGCGGGCCGGATTGAGAGGGTGATTGGGCCGCATCCGGCCCACAGGCCTTAGGTTGCCTACCCCTGGTGTAGACAGTACTGAGCAAAGATCTGTCAGCTTCCTGTGTTCCTGAGCTAGCCCAGTGTATAAAGTTAAAATTCAGGTTCGCTGCTCCACAGACCACCGGCATGCGGCCCTTGAAAGGTTATCCAGGAGTGAATGTGGACCTCAAGGTGATTTTAGAACTCCAAGGTCCAGCGCCCACCAGGACCCACCTTCAGCCTCTTGCAAATGGCAGCCGTCCGAGCCTGCAGGTCATCCCAGCGCTGGTTGACCTTTTGCACTGTGGGCCTGAGCTGTGGGCCGATGCTCCCGCTCCTCACCAGCTGATGGTATCGCCTGTTCAAGGATTCCAGAGGCAGCAGCTTGTCTGACACTTGCCTTTGTAGCACCTGAAAGGGAGGCATTGAGACCAGAGCAGGCAAAAGTCTTTGCCCCCACCTCCCTACAAAGTGGCTCAAGGCTGATTGCAAACAAATAAATGGGTGAATAAAATGTTATTAATGTAAGGCAGCACATATACTAAAATTGGAACGCGAATTCACGCAAATTTGTGAAGCATTCCATATTTTAGGGATGCGGGGGGTGCTGTGGGTTAAACCACAGAGCCTAGGGCTTGCTGATCGGAAGGTCGGCGGTTCGAATCCCCACCACGGGGTGAGCTCCCGTTGCTCGGTCCCAGCTCCTGCCCACCTAGCAGTTCGAAAGTACGTCAAAGTGCAAGTAGATAAATAGGTACCGCTCCGGTGGGAAGGTAAACGGCGTTTCCGTGCGCTGCTCTGGTTCGCCAGAAGCGGCTTAGTCCTGCTGGCCACATGACCAGGAAGTTGTGCGCCGGGTCCCTTGGCCAATAAAGCGAGATGAGCGCTGCAACCCCAGAGTCGGTCACGACTGGACCTAATGGTCAGGGGTCCCTTTACCTTTACCTTTAATGTAAGGTTACCAGACGTCCCCGTTTCCCGGGGACAGTCCCCGGATTTACAAATCAGTCCCCTGACAAAATCCATTTGAAGTTGAAAAGTGTCCCTGGATTCATTGAAAAAAATCTGGTAACCTTATATTAATGGTTCGTGCAGCTTTCGTGTGCATTCACGCAGAAGTCGGTTCGACCTCCTTTCTGTGTGACACCATGATCTTTTAAAAAACTGCCTTTTAATAATATTTTAAAGTGCATTTTCCTCTCAAAACCATTTCCTCCAAAATACCCATTTCTAAATGTGTTCTCTCTCCAATATATTTTGATACAATGTAGGGCTATGTCAGTGGTTCCTTAAGAGGACAGTCCCACCCCTTGGGGGCCAGTAGGATTACCTAGGGGGAGGCAGAGGGTTGCCGAAGGTGTATATAGCCATCAGACTTTGAAAAGCTGGCATCGCTGGATCAAGTTCATCCATTCTGTAGACTTACCGTAAACTAAATCATTTTAATTGGGTTTTGAATAAATATGCAATTAATTGTTAACTGTTTTGAATTATCACACTATTATTTTCCTTGGTGGGTTGTGCAAACTGCTATTCCTGAATAATGCTTTTCAAAGGGTAGGGCAGGGGGCGATGAGGATGAGCTTAGAGAACCAAGCAGGCAGTGGCCTGAAAAACTTTGGGAACTACAGGATTGTGGCTAACTTTATTAGATTCATATTTGGCTTCCCACTAAGAAACAGATGTCCTTGTCTGACAGCTGTGCACCCTTCCCTTCCCCTGACATTTACTCACCGGGAAGCAGGTGGGAGGGAACCTTAGGCCCTCCAGATATTGCCTGAACTACAACTCCCAACAAACCCCAGCAAGCATGGCCAGGGCTGGAGAAGAGTTGTAGTTCAGCTGTGAAGCCCAAGGGCAGGGCCTGAATTTATTCCAGATCTCTAAGTTCTGCAATGAGAGCCAGTGTGATGTAGTGGTTGACTAGCACCTGGGAAAAAGGTAAAGGGACCCCTGACCGTTAGGTCCAGTCGCGGACGACTCTGGGGTTGCGGCGCTCATCTCGCTTTACTGGCCGAGGGAGCCGGTGTACAGCTTCCGGGTCATGTGGCCAGCATGACTAAGCCACTTCTGGCGAACCAGAGCAGTGCACGGAAACGCCGTTTACCTTCCCGCTGCAGTGGTACCTATTTATCTTCTTGACGTGCTTTCGAACTGCTAAGTGGGCAGGAGCTGGGACCGAGCAACGGGAGCTCACCCCGTTGTTGGATTTGAACTGCCGACCTTCTGATCGGCAAGCCCTAGGCTCTGTGGCTTAACCCACAGAGCCACCCGCGTTCCAGCACCTGGGAAACCAGGGTTCAAATCCCCACTCGGCCATGAAGCTTAGCTCACCGCTGGTGGCCCTGGGCCAGTCGCTGCCTCTCAGATAGAATCACAGAATTGTAGAGTTGGAAGGGACCTCCGAGGGTCATCTAGTCCAACCCCCTGAAATGCAGGCACCTTGCCCACAGCCATCCCTGAGTGGGTTTGAACCACCAACCTTCTGGTTACACACACTGACCCATTGAGCCACACAGTGCAGCGTCTTAATGTTGTGGAAATGAAATGACGAGGGTTGGGGCCTTAGAGAAAAAGGTGGGCTATAAAACAAATAAGTAAATAATAGGTGCTTTATAAATCACCTGTATTGAGAAAATAGAAAGAGGGGGAGAGGCATGTAATAATAATAATAATAATAATAATAATAATAATATTTTTATTTGTACCCCGCCCAGCTGGCTGGGTCTCCACAGCCACTCTGGGCAGCCTCCAACAAATATTAAAATACATCAAAATCACAGCGCCTGAGACATTTCCGTGCAAATTGTATTTGCCACAAGTGATGCTGCAATGTTCATTAACGCACCACCGCAAAAATTAAGCCCTGGTGCGAGTTTCGGAGTCCCAGAACCGTCTCCATTTTAGCAAATCAACCTGCTGGCTGGCAGTCAA
Organism: Darevskia nairensis; assembly: GCA_034642065.1. NCBI lineage: Eukaryota > Metazoa > Chordata > Lepidosauria > Squamata > Lacertidae > Darevskia > Darevskia nairensis. The sequence goes on from JAWWNI010000777.1 coordinate 139,195, forward strand.
GATGCCTTGCTTTGAGCGCTATGAATTTCTGAGCGAGCCGTTCTCATCTTTCCTCTCCTCTCTCTCGTGCACAGACACGCACACAAGGTGACCTGGATTGCTTGTTGCAGCTTCAAAAGTTGTTCATTCGCACAAAAGTGTCGGTGGGGGTGGTAGAGAAAAGAACAAAGCTGCCTTCTCTCTCTCTCTTCCGCTGGCTCCCCTCGAAAGGGTGGACCATCCTTTCTAAATGCCTCATTTGTTCGCTCATTTGTTATTTTTGGCCCATCGCTGCTCCTTTAAGATAAAAGGTTCTGGCAAATCCCAAGCTATCAAATGAGTACCTGGCAAGGGAGGCTCTATAACTGGCAGCTTTGGGGCTGTGTAAGACACAGAGACACAGAGAGCGTAAGACCTAGACAGCATCTTAAAAAGCAGAGACATCACCTTGCCAACAAAGGTCCGTATAGTTCAAGCTATGGTTTTCCCAGTAGTGATGTACGGAAGTGAGAGCTGCACCATCAAGAAGGCTGATCGCCGAAGAATGGATGCTTTTGAATTATGGTGCTGGAGGAGACTCTTGAGAGTCCCATGGACTGCAAGAAGATCAAACCTCTCCATTCTGAAGGAAATCAGCCCTGAGTGCTCACTAGAAGGACAGATCCTGAAGTTGAGGCTCTAAGACTCTGGCCACCTCAGGAGAAGAGAAGACTCCCTGGAAAAGACCCTGATGTTGGGAAAGATGGAGGGCACAAGGAGAAGGGGACGACAGAGGATGAGATGGTTGGACAGTGTTCTCGAAGCTACCAACATGAGTTTGACCAAACTGCGGGAGGCAGTGGAAGACAGGAGTACCTGTTGTGCTCTGGTCCAAGGGGTCACGAAGAGGCGGACATGACTAAACGACTGAACAACAACAACAAAGACACAGAGCACATTTAAAACACATGGATTCCCCTGAATAATCCCAGGAACTGCAATTCACAGTGCTAAAATCCCCAGCGTTGTTTGGGGGGGAAGTATTGTGCCTTTAAGGGCATGGTGCGTATGCAAAGCAAGGGCCAGGCAACCCGGCCCTCAGGAGGTCCCTCCTTACCTTGAACCTTTGCAGCTCTTTCTTGGAATTGGCAAAGGACACCTGTGAGGAGTTTGGGGCGGCAGCCATCAGCTCGGCAGCCCACAGCCAGTCCTGGAAGCGGAAGAGCAAGTCTTGGAAGGCTTTCTGGAGATGCCATGCCTGCTCCTCTCTGGGACGGGGAGAGGAATCAATCCGTCAATGCACAAAACCAAGGCAGACTCTGGGAAGAAGAACTGCCCCACCAACCACCTGCCAGAACTCCCATCTTGAATTTAAAATCATTTATACAGGGTAAGTCTTTTAAAAGAGGCCCTGTGGAACTCTGTACTCTGTATCCATGGGGCCTCTTTTAAAGGACTCACCCTGTAAATGGCTTAATTTAAAAAAAAAAACACCTCTAAGTGTTATTTCAATTACTGTGTACTTTTAAAAACATTTTTTTGTGTGGCAACAGGCCTTTGCGGTCACAAAATTAGAAGACGCCTGCTTCTTGGGAGAAAAGCAATGACAAACCTAGACAGCATCTTAAAAAGCAAAGACATCACCTTGCCGACAAAGGTCCGTATAGTTAAAGCTATGGTTTTCCCAGTAGTGATGTATGGAAGTGAGAGCTGGGCCATCAAGAAGGCTGATCGCTGAAGAATGGATGCTTTTGAATTCTGGTGCTGGAGGAGACTCTTGAGAGTCCCATGGACTGCAAGAAGACCAAAGCTCTCCATTCTGAAGGAAATCAGCCCTGAGTGCTCACTGGAAGGACAGATCCTGAAGCTGAGGCTCCAGTACTTTGGCCACCTCAGGAGAAGAGAAGACTCCCTAGAAAAGACCCTGATGTTGGGAAAGGTTGAGGGCACAAGGAGAAGGGGACGACGGAGGACGAGATGGTGGGACAGTGTTCTCGAAGCTACTAACATGAGTTTGACCTGCGGGAGGCAGTGGAAGACAGGAGTACCTGTTGTGCTCTGGTCCAAGGGGTCACAAAGAGTCGGACACGACTGAACGACTGAACAACAACAACAAGGCCTTTGCAGCTGTTTAAATGTTGATTGATCAGTCTCCTTAGTGATTATCTGTATCCCCATCTTTACTTTATATTTAAAGCACTACAACGCCACTTTAAACTGTCATTGCTTCCCCCAAAGAAATCTGGGAGCTGTGTTTTTTTTAAAATAATGTTTTAATTCAAAGATTTTTTTCATGGGTAACAGAAGTACGTTCAGTGTCTCTGCTTTCAAGTCGTAGAGTCCTTCATACAGTTCAGCTACGTTCAGTTTGAGACATTATTATTATTAGGGGTAGTATGAGTCTGAGGGAGAAAGAGAGGTGGAGAGGGCAGGGGGGAGAATAGAAATGGGAAGAGTTGTAAACTTTCATTCTTTTTCATAATGCGTGAGCGGAGCTATAGGTATCTTGGCAAGGGAGTCTTGCCCATAAAGGCAAGTGGCGCGGGGCACCAGGGCGCCAAGTTCTGGAGGGCGCCAGGGAAGAGGTGGAAGCTGGACACGGCACCTCCCGGCATCAGCTCGCCGCCCTCGCCCACCTCGCTGAAGCAGCTCCGCCTCTTCCCCGCCAGAGGAGCCGCCCTGCAGCCTCTGCCCGCCTCCTCCAGCCCCGCAAAGCTGCTGGCAGCGCCGTAAAAAGGTCGGCAACTCTGGGAAACAGGGAGGGGGGGGCGCCAGAGGGATCTTTGCACCACGGCGGCGGATATACTTAAGATGGCCCTGTATCTTGGTTTTGCTGACATAGTTGTATTTTTCCAGTTACAGGTAGATAGCCGTGTTGGTCTGTCATAGTCAAAACAAAATAATAAAATTCCTTCCAGTAGCACCTTAGAGACCAACTAAGTTTGTTCCTGGTATGAGCTTTCGTGTGCATGCGCACTTCTTCAGATACACTGAAACAGAAGTCACCAGACCCTTATATATAGTGAGAGGGCGGGGAGGGGTATTACTCAGAAGGGTGGTGGGTCTGTTGACCATGTGTCCAGATAATAAAAGTGTGCATGCACACGAAAGCTCATACCAAGAACAAACTTAGTTGGTCTCTAAGGTGCTACTGGAAGGAATTTTTTTATATAGTTGTATTTTGTTCAGGATGCCAAGAGTTGTTCAGAGATGCCCCATTGCCTTCCCAGAGTGGTTTAGCAATAAACCCCTCTCCATAGGGAACTCTGGGAATTGTAGTTCTGAGAGGGGCTCTCCTAACAATGCTCAGCATCCTGAACAAACTACACTTCCCAATATTCCCAGCCACAATTCCCACGACTGTTTAAAGTGGTATCATTGTGCTTTGAATGTGCATCTCGAAACTCCATTTTGCATTTCACACTCCCTCCTTGATACACTTTATGTTACGATGGTGCAGAATTACTTGTAAATAAATAAATGTTAAGGTTGCTCACAGGTGGGCAAGGGAACCTCTTTTGAGTGGCTCTGGGTTTTCACCCAAAGGCCTAGCCCAGGGGTAGGCAACCTAAGGCCTGTGGGCTGGATGCGGCCCAATCGCCTTCTCAATCCGGCCCACGGACGGTCCAGGAATCAGCATGTTTTTACATGAGTAGAATGTGTCCTTTTATTTAAAATGCATCTCTGGGTTATATGTGGGGCATAAAAAATTGTTCATTTCCCCCCCAAAAAATATAGACCGGCCCAGCACATGGTCTGAGGGATGGTGGACCAGCCCATGGCTGAAAAAGGTTGCTGACCCCTGGCCTAGCCTATTGCGCTAACCAAAAATAAGGAGATTTTTTTTCCAATGAAACAAGAGCTCACCTGATGCGTTTCTCCACGGACACCGTGGAAAGGTCGCAAACAGCCATCTCTGGCACCAGCTGCTCTCCACAGAGCGTGGCACATCCGTGGCAACTGTGGTTGTCCCTGAAATCAAGGGGCAGTTCCTTCCTCCAGCCAATTCTCTGCATCTCCAGCCCAGAGTTTTGGTGTGGTGGCTTCAGCTGACTATCTCTGTGGCGGAGGATGCAGCAGCCCTCTCCGAGAGTTTGCAGCCGGCTGGGGAAACAATAAATGCCACATGGCAGCCCGTCGGTTCGTGAAGCAAGTTCAGGATCTGCCCACCAACTCTGTCTGAGAAGGAGCACAGTTAGATTCTAGACAACGAAAGGAAAAAGAGAGAAATTAGCCATTGCAGATCTTGAGGAAGGGTGAACATCAAAGTCTATCTGAAGAAAAGACAAAGGGGTCAAGGGGTCTAATCCAATTTCTGACAGGCTTAGCCCAGGGGTGAGGGAGCTGCAAGATAGGACTCTGGGCACGTGCAGAGTGCATTTACCTAAGTGTCACCACACATCTTGGCTAAGAAATAAAAACACTGAAGGTGAGGGAAAAGGCCTATTTATTGCAGAGAGTGAAAATCCAGACCATGGGTAGGCAAACTAAGGCCTGGGGGCCGGATGCGACCCAATCGCCTTCTCAATCCGGCCCACAGATGGTCTGGGAATCAGCGTGTTTTTACATGAGTAGAATGTGTCCTTTTATTTAAAATGCATCTCTGGGTTATTTGTGGGGCATAGGAATTCATTCCCCCCCCCCTTCAAAATATAGTCCGGTCCCCAACAAGGTCTGAGGGACTGTGGACCGGCCCCCTGCTGAAAAAGTTTGCTGACCCCTGATCCAGACACTACAAAGAATAACCTTCATTGAACAAACACTTCCTCACCCAAGTTCCCTCCTCCTTTAGTTTCTTGCTTAGGTAGCCAAGTTCATAACTACATATCTGCTTCTAAGCAAATAAACACAGGAAGGTTTATTGCCCAGGGAACCCATTAATTATTATCATCTTAAAGTCTGTTGAGAATTTTCTGCATCACCTACATCAGGGATATAAAAGGAGATCAGTAACAGAGGCTGACACAGTCCAGATTACTTGCAGGCAGCTGATTTCTAAAGGAGGAGAAAGAGAGAAGTAGTAGGACTACTCATTAGTAAGCTACACCTTTTGGCCTCTTAACTCCTGTGCAAGCACAGGCTGTGGTGGTTCAACAGTTAATACAATGCACTCTGCATGTGGTCAGAGGCTGCCTCTCCATCATTTCTATTTATTTAAAATAATATTTACAAGCCATATTTTTATTCTCTGGATGGAGTCACATGAAAGAGCCTAAGGGAAACCTGCAAGCAGGACCTGCGCACAAGAGCACTCTGCCCTCCTGCGGTTTCCAGAAACTGGGATCCAGAAGTATTGCTGCCTCTGACTGAGGACGCAAAACATATTTATTATGGCTAGTAGCCATCACTAGTCCTCTTGTCCTCCATGAAAATATCCAATCCTCTTTTAAAGCAATCCAGGTTGGTGGCTATCACTTCATCCTGTGGGAGGGAGTTCCACAGGTTAACTCTGTGTGAAGGACTTTCTTTCATCTGTCCTGAATCTTCCAACATTCACCTTCATTGCGCGTTACGAGAGAGGGATAAAACCTCTCCTCTATCCATTTTCTCTATCCTGCCATGCATAATGTTATGAACTTCTGTCCTGTCACCTCTTGCTCTCCTTTTCTCTAAACTAAAAATATCCAAACACTGCAACCATTCTTCATATGGGGGTTGGACTAGATGACCCTCAGGGTCCCTTCCAACTCTATGGTTCTCCACTCCTCCACCACCCCTATAATCATTTTGGTTGGCCTTTTCTGAGCCTTTGCCAACCAGACCATATCCTTTTGAGCAGAACTGTGCAATCAAGGCAGGAAGAGGAGCAGCAAAAGAAATGTCAGGTTCACCAAGAAAGCTGCAAAGCCAGATTTCACACACACACACACACACACACACACACACACACACACACACACACACGCTCTTCTTTTGTGGTGGTTTTCACAATTAACAAATACTACTCTGAGGTGCTGGACTGAGGGTGGGAAGGATGACATTTCCAACTGGCATCCAAGAAAGAAAGAGAGAGAGAGAGAGAGAGAGAACAATTCAGTCCTTTTGTTAGAAGGAAAAGTGGGTTTTGTTGCAAAGGAAGCACTTTGTTGCCAAGATTAGCAAGAGGCAGGAGAATCACTGTCTGAGCAGAGGCTGTTCAAAAGAAAAGAAGAGAAAAGAAAAGAAAAGAAAAAATAAAAGGAGGGGGGAACCATAGAAGCATAGAATTGGGGAGTCGAAAGGAGAGCCCCCTGCAGTGCAGGAATCACAGCTGAATAATCCCTGACACATGGCCTAGCCAGGATTTTTGTTGGGGGGGGCAGGCCTTTTGCTAGCAGAACCTCAGTTAGCTATGTATTTTTATTTATTTTTATTGATTTAAGGGGGCAGGCAGCTGCCCCTCCCTGCCCCCCTTTGACTACGCCCATGCCCCCCAACCTCTGTTTAAAAGTCTCCAACGAAAGAGGGTCCACCACTTTCCATGGACAAAACAAAATAAAAAAATTCCTTCCAGTAGCACCTTAGAGACCAACTCAGTTTGTTCTTGGTATGAGCTTTCGTGTGCATGCACACTTCTTCAGAAAGGGTGTCATATAGAGGAGGGAGAAAGGTTGTTTTCTGCTGCTCCAGAGAAGCGGACACGGAGCAATGGATTCAAACTACAAGAAAGAAGATTCCACCTCAACATTAGGAAGAACTTCCTGACAGTAAGAGCTGTTTGACAGTGGAATTTGCTGCCAAGGAGTGTGGTGGAGTCTCCTTCTTTGGAGGTCTTTAAGCAGAGGCTTGACAGCCACCTGTCAGGAATGCTTTGATGGTGTTCCTGCTTGGCAGGGGGTTGGACTGGATGGCCCTTGGGGTCTCTTCCAACTCTAGGATTCTATGATTCTAATCCTTAGTGAGAAAGAAAGAAAAAAGATACTTTGCCCATTCTCAAAGGCACTCTTGTCCTTATAATTAGCCCTAAAAAAAGGATTAACGGCTAACAAAATTAAGCTCTCTTTTCCTTCCAAAAGGCTAAGGGAATGGCTGTTTAGAAACAATAAACAATGCCAGCCTCCTTCCCTTTTATGCTCAGGCCAGAAGATGCCCCCCTCTCTGTGCCCTGCCTTATCAGCCCTTGTGACTTTTTCAAATATTGCAAATATTCTTACTGCCACTAAACAAATACCGTGTTTCTCTTATGGCCCTTGCAGAATTATTGCGGCACCAAAGCAAGCACAGCGGCAGCTTCTCTTGGGTCGTCTGTGGCGTCCCCTGCCAATAGACTTGGCAAACACGTATTGGTGTACACAGAGGTTTGTTTGGCGTCTCTTTTGGCACGTAGCTGAGGCATGTACCTTGCAAACGGGCTGTCCAGGGCGCACCAGTCAGGGACCTGTTATCCAGAGTTTGTGGGGCGCAACAGTAAACAGGACAGTGGCTCTAAGCGCACACAGAGTTCATTCTCTTTCCCCCACAGGTGTCCACCCCTGCCTGGGATCAGGGCGCACAGAATCCGTGCCAAAAGCTGTGGTCTCTAGGTAGACCGGAGGCATCTCATTTTCCATAATTGAGCATCCAAGCTACTGAAGGTGCCAGAGGAAATATATGGTTTGATTAGCCAGAGTGAGAAACGGGCATTCCTCCAAGTTGAAAGGTCACCACAGACACAGACAGGACACTCTTTTCGAATATAGGGCTTTGGTTCAGCTAGCTTAGTGTTGTCTACACTGACCGGAAGCAGCTGTTCAGGGTTTCAATGTTTTGTTGTGGGACAAAAACCTTTGCACACGGTGCTTGTTGCCGTCAAAATGTCAGCCTGCATTCCTCATCCGCCTTTAATCTTGATGCAACCTTTCTGGTGAAAATCCACTCATATGAAAACAAACCTCTTGCCAATATGACTTTGCAAACTATCCCTGTTAACTGTGTGCCTTGTCAATCCCATAATTTAGCAGCGAGAGAGAGTGTGCCACACCCACAGGATTGCTGTGTGTGAATTCACATAGGTCAAACAGCCTCCAAGAAGTCCAACAAGCATATGGTTCCGGCATATTGCAATGACATTTTGATTTCCCAAGATGGAACAGGCTGTGCCTTTGCCTCACGCCACCACTGTAGTTTTCCAGACTGGCCCCAGTCCCACCACTGGCATGATATTCACTAGGCACAGCACTTAGATACATCCCCAATACAGAATTGCAAAAATTGATCAAAGGTTTGGATTTTGTCTGTTTCTCCAGACCTACACAAACCTCCAGTAGAATGGCTCAACTTTAGAAACTGCTTTCAGCAACGCCAGAGTGCCAATACCTGAGATAGTGAGATAGCCCACAAGCATGTACAGAGTGCAATTCATTTGCCATTAAGTAAACACTGCCTCTCTATACTTATCTGGCATGCTTCCCCCCCCAAAAAAAGAAACTGAAGGAACTGCAAGAAGCAAATAATTTAATACCCAAAATTTAATAAAACACAAATTGCTACGCCTTTCTTTAATATATTATTTTCATTGCCTATTTATCCTTAATGCACTGAAACCAAATTAAATCCACCAATTTAGGCTGCAATCCTCACCCTGCTTCCCTAAGAGGCGAGAGCAAGCTGCGTTGAATTCAACAGGATTTCCTTCCAAGTAGACGCGGCTGGCCTTGCACTGTAAGAAGACTGCAGTCTGACATCATGCAAATCGAGACTGAAACGTTGCCAAGTTTTATGGCACTTCGCTGACAGCAATTTAAGTAGCAGGTAGATAGAAGGTTTCACTTCACGCCCGGGGCAGATAAGCCTCAACCTGGAAAGCTGGCACGGGCAGGTGGCGACTTACCTGAACTTACCTTCAGGTACTTCTAAAGAGTCACACAAAGCAGCGCAGCAGCTTCATGTGGATCAGCGATCCCCGCCAGATCGAAACCCAGTGTCTGCTTGAAACTTGGAGGCTGCATCCACAGCGTGACCCTTTGCATTTCTCCCGCGCGCCTGTCAATCATTAAACAGGTGTCCTAGCGCAGTTGCCACATCACCCGCAGCGGTGAGCGCGCAACAGGCGCAGCTGACTCCATCCTCTCCTCCGCAGGGCGCGCACACCTTGATGGATGGAGACCTGGAGGAAGCGACGCGTTGAGAAAGGGGACGGGCTCTGTAAGCAAGCGAAGGGTTGAAAAGGGCAACCCCTCTGCCCCAAACCTCTGCCGCTCTTCCTCCTCCTTCCGCCCTCCCTCCTCAACAGGTGAGCTGTGTTCTCTCTCTCTGCAGACACCTGCACAAAGAGAAACCAGGAGCAGGGAGGGTTGCCAGGTAATTTGATTCTCCAACGGTAACACGGGGGGGGGAGCCCAACCCATCGGTGCCCTCCCTCCCTCGGACAAGCCAGGTGCTTCTTCTGCCTTTGCAACGAGCAAGAAATAAAGCGTGCAATCAAGGGCTGCAGGAACCAATGAAGAGACGAGAGGGAGGAAATAAAGTCCATCTTCGCACAGCAGTAAGGAGAAATGGTGGCATTCTCTCCCCACTAATGTGAATGACTGCACAAAGATTATTAGGCAAATCTGGGGAGAAGAAAGCTATAAATGGCTGCCAAGTCGGAGGCAGTAATGTTTCTGAATGCCGGTTGCTGGAAGCCACAGGAGGGGAGGGGTCTTGTGCTGGGGGGGGGTGTCCCATCATGGGCACCTGGGCAGCCACTGTGAGAACAGGATGCTGGACCGGATGAGCCACTGGCCTGATCTAGCAGGCTCTCCTTATGCCACCCTCACAGCCTCCTGGGGGCTCACTGAAGGATAGCAATCCCCAGCTATGTTGTCAACAGGTTTACCACAGCTATCAGCCTATCACCCATTCCCACCACCCTTCTGAGTAATACCCCTCCCCACCCTCTCACTATGTATAAGGGTCTGGTGACTTCTGTTTCAGTGTATCTGAAGAAGTGTGCATGCACACGAAAGCTCATACCAAGAACAAACTTAGTTGGTCTCTAAGGTGCTACTGGAAGGAATTTATTTATTTTGTTTTGTCCCAGCTATGCTGATTAGTATTAAGCGGATCCACTGTTTGCACTGCATTTACTATTTGCATTACAGGTGCAATTTTATTCTTCATGTTACACTGCCCACCACTAAGACTTTTTCTATGTAATGTTGGTGGTATACAAATATTTGCACAGAAGATAAAACAAATAAAACCTGGGAGGAAAACCCCATTTGGTGGTTTCACTTATTTTGTTTCTTTCATTTCTGCTGGGGGGGGGGGATCAACCAAAATGGAACCGGATCTGACAACATTTGACCAGCCCATGAGCCGCCCCCCCCAACTGAGCTGCCTGCTCGCACGCTGTGCTAAACCAGCGCCGCACGGGAACTCGCTTCTGCGGCGGCGAAAACGCATGCAGACGCTGAAAATCACAGGCGCGCGTGCGATCCTGCCCACGGAGGGATCTCCGCGGGACCGATCCGGCCCAGGCAAGATAAACCTTGCTGACCCCTGGCCTAGGGTCTGTAGGGAAGGTGGTCTTTCAGACATTTGGGGCTTAACAGGCTTAAAACACACACATAACAGCTCCCAGAATTCCTTGAGGAAGGGAAGCCATGACTATTGGCATGTCTGTTTCAGGGGCCTAATCCAGCCCGCTGGTCGGTTTCATCCGGCCCCTGTGGCAGTTTATTCCCTGGGGTAAAATCCCCAAAAAACCCTCAACAACATCAATCCTTAAAAAAGGTTAACAAATTTGGTTGGCCCTCTGGTCGGCCCTCATGGCCCTTCACTTCATCAAATCTGGCCCTCTTTGATCAAAGTCTGGACACCACTGTAGCAGCATTGTGCATTGAATGCATGGCGTTAAAAGTGTCTTGGGACTGGCAGGGAAGAGAGCAGGGAGGCCAGCCTTGGGTGCAGCCATCCCCATAGCTGTCAACCTTCCCTTTTTTGGGCGGGAAATTCCCTTATTCCAGCGCCGTTTCCCACTGCTATCCCGGATTGTTAGATATCCCGTAAATTTCCCGGATTTCAAAGGAAGCAGCTCCTCTCCCTCCCTGCCGGCCAGGGAGGCTCCTCAGCTGCGTTGCTCACCAATAGTTACAGAGAATAGGATGCCATTAGACAACAGCACTGTTTGTGCTTTGCTTGCATGTAAAATCAACCACTCTGGCCCAGCCTACAAATACACAAGAGTGAACCTGATCAATCCCCCCATGAAGAATTGACGCTTTTGAATGGTGGTGCTGGAGTCCTGTGGACTGCAAGAAGATCAAACCGATCCATTCTGAAGGACATCGGCCCTGGCTGCTCACCGGAAGGACAGATCCTGAAGCATCGCATGAGAAGAGAAGACTCCCTGGAAAAGAGACCCTGAGGTGGGGAAAGATGATGGTGTGTAGCCTGGTGTAAATTAATTTGTAGCCTGGGGGGATTACCGTGGCGTGGACTGTCCCCGAGAACCATAGACTGTCCCCGGGACAGGTGAGGCTGCTGATCCCTTATTTTCAAATCCGAAAGTTGACAGCTATGGCCATCCCACCCTCCTCCTTGCTGCTGAGTTGTACCAGGGCAACCCTGAGGAGGAAGTTCACAGCCCGTGCCACCCCCTGGACTGGAAGGCAGGCAGGCAGGTGGGGACCAGCTCAGGGCTGGGTGAGCTGGGGTGGAGCAGCGCCAACTTTCCTCTAAAGGACCAGCCCCCACTAACAACAGTACAATTAACGCACAACAGCAGAAACACACAATAAAAGATTGGGCAACTGAGACCAGTAAATGCTTGTTTGAATAAAAATGTTTTTAACTGCTAGCAAAGGCAGAATACTGAGGGTGGCCGTTGGATCTTTGACTGAGAGTCATTTCCACCGCCACCAGCACCATCATTCTCAACAAAACCTTGTGCTGATAAATAGGCACCTTTTCGTTTGTGTACATTTTAAAGGCTCCCTAGAGTGCACTTTAACCCACAGCCCAGATGCAGAAGGCAACGAAGTCATAGGTGCTTGCTGTTTTACCAGACAGGATAAGCCGCATGAACAGTATGCCATAAACTTAATCAAGTGGAATAATCAACATCGTAAAGTTATGAACCAGGATGGAACTGGCTGTTTCCAACTGAGTGATAGCAAACACCAGAGCATAGGATATCAGAAGGCAGTGACCTGAAAATGGGCATTTTCTTCTGTTGCCCCTGCACCGTGGAATGTCCTTTTCTCTGCAACATTTGAAGCATCGCCCAACAATTGCATCAGACCTCTTATGAAGACAGCATATCTTTTGCCCAGGTTTTCCCTGATGCATAATATTGAACCCTGTTATTAGTGAATTCCTGTTTTTATGCTGTAACCGTTTAAAACACTGCTTCATTGTGCATATGTTCTCTTTTTTGCATATAGTTTTGAGATTTTAAAATATTAAGCAGCTTAGAAATGTGTTTAATTAGTAAACAGGCTCTCTCAGCAGTCCACCCTGTTTATTCCCACAAAACTTTGCTCACAGTTGCCTCAAATGCTCTTGCTGCAGATTTTGCAATGGCCCCGCTGTGTCCCAGTTGCACTACAAGATGCTTTGAATCTGGACGGCTTTGTTTTGAATGCAAGACAACAGTCCATACAGAAATATATGTATTTTTAATTCATTGTATGTTGAAAAACATGGGACGCGGGTGGCGCTGTGGGTTAAACCACAGAGCCGAGGGCTTGCCGATCAGAAGGTCGGCGGTTCGAATCCCCGCGACGGGGTGAGCTCCCGTTGTTCGGTCCCTGCTCCTGCCCACCTAGCAGTTCGAAAGCATGTCAAAGTGCAAGTAGATAAATAGGTACTGCTCTGGCAGGAAGGTAAACAGTGTTTCCGTGTGTTGCTCTGGTTCGCCAGAAGCGGCTTAGTCATGCTGGCCACATGACCCGGAAGCTGTACGCCGGCTCCCTCGGCCAGTAAAGTGAGATGAGCGCCGCAACCCCAGAGTCTTCCGCGACTGGACCTAACGGTCAGGGGTCCCTTTACCTTATGTTGAAAAACGCCCCAAATTTTAAGCCTTTGAAGTTTTCCGGTTTCCTACATGTACAAAAATGTACAACTGCAGAAGCCCTACTGGTTCTTCTCCCCTCAAGGCAAGCTGCAGAAGCAAGGGGCTGCTGGCCATTGGAGCTGGTAGGGTAGAAGCCAGGGAGACTGACAGCAGGGGGAGCCAGAGTCAATGGCAGGCAGAGCCAACTCCTTCTAGGCTTGGCCCCATCCTCCTCCCTGCTCAGTTCTACAAGGGCAACACTGAGGCGAAGGAAGAAGAATCTGATAGGCATTGCTCCCCATGGACTGGATGCAAGAAAGAAGTGAGGCAGGTGGGGCCTGGCAGAGGGCAAGCTGAGGTTACTGGGGCCCAATCCATCCCCATGGACCAGCCTCCATTGCTTCCTTTTCTTATGGGTTCCCTCTCAGAATCCTTTGAGTAGGGCTTTTGGCGCGGGTTGCCACAAACGAAGACCAGGCCAGCAGCTCAGCCTTGGCCAAACAGCGCTGAAAGCCCAGAATATTCAGGTGACGTCCTTATGATTGCTGTTCCATGGGCCCAACAAACATGTCCAACCTAAACCTCTTTTATTACAATATTTCTATTGATTGCAGCCGAGCAGATTGCAGCCCCGACACATTCACAGTCCTGGGAATGGAAGTTTTTAACGTCTGATGATTCTCTGTGTTTTTATATTATGCTGGAAGCCGCCCAGAGTGGCTTGGGCAACAAAGTCAGGTGGGTGGGGTATAAGTAATAAATTGTTGTTATTATTATGGAAGACTTTGAAACGATTGACTCTCCTAGCTTGCTACGCTGGTACAATAATATTTACCCATAACTGGACAAAAAAATTACCCATAACATACGCCTATTAAAAGGGAATTTCTTATTTGGCGGAACTTTATTTTGTATTCCAGTGCATCAGACATACAGTCCTCTATGCCAGCAGCATATCTGCATGTTGTAAGATTTCCTCCTTTGTCTCATTGTGGATGGACTTTCTCTTTTCTTCTACTGTTGTATCTCAGTAACCTTTTCACCCCATAGCTATCTTTAAATCTGACTTCACATTTATTTTTCGCCACTGATTGCGATGTGCTGAAGTCAACCTTGACATCCCCCGACGGAACACTGAAAATGTACCCCGGGATTCAGCGCATCTTTGGAGTGCAAAGTTCATGCACAAAAGTGTGGATTTAGTCTTTGGGGCAAAACACAAGGGCTCATTTGATCTCAAACGTTTTCAGAACCACAAGGGTTTTGCAAGAACCACACACAAAACCTTTATGACGTTAGCACATGCCTGGCAGGTCATTTATTTGAATGTCCCGGCTTCAAAGCTAGCACTTCCTCAAAAAATATTTCCAAGAGTGGAAATATGCCTTACTTGAAATGGTCTTTTGAGCCAGAACTAGCATGGATAAGGAGCAATGTAGGGCAACATGTTAAAACCAGGAGAAGGAAACCTATCCAATAGCCCAGATTTGCAGTTCTGCAGGCTGGGCACAGGACTTCTGTCCTGTATGGCAGGGCCAGGATAGGAGATCTCCCTCACTGCTTGCTTGTAAGTCACCTGACACCACAACGTTTGCACCTTTGTGGTTTGCAATCAGATCATGAAAGCAAAAAGACACTTTGCAAGCCCTCACTATGACATGATCCTTGTGGGCTTGCAAAGTGCAGGGCTTTGCAGGCCCCGACAATCAGTTGACCACCAGTGCCTGCAAGCTCCCTTTCGGCATCCATCAGCATCTTTATCTACAGGACAGGTGGGCATGGCTTGGCAGAAGCAGCATTGTGGGCCAAACAGGGATGTCCGGAGGCCTAAGGACATGCCATGTCTGGCTCTCTGCCATGGCTATGTGGGCATGTGAGTCAAACCCAGACATTCTGGTTTTCCAGTCTCCTGCTAGCAAAGTCAGACATGGTTCTTTGCTGGGAAGAGAATGAGGATGGCCTGACTTTCTGGCTTTGCTGGAAGGACAAGCATCTACAGTATTCCATCTGCCAGGCCACATTGCATGCTGTGTGTTATAGAACATGTTGCGCATCGGAGCGCAGCCTCGTCCTCTCCTTTGCCTCCAGGGCTTACTATTCTCGTCTCTCTCTTCACTCCCTGCCCCCCCCCCCCCGCTTAATAGCTCATGCAAATTTGCAGTCTACAGCGGCTGCTCTTTCTCTCCTGCAATTCCTGCATTTCACAGTCTTTCTCTGTGTTAAGATTCATTCTCTCAAACATCAGAAGAGGTGGTCAAACGTGGACTGCAACACTTCGGACTACAAGGAGGAATACTCCTCCATACTAAAAAACAAAGAAACTCTCTGTACACAGAAACATTCCCTGCATCCGAGAGAGAGAGAGAGAGAGAGAGAGAGAGAGAGAGAGAGAGAGAGAGAGAGAGAGAGAGACAGACAGACAGACACGGACACGGACACACACACACACACACACAGTCTAGGCTATAACCCTTCTCCCTGAGATGCTGGCTCTCTGCATGCAGGGAGCTGCTTGTGTACAGAAAAGCGTTCCAGTGCGTGGGCCACCACAAAGCAAAACAGTCACTTCCGTCTGCCCAGGAAAATAGAGGTTTTCAGCACTTTGGGGACATGACGGATGGTGAGCGACACCCGTGTCCCCCTCTGCAACATGTCCCCAAGTTCGGCGTCACACATGCCTGCATTGGCCACTTTCTCTGTGACAGTGTCCTCTGTGACTGGGCGGATGCCGTGAAGGTAACAGCAGTACATGTCCTCCCGCAAGACCAAGAGGCTACGGGGCTTCAGGAGCAGAGACAGGAAGTGGCGCTGATCTTCAGTCCGAGGGATGGGCCCCTGGAAAGGGAAACAAAAACGCTTAGCTGTGATGTTTCTAGAAGATGTGCACAGCCTGAGAGCAATACATTTTGGCATCTAGGCAGAAATGGAAGTGTGCTTTATAGCAGTGCTCATCAAATTATTATGCTACACAACTCCATCCCCTGGATTTGCCACTTGGGGGATCCCCCCGCATATCCTGACATATCTGTTGTTTCTACTGCTAAATGGTACCCAAATTTCATGCACCCGCATTTCCAAAATATGCCCAAGCAAAGTCAGTAGCATTGCAATTGCCTGGTGACACCTGTAAGTGGGTCCTGCCTGTCCTTTTTACACTGTGTATGCACAGCTAGGATCAGGGCAACAGCAGCTACCTAGAGCAGCAGAGAAAGATGCAATATTTTGGGGGGAGGAGTGGGGGAACAGGCAGATAATTTGCATGGTTAACGTGGCAAGCAGGCTATCAACGGGGAGCAATGGGGGATCAAACAGCCATAGGTTATTGACAGGGCATCTATTTTGCATGCAGAAGGCCAGATCTCCAGGTTACGGCTGGGAGACTCTCTTTGCTTGAACCTCTGGAGAGCTGCTGCCAGTCAGTGCAGACTGCACTGAACTAGATGGATGAATGACCTGGCTTGGTATGAGGCACCTTCCTATATTCCTCTAAATGGCAATTATTACTGGGCCTCCCTTGAACACCCTGATCCTCACCTCCAGCAGAAATTGAGCTGCCCATATCTGAGTGGCAGTGCCAAGCAACACTCCCCACAGCTCTGGCCAGAACCAGTTAACTGCCAAGCAGCTGAAATGGGACTGGACTACTTGAAAATGATTTACAGATGGCATTTAACTCTGAGTAGGTTTGCTAAGATGTATAAGACTGAATCCGATAAGCGCTGGAGATGCAATGAGGTTGAGAGTACATTCTTTCATATGTGGTAAAAGGGTAAAAGAGTATTGGGAAATGATCCATAATGAATTGAAAAAAAATGTTTAAAAGTACTTTTCCAAAAAAAGAGTCCTTTTAGTTGGGGATAATTCAAACGGAAATTCCCAGGTGTCAAAAAAGGTTATTTATGTACACCACTACTGCAGTCCGTGTTTTGTTAGCCCCAAAATGGAAAACAAGCGAGGTCCCAACTAACGAATAATGACAACTTAAGCTGATGAAATATGCGCACTTGCAGACTTAACATATAGAATAAGAGACCAAGAAGAACATACGTTTAGAGAAGATTGGGAAATGTTTATTGAATAAATGGGGGGGGGGGAATTGTGTACACTCAAAAACGTTGGCAGCATTAACATAAATTCAACAGTGTAAATAAGTTTTGATGCATGTAATAATGGAATCCTGAATGGTTTAGTTTATGTAAAATATGCAGGGATTCAAGACTTGCAAAATGAACCATGGAAAGAGAAGAAGGGAAGTCATTGATATTTTAAGGATGTTTAAATGAGCATTCTAAATTGTAAAACTAAAAATTATGTTTAAAAAATAAATAAAATAAAAAGGGGACTGGAGGAGAACGTCCTCTTGCCCATTATTATTTACCTCTCCGCCTTCTGTTTGCTGCCTTCCGCTGATGGGATGGTAGAAGTCGAGGAGGGTGTGAGACCCCAGGTTGACGGTTGTGACGGTGGGGAAATAGAGGGGGCCATCCTCGTGAGGCTATGGGAAAAACAGACCCAACGTCAGGCAGGGGAAAGGAGATATTTTCCCACCCAAAGCAGTGCCAGATTTACCATACGTATAAGCTAAACAAGCTATAGCTCAGGGCCCCACTCTCTTGGGGCTCCCCCCAAAAAAATTAAAGGCAAAAAAACCCTGGATGTACATTTCCAAAATATAAGATAAAAAACAAATAAAATAAAACCTACGCACAGCAAGAGTGTTTTGTGTTGTGTAGGCTCCTATGATGTAAGTCATGGGCCTCGCCTGCTCCCTCAAATATCCCTGGTTTGCTCTTATTATTTCATGTTATAGCAAGTTTCTAGAGACTAGATTATTAGTCTTTGTAAATTGTGTTTCTCAAGGAACTTTTGTTATTGCCAAATGCCAACGTGTTTGCATCATTCAGTTTGTTATGAATAAAAAATCTATCTTTAGAAAGGTTTTTCCTCCAGAAGCATTTTATTTTTAAAAATCCGATTTAAATAAAAAAGATCCGATTTAAATAAAAAAGATTAATTTTTCTAAAAAATCTTTGATTTTTATCTACCCTGCTACCATGTCACCTCTTATTCGCCTTTTCTCTGAAGTAAAAAGCCCCTTAACTGCAGCTTTCCCCCTCACAAGCACAGCTGCGCCATCCCTGGGGCCATTTTGCTTTCCCCTTTTCTGAAACTTTCCCAACATTAACGCCAGCCTTTTCTGAGGCGAGGCCACCAGAAAAACCGTGCACGTTTTTTCGATACGCCACAGCCGTGCCACAGATTTGTACAAAGAGCCTTAGGGATATCTTGGTGGTTTTATCCCGGCCACCATGTGTGAGGCAGCCGGTTACCATGATGCCCTCGCCAGGGCGGTACTCGTTGACCAGGACGTGGTTCGCCATTTTCCCTCCGAAAACGCTGAGGGAGGACACTTTGTCCGCGCAGGCCTGGAGCCAGGCGGGCAGCTTCTCCAGAACCATCCCTTTGGGGTGCGGCAGCCCTCCTGAGGGGAAAAAGAAGCATAAAAGCGCCACAGATTTAAAATACCATGGCCGTAGCAAAGTTTCTTTCGGTAGTCATACGTATCAAAGATCATAATAAATTATTATTATTATTAAGCAACTATTTTACTTTTAAAAGACAACTGAAGGCGGCCCTGTTTAGGGAAGTTTTTAATGTTTGATGATGTATTGTTTTTAAAATTCGGTTGAAAGCCGCCCAGAGTGGCTGGGGAAACCCAGCCAGATGGGCGGGGTATAAATAATAAATTATTATTATTACCGGTATTATTATTATTATTATTATTATTATTATTCTTCTTCTCAAGACTGAACAAATATCATCTCGGTCTTCCTCTCCCGGGGGGTTGTCTGTGTGAATCTGTATTTTATTCTGAATCTATGTTACGGGTCTTTGGACCGCAATAAAGATTTATTATTAAAATACTGTCTAGGGCACAAAATTTAGGGCACAACATACAAATGGAAGATTGGGGGGAAC
Organism: Darevskia nairensis; assembly: GCA_034642065.1. Lineage (NCBI taxonomy): Eukaryota > Metazoa > Chordata > Lepidosauria > Squamata > Lacertidae > Darevskia > Darevskia nairensis. The sequence continues at coordinate 158,069 of JAWWNI010000777.1, forward strand.
TGTGGAAAGTGAATTTAAAATTTACTGATTGTAGAACTTTGAAAAGAGACTTACATGAAAATGATGTATCGATGGTATATCACCCCGGCAAAAATGGCAAAAATGGACAGAACAAGCTCCAATAAGTGTTGGAAGTGTAAAGAGAAAGAAGGCACGTTTTACGATCTGTGGTGGGGTTGTAAAATAATCAAAAGCCATTGGGAAATGATTTATAATGAAATGAAAAGAACGTTTAAGACAACTTTGTTAGAAGTCTAGAAGCTTTTTTGTTAGGTATTATAGGCCCTGAAATGGCAAAAGAGCGGAAGAAATTATTTATGTACGCTACAACAGCGGCTAGGATATAACTAGATGGAAAGACAACAAGATACCAACGAAAGAAGAATGGCAAGAAAAGCTGATGGAATAGGCTGAAATGGCGAAGCTGACCGGGAAACTAAGAGACAAGGACAAAGAGACTTTAAAAAGGATTGGGAATAAAAAAAATAATTAAATAAAAAAGGATTGGGAATTGTTTACGTTGTATCTACAGAAATATTCTAAAGAAGTGGACTCGCTAGCAGGATTTGAGTAAACACTTACAATTAAGAAAATAAATATAAAGTTAAGACGTTATAGGTGGGAAAATAATGAAATGTAAGATGTGATTTGGGAAATATGGTACAAAAATGGTAAGAATATAATATTTAGGTAAAAGGTTACAAAATTAAGGTAGAATAAAACAGGCAGGAGAAACAAATATTTAAAGAACCAGAAGGGGAAGCTGAGGGAAGTCGGGGGAGGGGATTGGGACTCATATGTTTTTTTGTGATATTGATGATAGTGTGGTATATAAAATTGTAAAACTCAATAAAATTGTTTTAAAAATAAAATATTGTCTGTAACAGGGGTAGAGGGTGGTCATGTCAAGGTTGCTGGCAGCCACACTCCTAACTCAAAACATGGCGATTTTTCACATCTGGAAGGCCACGTAATAGTTTCATGAGTCAGCCCATGTTTCTTGACAGTTTCCCTCATAAACTGTTTACCTCACAACAGAGGCCAACAAGACTTGCAGGCTGAGTCACTCACAGGCCCGGCCTGTGGAGATTTCCACTGACGCCCCTGTCAAGAGACGAGTTTGGCCATTAAAGCAAATTTTTTTTGGCAGGGTTTTAAGGTTTCACAGATCAAAGATACGATGTTACCTCAGCTTCACTGTAGTGTGAGTGTGTGTGTGTTTTTAAGTGTTTTAGCTGCCATTGGTTTAATTCAGTGGTGTCCAGACTTTTTTCAAAGAGGGCCAGATTTGATGAAGTGAAGGGCTGTGAGGGCCGACCAGAGGGCCAACCAAAGTTTTTGACCTTTTTTTAGGATTGAAGTTATTGAGCTTTTCTTAGGATTTTACCCCAAAGTTGTTGAGCTTATGCCTGGTTTTAATTCCTCAGCAATTCACGATTTTATTCACCTCATGATGCAAGTTATCAGACTGCAGGTGGAGTGGGACTTGATATGGTATTTCATGGTTGTTCAATATATTTGTGTGTGTTCTGGTCCGGATTGAAGCACTCCCAAAAGGGTGTATTTAATTTAAATTATATATATATATATATATATATATATATATATATATATATATATATTTACAGAAAGGTTCAACCTTGCCAGCATCCTCTTTTAATATTTACAACCAGATGAAGCTTTCATTTTTGGAATCATAAATTTTCAGAGTAGTTTTTACAGTTATATCAAAAACCACTGCTTTGGTTATACTGTACTATCAGAAATACATAGACAGATAATTATGAAACTGTTGTTTATACAACTTTTCTGCCGTACTTTATTGGAAGGAGAAAAATAATCATTTCCTTAGTAACAATTTATTTAACTAAAACAGTAACATGTATCCATGTTTGTTAACTGATGTGGGTAAACGATTTTTTTTTTGTAAAAAAAACAAACAAACCTTAGACTGCTTTTTAACACACATGAAAAACTTTAAACAAATCCTTATTTCCTGGACTATAATGTAACTTAAATAGAAAACCATCTTTAGAAAGGTTTTTCCTCCAAAAGCATTTTATTTAAAAAAATCTGATTTAAATTTTTTAAAAAATCTGTTTGTTTTGTTTTTAAATTATTGATTTTTATCCACCCTGACTCCCAACTGCCTGAACGAACAAACAAGTCCAGCTTTCTCAACTTGGGGGTAGTCTGTATCACCGCTACCCAAAAAAATAATATTTATTTCCCGCTCTTCTGTCAAGGAAGTCAGGCTGAGGTGGGGAGTTTCTCATTTGCCACCCCCCACAAGAAATCGGTGAGGGAGGATAGGCCTGGCAAAAGCTGTTTTATAACCTTCACAGTCTTTTTTCTTTTTCTTTTTAATGCTTTATTGGTTGAAAATTACATAACATAACCAAGATGATCAGTTGATGTTAAAAACAAAACAAAAATAGATGTATACAATCTTTCATTCCTTATTTGATACTTGCTTTGTACATCGTTTTGTAATTCAATTGAACTTCACCTCCGATCCTCGCCTTGCGTTCCCGGATTAAATTCTTTGAATATGCACTTGCCTAAGACTTCTCCATGTTGTCTGACTTACTTTGAGTTTCATCAAATTTTCCTATTTTACACACAGAAGTTCCATCAGAACCTGCCAAACGGATTGGTAATCTGACAGTGTTATTTTACATAAACTCTGTATATATGTCCCATTCTCTGATAAATTTTTCATTTGCAACGTCTCTCAACCTTGCTGATATCATCTCGCCAGTTCAGCGCATTCCCTTAATTTGTTTTGCCAATCTGATTTAAATGGGATATCCTCTCCTTTCCAATCTTTTGCAAAGGGCTGGCTGCAAAGTCAATGGAGAAAATTGGGGGGGGGACGGACAGACGGACGCAGTGGAAGCCATTTGGCATCTGAGGCGCGTTCGAAAATGGAAGCAATTACTTCTGGGATTTTGGCATTCGAAAACCGAGATACGGCTGTATATCACCCTGCCGAGCAGGGATTTTACCACAGATCAGGGACAGACGTGTGGCAAAATGGCCACCTGAGCCCAGTGGCGTCCCAACGGGGGGCGGTGCGCCCTGGGTGCCATGTCTGGGGGGGGGTGACAAGGCAGCACTCCGCGGAGGCTCACGCCGGTGCGAGCAGCCATCGCATCGCCGCAGACACATGTGGAAGATCCTCTGTTCGCGGCTGCGGCTGCAGCTGCAAGGAGAGGATCCTGGTGCCACTGGCAAACCACTATATACAGCACATGTGTGGCGTTGCATGCATGCGCTGTACATAGCGGTTTGCTGCCAGCGCCGCTCAAGTGCCATACGGACAGGGGGTGGGATCCCTCCAGCGTCCATACAGCACTAGAGCACCGGCACTGGCAAAGCGCTATGTACAGCGCATGTGTGGCGCCACACATGTGCCTATGTAGCGACGCCTGCCCCGGGTGTCACGACGCCTTCGTTCGCCCCTGCCTGAGCCTCCTTCATGCTGTTGAAGAAAACTGGCCTTTTGAGCCTCCTTCGTGCGCTATAGTAGTGAATGGGGATCCGCACGATTAAAGGGGGCAGTGAGGTTCCCCTCCGGCGTCTGCACGCAACATTTACCCCAGTTCTGCAGCCTCCTCCCAGACAGCTGAGTCCACTTGGGTTTGGGGGCATCATAAACCTGGAGGCGGAAAAAAAAGCAAGATATTCACAGGAAACTGCAGGCATCAGAAGAAGTACCCAGAAAATGTTTAAAAATACATTTGTGAAAAAACCAGGGTGTTTTTGTTAGGTATGGTAGGGAATGAGATCCCAAAGAGATATGAAAGTGTTATTGTATGCAACATCAGCAGCAAGAACTCTTTTAGCCCCCAAAATGGAAGTGACGGGAAATCCCATCGCTGGAAGAGTGGCAGGCGAAAATGATGGACTTTGCGGAATTGGCAAGGCTGACCGGGAAAATCAGAAACCAGCGCGATCCAGCTTTCCAAAAAGACTGGAGTAAATTTGTACAATACCTGAAGGACAATCGCAAACAATTAACCACACTGGCAGGGTTGTCGTAAGACAACTTGCAATGCTAAGGATTTGTACCTTCTTATATTTATTTTAAAAATTGTGATTAACGGAAGGAGTGAAACGTAAATGGGAAAATGTATAAAATGCTATGAGGTGATAATGAATTATGGAAACCATGAGACAGGAGGGTGGGAAGTCGATTGAGCAAATATGTACAACTAGTATATTAAGCCCGTTGATGAAAACGGGCGCTAGCCGGGGGCGGAGCAGCAGGAGCCGGGGGACCGGGAGGCTTCGGCGGGGGCAACCGGCTGGCCCGTCAGCGGAGGCCGCCTCGCCTCGGACCCCCGCCGGCTGGGCAGCGCGCAGGGAAGGGCGCGTGCCGGACGGGGGGCCTCCTTCAGGCGGCGACAGGAGCCTCCGTTAAAAAAGGGCCGGCGCTGGCCCGGCCGGCTCCTCTGCCGCCGGCACTGTCTCCGCCGACGTGCCCAGCCCGACGCCGCCTCGGCGGAGCAGCAGGAGGAGCTGCTCCACCCTGGAGGGGAAGGGGGCGGAAGGCGGAAGGGAGAAGCTCGCCAGCAGCGGGCGGAGCGGGGTTGGCGGGGCGGCAGCAATGGCGGCGGCGCAGTTTCGCCCGGCCGGAAGTGTCTCTGCGTCGTCCCGCCCCCCTCTCCGCCCCCTCCAATCCCTGCGTCCCCGTGTGACATGCGCAGAACGCACTTCCGTGACACACGGAAAAGCAGGGACATAGCAAGATTATTATATAGGATAAGGATTTGTTTACATGTGATAAAATGGAAACTTATGGAAATTAATTGGAATGGAAAATGGAAACAAAAACAAAACAGAAGTACCCAGGGGCAGCTCAGCCTTCTTCCAACGCATTGGACAGATTCTCCCAGATAGGAACATTTATGTTCTCTTCTTTTTTTGTATATAATTTTTATTAAATTTTTACTAAATTTTAAATTACTCATTTTACATCCTTAAGATATCAATGACTCCCTTTCTTCTCATGGCTCATTTTACATCTCATAGATCCCTGCGTATTTTACAAAAACCATACCATTCCATTACTGAATCCATCAAAACTTATTTACGCTGTTGAATTTATCTTAATGCTGCCAGCGTTGTCAGCTGTACACAATTATTTCCCGTATATTCAATAAACATTTTCCAATCTTCTCTAACTGCATGTTCTTCTTGTTCTATATGTTAAGTCTGCAAGTTGGAACATTTATGTTCTCCATCACAACATTGTCAAGAACGACAGGGAGGTGTGGAAAGTGAATTCTGTCTATTGTAATGTTGCACAGAAATTATCGCTGGAGATAATTTAAGGCTGGAAATCAGTCATAATAATAATAATAATAATAATTTACTACTTATACCCCACCCATCTGATCGGGTCTCCCCAGCCACTCTGGGAGGCTCCCAACAGAATATTAAAAACACGACAAAACATCAAACATTGAAAACTTCCCTAAACAGTCATTATAGAGAGAGAAAGAGAGAGAGAGAACTGAGCTCATATCATTGGAAACACCAAGCGCAACTTGATAGCTATTCCTGGCAAATTTGATATTCATAGCTGTTAAGAGTATACTATATGGCTGCTTTAACTGCTATGCCATTTTGATGTTTGCTGCCTCAGGGAGGAAAATGTGCAATTCAAATTTAATAAAGAATTAACAACAACAACAACAGAAGCAGATTTTTAAAAATATTAGCTCAGAAGGACATGTCTGTCAACAGCCAGGATGCAGGAATCCTACAGGGGTCACAATACAAGATGGCCCTTGGCAGTTTGCCCAGCTTTGGGGCCACCCAGAGGCATCTGGCTGGTCACTGCTGAAGACATTCTGGGGTGAGGAACCTCTGGTTTTCAGGCCAATTTTGGCTCAGCCGGCTGTTTTTCTCCAAAGCACACGGGCACATCAGTGGGCATCACTATTGACACCAGCTGATGTACTGGCGGCACAAAGCTGTTCCCAGTACAGAACAGGATTGCACAGCCTAAGCAGCAGGATTTGATCTCTGCTCATCAGCCTTTGCGAGTCTCCCTTTAAGTTCACACCGAAAGGGATTGTGTCAAATTTGGCCCGTGGGGCAGATCCTGATATGGATGGGGCCCATGGGGGCCAAAAGGTTCCCCACCCCTGGTTCGAATTCAACGAGGCGGTTCTTAAAACACTGCACAAAGGTGAACAATAAGTGTGTGCGCACCTGTTGCAAAAGGTACGCCTCCTCTGCCTCTGTGAGGAAATCTGGAACGTAATAGGCAGTGGGTGGAGACTGCATACAAAAGAGAAAACGTGAAAAGTACAAAAATGCAGATCTAAGAAAAAACCTCCCCCCCCACCCCCCCAAAAAAATTAATATCCCAGCCGCTGCAATGTGAATTAGGGAACTTTGCATGCTCCTCCTCACTCAGAATAATGGCTCTCTGTATGAAAAATGAATAATATTTATAAAAAGAAGATTTCCCCTCTGTACAAAATACCTGGTACTTAATATTTGGTGGTTTTGATAATGTTGCTCATTAGCTAGGTCTTTGGCTAATCAAACAACAGTTGATAATGTTGGCTAATTAAAGATCTATGGACTTTTAAACTGGGGGAGGGGTATTGTTTGGTTTGTTACTACAGTATCTACTGTATTTTCGTGTTTTTAATATTGCAAACTACCTTGTGATCCTTGGATGAAGTGTGGTATAGAAATTTAATAAAGAAGAAGGAGAAGGGGTTCAAATTCTGGGGTGGTTTTTGTCTGTTTCCCCCTCTCTGGGATAATTATTCTGTTTCTTCTCTCTAGCCGCCTCCCCAATCTATACTGGTCATAGACATGTGCAACACATTTCATGAGGGTGGGCACACAGGTTTGTTTTTAAAATGGCAAATATATATTGAATATGTACTCATACTCAATCATAAAGGATATCATTTTCATTCATCAAACTAAACAAATTAAAACCTGACTTAGTTGTTGTTTTTTAATTAGCAAACAACACTTTACTTAAAAAATACAAAATTGAAAAAATGAGATGCAAAACAGGCGTATGATCTTTATTGTAGAGTTGGAAGAGACCCCTGAGGGTCATCTAGCCCAACCCGTGGCAATCTTTAACCATCTTTAATCTTTACTATTATCTTTAACCAGATAACAAGCAGTCCCAGAATGACCAAAATGTGTTCAGGTTTCTTCATCTTCCTGTCCTAGAGAATGAGATGTCGCTCACCAGGTGTGAGCAAAAAGGTGTGACGTCTGCTGTAACTTAACTATGGCTTGATATCTAGCATTAAAAGTAGATTGTGCTCATCTCCTTCCTGGGAAAACCTTCACCACCTCTAGACAAATCCATGACGGCTTCATTCCCAGCTTAATTCACTTTTGTGTGCGTGTGTGTCTGTGAACAAGTGTATTCCTATCAGTGAACATAATACAGTTGCGCCTTGGTTCTCAAACGCCTTGGTACTCAAACAACTTGGAACCCAAACACTGCAAACCTGGAAGTAAGTGTTCCAGTTTGCGAACTTTTTTCGGAAGTCGAACGTGCTCCGCTTTGAGTGTTACGCTTCCAATTTGAGTGTTACGCTGAGGTCTGTCTGTTTTTCCTATTCATTTTGCATTTTTGTTTTTGCAGCTCTTTTTTGTGACTGTGTGGAACCTGGTTCAGCTACAGATCGATTGATTGATAATAATAATAATAATAATAATAATAATAATTTATTATTTGTACCCCGCTCATCTGGCTGGGTCTCCCCAGCCACTCTGGGCGGCTTCCAGCAAACATTAAAATACATTGATTGATCGTGTGACTGCAGTACATTGTTTATTGCCTTCATTTTATGGATCCATGGTCTCGTTAGATACTAAAATTAATGTTAAATTGCTGTTTTAAGGGTAGTTTTTAAATGTCTGGAACAGATTAGTCCATTTTGCATTCCTTTCTATGGGAAAGCGTGCCTCGGTTTTGGAACGCTTTGGCTTAGGATCGGACTTCCGGAACGGATTAAGCCTGAGAACCAAGGTACCACTGTACAAAGCTTCCTAATAAATAGCGAAGACATTCCAGCAACCCTCGAGGACAAAGCATCCCTCCCACAAGACGGTACCTGCGTTACACGAAACTGCTCCAGGGCCAGGATCCCAGCAGAAGTCGCCGACATCTCAGAACGGAGAGCTGAGCTTTCTTAGTTTCTTCCCTGAGCCTCACCAAGAAGGATGATATCTCAGTCGCTCACCTGGGAAAGACAAAAGCAGCAGCATGTCAGACATGGGAAATGGCCTACTTTCAAGGAAGGCCGTCTAGTATTAAAGACATTTGCTCACATTGTTACTCTTACCTCCCCCAGCCTCTTATAACCCCCCTTCCCCTTTATCTGCTGCTTCTCTGAATTGCCTACCCTTAGTTTGGAAGCTCCTTGGGGCAGCGACCTCTCTGTGGCTTTGCTTCACCTTGACTTATAATTGCCACTTTATCCTGAGACTTTTAAACAGTGCTTTAAAGGACTTTTGCACATCTCCCCCCCCCAAAAAAAATAGAGATGCTTTTTACAGCTGTTTTAATGGCTTGATTGCAATTTTGCATATTATTTTTATATTTGCACATGGCCCTGAAAACCGATGTTAGAAGGGCGGCAAGGGAACTCTTCCGGGGGGGGGGGGGACGAACAAAGCAGGCAGACGAATCACCACGTCCCTTGTGGCTGTTGCGTAGATACTACCGGTACCTGGAGTAACAGCTTAACCTGCTGAATTTCCGCCTGCCTTGCAGCTGGAAATTCTTGCAAATGGGAATAAGGGGTGCAATGGAAGCCTCCCCCCCCCATTCCAACTAAGCCAAGCCTCACCAGGACGCTTAAGCCCTATACCAGGGCTCCCAAGGGCAGGAAAAGGAACCCAGGAGTCCTGAGCCGCCCCCTCCCCATTGCAAACTCCCCCCCCGCCCTTTTGCTCCATGCATACTCACTCATTCCAGCAGACAGCAAGAGGACATTTCCTGGTAGCTCGCTGACTGACAGCTGCATCCATCCAATGAGAGAAAGCGGGGAAAGCCTCCCTCGGGAAGGATCAGTAAGCAGCTGAGCTTTGTAGGTCCCGCCTTCCTTCAGTCTAGTGAACCAATCAATTGCCTGTGGGCTGGTCAAAATGAGTCTTTGGTGGGGAGGGGGCGTTGATGTTATTGAAGAGCAAAGGACGCTGGGAGCCAGAACTCCTGGGTTCCTTTGAAGGTCTGGTGAAAGGAGGAGGGCTTGGACTCCTGGGTTATTTTGATTGTCTGGAGGAAGGAGAGGGGCCAGGACTCCTGGGTCCCTTTGGGGGCGTGGGAGAAGGATGTCTTGCTATGAGGTTTTCTTGGGGAAATTGAGTGGACTCTAACCCTGCTCTGAGCAAGCCCTCCCTTTCTTTCTGAAGTTGTATAATGCTTTTCTTTCTGCGCTCCATCTGCTTTCTTCTTTGCCTTTGCTACGCCCTTGCTCTTAATTCCAGTGTGGTGTAGTGGTTAGTATTGGATTAGGACCTAGGAAACCAGAGTCCAAATCCCCATTCATCCACATGAGTCTCACTGGGTGACCTTGGGAGAATCAGGGTGGCTGTGAGAATGAAATGGGGAGAACTATGCCTGTCCCAGGTGGCACTGTGGGTTAAACCACAGAGCCTAGGGCAGTGATGGCTAACCTTGACACTCCAGATGTTTTGGAACTACAACTCCCATCATCCCTAGCTAACAGGACCAGTGGTCAGGGATGATGGGAGTTGTAGTTCCAAAACAACTGGAGTGTCAAGGTTAGCCACCACTGGTCTAGGGCTTGCCGATCAGAAGGTTGGCGGTTCAAATCCCAGTGACGGGGTGAGCTCCCATTGCTTGGTCCCAGCTCCTGCCCACCTAGCAGTTCAAAAGCACGTCAAAGTGCAAGTAGATCAATAGGAACCACTCCTGTGGGAAGGTAAACGGCGTTTCCGTGCGCTGCTCTGGTTCGCCAGAAGCGGCTTAGTCATGCTGGCCACATGACCCGGAAGCTGTCTGCAGACAAACGCCGGCTCCCTCGACCTATAGAGCAAGATGAGCGCGCAACCCCAGAGTCGGACATGACTGGACCTGATGGTCAGGGGTCCCTTTACCTTTACCTTATGCCTGTCACCTGGAGGTCCTAGGAGGGAAGGTGGGTTCTAAATGTGGTACAATAAACATCACATTTGGGAAATGCGTTTTGAACTGCGGTTTTTTGCTATATTTCTGGAGTGAGCTCTTGTTTGGCTTTTGGGTTAGATCATGGGTAGCCAATATGGTGCACTTCTGATGTTCTACCTAGACTACATCTCCCATCATCCCTGACCATTGGTGCTAATGTGAGCTGTAGTCTACAGAATCTGGAGGCTGCCAGCTTGGCTATCATTGAGCTGGATCAGCCTTTCTTGACCTTGGGATTACCAGATGTTGGACTACAATTCCCATCATCCCTAGCTAGCAAAGTCAGGGATGAAGGGAGTTGGAGTCCAACATCTTTGGGCCAAAGGTTAGAATCATAGAAGCATAGAGTTGGAAGAGACCCCAAGGGCCATCCAGTCCAACCCCCTACCAAGCAGGAAACACCATCAAAGCATTCCTGACAGGTGGCTGTCAAGCCTCTGCTTAAAGACCTCCAAAGAAGGAGACTCCACCACACTCCTTGGCAGCAAATTCCACTGTCGAACAGCTCTTACTGTCAGGAAGTTCTTCCTAATGTTGAGGTGGAATCTTCTTTCTTGTAGTTTGAATCCATTGCTCCGTGTCCGCTTCTCTGGAGCAGCAGAAAACAACTTTTCTCCCTCCTCTATATGACATCCTTTTATATATTTGAACATGGCTATCATATCACCCCTGAACCTTCTCTTCTTGAGAAAGGCTGAGCTAGATTATTCCCCAAATCCATCTCAGAGAGAGAGAGAGAGAGAGAGAGAGAGAGAGAGAGAGAGAGAGAGAGAGAGAGAGAGAACAGAAAGGAAGAGCTCTGTACACCATGCACATAGAAACACTTTTTATTAATTTGTTAATAACAGATAAGCAATAGCATAGTGATATTTTCGTCATGCTAAGGCCCCTGCCACCCCGGTTTCTTCCTTCTTCCAGTGTGCCTGGGTGGACGGGGGGGTCAGGGGAGACAGAAATCATGCAAGATTCAACAGAGAGCTCAGCAGAGGGCACGGCAAGCCATCTCACTCGACAGTTTACAAAGTTATTTGTTTTGTTTAAAAAATAAAGAATATACATGTAGGCAGAAAGAACACAATCCATTGTGGTTTCCACATAAAAAGGAAGGGGATCTCACGGGGAAGGCCTGCGACTGAGATTGGTGTAACGCCCGTGGCAAGTTGTCATTGCTATGTTTGGGGAAGACTACGCAATCCCAACTGCGATTTCTACAGCGGGAGGGTTATTACCCCCGGTTCCGACAAGGGAGGTGGAAGGACAGACCCAGGTTATTTCCCCTAGTGGCCAAACGCGAAGCTGAAATCAACTGAAAGGTTTATTTATTGCTGGTCAGTGATGGGTTGCAGAGCGATAAGTTACAAGGACATGTGTATTTACAGCTGAGTGATGACAAGCTGATGGCCAAAGGATGACGCAAGATTGGGGGTACCTTGGCATCTCGAAACAAAAGAGAATATGGGGAGGTGTAGCATGGAGGGGAGGGTGAATATATATGCTGGAATGCAAACATCCTCTCGTGACGTGGCTGTCCAAGCAGCCCTAATTCAACAGGTGTGGCGTTATCATCACTGGGAGCCTGCGCACCGCTCCCAAAAGGCTGCACCTGTTGCTTTTCTGCACATGCTGAAGGCAGAAGACTAAATGTGGCAATCGTAGTCACCTTCCCTTTGGCCTGTTTTTTTCAGGATTGCTTTCCGCAGTCTCCAAACTGACCTTGCAGGTGTGATAAGGAAGGAAACGGAAGCACATGCAGAGAGATGAGCAAGGAAGCAATTTGCTCAGGAGGTGGGGATAGGAGCCCTTGTCCTTACTCCTCCCCCAAGCTGGGAGGAAGTCTGGGAATCGCGGCTCGGTCTGGAATGAAATTATGCACGCTGCTTTGTTTTCTAACTGCGTGCTCTCTGACTCAGGGTGCCACCTGGTTTGCACCCACAATCTCAAAACGTTTAAAGCGCTGATGCAGAGATTCCTCCACCAAAACTTCAAAAGATTTGAAGATTTTGCTTTCCCAGCTCACTTTAACGCTCGTCCTGATTCCTGATCAGTTCTGCTGATAACTGCAGCAATATTCGAACCCAGGAACTCTCCACCTTGCCAGCCTCAGGGACTGCCCCGATAGGCAGATACCATGTGCTCTCTCGCTGTCCCAATATTTCGATTAAACCCTTTCCAAGTGAGCTAAAATATAGGGACCTCTGAGCAAAAGCCATATGTTTAAAATGTTAACTGAGATGGATTATAATAGCTAACATGCTGCAGCTAATGAAAGCTGGAGTTGAAATAACAGTGAGTTATAGCAGCTTTTGCAAACCCGGGTCCCTCCAGATGTTTCGGAAGGCAGCTTCCATCAGCACAACCAAAACATCTGGAAGGTACCAGGCTGGCAAAAGCAAAGTTATAATATTTCTTTATTCTCTCCCACCCACCACCCACCCCCATTTTCTTTAATAGGAAAAAGTGACTTCTGGAAATATATGCTCAATATACACACATAGATACACGTACTACAAACCATCACAGGCTGTTACTGGTTGTTTTCCTCCTCCCTGTAGGCTAACTCACACAAATGCTAAGCACAGCTGCTAACACACACTACGTTTTAGATGAGACTTGCATCTGCACCCCACAGGTTACTATTGTTCCATTGCAAAGAAAACTAATTTGTCCGACGAGTCAGTGTGCTCAGATGCTACAAGTCGGGATCCTGGACGCCGCGGACTTGATCTCCAGCTCCTGTCTGAGTGCAGGGAGAATGCCTTGCCAGAGCCAGCCTTCACTCACCAGGCATTTTGGACTACGACTCCCATCAACCCCAGCTGGCTCAGTTGTGCTCCCATTGGCCACAGCAGTCCTACGGCCAGTGCTGGGGGGGGGTGCTGATGGGAGTTGTAGTCCAAAGCATCAGGAAGGACTTGACTTGGAGAAGGCTTCATTGCTGTTTCAAGCGGCCATCCTGCACTGCTTTTGTGCCATTCTGAGGTCTTGATGAAGACGCTGTCCCCAAGAGAGAAGGGGCCCTTTGGGGAAAGGTGTAAAGGGGTGATATCCCCTCTCCCTGCTTGCGAGAGAGGCAGGGAGGCTGGAAACCTCTCCGCTCTCATAAGGGCATCAGGAGCCCTGCTGGATCAAGCCAAAAGGGGGTCCAGTATCCTGGGTACCCCAGTGGCCAGATTCCCATGAACCCAGGCCATGAACACAGCAAAGCTCTCCCCCACCTGCAATTGCCAGCAACTGGGGTTCAAAGGCAGGTTTTTGCCTTTTGTGCGATGTGGGGACTCATCAGCACAACCCGCCTTTCTGGGGAGCAGAGGGAAAGAAGCCAGTTGCTTTGTGGGGGCCGCCAGAAATTGCTGGGGGAGGCGGACGCGGATATTGCCCGCAGGCCATGGGTTAGCCTCTCCTGCTGAGCACACTTACCTGCAAATAGTTCCACTGAACTCAATGGGGCTTACTTCTGAGCAGCCACTGACCAGGCCTGCACCGCAAGGGACCAGGTTGCTTGCCCAGGGCACCCTCTTTTTAGGCGAAAGCTAGAATGAGGAGAAGGCAGAACCGGGAGCATGGCGGAGGGCAGATAACGTTAATCTCGTCTCGGGCAACAGGGCTCAGCTTCTACCAAGGCAATCTGCTCTGCACGTGTGATTTTCCAGCAGGCATAATGAGAAATTCTGCGAGTTTGGGGTCTTTTGCGACACGCACCAGGCGAGTGGGCGGGAGGGGAGGAAGTCAGAGATTTATCTCCAAACCATAGCTACTAGGGCTCTGTCCTCCATTTGAAGACGTCTGAGCCGACTAACCGCGTGAGCTTTTAGGTGCCAATTAACACGCTGGAAAACGGAGAGGTGCCAGAAGAGACCTGCTTTAGCCGAAATCCCATGGGTACGAGTGCCAGGAAACGGGGGGCGGAAGGTATAAGTATAGCATTTCTCACAAACTACTAGAGGGGTGGTGTTAATATGTTTTAACAAGGCACTGGGGTTCACTAGAACGGCAATCAGGGGAGGAGAGATGAGGGCAAAAAAAATAACCGAAGAGCAGTCTTTGATTACTTGGAGAGCGAAGAAACAGCAGAGGAAAAGGGAAGAGGGAGCCGCGGGGAGGTTTACGACTGCATTTCCGCACGGAGCATCCACGGAAACCAACAGCAGAAAAGTAACCTGCAGGAGACGAAGGGAAGGGGAGAAAGAGTTTGAAAAAATGACTATTGATGAAGCTCTGGAGGAGGACAGGAAGCAGCAGCAGAGGAAACATGTTCTATTGTATGAACTGCCCTTTGATCTTCGGATGAAGGTTGGTATGGAAATGTTAATTACAAAATAAATAAACCGGAAGTGGAATCCCGCACTTCCTAGAACCACTAAACGATTCACGGTTCCTCCATGTGCATCTCAACAATCAATGCTCTGGACGTCCCTTAAACCAGCCACCTCCAACTTGATGTGCTCCAGATGTGCTGGAGGGGCCCATGCTGGCTGGGGCTGGTGGGTTGTGATTCCAAAACATCTGGAGGCTACGTCATGGTTGCAAGTCGCTTTGAGCTGCCTTGCGAAAGATGAAGCGACTAACAAATTTTAACAAATAATAATAACTAATATTCAAATAACTAATATTCAGGTTGGGGAAGGCGGGTTTAAACCAGCTCCTCTCAGTGTAACGCTTAGGCACTTTCATTGGCAAGGCAAGGCCCAAACCAGCTGTATATACGCTAGGGTGGATTTGAAAGCCAGGTACGGATCCAGAAGGCAAAATCCAGCTTCTGCTCTGAAGGCAATTGGATGGCTTTGAGCAAATGTATTTGCAGAATTCATTTAAACCATGTTTATGTTCTCTGCACTCAGAGAGACTTGCAAAACAATTCATAGTTCAGATCATAAGACACAATATTGGGGGTGGGGGCACCCAGAGAACAGCCAGCAACATCCATCACTAAGTTACTGGGGCAGTTATGAAAGAAAAGTACTAAAGGACTATGGTTGTATAAATGAGTACAAGGGAGTCTTGGGTTTGCACATCAGCCGTTCCTCTCAATAAGGTTGCAAGCGTCCATTTTGTTTTTAACACTAACCACAGTTTATTGTGATGTCCAAAAAGACGTAACTGTGGCCAGTTCAAACTATGTATTATTGAAACAAGCCAGCATCAAACCATGGTTTCTGAACCTGGCTTGTTTGCGGTTCATCGTTTACCCTCCCCGCCGTTTGTCCTTTCGAACCTTACAATAATTTGTGGTTAAGTGTGAATCAGGAAGGGGATGTTTCCAACTTCTTCCTTGTAGCAACAACTCCCATCATCCATGACCTCAGCTGGCTGGGGCTGATGGGAGTTGGAGTCCATCAACATGAGGAAGGCAACAGGTTACCCATCCCTGCTCTAGGTTAAGCCCCGGACCTGCCCAAATCTGCTAGGCTTCACCCCTGACCTGCTCAAGCCCACCAAAATCCACCTCAGTTGTCAGGTTCTACCCTGAGCTGCAAAATTCTCAGTAGGCCTCACCCAATGGGTGCTCAAAACTGGTCCTTGGCTCGCCTCCTTGGTCCACTCAAGTTCCACCCACTTAGTATTCTACTTAGAGGGGGGGAAGCAGGAGTCTATGTATGTCAGGCATGTCCAATCGGTCGATTGCGATCTACCGGTCGATCAAGGGGCGTCCCTGGTCGATCACGTGATCCTGATTGACACCCCCGCAAAAAAGCTCAACAACTTTGGTCAATCCAATGGGTAGATCACAAAGGGAGGCAAAATTCGTGCCGGTTGTCCTTACCTAGAGATGGAGTTTTCCGATGTGATATCTTTTGGGGTTCTGACTGCTGTGAAGTTGCGCTTTGGCTGTGAGACTGCAGGAGAAGGAAAAGGAAGAGGTGGTCCTTTTAAGAACGGAGAAAGGGGGGCACATTTAGTTAATGATGCCTCTTTCTTGCCCCCCCCCTTCTGAGGGTTGCTATCTCTGCCCCGGGTAAGATGGCATTCCCAGCCACCACAGCCACCCTCCAAGTGCCCCTATTTTCCAGGGATGTCCCTGATTTCGAGAAGCCGTCCCGGTTTCTGATTTGATCTCGGAATGTCCCGCTTTTCCTTAGGATGTCCCTATTTTCATCGGAGAAATGTTGGAGGGTATGGAGTTATCCGACTCCCTGAACCGTCTGAAGGCAATCCTGTATAGGGAAGTTTTTATAATAATAATAATTTACCATTTATACCCTGCCCAGCTGGCCGGGTCTCCCCAGCCACTCTGGGCGGCTTCCAACAAAAGATTAAAATACAATAGTCTGTTAAACATTAAAAGCTTGTTTAATGTTTTGTTATGTTTATATATATGTTGGAAGCTGCCCAGAGTGGCTGGGGAAACCCAGTAAGATGTGAGGGGTATAAAGGTAAAGGTAAAGGGACCCCTGACCATTAGGTCCAGTTGCGGATGACTCTGTGGTTGCATGCTCATCTCGCATTATTGACCGAGGGAACCGGCATACAGCTTCTGGGTCATGTGGTCAGCATGACTAAGCTGCTTCTGGCGAATCAGAGCAGCGCATGGAAACGCCGTTTACCTTCCCGCCGGAGCGGTACCTATTTATCTACTTGCACTTTGACATGTTTTCGAACTGCTAGGTTGGCAGGAGCTGGGACCGAGCAACGGGAGCTCACCCCGTCACGGGGATTCGAACTGCCGACCTTCTGATTGGCAAGCCCTAGGCTCTGTGGTTTAACCCACAGTGCCACCCGCATCCTGTGTGGGGTATAAATAAGTTATGGAATGGGACGCCCCTATTCCCATCAGAGAAAGAAGGGTATTATGGGCACTGGGAATCCAGGAGAGGAGGAAAATATGATCCACGCCACACCTGAAGATTAAGTGAAATGGATCTCTCAGATTCCCCTAATTCATTTCTCTTGCAAAAAACAAAAACAAACAGCAAACCCACCCACAGGTGCATATTCTCGCAAAGTAATTTCTTCTTTTTACACAATATGTCCTGTTATGAAATCCTGTCTTACAACACGCATGAGACAACTCAGCCCTTTGCTTTCCGGTTGTTGCATAGGGTTGCCAAATGGTTGTTTTTTTAGGGGGGGAGGGGGCTCCTGCGCCTGAAATCTAGCAAATTTTTATCCATTTAGCAAGATCCATATACCATTTAATCCACAAAAAGAAACCCTAAGTGGTTTGCATAAAATAATATAAAATATTTAAAAAGAGCAATAAAATCAAGCCTTCTTTTTTTTAAAAAAAAAAAAAAAAACCAATTTAACCTAAAATTGATCAAAACATGTCAGCAATTCTAAAACAAATGTAAACAATAATAGGACACGTCCAGGTAGGCATGTGATAAAAGTTGTCCATGTCGCTGCATCTACTGTATTGGGCTGAATATAAGCCTCTCTCTCCCCCCCCCACCCCAATTCCGACCGTGAAAAGTTAAAGTGCGGCTTAAATTCTCAACCTTACAAAAACTGGCTTTTACGAGATCGCTGCTGAAACAGACATAAGGTAAAACAGAACGGGTATGAGCGCCTGCCAAATTTTAAGGGAGCGGATTATACAGTGGTACCTCAGGTTACATACGCTTCAGGTTAAGAAGTCCGCTAACCCAGAAATAATACTTCAGGTTAAGAACTTTGCTTCAGGATAAGAACAGAAATTGTGCTCTGGCGGCGCAGCGGCAGCGGGAGGCCCCATTAGCTAAAGTGGTGCTTCAGGTTAAGAACAGTTTCAGGTTAAGAACAGACCTCCGGAACGAATTAAGTACTTAACCAGAGGTACCACTGCATTCGGGAATTGTCTTTTCTTCTCTCCCCCCCCCCCCATTGAATTTTAAAGGTGCGGCTTATATTCGGGTGTGGCTTATATCCGGGCCAATACGGTATATGGGAAACCATCACCTGCTGAACTTGTCCAGTAGCATTAAAAAGCACAGGAGGCCTACAAAAGTGGGAAATAGATATTTGGAAACTCTTGCATTGCATCTTTGCTCATGTGGGAGGAAATGGGGAACGAAACCCAAGGTGTACCTACTGGTGACTTGGTGGACCTTCTTTGCCGAAGTGCCATCTCCCTGGGAATCTTTGGGGCCTCCGATTCTGCAGCAGAGAGACGGCCACGATTAATTCACAATCAAGAACGATGCAAGCATTAAAAAAACACCAGATTAATTGCCGGGAGATCATAGAATTGTAGAGTTGGAAGGAGACCCCCCAGGGTCATGTAGTCCAACTCCCAGCAATGCAGGAATCAAGAGCTAAATAATCCCTGACAGAGGGCCACCCAATCTGCAAGGGAGTCTGTTCCACTGTTGAACAGCTCCTGCCATCAGAATTCCCCCCCCCCCCCGATTTTTAGTTGGAATCTCCTTCCTTGTCATTTGAAGCCATTGTTTGGGTTCCACCCTCTGGAGCAGCAGAAGAGAATCTTGCTCCGTCTTCCTTTCAGATTTTTGAAGATGCCTCTCATTTCTCCTCTTTCCCAGGCTACTTCAACCGTTCCTCATCAGGCTTCGTTTCCAGAGCCTTGATTGTCTTGGTCGCCCTCCTCTGCACACACCTTCCAGCTTCTCAACATCCTTCTCAATATGGTGTCTTCCCACATGCCCCCTTTGGAACTCTGATGTTTGTAGTAGTTGCTATGATTATTTTAAAATGTTCAGGGAGGCAGGAGAGGATATATTATTTATTAATATCCTTCCTAACTTGCTCTAGCAAGTTCCTTTACTTAGCAGAGTTTCACATTCCCCTTTTAAACACACAGCAGATAGCTTGTTGCAGGCTTGTGTAAGTTTCCTGGTAAGTTCCCTTATATCCCTCTTAAAAGAATAAACACGCCACAATCTTATGTAAAGTATATAAAAAAAAATTTACTCACATTCAGTTCACAGTTGGATCCCTGAAGGGAGACTTAGTTACAAAGTATATACATGTGGATCTATCCCATATGGGGATAATCCCAGTGTACTTTGTTGTCTGGAAGCCAACAGAGCATCTCTAGCTAAAAAGCTGCTCCAGCGACGAGAGAGAGAGTGTGCTGCGTGCCTTGTCCTTTTGTTACCTGGGCAGGTAAGGTCACGCTCACCTCTAGTCACATGCAAAGGAAGGATGTTCCAGCCAGGAGGAAACAGAAAGTTTTCGACTGGCTGGACCAAACATCCCCTTGCATGTCCACTCTAGGAAAACAAGGACTGTTTGTTCTTGACTGCTGCTTATGTATCACATCCCACAATATATACCGCCTAATTTTCAACAAAAGGCAGCAAACGAATCAGCAGCTTATCTATAGAATATGCTCCCCAAATTAGAACAGGATCATTCGTAGCTATGTTAAAAACTATTTTAGCAGCTCGTTAAGTCACGCGAGATAAATCCCACACACCTCTGCACTCTGGAAGGAGGGGCAAAGACTCCATGCTTAGGGGCGCAGGTGAAATAGCGAACGCCAAAGACAGAGCCATCGTGTTTTCCGGTGGGCTTGTCAAGTTCAATGCCAAACCAGTAGCCTGGAGAGAGAGAGGGGGAAAGAAAAACATGCAAATTAGTCAGAAATGCAGATTTTTAAATTACTGTTGCTGTAATTCCAACAGAGACTAGCAATTCGTCTCACAGATTTCAAAGGGGACTCCCTTCCACATCAGCAATGCTGAGGACTACAACCTTAATCCCGCAGAATGCTTTGCAATCGGTGTCCTCGTTTGCACTCTCCCGAAAGAACAACACATGAGGTACACCCATGGACTGCAAGAAGATCAAACCTATCCATTCTTAAAGAAATCAGCCCTGAGTGCTCACTGGAAGGACAGATCCTGAAGCTGAGGCTCCAAGACTTTGGCCACCTCATGAGAAGAGAAGACTCCCTAGAAAAGACCCTGATGTTGGGAAAGGTTGAGGGCACAAGGAGAAGGGGACGACAGAGGACGAGATGGTTGGACAGTGTTCTCGAAGCTACTAACATGAGTTTGGCCAAACTGCGAGAGGCAGTGAAGGATAGGCGTGCCTGGCGTGCTCTGGTCCATGGGGTCACGAAGAGTCGGACACGACTGAACGACTGAACAACAACAACAACAACACCGCTATTACTCCCATGGTCAAAGGGGTGAAACCGAGAGTGATCTAAGGCCACGCAGGGAGATCACAGCAGAGGCAGGACTTGAACTCAGGACCCTGAGCTCGAATTAGGATCCTGAGGTTATTTTTTTTAATGCTACCAATCCAAATTGATTGAAGAACAGTTTCTACCCAAGAGCTATAACCATCTTAAATGCTGTAACCAGATAATATGACCTTGGAGAGCTGTGATGGGTGTATTGTGTGTGTGTGTGTGTGTGCGGCTTTTTTTGGTGTGTGTGTGTTTTGTGCTGTTTTTTTTTTTCTTTTTCTTTCTGGCTTTTCCAGGATGGCATGCAATTTCGTTGCATTTGTATAGCGTTGTGCTTGTACTTGTGCAATGACAAATAAATAAATTATCTTATCTTATCAAAATCTGTACATCGGTCTCAATGCTCTGCCCCACCCCTAGCCAGGATCTTAACTCCTCCAGCTCACCAGCTCTTGGCTTACCTGGGGCAAAATCTGTCTTCCCATAGAAACGAATGATGCCTTGCTTCTGACCCGCCACCAGGACGTGATCCCCAATCTCAATCTTCAGTCCTTCACGGTCCAGGCTGCCAACAGATAAGGACTTCTTCCTGAGAGCTGGACGGAGCAGGCGGGTGGAGAGAAGTGAGATCTGGATGTTCTAGTTTGCTACATAACTTATTTATCTTGTTTTATTTATCTCGATGAAAATGAAACGTATTTTAAACCATCCAAAAACATGGTGAACACCTGAAAACAATTGCGGGGGGTTCCTACGACATATCCAGGTCTATAATTTTATTATGTCTGTTGTTTGTAAAACTGTCTGTATAGAACCATAGAACTGTAGAGTTGGAAGCGTCAGGAGGTCCTACACACGAGTAGGAAGCCGGCAGATACACACACTCTCTACCTCCTGGTTGTTCAAAATCTCTCTCCAGCCCAAACATCACAGCGACTGATACCAAGAGGCATCAGCACACTTCAGGATTGGCAGAGTATAGGCAGTCAGCGTTCAGACTCAGTAGCGCAGCTTTTTGGCTAAACTACGTTTATTTACATATACACACTCAGAGCATCGCAACTCAGCTCCTTCCTCTTGCTCATCAGACAGCAAAGAAAGAGAACGAAAGGACAAACATCACGGAAACACAGTAATAAAAACATCCGGTCTCCGCCGCTTCCCACAATGTGGAATGAAAACATACACCGTCATGTGATAAACACAATCCCATGACTGCAACATGGGAAAAGAATCCTAACAGGAAGGGACCATGAGGGTCCTCTAGTCTGACGCCCTGCAATGCAGGAATCTCAACTAAAGCAGGGGTCGGCAAGGTTTACCAGCCATGGGCCGGATCACTTCTACGGAGCTCGTCCGGGGGCCGGACATGCGCAGCGCGATGCCGGAAATCGCTTCTGCGCATGCCCAGATGCTGAAAATCGCGCCTGCGCAGAAGCAATTTTCAGCATCTGGACATGCACAGATGCGGTTTCTGGTATCTGCGAATGTGCAGATGCCATTTCCGGCACCACTCGGCGAGTCCCCGCGCTGCGCTGGTTAAGCGCATGGCGTGGAAGACTTGCCGAGTGGGTGGCTTGGTTTGCGGGCGGCTCGTGGGCTGGTAAAACGGTCTTTGTGGGCCACATCCGGCCCATGGGCTGTAGGTTGCAGACCCCTGAACTAAAGCATCCACGGCAGGGGCCCCTCCAAGCTCTGCTTCAAAGGAGAGTCCACAATGAAAGAGAGTCCAGCTTACCTTTCTTGTCCTTGTCCTTGTCCTTGTCCTTGTCCTTCCGGCCCTTTGCGGTCATGCGGGAAAAGTCCATGCGGGGGGTCCGTGGGGTGGAAGTCACCGACGAAGGCGTCTGATCAGCGGCTTTGGTGATCTTGGACACAGAAGCAAACACTCCTGGGAAGGGAAACCGGAAGCCCAACATTTACATGGCGGGTAAGAGAGGTGCAAGTTATAACCCCAAAGAGGAACTCCACCAGGCCAGATGGTCTTCCCAAGGTATCCTCTCCCAGAGCCTCAGATATGGAAGGGAGGAGGTTGAAACCAGAAGTATAGTGGTCCTAAGTTGTGGGAGCCTGAAGACCTTTAAGCAGAGGTCTTTAAGCAGAGGCTTGACAGCCACCTGTCAAGAATGCTTTGATGGCGTTTCCTGCTTGGCAGGGGGTTGGACTGGATGGCCCTTGGGGTCTCTTCCAACTCTAGGATTCTATGATTCTATGACCTGTTTCTGCAGCAGGTCCCTGTCTCCAGAGTCTTGCAGCTGATATTGGAGCACTCCAGATCATTTGCCCATGCAGGGGCACAGAAAATAAGAGATCTGGCTGAAAGGCAACACATGGAGGTCTGCCTTGATCGCTGCAATGCACCTCTACTTCCTATTACTGCATAAGAATTAGATTACTGTATAATCTTAGACGGTTGTACGCTTAGGAGGGGCAGGGGCTGTGTTGGGGGCCTGGGCGTGGCTTTCACGAAGGAATCCTGCACTTCTGAATCTGCCACTTTTGACATCGCCCTGTTTCCACCTTCCCCGCTTCTCCAGATGTTTTGCCTCCCTGCTGCCTCAATTGGACTATCTCCATCCAGCCCCATGAGACACCCAGGGCGCCAGAGAAAGGTCGTGTCATCGCCATTACGAGGCCACCAGACTCTCCATCACGTGCCACCTTGGAAGCCTGCCTTTGTTTTGGGGGGCTTCCCTCCTGGCCTTGGAGGGGGGGAATATCCTGCGGCACCCAACTTTTGTAACAATAAGCACGCCATAAAATTCAAAAACTGTAACCATTAAGTGCACATTATTCGAGATCCAATTAGAACCATTTAGTTTAATCAATTCAAAAAAACTTGGTGATACCAGTTTTTCAAAATGGCAGTCATTTATACCTCCAGCGACCCCCTGACACCCCCTTCTTAGCATCCCGCTAGGAAATCCCACTCCCACAGGGGGCAGTAGAAGAAGAAGAAGAGTTTGGATTTGATATCCCTCTTTATCACTCCCTGAAGGAGTCTCAAAGCGGCTCACATTCTCCTTTCCCTTCCTCCCCCACAACAAACCCTCTGTGAGGTGAGTGGGGCTGAGAGACTTCAGAGAAGTGGGACTAGCCCAAGGTCACCCAGCAGCTGCATGTGGAGGAGCGGGGAAGCGAACCCTGTTCACCAGATTACAAGTCTACCCTACCGCTCTTAACCACTGCACCACACTGGCTCTAGAAGGCATGTGCTGGGGAAAACCCAGGAGTTGCATTCTTCTACAGATTTGATATTTGTGTCGTTGACTTGGGCGGCTGCTGGATTTGATGGCAGAGGAGTGCCGGTGTTGAGCGGGCATAACCCCGCTTTAGATTACCGTGTTTCGGAGGGCAGATAAAGTAACGGATTCCTCCCACGCTGCCGTCGTTCTTCCCGTCGGGCTCGTCCAGCTCCACGCCCACCCACTGGCCGCTGGCAAATTCCGTCGTGCCGCAAAAACGCAAGGTGCCCAACTGCGGGGAGGCATGGCGAGATTGGGGAAACAAGACACAACAGAGGAAGTCGCCTTATAATAATGAATTGCACCACTGGCCCATCTAAATTAATATTGTTGGCACAGGCTGGCAGCAGCTTCCCATGCTTTCGAACTGTTACGGAAATGACAAGGGGGGCACATCTTTAATGTATCCCTTCGACTTGACAGTTCAGGGAAGATACCTATAAATTCCTAGAAAATCCATAGTTTAACCGACTCTCCTCATTCCAACGCCATTTGAACCCTGAAAGAAAGGTGAATTTGGGCTCCACCTCCCTCCATGAACTAAGAAGCAGGAAGTCACGTGGGCAGCAGGAACAGGGCATCCCGCCATAATTCCCCAAGCGTGAGAGCACATACAGGACACCCCACCCAGGGAGTGACCAAGGGGGCAACACTAGACATCTGCAAAGGCAGTTTAGCAAGTCAGGTGTTCCATCTCCAGACCAGTCCTGAGGGCAAGGAGATGTCAAGAGTTTTATTGTTCTTTCGGTGATGGGGACTTAAGAGGTGTTGGGAAAGGTGTCTGATACAGTGACCTAATGTTGAACTTCTGTAACCCTTGTGTAAAAGGTAAAGGGACCCCTGACCATTAGGTCCAGTCGTGGACGACTCTGGGGTTGCGACACTCATCTCGCTTTATTGGCCGAGGGAGCCGGCGTACAGCTTCTGGGTCATGTGGCCAGCATGACTAAGCCGCTACTGGCGAACCAGAGCAGCGCACGGAAACGCCGTTTACCTTCCTGCTGGAGTGGTACCTATTTATCTACTTGCACTTTGACGTGCTTTCGAACTGCTAGGTGGGCAGGAGCTGGGACTGAGCAACGGGAGCTCACCCCGTCGCAGGGATTCGAACTGCCGACCTTCTGATCGGCAAGCCCTAGGCCAGTGATGGCTAACCTTGACACTCCAGATGTTTTGGGACTACAACTCCCATCATCCCTGACCACTGATCCTGTTAGCTAGGGATGATGGGAGTTGTAGTTCCAAAACATCTGGGGTGTCAAGGTTAGCCATCACTGCCCTAGGCTCTGTGGTTTAGACCACAGCGCCACCCGCATCCCACCCTTGGGTACCCCTCCCCATTTTTGACATGCTAGTGACATAGTGATGATGTATCCAATGCCCCTCGAAGTGTATTCTGGGTTGAAAGAGGGAATTTTGAAAAGAGGACGTCGCCCCATCCTCGGGGTTCTTACTCCTGGGGGGGACCTGTTGCGCAACAATAAAGATCATGGTCTACTGACCGCTGTTTTGCTCCAGATTACTTGGCTGCAACTTCCTTCTTTTACTGACCGCCTGGACCCGTGGGGGACTTGCCCCCTGATGAACTGGGCTCTTGAGTTGTCTCTCACCCCTGAATTTTTCCTTAACACGAACAGTATTGAGATAGTGGGTCAACCCTGAGTAGAACTAGCATTGGACCCAATCCCTTAGATGTAACCGCCGTGGGCTTTTCAAGTCCAGTCCTAGCCAAGAGACACTCACGATGGTGGTCCCAAACCCACCTGCCATGACGAGGGACCCCCCACCTTGGCCTTTACCTTCAGCCCGTCCACCATGACCCGGTCTCCGAGCTTGAGGCCGAGCGAGATGAGCATGAGGTTTCCGGGGATGTTGTCATAGTTGGGCAGGGTGACCTTGGGGAGGTTGCAACTCAAGGGCACGGCATCTAGCAGCAGCTGCTTCAGCTCCTTCGCGATCATGGCCGCCTCGGCTTTGTCCAGGGTCATGTCCATGGGGTCTGGGACGACGTCGGACGGCGCCTGGCCTTTGCTGTTCTGTTGGGAGAGAGCATTGCGCGCAGGGAGGTCATTGAGCTGGAGGAGACGTCATGGGGGTCCCTGGGGGGGGGGAATCCTCCACACCCCCATGAACCGTAACCCCCAGACTACCAGATTTCACGGGAAAGGGAGAGAAAGATTCTAGCATTTGCAGAACCTGAGATGGGAGGCAAAATGTACCGGCGCTGTTCTTATACTTGGGTCTGTGTTAAAGACTAGATTGCTCCTCCAGCCTTTCAGTGTTTCTCTCATTCTCTCTCTCTCTCTCTCACACACACACACACTGACATCCCTCAAATGAAAATAGGGACATTTCTCACTCTCTTCCTTTCCCCAAAAGGACCCTCCTCAACCCCCCATTTTTTGTCCCTCCCTCCCGCAGAGCATTTCCGATCAGCTGTCCAGAGTGGCTGGGGAAACCCAGCCAGATGAGCGGGTAACAATACCGTATTTTTCCATGTATAAGACTAGGTTTCCCCCCTTCAAAATAATGTAAAAAATTAGGGGGGGCGTCTTATACACAGATATATCTCTCCCCATTTTCTTAAATCTGAGTCATCAAAAATAGGGGGCGTCTTATACATGGGGTGTCTTATAGACGAAAAATACGGTAATAATAATAATAATATCAGAAGAAGAGCAAATAGGACACAGCACGCATGTCCTCCACCATCCTGAGAAAACTCCTTAATCCCAGTTTTCTTTTATTATTTGGTAGATTTGTGGTTGTTTTCGTTTTGACAAAGTAGAATCATAGAATCCTAGAATCCTAGAGTTGGAAGAGACCCCAAGGGCCATCCAGTCCAACCCCCTGCCAAGCAGGAAACACCATCAGAGCATTCCTGACAGGTGGCTGTCAATCCTCTGCTTAAAGACCTCCAAAGAAGGAGACTCCACCACACTCCTTGGCAGCAAATCCCACTGTCAAACAGCTCTTACTGTCAGGAAGTTCTTCCTAATGTTTAGGTGGAATCTTCTTTCTTGTAGTTTGAATCCATTGCTCCATGTCCGCTTCTCTGGAGCAGCAGAAAACAACCTTTCTCCCTCCTCTATATGACATCCTTTTATATATTTGAACATGGCTAAGTAATAATCATAAATACAGTCATACCTCAGGTTGCGCTCGCTGTGCGATACGAACGCGCCGAACCCGGAAGTACCGGAATGGGTTACTTCCGGGTTTTGGCGCTCGCGCATGCGCAGATACGCTACTTTGTTTACCCACCACAGCTTCCCTCTCTTACCCTGACGGCTGGGTTGGCACCATGTTCCAGGAGACATTTCACGGCCCCAAGGCACAGGTTGGAAGCAGCAATGTGGAGGGCGGTTCCGTGGTTGAAGTCGCTACACGTCGAGTTCAGAACTGAAGGGGGAAGGAATACACAGGTCACACAGGTATTAGAACCAGCTTGCCACTGTTAGCATTTCGCACTTACTCCCAGCGATGAGCCAAACCATGGTTTAGTGAGAATGGGCCAAGCGTGCAGGCAACCAGAGAGGAAACTGAGGCTGCTCCATCCCTCCTCCAGCTCTCCTTTCGCCATGTGTCCCAGAGCTCAGCCATAGTTTGCCTTAGTCACCTTCAAACCTAGGCTCACGGTTTGTCTCCCCCAAACCACGAGCGGCAAAGCGGGAACAACTTTGGCTGCAGCTCATGGTTTGTTGGGAGACAAACCATAGCTTAGCTCCAAGTAGCCTGGCAGCAGGGAGACTAGGAGAAGAGCGAAATGGTCACTGTTATCTCTTCCTGCTTGCTCACTCTCCCTAAGCCATAGTTTGGCTTAGTATTATGTGCAAACCAGACCCCAGCATGCGAGGCTGCTTATACAACAAGGTCAAAGGAAGTGAAGGCCACGGGGAGCTATGGAAATTCCAGAAGGGTTGCTCTTACAGCAAAAATGGGTTTTGTGGCACCTTAAAGACTAACCCATTTATTTTGGCGTCAGCTTTCATGAATGACAACCTGCTTCATCAGATGCATGAAGTGAGGTTCTGAAAATTATTTGTCTTTGCAGTCTGTTCCCCCAGCTTTCTGGTGCTGCCCTTGAAGACCGTTCAGTAACTACAACTGGCTCTGAACGTTGCAGATGAAGCACAAACTCAAGTGGGTCCTTATCTGAAAAATTCTTCTCCGACTTCTGATTTGTTCCCACCTGGGTCCAATTGAAGGTTTGGGACCCTGTGCTCTCTCAATTAAACGCTGCCAGGATCCAGCAAACAGCGGCTGTCTTCTCTCCTTGGCACAACCAATCTCCCACATCCAATCTGAGTGAGAGACTGCTGGTGTCCTTCTACCGAGGCTCCATAGAGAGCATTCTTACATATTGTGTCTGTGCTTGGCTCTCTAGTTGCACAGCCATGGAGAGGAAGGTACTCCAGAAGGTCATAACCACAGCCCGGAAGATTACTGGTCATCCTCTCCCATCTTTGGAAGAACTATACAATTCCCGTTGCCTTAAAAAAGTAAACAATATTTTACAGGATCCATCTCATCCGGGATATAGTCTTTTTGCACCACTGCCTTCGGGCAAGAGATATAGAACAATTAGATCGAGAACAAATAGATTGAAGAATAGTTTCTACC
The DNA here is from genome assembly GCA_034642065.1 of Darevskia nairensis. Classification (NCBI taxonomy): domain Eukaryota; kingdom Metazoa; phylum Chordata; class Lepidosauria; order Squamata; family Lacertidae; genus Darevskia; species Darevskia nairensis. The sequence goes on from JAWWNI010000777.1 coordinate 186,207, forward strand.
CAAGAGCTATAACCATCTTAAATGCTGTAACTAGATAATATGACCTTGGAGAATTGTGATGTGTGGCTGAAAATATGTGTTGTTGTTTGTTTGGGGGGGGGGTTGGTGCTGTTTTTTGTTTTGTTTTTATGGGATGCCATTCAATTTCGTTGCACTTGTACAACGTTGTACTTGTATAATGACAATAAAGTAATCCTATCCTATCCTATCCTATCTTATCTTATCCAGGCTGGCAACTACATTTTTGCAAACATTTTGAACTAGTGAACGTCCAGCCCGTTAAATTAACGGGCGCTAGAAGATATGTGGTGAAACATTTGTAAAAGCAGGCTGAGGTCCCTCTACCCCTTTCCTACCTCTGAGGTACCTCTACTCCTTTCCTACCTCTGTGGCCCATGTACCCCTTTCCTACCTCTGTGGCACCTCTACCCCTTTCCTACCTCTGAGGTCCCTCTACTCCTTTTCTACCTCTGTCCCCTCTACCCTTTTCCTACCTCTATCCTCCCTTATAGCCCTTTCCCTACCCAGAACCCATCACTATTTACCTCTGAGTGTTTGTGCATGTTGTCACTCTTCCCTTTTCCTATCTCCCTCGCCCCGGAAAGGCACAGCCCCGCCCTTGTCCGCTCCCGGCCAATCCGAGGCCCAAAGTCTCTGCGTCGTCCAATCCCTGCGTCCCTATAGGACATGCTCAGTGGAAAATTTCCACTGACACATGGAAAGTTGGACACAGAGATACTTCAACTTTATTATATAGGATCCCTGGCCATGCAGCTGGCTGAGATTCACACGCTTCTTCCTGTTAAAGGTAGATAGCCGTGTTGGTCTGTCATAGTCAAAACAAAATAAAATAAAAAAATTCCTTCCAGTAGCACCTTAGAGACCAACTAAGTTTGTTCTTGGTATGAGCTTTCGTGTGCATGCACACTTCTTCAAATACACTGAAACAGAAGTCACCAGACCCTTATATATAGTGAGAGGGTGGGGAGGGGTATTACTCAGAAGGGTGGTGGAAATGGGTGAAAGGTTGATAGCTGTGGTAAACCTGTTGACGACTGTTAATGGCTGCAATTAGTCTTACAGGAAAAAGCAAGGGGTGAGAAGGTTAAAACCAAGCTTAAAACCATGGAGAGACCTGGTCTGAACAAAGACATTGGATTCTTATCTCATTATACATGACAAAGCTTTTTTAACCTTCTCACCCCTTGCTTTTTCCTGTAAGACTAATTGCAGTCCTTAACAGTCGTCAACAGGTTTACCAAACCTATCAGCCAATCGCCCATTTCCACCACCCCTCTGAGTAATACCCCTCCCCACCCTCTCACTATATATAAGGGCCTGGTGACTTCTGTTTCAGTGTATCTGAAGAAGTGTGCATGCACATGAAAGCTCATACCAAGAACAAACTTAGTTGGTCTCTAAGGTGCTACTGGAAGGAATTTTTTTATTTTATTTTGTTTTGACGCTTCTTCCTTATCACTCCTTTATAGCAGGTCCAGTCAACGCGATGCACTCCAGAATGTGGAATCGTAGAATTGTAGCGTTGGGAGGGATCCCCCAAAGATCATCTAGTCCAGCCCCCTGTAATGTTGCGGACTACAACTCCCATCATCCCTGATCACGGACCACGCTGGCAAGGGCTGAAGGGAGTTGGAGCCCGCACTGACTTCCCCTGCCTTACAGTATTGCAGAGCTGAGTCTGCCCATTAAAAACACTTTTTAAATAATAATAATAAAAAGGAACACGGCAAACATCGGTGGATGCCTGGGAGTTCCTCACACGGTGCTGCGATTCTTGACGAAGAAGGTTGCCTAGGAGTGTAAACCCTCAGGAGTTGGAGAGGAGACAGCAGCTGGCTGCTCCCCCCCCCCCCCCCCCCGTTGCTGTGATGCTCAATATTATCAGTCAGAACTTCTCAGGAAGGAGAATCCCAGCAGGGAATTAATTCAAGCCAACACCTCTGGCACGTTCACAAACCTTTCCTTACAGAGGACTACTCGTTATTTATTTCGTGAATTTTTTACACCACTTGTGGGGTAAAAAAAACAACAACTCCAGGTGGTTTACAAAGCGAACAGGATACCATAAAATGATAGGCAAAAACAATTCAAAGCCTTCAAAAAATAAAAACTGGTGATAAACTAAAAAGCAATTAAAATACACAAACCAAATTGAGAAAATGCCACACACACAAACACACATCTCTTGCCATTTCCTTTAAAAGAGGACACTTTAAAAAGTCCATTTCTCTTTTTTTAACCATTTAATCTAATCTAATCGCAGCCCTGCCCAAAGTGCCGTCCAGGTAAGCTCTGAGGTGAGGCGCAGGAGACACAGGAAGTCCCGCCCTCTTCTGGGCAGGCCCTGCCCCCTTCTCCCAAACCCACCTTTCGGCTTGGAGGCCTTCAGCAGGATGCGGATGAGTTCTGGGACGTCAAAGTAAGCTGCGTAGTGCAAGGCGTTCATGTTCGTCCAGCGGCTGCGCAGGGTCACATCCGCGCCCAAAGCCAAGAGCTGGTTGGAGAGGCGCACAGCCGCGGCTGGGTCACCTGGGGAGGGGGAGGGAGGAACACAGCGATAAACCCAGGGCTGGATTACCCAACAGGCAGGTGGAGCACACGCTTAGAGCACCAGCACAAAAAATAATACATACAGTCATACCTCGGATTGCGGTCACTGCGGGTTACGCGTTTTCGGGTTACGGACGTACCGAACCCGGAAGTACCGGAATGTGTTATTTCTGGGTTTTGGTGCTCGCGCATGTGCAAAACCACTAAATCGTGCTTTGCGCATGCGCAGAAGCGCCGACTTGCGTCACGCGCGTGCGCAGATGCAGCGCTGAAGGTTACGGACACTGCGGGTTGCGAACGCGCCTCCCGCACAGATCATGTTCGCAACCCAAGCATCCACTGTATTTTCAAAAAAGAATTTGACATTTGCTACTTAAATAAAAGTATCGAAGTAGTCATTTAATTTCAGCATACATGTACATTTTGAATCCGGGGGGGGGGGGGCATCACAATCTTTCCAGTGCTCAGGGCCTCTAAAAGTCTAAATCCGGCCCTGGATAAACCAAAAGCTTCTGTGATGTCAGAGGCAGCTCAGCCAATCACCACCAGAGACTTCTTCATCCATATGGTCAAACTCCTTAGTGCAGTGATGGCCAAACTTGGCCCTCCAGCTGTTTCTGGACTACAACTCCCATCATCCCTAGCTAACAGGACCAGTGGTCAGGGATGATGGAAATTGTAGTCCCAAAACATCTGGAGGGCTAGGTTTGGCCATCAGTGCCTTAGCGTGTTGCAGTGCTGATATTGCTGTGAATGCAAAACTGACTAAAACCCACAGGCGGTTTCAGGGAGTCAAATTTCAAAAGCGGGTTGGAAGACCAGGCGGGAGCGTGGTTCTCCTGAGAGAGCTGGCAGGGCTCTGAGGCCCAGGAGAGACACCCAGGGTGGCACCCATCCGCCGCCAAGAACAGAGTGCAACCACCCCACTGGCTTGCTTACCAACACCATGGGCGCCAGCCTTGCAGGCGTAATGGAGTAGCGTCATGTCTGTCAGCCCGTCGCGGTCGTTGACGTGGCAGCCTCGCTTCAAGATCTGGGGGGTGCAAGTCACCAAGAAGGGAGTCGGTCAGAGGTGGAAACGGATCCGTCTCCCCTGCACCACCCACCTCAGTTGATCTGCTGAGCACGCAAGGCTGGGTGTGGCCAGTGAGGAGTTTAAGCTGGAAAGGGGCGTCAGAAGCCATCCAGCACAACCCACCCCCTGCCGGCAACAAGAACCCCCACCTAAATTTGAAGCTCATCTGCAAGCACATCTAAAAGAGGGGCAGAGCATCTTTTTCAGCCTGAAAGCCACATTCCCCGAGAGATGACTTTTCTGGGGTCGTGTGTCAGGGATCGGATGGGTGAGGGCAGAAGCAAAGGCCATGTGGCTAGAGGCAAAAGTTGGGCTGAGGTGTGGATATGATGCTTAACTTTGTACAGCAAGCTGTGCTCCAGCCACACAAAAGCCAGAGGCTTCTACACCTCCTTTCAGCCAAGGGAGAAGCATTCTCACAGTTCAAAGATCCATTCCATCCAGTCGAAAGCCTTCACGGAGGGCTTGTCGCAGGGCCTGTGAAGGATGTGGCCAGGGCAGAGCAGGGGACAGGGGGAAGGTGGTCTCGGGAGAGTCCCATAGGCTGAATGGCAAGGACAGGGAGGCCATATTTGGGCCCTGAGGCGCCCCACCTGAGATCTAAAAAAACCTCAGTTCTCTTATACACCCACCCCCAATGATATAGCACCTATTGCTAACTGGGAGAGGCCGCCGAGACCACATAACACCGGTCTTGAAAGACCTACACTGGCTCCCAGTTTCCAAGCATGATTCAAAGTCTTGGTGCTGACTTTGAAAGCCCTAAACGGCCTCGGTCCAGTAGATCTGAAGGAGCGTCTCCACCCCCATCGATCTACCCGGAAACTGAGGTCCAGCTCCGAGGGCCTTCTGGCGGTTCCCTCACTGCAAGAAGCCAAGTTACAGGGAACCAGGCAGAGGGCCTTCTCGGTGGTGGCACCCGCCCTGTGGAACGCCCTCCCACCAGATGTCAAAGAGAACAACAACTACCAGACTTTTAGAAGACATTTGAAGGCAGCCCAGTTTAGGGAAGCTTTTAATGTTTAATAGATTATTGTATTTTAATCTTATGAGGAATGGGTGGGTGGGGGTCTCCATACTGCTCCCTTTCTGCTAACAGACTGCGGCTGGGAGCTCTGGGCCTCCCCCCTTCACCTCTTGGCCCCTAGCTACAGACCTGCAAGAAAGGGGGGTGCCAGCAGTTGCAGAATACCTCACCCGCACAACGGGGCCATTTTAGTGGTGGTCCCCTGGTTGTGGAATACGCGCCCTAGCAAGGAGCAGCGCAGCAGGGCATACCCAGGTTCCAACGCCCCTCCTCCTCCCCCACTCGCCCCACGACCCCCCAAGAGACGCCCATCACTTGCCTCGCTGCCAATGATATCGATCTTGTGCTGCACTTGGGGAACCCACTGGCGGATGATGGCAAACAACTCCGGGACGGTGGTGATGGGGTCGTAGAGGATTTCTTGACACGCCGGGTCGTTTGGGTCGAAGAAAGTGAAAGCTGCAGAGGACGGGAGGGGGAAATGGCGGAAGGGGAAACGGCCCAAGAAAATGAAAAACAAAAGTGGCTTTTCAAAAGTTGAAAGATCGCCTCACCCTTATGTACCTGTCAGGGTTCCCCCCTTCGCCGGTCGTTCAATCAAGAGTCCGAGACATCCAGCTTTGAAGCTTTAATCTGGTCTAATTACTTTACAATGCAGAGCTAGTCATAAACATGTCTAATCAATCACTTGCAGAATCCGGAAGTGCGTCGCCACGATTTTCCCGCCAGCATGACCATCTGGGGAAACGAAAGCATCTCTTCCCCCTCCTCTTTCTTTCCCCTGGATGTCCTCCCTGCAAGTTCCGAGGTCTCTCCCTGCTCACCCCAAGCCCTTGCAACACCTCCTCTTCTCGCCCACTGCTGCTTCCAGATGTGGAGGAAGAGTCTGTTGTTAAAATGGGCATCTGCTCTCTGTACAGACTCAACGCTGGGCTGGAAGGGGGGGGGAGCCCCCTGACAGTACTCAACCAGATGAGCCTCAAGGTCCCTTTCAGCCCTACAATTCTATGAACACCACTTGCTAGAAACTTCTTTTCTTGCTTGCGGGATTCCCATATGGGTATCTGCAGGCATAGGCAGACTCCGGCCCTCCAAATGTTTGGGACTACAACTCCCATCATCCCTAGCTAACAGGACCAGTGGTCAGGGATGATGGGAATTGTAGTCCCAAACATCTGGAGGGCCGGAAATTGCCTATGCCTGGGTATCTGGTTGGCCCTTGTGAGAACAGGATGCTAGATGGGCCATTGGCCTGATCCAGACTCCTCTTATGTTCTTATCTTCATAGAACTGGCAGCCTGATGTTCTAGTTCCTTTACTTTCATACTTTCTTAAGCCATTTAAAAAAAAAAAAACCACATTATTTTCACTACTAAGCTTCTGGATAATTAAAGAGCCCATAATCTGCTCTTTCAAATCTTTACTAAGCTTGTACTATAAGCATAGTCGTAGAGGCGTGTATTTCACAAATAAAACTATTGCCATGTTATCCCATCTCTCCTGAGAGACACTGATCCCCGTTTTTTAATAACTAAAAGTTGTGCCTCTCTCCCTCTCACCTTCTCTCAGACAAAAAAGAAAAAGAAAGAAGAGTTTCTTATTTATGCTTAGTCAATTATGGGAACAGCAGCCTGCAAGGAGAGATTCTGCATATCACTACATTCAGTGACTCATCGCTTCTGCTTGTATTCCTGAGTCACCACCAAAGCAATATTATTTTAGAAACAGGTCATCTGCCAGTTTGGCTCTCTCTGCCAACGTCAGCCGAGCCCAGTTCCTTATTATGTACATATTGAAAGACTTTGGGTATTCATTAGGTCAGCAGGCTTGGAGCCAGGGGGAGACAACCTGGTATCGATATTATTGCAAGTGTATTAATTCTGCACAGTCGTCTCAAGGCGATGTACAAAAAAAGCTGCAAAAAGCAGTTAGGTAAAGGGAAAGGGACCCCTGACCATTAGGTCCAGTCGCGGACGTCGCTCATCTCGCTTTACTGGCCGAGGGAGCCAGCCTACAGCTTCCAGGTCATGTGGCCAGCATGGCTAAGCCGCTTCTGGCGGACCAGAGCAGCGCATGGAAACGCCGTTTACCTTCCCGCCGGAGCGGTTCCTATTTATCTACTTGCACTTTGACGTGCTTTTGAACTGCTAGGTTGGCAGCAGCAGGGACCGAGCAACGGGAGCTCACCCCGTCGCAGGGATTCGAACCGCCCACCTTCTGATCGGCAAGCCCTAGGCTCTGTGGTTTAACCCACAGCGCCACCCGCGTACCAGCGATAGAAGGAAGAAGCCTCCACCAAAGATGATAAAAAGAAGATTGGTAAAACAAACTATTGAACTATGCAGGACAAATTATTTCATTAAGAAAGAAAGGACTTTGACATTTTCTTTTTTTCTTTTCTTTTTCATCTTAGGGGATAAACGATTGCATATTTTTCATAAGCTTTGTGTGTAGATTCTGAAATACACTCAGAGTCGAGTAATAATTTCGGTATTTTGCACTAAGCTTTGATCCTAGAACAGATTCTCCTCACATTGGGAAAACTTCTACATGTCACTTGTAATAAGATGAAGAAGATTTCAAATCGAAACTGTAAGAATATAAGGTTTTAAGAACGTGCGTGGGGAAAGTATTAAATAACGAAACTAAGAGGGGGAGGGGAGGGAAGTCAATCAAAACTATGGTTTAAAATTTGTAGATGTTTTTGTTTGTTTTAATTGGAAAGTGAATAAATAGTTCTGCAAAAAAAACCAAACCCCCCCAAAAAGCCAAGACATTTAAAAAAAAAACAAAAAACTAATACAATACAAATTAGACAGGACCAGGACACATTGATCTAGCTGGGGAAGCCTAGCAGATCAAAAGTGTCTTCAGTTGTTCTGGCAAAGTGCAGATAGTTGGGGCCTGTCATAATATAACCAGGGAAGGCGGTGAAGGTCCTGTGTGAATGCCTGGAGGCGGTTGGAGGACGGATGGCGGCTAACAGATTGAGGTTGAATCCTGACAAGACAGAAGGACTGTTCTTGGGGGGCGAGGTGGGCGTGGGTGGGGGACTCCCTGGTCCTGAATGGGGCAACTGTGCCCCTGAAGGACCAGGTGCGCAGCCTGGGAGTCATTTTGGACTCACAGCTGTCCATGGAGGCGCAGGTTAATTTTGTGTCCAGGGCGGCTGTCTACCAGCTCCATCTGGTATGCAGGATGAGACCCTCCCTGCCCACGGACTGTCTCGCCAGAGTGGTGCATGCTCTGGTTATCTCCCACTTGGACTACTGCAATGCGCTCTACGTGGGGCTACCTTTGAAGGTGACCTGGAAACTGCAACTAATCCAGAATGTGACAGCTAGACTGGGGACTGGGAGTGGCCGCTGGGACCACGATAACACCGGTCCTGAGAGAACTACATTGGCTCCCAGTACGTTTCCGAGCACAATTCAAAGTGTTGGTGCTGACCTTTAAAGCCCTAAACGGCCTCTGTCCTGTATACCTGAAGGAGCGTCTCCACCCCCATCTCTCAGCCCGGACACTGAGATCCAGCGCCCGAGGGCCTTCTGGCGGTTCCCTCACTGCGAGAAGCAAAGCTACAGGGAACCAGGCAGAGGGCCTTCTCGGTAGTGGCGCCCGCCGTGTGGAACGCCCTCCCAGCAGAGGTCAAAGAGATAAACAACTATCTGATATTTAGAAGACATCTGAAGGCAGCCCTGTTCAGGGAAGCTTTTAATTTTTAATGAATTATTGTGCTTTTCATATTCTGTTTGGAGCCGCCCAGAGTGGCTGGGGAAACTCAGCCAGATGGGCAGGGTACAAATAATCAATTATTATTATAAATTATTATAGTATCTTGACAGGAATGCTATTAAACAGAACAGGGGCAGCTAAATTTAAAAAAAACAACCCTCGGCGTTATGACAGAGTGGGCTTCTGAGATATTGGCTGGGGCTGATGGGAATCAGTAGCCCACAATTATCTGGAGGGCATTGCCCCCCCCCCCCCCCGCAATTCATTTTTGTATGATAAACCAACTAGAAATTCAATCTGGCGGGACGTTCCTTTGTGCTAAGCTCATTGAGATGAACAGGGTCCAGTTTCCATCAAGGCCCTTCTTGACCGGACGAAGGCATTGCAGTCTATTAATCACCTGCCCTTTTGCTGATTAACCAATTCAATTTAATCAGCACGCTATTCCCAAACTCGATAATGCAGGTTCCTTGAAGGGGACTCTTCCTTCAGTACTGAAGCACGGGATAATTTACGGTTTAATCAACAAAAGCTATGATACACAGTGTTAGAAAACAAGGCCTTGTATATATATATACGTGTGTGTGTGTGTGTGTATTTCCTAGGACAATAACACCTCAGAACCAAACAATTTAAATACAAACTCCCAAAAACTGTGAAGCTGATTTGCAGCCCCATCGATTAAAATATGCCTTGGCTGATTACATATCGATTCTGTCCCTTAATCAAACTGAAGATTTAGTTGAGGCTGTAGGGACTGGCTGCTAGTGACCTACTGGGCCAAATCCACAGCATTAATGCTAGCAAATAAAGTCCTAAATTGCTCGAGACCCAAAGAGTGCCTTCTTAATACCCACAGCAGGTGAGGTGAGGCCTTGGCGGTGGTGCTGTTGTTGGGGGTCTCCTGGCTGCCACTGCCCCATGACAGGGGCTTTTCAGTGGTGGCTCCCTGGCTGTGGCATGCCCTCCCTAGCAAGGTGTGTCTGTCTCTGTCGCTAAATTTATATACCTTCATCCAAGGATCACAGGGCGGTGTGCAGTATAAAAACGTAACAAAATAACAAACGAAACCGTAACACACAAACACAGTTTAAAAGGCCAGAGGTTGTTTAAGGCCTGGGAGAAGAGCAGTGATTTCACCTGGCGCATAACAGGAGTGTTTTCAATAGGAGAGCATCCCACAAACGGGGAGCCACCACAAAAAAGGCCCTGTTCTCATGTTTCTGCCCTCTGGACCTCCTGAAGAAAGGCCTCAGATTACGATCACAGGGTCGGGACTAGTTCATAAGGGGGAGAGATATGGGGGGGAGACGGTCTTTGAGGTCTTGTGGTCCTGAGCCGTTTAAGGCTTTATAGATTAAAACCAGCACTGTTAATGGGGCCTGGAAACTAACTGGCAGCCACTGCAGTCAGGCTAGGATTGGTGCAATATGTTCAGACCTTCTTGCCCCGGTGAGCAACCTGCTCACCAACTTCTGCACCCGCTGAAGTTTCTGAACTGTCTTCAGAGGCAGCCCCACGTATAATATGCTGCAGTAATTTATCCTAGATGTTACCAGAGCATAAACGACAGAAGATGGCAGGCACTCTGTCATTATTAACTTGAAAACATTCCTGTTTATTCAGGCATTTTGGTGGCTGAAGAATTCTGCTCCCGGCAACCCTGGCAGGATGAAATAACGTTCTAAACAACATTTTCCAACCGTAATTGCTTTTAGATGTTTTCCACTGTAATTGCATTTACCGTGTTTTAACTGTTTGGTTTTTGCATTTGAGGCGCTTGCCACCCTGAGCCCCTTCAGGACGATACAAATTCAACCGATCAATCAACCAGGACGATACGGGCAGCTAAGGGGATCGGCGAGGGCTTTGCGTGGGTGCAAGGTATTGCGAGGGACGTGCCCAGGGCCAGATTTAGGTTTAATGAGGCCCTAAGCTACTGATGAGGCCCTTTATACGTCCAGCTGTCCTTTGTCCACAACAAATTGTCACTGTTTTTTGTGTTGAACATATGCTATATGGTGCATGGATGGTGCATGCACATGAAAGCTCATACCAAGAACAAACTTAGTTGGTCTCTAAGGTGCTACTGGAAGGAATTTTTTAATTTTGTTTTGAATATGCTATATGGTAATTGATGGACCTCATAGGTATCTCAAGCCATTTGCCCATGTTTCCATGCAACCGGTCCATGCAGAATGTAGGCACCCTATATATAGAAAGGAGCAAAGCAGGGATATTTTAGGGAGCAGGTGGGGCCCATGACTTACATCATAGGAGCCTACAAAACACTCTTGTTGTACGTAGGTTTTATTTTATTAGTTTTTTATCTTATCTTTTGGAAATCTACATCCAGTCAGGGCCGTCTTTACCTGGGGGTGCAAGGGGTGCCGGGCACCTGGGCACCGAATTCTGGGGGGCGCCAGGCGCCCACCACTGAAGCCGTCTAAGCTCTTAACTATCTTTGTTGTTCTTGTTGTTGTTTAGTCATTTAGTCATGTCCAACTCTTCTCTGTAGCCAGGGCCGGATTTAGGTGTGATGAGGCCCTCAGCTAGAGAAGGTAATGGGGCCCTTTATACGTCCAGCAACAAATGGCCACTGTTTTTTGTGTTGAATATATGCTACATGGTAATTTATGGACCTCATAGGTATCTCAAACCATTTGCCCATGTTGCCATGCAACTGGACCATGCAGAATGTAGGCACCCTATATATAGAAATAAGCAAACCAGTGATATTTTAGGGAGCAGGCTAGCAGGTGGGGCCCATGACTTACATCATAGGAGCCTACACAACACACAAACATGATTGCTGGATGTAGGTTTTATTCTATTTGTTTTTTATCTTATATTTTGGAAATGTACATCAGTTTTCCTTTAATTTTTTGGGGGGCCCCAAAGAAAGTGGGGCCTATAGCTTGTTTAGCTTATACATAAATCCGGCACTGGACCTGCCTCTGTGTCAGGAAGGAGAAGAAGCACATTTGAAGCGGCTCTTATTCTCTTCCCTTGCAGTCAAGAGGAAACCAACAATGGCTCCTTGCCGTCTCCAGGGCAACCTCCCCAAAGCCTCCACAACTGCTCCCTTGTCCCTTTTCTCAGCCTCTGCTGGACTGAAGCGTCCCTCGATCGTGCCCAGGGCTTCCAATTCCCCTTCTCCTCCGCAGCGATTTGCTCTCCCTCGCCCCAGCCCTCCTCAACTCGCTCCTTTATGGCTTTTCTCCATCGGCAGCGCCAAAAACGGAATACAAAGAAAGCCTGTTGAGCTGAGGCCCGGCAGGCGCCGGAGGGACCAGGCCAAACAGCGCACCCCACAACTGTTGCATATTTGTACCTGGCCGTCCCCAAATGCTTAAATCATTTGCTTCTTGCCAGGGTTCGGCCTCAGAACCTGCCACACACATGCGCCCCAAGCATGTGCCATGATGAACCTTGCCAACACGCCAAGGCTGGTTTTAGGGGCCAGAGTAACCCCTTGGGGTGCCACCCTCTCACCTAGAAAAACTACAAGCAGCTGATTTTCGCAGCTAGACCCCCAACCTCCATACGGGAACAACAGATTATTGTTTTTAATTTGTGGGGGACAGGGCCAGATTGAGGTTTGATGAGGCCCTCAGCTCCTGAAGGTAATGGGGCCCTTTATATGTCCAGCTGTCCTTTGTCAACCACAAATGGTCGCTGTTTTTTGTGTTGAATTGGTGCTACCGTGTTTCCCCTATTTTAAGACGTCTTATATTTTTCCCCCCTCAAGAAAATGCACTATGGCTTATTTTGAGGGGATGTCTTATTTTTATTACGTAAGCCCAGCCCAGCCTTTTCCTTGGCGCCCTCCAGAACTGCGCCTATAACTATGGCTTATTTTCGGGGTACGGCTTATATTTCGCAAATGCGAAAAAATCCTGCTATGGCTTATTTTATGACTACGTCTTAAAATAGGGGAAACAGGGTAGATAGTAATTGATGGACCTCATAGGTATCTCAAGCCATTTGCCCATGTTTCCATGCAACCATTCCATGCAGAATGTAGGCACCCTATATATAGAAAGGAGCAAACCAGGGATATTTGAGGGAGCAGGCGAGCAGGCGGGACTACACAACACAAAACATGGTTGCTGCATGTAGGTTTTATTTTATTTGTTTTTTATCTTATATTTTGGGAATCTACATCCAGTTTTCCCTTAATTTTTTGGGGGGGAGGGCCCAAGAGAGTTTGGCCCTAAGCTAGAGCTTGTTCAGCTTATACGCAAATCCAGCACTGGTGGGGGAATTTATGCTTAATAAGTGTCCACTTGGCTATTTGTGCTTTTAATAAGAAGAGGGGGAGTGCTTGGATGAAAAGAGTTTCAGGGATGCTGTCTACAGATACTTTTTCCCGCTCACGTCCTAGAACATTCTGGAGCTGCTCACGGAACCTTCCACACTTTCTGAGAGCTACGTTTTCTTCCGCCATCCTGGAATGTTCTCAGTCGTATTTTATTGTGGGATGTTGAAAGCCTACATGTGTCATTCCTAATCAATCATTTGGTCTACGAATGGCCCTCAGCATCATCCCCTGAGCTGTCGCCCTGAGGAAACATCACCTGTCTCAGGTGACTCTCTCTCTCTCTCTCTCTCTCTCTCTCTCTCTCTCTCTCTCTCTCTCTCTTTCTTATTGGTTGAAAACATTATAACAGAAATATGCAATAGATGTTACAGGCAAAATAAGAAATAAAAAATAAAAAATTATTCATTCTTTAACAACTACTTGCTTTGTACATCCATTTGTGATTAAATTTGACAAGACCTCCACTCTTCCCCTTGCGTTCCTGAATTCCTTAAATATGCGCTTAAACTTTGCTTTCTCTATGTTTTTTTTTGACTTACTATAAAATTTGTTCTATATTCACATTATTCTACTTACACACCGAAGCTCAATCAAGACCTGCCAACGGACTGATCTTCTGGCAGTTTTCTTTTACATATACTCTGTATATATCCCACTCTCTGATAGATTTTTCACCTGTAACGTCTCTTAACCTTGCTGTTCGGCATAATTTCTTATCCTGTTTTGCCAATAATAATAATAATAATAATAATAATAATAATCTATTATTTATACCCCGCCCGTTTGGCTGAGTTTCCCCAGCCACTCTGGGCGGCTCCCAACCGAATATTAAAAACAATACAGCATCAAACATTAAAAACTTCCCTAAACAGAGCCGCCTTCAGTTGTCTTTTAAAAGTAAAATAGCTGCTTATTGCCTTGGCATCTGCTGGCCTTGACATCTAATCTAGATAGGAATATCCTCTCCCGTCCAGCCTTTTGCGATTATAATTCTGGCAGCAACTGTAACATACGTAAAGACTCTCCTGAACTTTTTGGGGATTTCATTCCCCATAATTCCTAGCAGGAAGGCTTCAGGTTTTTTAGGGAACAAGCATTTGAGCATATTTTTTGCCTGTTTCTCTCAACTAGGGCCAGGGCCTTTTCAGCACTGGCCCCAACTTGGTGGAACGCTCTGTCCCAAGAGACCAGGGATTTGACCTCTTTCCGCAGGTCCTGCAAGACAGAGCTGTTCCGCCTGGCCTTCGGGTTGGACTCAGTCTGATGTTTCCTCCCCTTATGGTTTTGATTATGGGCGATAAATGAAGCGGCTTTTTAAATTGTATTTTAACCTGTATTTTAATTGACGGTTTTTTCTTTCTTTTATACTTTATTGTAATTTTATTGATGTTAGCCGCCCTGAGCCCGGTTTTGGCTGGGAAGGGCGGGGTATAAATAAAATTTATTATTATTATTATTATTATTATTATTATTATTATTATTATTATTATTTATATGGCAGATAAACACGTGCTTGGTAGGTCTGCGTATATTCTATGATAAATAAAGGGTTAGAATTCTGCACATTAGGAGCAATCTGAATAAACCATCTCTTTGTTCTCTCCCGCTCTGTTTTGCCCTTGGTTCTCTTTTAACTAACTTTTTAGCAAAAAAAAATTGTAAACAGCAATGCATTGTGTAGGGCCCTGCACTGTCGAACTTGACAAAGATGGTTAAAAATGATATCCTGATAAATCTTTAACCCCCCCCCCCCGCCCTCCATCCCAACAGGTTGCGCCACAGTGTCTTGGGGCCATTCGACCAGCATTCATCCTGATTTGTTTTCAGAGAGATTAGATGCCGTTGGCCATTTCATGAACATTCGTTTTTTTATTTGTTGGCAAGGAGGTTAATGCGACGTTGCATTGAAGCAAGTGCTATCCCCTACTTTCCTTATCACAAAAAAAAGCCTGGTCTCTGGGAGAAAGCAGATTTGTATTTCTGGTTATTTTATTCTATCAGTGACGATTATTGTGACTTATTATTTATACGATACGATGAGGGGAAGGAAAAACTTGCACCTCCATAATCTCTGCTTTCATTTCGCTCTTTCTTTTTTTGTAAAAGCAATTTTTAACCCTTGCAGATTCAAAGAGAGGGATCAAAAAGCAGGGATGGGATATCAGCGCCCAGGACGTTTCCGAGCACAATTCAAAGTGTTGGTACTGACCTTGAAAGCCCTGAATGGCCTCAAAGGACCAGGATACCTGAAGGAGCGTCTCCACCCCCATCATTCAGCCCGGAAACTGAGGTCCAGCTCTGAAGGCCTTCTGGCGGTTCCCTCCCTGCGAGAAGCCAAGCTACAGGGAACCAGGCAGAGGGCCTTCTCGGTGGTGGCGCCCGCCCTGTGGAATGCCCTTCCAGCAGATGTCAAGGAAATAAACAACTATCTGACTTTTAGAAGACATCTGAAGGCAGCCCTGTTTAGTGAAGCTTTTAATGTTTGATGGATTATTGTATTTTAAGATTTTGTTGGAAGCCGCCCAGAGTGGCAGGGAAAACCCAGCCAGATGGGCAGGGTAGAAATAAATAATAATAATAATAATAATAATAATTATTATTATTATTATTATTATTACAGTGGTACCTCAGGTTACAGATGCTTCAAGTTACAGACTCTGCTAACCCAGAAGTAGTACCTCGGGTTAAGAACGAGCTTTCCAAAGACGGAAAAGCATTTCCTGCACTGCTCCATTATCCTTCCACGGGAAAACAATAAACTATGCAAACTTAGGAAACAGATGCAAATCTGCTTAATCTACACAGGCCGCAAAACAGCATTTCTTGGTACGAAACATATGCAGCTGGCTTTTATCAGGTCAGACTATTTGCCTGTCGTCTGCTTAAGTACTGCCTACTCTCCCTGGCCGTGGCTTTTCGGAGTTTCGGGCAGAGAAGGGTCTTCCTTACACACCCCAACCTGATATTGCTTGATGGAGATGCCAGAGAGTCAGCCTGAGGCCTTCTGCATGCATAGCAACTGCTCTGCATTAGGGCGCTGCCACCAACAACCTTGTTTCCTCTACATGCAAAGCACCTGCAGCCCTGAGCACAGCGGAAGAAATTGCTTTGAAGCATCCCACGCAGTGCCGGATTTACGTATAAGCTAAACAAGCTATAGCTCAGGGCCCCACTCTCTTGGGGGCTACAAAAAAATGTAAAGGGAAAAAAAACAACTGGATGTACATTTCCAAAATATAAGATAAACAACAAATAAAATAAAACCTACGTACAGCAACCGTGTTTTGTGTTGTGTAGGCTCCTATGATGCAAGTCATGGGCCCCGCCTGCTAGCCTGCTCCCTCAAATATCCCTGCTTTGCTCCTTTCTATATACAGGGTGCCTACATTCTGCTATTTATAATTATTAGTAGTTTGCATCATATATTTACACCTTTATTATTTCATGTTATAGCAAGTTTCTAGTGAGTCTTTGTAAATTGTGTTTCTAGAGGAACTCTTGTTATTGCTAAATGCCAATGTGTTTGCATTATGAAGTTGGTTATGAATAAAAAATCCTTTTAAGTTAGAGCTGAATAAATATTCCACTATTAATATACTTCTTATTCATTGTATTTCACTATTAATATACTTCTTCATCATTGTATTTCAGTTCAACAATTACTTTGATAAAATACATATTTTGTGATGGGCAAACGGCTTTAGATACCTATGAGTTCCATAAATGACCATCTAGCATATATTCAACACAGAAAACAGTGGCAATTTGTTGTTGACAAAGGACAGCTGGGCATAGAAAGGGCCCCGTTGCCTTCAGGAGCTGAGGGCCGCATCAAACCTCAATCCGGCCCTGAACCCATGCAACCACTTGGGTCCTCCTGTCCAGTATTGCCACGAACATAATTTGTGACCCGTTGACCGCCCCCCCTCCTGCCTTACCAGAAGATGCACAAACTGGGCTGAGGATGCGAGAGGCCCCCGACATTCTTTCCAGCTTGCAAACGACGGAATTCAAGGCAAATGATGGAATTCAAGGAATGGACTCACCATAATCTTTGGGGAGTGGGGCTGGGGCAGAAGGGTGGACCATTGCTTTCTTCCTCCGCTCCAAGACAGGGCTCTGGAATTCCAGCGGTTGGTGGTCCTCCTCAGAAGGGAGTTCCGTTGAGTCGTCTTTGGTCATGGTTCCTGGAAGCTTTTCCCCCTCTGTTAAAGGGGAGAAGCAGGGGAGAATAGGAATGGAGCTGAACAGTACATTTCCGAGCACAATTCAAAGTGTTGGTGCTGACCTTTAAAGCCCTAAACGGCCTCAAAGGCCCAGTATACCTGAAGGAGCGTCTCCACCCCCATCATTCTGCCCGGACACTGAGGTCCAGCGCAGAGGGCCTTCTGGCGGTTCCCTCCCTGCGAGAAGCAAAGCTACAGGGAACCAGGCAGAGGGCCTTCTCGGTAGTGGCGCCCGCCCTGTGGAACGCCCTCCCACCAGATGTCAAAGAAATAAACAACTATCTGACTTTTAGAAGACACCTGAAGGCAGCCCTGTTTAGGGAGGCTTTTAATGTTTAATAGATTGTTGTATTTTAATCTTTTGCTGGAAGCCGCCCAGAGTGGCTGGGGAAACCCAGCCAGATGGGCGGGGTATAAATAATAAATTATTATTATTATTATTATTATTATTATTATTATTATAACAACAGAATTTGAAACTTCCAGATACAGTGGTACCTCTGGTTGTGGACACGATCCATTCCGGGGTGCCATTCACACCCCGAAAAGTCTGCAACCAGAGTGGTGCTTTTGTGCATGTGCGAAGCGCCGATAGAGCGCTTCTGCGCATGAGCGAACCGCGCAGAACACTTCTGTGTGCGCACGGCGAAACCCAGAAGTAAACACTTCCGTGTTTGCCGCGTTCTTAACCTGAAAAAACGCAACCTGAAGTGGCTGTAACCTGAGCTATGACTGTATATGGACCTATCTTAGGCCAACCTCATGATCTTCACGCTGTGCAAACTTGGCCTTTAGATCGTAGAGCATGGGGTTGTGGATTCGAGTCCAACAGTGGGTAGAAGACTTCTGCATTGCAGGGGGTTGGACTGGATGGCCCTCGGGGTCCCCTCCACCTCCACAATTATTCTATGATTCTATGAAAAGCATTATCAGGCAGACACCTTCAGGAAAGGGTGCAAGCATTGGGGTTTTTTTTCTAGGCGGACGTGGGGGGTACGCATACCCCTAAACATTTTGGGAATCTAAGTTTGGCCTCATATTAAGGAGCAGTATTTCAATATGAGTAGGAAAATGAGAGTACCCCCTAAACATTTTTTTTTTAGAAAAAAAGCACTGGGTGCAAGTATTTATTTAGCAGTGAGGTGACAGATATGACTTCTGAGCCATTCCAGATTTTAGATGATAAGGAACGGGAGGGAGGCTGCCCCATGACACCTGAGCTGTCGCAGCAAAACAGCACCGCAAACACTATTTTGATCTAGAACCATAAAACGTCCCGCGGCAACGTAAGCTTTCACAGGCTGAGCCCATCAGATGCACGGTGGGGTTTCGCCCGCGAAAACCTGTGCCACAATAGAGCGGACAGAAACAGATTAACGCAGCAATACCTCGGAAATTCCTTGCACGCTTCGGAACACTGTGTTGGAAGACTCAACCCATTACCATGATTGTCATATCGAGGCTCTAAGCATATCTTCAATCCAGTCATTAAGGGGAGCCTCAAACTTGCTACACGTGAACAAGTTGTGTACAAACGTAGACTTGCCATGGACAAATTTAATGATATTTGGAATTGATTTTTATAAATACCATATTAGATTAAGGTCTGGTTAACTACAACAACAATTCCCCTCCCCCTTTATGTACTGTACACAATATCTTTTTTCTGTTATGTTTCTTTCCATGGGTACTATTTCTTATTTTTTGTGTCTTATTTTACTCTGTGCACTTGTATTTTTGTACTTTTTATTTTTCAATAAATAATATTAAAAAAAAAAAACAGGCTCTAAGCAGACTCTTGTCTTTTTAACAACTGAGGATTTTTGTAAAATTCATGTTCCTCTTCCTTCAAAAGGCACATTGGTGTTACTGACATTGATAAGGATAACGATGATGTGCTTAAATTCTGTTTAAGGTGCTTAGTCACAATTTAGAAACAAGATCGGCCCTGCTTGCAGGTTGACAGTCTAAGCACTTTTAAAACACGTTATTCGCCTCAAAGAATTCTGGGCACTGTAGTTTAACCCTCACAGCATTAAAGCTCCTAGCAAGCCTTAACGAACTACAGTGCCCAGAATCCTTTGAGGGAAAGAAGCTTATTTGAATGTGCTTTAAAGTTATAGCGTGTATGCAGCCTAAGACTCGCAAAATCTTCAGTTTAAGGGGCTGCTTGATTTGGCAGCTCTTAACTAGAGATATAAAACGGTGTCCCCAAATACTGACTAGGGTACACAAACGTAATGTCACATCCTTTTACAACACAGGAGATTTCAGGAGATACCACGATCTCTGGTTCCATATGGAATGTCCAGAGGGCACTTTGAAATCCCTAAAATTGACCGCCCTTGCAAAACTGCTATTCCCAAGAGTCCTTTGGAACGCCATGGTGCTTGTTGGCATTAAAAAACCCACAACTCTCTGTGTCTGGATGTGTATCCAGAGGTAGAAATGGGAGCAAGCGTTCCTTTCTGAGCACAAAAGAGCTGTCGGGAAGAATCAATGGATGGCGTAGGAAATAACGTCAATCATTTTTGGGGGATTAATATTGTAAACAGATCGTTCAGATATCGCAGATGCTTCTCTGGCAACAGGTTTTGTTTTAACTTATCAAGTATTCCCCAGGAAGGGTAAATCCTGATTAAATTTGTGTGGGCAGGGTGAGAGGGAGGTTATGGGCTGCATTTAGATGCCAAGGACTCTGCAAAAAAATGTCCACACAGTTTAAGGGGCTGCTTGATGGAGCATCCATCCCATAATAAACACATGCCTAGAAGCACCCTTCATTTGCCAAGGTGTTTTTTTTAAAAATCCCTCTCTTTAAGGGTTTATAGAGGAAGTCGGCTGCGTATGGCTTGGGGGTCTTCCTGGGTTTCGCAGATTAAAACAGAGACACGTTTGTGTACTGGGAATCCTCATTCAACTCCCTGTGCCCTCCCTTCCACATTTATTTGTTTGATTTAATGATTACCTATATACCGTTCCTCCAAGGAGCTCACAGTACCTACATACACGGGCCTTCCCCTCCCCATTTCATCCCCACACAACCCCCCTGTGAGGTAGGCTAGGCTGAGAGACAGTACCTGGGCCCAAGGATCAGCCAGTGAGCTTCATGGCTTAACGAGGATTTGAACCCAGGCCTCCCAGGTCCTCGTTTGAAACTCTAACCCATGGGTAGGCAAACTAAGGCCCGGGGACCGGATCTGGCCCAATCACCTTCTAAATCTGGCCAGTGGACAGTCCGGGAATCAGCATGTTTTTACATGAGTAGAATGTGTGCTTTTATTTAAAATGCATCTCTGGGTTATTTGTGGGGCATAGGAATTCATTCATTTCTCCCCCAAAAATATAGTCCGGCCCCCCACAAGGTCTGAGGGACAGTGGACCGGCCCCCTGATGAAAAAGTTTGCTGACCCCTGCTCTAACCATTACACAACACTTCCCCACACCCAGCTGGCCTGGTTTTCTTCATTTACTGTGCAAGAGACCTGGTCCCACGCCAAAGCAAAATATACAACTAAGCTCAACAGAACTGTTTCTCTTTTTTTACAAAAAAATAAAATAACATCTTGAGAGAATGTTTTGGGACAGCAATTAGCAGCAGCATGGTTGTATAATTGATTGTGCAACACACTTACTAGGGAGTAAGCCCCGCTGGAGACAGTGGAGCCTGCTTCTGAGTAAGCATGCAAGAGATTAATGTAAGAACACTGCCTTTTACGTCTCCATCTCGCTAGCTCAACACCGGCTATGGCGACTGATCCTGCATCTTTCCCAGCCCTGCCTAGAGATGCCGGACACTGAACCTGCGGCCTTCAGAGGCTGTCCAAGATACTCAGGAATGGTTCGCCGCCTTGACAGGCAGTTCTGTGGGGGGGGGACAGAAGGGACATGGCCGTGTTGTTTTTAGGCAAGCAAATATCTGGAAGGAAAAGGGATGCTCTGGGATGCCAGGAGGAGGAGGCATAGAAAGCAGCGGAGAGAGGGTGGCAAATACAGGAGGGAAATGGGGGTGCTTAGGGTGGGGGGGGGACCCTACTGGAAGGTGCTGTTTACAGGAGTGGATGATGGGTGTGAGCGAGGAAGAGGGCAGACCAGAGGGATTCTGGGGGATATGGCAATATGTCAGCTGCTGACACCCGTGGAATAGTAGTGGTTGTAATATTCATAATAATATTAATAATAATAATAATAATAACAACAGGGTGTGGCCTCTACCACAAGTGATGAAAACGAGTGTGATTCTGGAGACTTTGGGCACAAATAGGTGTTGTGGAAGAAGGGCAGGGTGCTGGAATATGGAGGGAGGGTGTCAGGATGGGGTCTATGGCGATGAATGCGATCCACTGCAAGGTGCAACTGGGAATGGAGATGGGGCGCGATGGGAAATACTGGAAAGGGAGGAGGGTTGGGCAGATTAGAGATGGGGGGTTTCCAGGTGTGCGTAGCTGGAGGGGGGAGGGTTGGACACAGGGACGTGTTGGGGGGGGTGTCATTGGAGAACAGGTAGCTGTGAGGATGAGGGGCGGAGCTTGTCTTCTTTTTGGCGCGGGGGGGGGAGAAGGATGGAGATGGGGAGAATCTAGGCTTGGTGGCGCAGGTGCGGGGTTTTTTTCCATTTCTGAAGGTCTTCAGCAAGGGATGGAGGGTCTGGGCCCGAGATCTCCCCCCCCCCCCTTAGACCAGAGATGGCTGCCTGCCTCTCCCTCCGCTGTGGGGATGGTTAGGGGTCCGTCCCGTCCCCCCAATCACCTACCTTGTGGAAGGCTGGCGTCCCCTCCGAGGGTGCCTTTGCTGCGCGCCCTCCTGCCTCGGCGGGGATGGATGGAGACGGGGATGGACGGCAGCGCAGAGCAGAATGGAGGCGCCTGGGCAGCATCAACGCTCATGCGCCGCCCCTCGCAGCATCAGCACCAGGCGGAGGGATGCTCGTGCCCGCCTCCTTGGCGGAGGGGGAGGGGCGGAGGGGGAGAGGGACACGGAAAGTCCCGGGGTCATAGAATCCTAGAGTTGGAAGAGACCCCAAGGGCCATCCAGTCCAACCCCCTGCCAAGCAGGAAACACCATCCAAGCATTCCTGACAGGTGGCTGTCAAGCCTCTGCTTAAAGACCTCCAAAGAAGGAGACTCCACCACACTCCTTGGGAGCAAATTCCACTGTTGAACAGCTCTTACTGTCAGGAAGTTCTTTCTAATGTTGAGGTGGAATCTTCTTTCTTGTAGTTTGAATCCATTGCTCCGTGTCCTCTTCTCTGGAGCAGCAGAAAACAACCTTTCTCCCTCCTCTATATGACATCCTTTTATATATTTGAACATGGCTATCATATCACCCTTCTCCAGGCTAAACATACCCAGCTCCCTAAGCCGTTCCTCATAAGGCATCGTTTCCAGGCCTTTGACCATTTTGGTTGCCCTCCTCTGGACACGTTCCAGCTTGTCAGTATCCTTCTTGAACTGTGGTGCCCAGAACTGGACACAGTATTCCAGGTGAGGTCTGACCAGAGCGGAATACAGTGGTACTATTCCTTCCCTTGATCTAGATGCTATACTCCTATTGATGCAGCCCAGAATTGCATTGGCTTTTTTAGCTGCTGCATTGGATCCCTTCACCACCGGGAACTCACACTGCAAGCTCAGGCAACCTCCCACGGTGGCCAACCTCACGGAGCTGGTTTTTTTTTTTTTTTTAATCATCTTTATTGAATTAAAATACAATCATATATACGTACATAAAGATAAAAAAGAAAAGATTAAGACAAGAAAAGAAAAGGGGGGGGGGAACACACATACAAAACAAGAATTTGCATTAAATAAAAAAATTCCTTCCATTAGCACCTTAGAGACCAACTAAGTTTATTCTTGGTATGAGCTTTCGTGTGCATGCACACTTCTTCAGATACATGCACACGAAAGCTCATACCAATAGCAAACTTAGTTGGTCTCTAAGGTGCTCCTGGAAGGAATTTTTTTATTTTGTTTTGACTATGGCAGACCAACATGGCTATCTACCTGTAACAAGAATTTGCATTATTATACAATCATTCATTGAATTTCTAAATAAAAGACTTCCAGTTCTTCTCATTGTACTTGTTATTTACGTTTAACATACAGCCTCCTATTACCCTAATTTGTTTTCGTGTACTCTTAACAAATTAACACTTGCACATTGTATTTTACAAGGATCTGTTGTAAGGATGCACACACAGTGACAAAGTGGCCCCATGTGAAGACTCTGCCCGAAGCAGAGAGAGACTGAATGGAAAGGGGGGGCTGGGGGCTGGCGTCCATTTCTTCTCCAGCTGGGACGATAGTCAAGGTTTTGCCAGGAATTCAGTTGGCAGCGAAGGAGCCATTACCACAAATCCACTTCAGAAGCCTCTACTCAAAGTCCATTCCCCCTCTCCAACATTTTTACGCTTACTGAATCTATAAAATGGTATGCCGGTAATTAAAATGGGAATGGCAGGAAGAAACGGATACTAAGGATGTTGAGTGTGCAGCCGTTCAGGGATCCGGCAGGCTCTCAGAGTAGCTGAAAAGGGAGCAATTAAATGCCAATCTACCCTAAGAGGGTGGGATGCGGGACGGTGGCACTGTGGGTTAAGCCACAGTGCCTAGGGCTTGCTGATCAGGTCGCCGGGTTGAATCCCTGCGACAGCATGAGCTCCCGTTGCTCGGTCCCTGCTCCTGCCAACCTAGCAGTTCGAAAGCACATCAAAGTGCAAGTAGATAAATAGGTACCACTTCAGCAGGAAAGTCAACGGTGTTTCCGTGCGCTGCTCTGGTTCGCCAGAAGCGACTTAGTCCTGCTGGCCACATGACCCGGAAGCTGTACGCCGGCTCCCTTGGCCAGTAAAGCGATATGAGCGCCACAACCCCAGAGTCGTCCACGACTGGACCTAATGGTGAGGGGCCCCTTTACCTTTACCCTAAGAGGGCTTCCTTGCTTGCAGAGGTCACAACCCGACAGCAGTTTACAGAGGGAGCAGCAAGAGGCAGGGCTTCCTGCCCATTAGAACAGTCTTCATCAACCTGAAGCTCCCTCCAGATAGAATCATAGAATTGAGGAGCTGGAAGGGACCCCCAGGGGCTATCTAGGCCAACCCCAGCTCATTTAAAAAACGTCCGGCTTGTTTTAAAGTGAAGGCAGGTTCCCCGAGTGTCAGTGTGCTATAGTGGTCAGCGTGCTGGACCAGGACCTGGGAGACCTGCGCTCAAATCCCCCACTCAGCCATGAAGCTCAATGGGTGACCTTGGGCAGAGTCGCTCAGTCGAACCCTACCCTCGCAGGGTTGTTGTGGGGATTAATTGCAGAAGGGGGCAGCAATGTAAGCCACTGAGTGCTCCCTGGAAGAAAGGTGGGATATAAATACAATAAAATAAAATCCAGGCATCACATTCTGTACTCTCCCAAAGAATTCTAACATCCAACACAACTTAGGCCACCAATTCCAACCTTTCCCTTTTTTGGGGGGGGGGGTACCCAAGGACGAGGGATGCAGGTGGCGCTGTGGTCTAAACCAGAGCCTAGGGCTTGCCGATCAAAAGGTCAGCGGTTCGAATCCCCGCGACGGGGTGAGCTCCCGTTGCTCGATCCCAGCTCCTGCCAACCTAGCAGTTCGAAAGCACGTCAAAGTGCAAGTAGATAAATAGGTACCGCTCCGGCGGGAAGGTAAACGGCGTTTCCGTGCGCTGCTCTGGTTCACCAGAAGCGGCTTAGTCATGCTGGCCACATGACCTGGAAGCTGTCTGTGGACAAACACCGGCTCCTTCAGCCAGTAAAGCAAGATGAGCGCCGCAACCCCGGAGTCGTCCACAACTGGACCTAACGGTCAGGGGTCCCTTTACCTTTACCTTTACCCAAGGACGGGCATTCAACTCTTCCAAGTTCTAACACAGCCAAAGCTTCCCCTTACAGAAAGATTCTCAGCCGTTGCCCCATTTTCCAATATTCCATTTATTAGGGTTATTTTTTTTGTACTACAGCACTGTTCACACACCCACCACTCCCAGTGAGGTTCTTCTCACCATCAGATTCTGCCCATCGCCAAGATCTACAATCACATGTCGTATTTTATTTTTCAGCCTTTCCTCCTACTCCTGGATTAACTTTCAATTACAGAGACCCGTTTTATTTTTTTTAAAGCAAAACCTTAACATTTTTTTCAAAAAAGGAGGATTTATCATAACATCCACTCACTCACAAACTCAAAACAAACGCTTTATTTGGCTGGCTATGGGCCAAAAATACTGTATGACCAGAAACCCTCAGATGGTAGCCGCAAGAGGACATCCTCAAATAAAATAAAAGAGCTGAAAGGAGTCTAGATGGAAGACCGAGAGAACCCAAGGAGCAGACGACATTCCTGTAAAGCCTTCCACTATCATCCCTGTTTACATGAGAGTGACTTAGGGAAGCAACATCCGCTAATGGGTTCTTAGCAGGAAACAGCCCTAGGCAAACCAGCTAGGCTTCCTGCCAAAGCTCTTGCCCACTCTGCTGGCTGCATCACATGGGGCCATGGGGATAGGGCCCTCCATCATGTTCCCTGCAGCTGGAAATATTGCCTTCCACTTGTTGGAAGGCTCCCTGTGGATTCTAGAATCCTGATATTCCAGGGTTCTAGATTGCCGGGGGGGAAAGGGGGGTTACATAAGCAGAACAGGCTCTCTGCTGCAGATGTTTGGCTCTCCCACCTTGTGGGGAGGCAATGGGGGTGGAGATGGTCACCCTCAACCTCCTCGCCCATGCGAGGAATTTAAATACCCGAGTGGGGCTCAAGAACAGGCAGACCTCCGTGGCTGTGCTGTGAGTGACGGAGGCTTTGATGTCAAATGCAGGCCTTCAACGTTTTGACAAACGAGCTGAAGCGCACCATGTTGGCACTTCCCTGAAGTTTGCTGGATTCAGACGGTTGAGACAGGCTGCTCCCTACAATCTCCCTGCCGAGCCTTCACCTTCAGTCAGACGTGGCCTGTTTGCAAGCAGAATGGCTTGTCAAGAGATCGCAAGGAGCTGCAATGGGTCGACGCAAGCGCAAGTACCGGATCCGAAACGCGATCTGCCAAGCAGCTGAAAAGATGAAAATGAGTCCCTTGGAGCGCTCAAAACACTTTCGCAGCTCAGCTCTCTGTGGATGGCGCCATGTTCTTGTGTACTGAACTGGTTTCAATCTCGCTTTTGTAGCAGGCGCATGTGGGACTGCCATTCATCAGGGGCCTCTTGTTAATGGCTTCCACTACATGTTCTCCACAAAGGGAGTGTGTGAGATTCCTTTCTGCTTCTCTCTCATAAATGCCCCCCCCCCCGCCCGTATGGACACCACCTGCTCCCAGGTGGCCTTATGATCCATGTGCCCAGGTATGAAAGGTATATGGGGACAAGTAGGAAATACTTTTGCCTTCAGATTAGTGTGGAGAGTGCTGGGATACCAGCAGTCTGTGCACGAAGTTCTGCTGGAAGCAGGAAGAGAGGGGCAATTCTCTCTCTCTCTCTCACTCACACACACACACACACACACACACACACACACACAGAGAGAGAGAGAGAGAGAGAGAGAGAGAGAGAGAGAGAGAGAGAGAGAGAGAGAGAGATGCCCTTTAGAAAGGCACCTAGGAGGGCCCAGCAGCAAAGTGCGGCAATTTCAGGTGCCCGAAAAGCGGTACAGCAGTTTAGCCGCCAAGATGGGCCTGTCGGCCCTTGCCTATGCCTTGCTAGTAAAGCAAACTGGTGAGGACAGTCTGGCTCACCACCAAGCAGCGGTTATCACGGCGAATGAGGCAGCGGCGGCTTCGAGGCTCAGGCGCAGAAGAGGAGGCAAACACACACGCACACTCACTCAGTGGCTCCATTCCCCCCACCCAGGCAATTTTTATGTACAATTATTTCAGGCAACTTTCCCGCAAAATAAGGTGCCATTGCAATAAGGCCATCGCATTAGGCAAGTGAAATCAGAAGAGGCCCGGTGGCGCCAGGCCTGAGATTCTGGCAGCCGAAGGACGTAGGCGCCGGGGGCCTTCCTGACAGGCGCCTTCGGCCAAACGGAACGCAAGAAGAGTTGGCTCGCGACTGCCCTCTGCCGCCTTCGAGATTACTGCTCCTCCACGTGGATGATGGTCTCGTTCGCTTCTTCTGGGAGCTGGGGCACGGCGTAGACCAGCGCCTGGTCGTTGTCCTGGCAGATGATGGCCACGGCACTGCCGGCTTCAGGCACAAGAGTGCTGGTCTGTAGGCAGGCCTGAGTGA
The DNA here is from genome assembly GCA_034642065.1 of Darevskia nairensis. NCBI lineage: Eukaryota > Metazoa > Chordata > Lepidosauria > Squamata > Lacertidae > Darevskia > Darevskia nairensis. The sequence continues at coordinate 213,407 of JAWWNI010000777.1, forward strand.
GGGGGGAGAACAGAGCGGGAGAGGTCAAGAGGGTCCCCCGCACCTTGTGGGTTTATTTGTTTATGAAAATATCTGTATATCACTGTGTCATTAAATAAATATTCATCTAAGCGGTTTACAGGAATAAAACTGTCAGAAGCAGCAGTGCTTCTGCATACCAGTTGCTGAACACCACAAGAGGGGAAAGGGCTCTTGGGCTCACGTCCTGCTTGCAGGCATCCCATAATAGGCTTCTGATTGGGCGCTGTGATAACAGGATGCTGGACTAGGTGGGCCACTGGCCTGATCCAGGAGGGCTCTTCTGCATGCAAAGCAGATGCTCTACCATGGAGCTATGGGTCATAGAATTATAGAACTGTAGACCTGGAAGGGTCCCAGAGGGTCATCTAGTCCAACCCCCTGCAATTAAGTGGCCTGTAAGTTGTTGGAATAAATGTACAAGCCAACATGCTGCCCTCCAGATGTTTAACAGAAACGGGCAGACCTTGCTAAAAATGCAAGGGTGGGTTTGCTGGAGCAGGCCAAAGCGGCTTCGTCTCATCCGCCATCTTGCTTCTGGATGCGACTGTGAGCTAGACTGCCCCTGAAACTGGAGGCTCTATCGTGGATAACAGCCACGGAACCTTTAGCTCAAGGTTGGGCAGGGGAACAGGAGGACCATTCAACACATGCCCTCACCAAGGAAAGAACCCCCCCGCCAAAACCCATGGAAGAGAGACTATCTTTATTATGGAACGGGAAGGGGGGCGACTCTCCTTTGTTCCTTTTTGATATATTGCGTATTTGCTACTTGGTAAATCCCCCCGGAAAGTCTGAATACCGATTGATTATGTACGCAAGCGAGACAGTACTGTACTGCAATACTGATATAATTTTGATCTAATTATTAACTGTGTGGAAAAGATATATGAATTTGGAATTAATTTTGATGGACTGTTAAGAGCGGAAGATGGGAATTGAGGCTTCTAGCCAAAGTACAGGCTTATCTGTTCTGGTACGAGATGAAACAAAGAGGTTGGGACTTATGCCTGGAACAATTGGCAGAAAGCCAGATTTCCTCCATTTTTGGGACGTGTCGTATTGGATAATACAGGCATGGAGAAGTGAAAGTGAAAGACACGGAAGAAAATAAACACCCACACAGAAACATACTGTTTTGATATAACTCGCTTGCTGGACGAACTCAGAGGCTGTGAAAACGAACGAAGGATTAACATCGGATTGATTTATGGGAACCACCTGGACTAATTAAGAAAGCAGCGCAAATGTGAGGTGATGGCAATCCTCCGGCCTCAGAGCATGGGAAGTCAAAGAAAGATTAATGATTTGGCTTAATATTTGGAATGTTTGATTATTTTATAATTCGGAATGTTTTTAATGTGGCCTTTATTGGATTGTTAAATTGGAAAACATTATGTGTGTGTGTGTGTGTGTGTGTGTTTTCCAATTTAACAATCCAATAAAGGCCACATTAAAAACATTCCGAATTTTAAAATAATAATATATAAGTAAGTAATATATATATTATTTACCTTCCTCGATTGTTTCAAGGTTCTTCCCTTTTATATATATTCCCAACCGCCCCCTGTACTCATGAGGTCTAGAAACTTCATGCTTAAAGAGGAAAACGCAGAAGCTGAGAAATCCCAGTGCCCATGATCTCAGACCCGTGGTGGCCTCTCTCCGTTTCCCAGCTGCGGATGCAGCCCAGTGAGACCAGCCGCCCCGCAAAGCCAGCTTACCATTTCCAGCAGCTTCAGCTTCTCCTCGGACACCAGGTTCTCCTTCCGCAGCTGCTCCACCACCCCTTCCATGGCCTCCAGCTTTGCGCAGTGCCGGCGGTGCCTCTGCTGCAGAACCTTCACCTTCTTCTGAAGGCCCATCACCACCTCCACGAGCTCCGAGGTCGTCCCCTCGTGCTTGTGGTAGCGGTGCTCCTCCAGCTGCTCCTCCAAGGACTCGGCCGAGCTCAGCTCCTCCAGCTTCTCCTCTTCCGCCGGGGGGGCCTTCGGAGGCGCCTGGTTGGAGATGATGGGCACGGTGGAGACAATGGGAAGGCTCAGGGCGGAGGACAGCACCGTCTCAGGGGGCGTCACGCCGGAAGCGGCGGCGGCCGTGATGGGCGCCGTCGGGATGGTCTCGAAGTACGCCACCATCTCGGCGGGCGGCTCCTGCAGGGAGCTCAGGACGGCGGCGGGATCAGTCTCCAGAAACGGCTCAATGGAGACATTCTCGATGATGAGCGCCCCTTGCTCCGCCGCCATGGCTGGGTCGGCCACCAGGGCCCGCAGCGGGGGCTGGCCGCCGGCCGCCACCACCTCGCAGGGCATGGCCACCTCTGCACAAAAGGGCTCAGAGGCCCCCCTGGACGAGCCCGGCGTAGCTTCTAGGGTCGCCGGCGGCAGCGAGGCCAAGAAGTCAACCACCTGCCGCTCCACCTGGTCCGGAAGAGGCTGGCCGGCATCAACTGGGGAAGCCACAGTCAGCGTCACGGCCTTGAGGGGCTCCACGATTTGGACCAAAGGCAGCAGGTTCATAGCCCCAACCAAGGGGCCCGAGAGGGCATGGAAGTCTGAGGCGGAGGACTGGGTCTCCACGTAGATCGGGGCAGCTGCCACGCTGGGGTCAATGGCGATGGCAAGCGTTTCCAGGGCGTTTGGCTCGGGGTGGCTTATGGCTTGGGGTCCTGGCACGCTCCTCTCCCCTTGGCATTCAATGATGACCTTCTTAGCTGGGACATCGGAGGAAGTCCTGGCCGGGTTTTCCCTCTTCTGCAAAAGCGAAAGCAGAAATATGAGCAGCTGTCCTCCCAAGATCCCCACACAAGGTGAGCTAGAAGAGGAGGCCCTGAACCCCACACTGCGTTCCTTCCCCTTGATATTTCCTAGGAGCTGTGCAAAGATGGTAAGAACACCCCACAGCCTTTGCCCACAGGTTTAGTCTAAGAGGCAAGATACAGATTGAAAAAGAGGTGAGAGAACAGGGGAAGAAGAAGCACATTCAAGCACTAACCACAAAAAGTCTCGTGGTGCCTTAAAATAGACTAAACAGATTTATTGCGGCGTAAGACAGATGCAAGATGAACAACAACAACAATAAAAAACCCCCAATGTGTTGGGCCTGAAGGTACCACAAGACTCTCTGATTGTAAGCCTGTGGGGCGGGGAATATTTTGTTCATCACTCAATCTCACACAAGCCAAAGAGCCAGGTGAAAGTGTTTCAAATAAATGCAGGCATTTCTACAATGCTGCAGCATGTGGAGTGCAGGACATGAGCAACCAAGGAAAAGATCAGGGCATTATTTTACACTCAAGGCTTTGGTCCCTCTTCAGCCAGCCTTTGACCTTCACCTGACATAGCCCAGTGTTTAGGACACGTGGCTTTAACTGCACAGCAGTTATTACCCTCAAAACATGCTCCCAGCCCCACGGAGTGGAACATACACCAATCCACCTCTTAACCCAACACTCTGCGGTGTTTATTATTCTGTGTTACAAATCACATGGCAAAGGTTTGTTTGCTCTCGGATCCAAGTCCAAGATGCTGCGCAGCTGGGATATATATAGAGAGAGAGCAGGCTGCATCTAACTAACGTCATTAGCATAAATAGTTTGTGAGAGCAAAGAGGCCTGCAAGGATCCAGTACGGACTGAACTCCTGTCATTAGCAAGTGAATCTCCCAAGCACAAAAGTGGAGAGATTTAACATAGGATAATATCATGACCTTGCCCACCCTGAAATTTAACCAGCTGTCTGCTGTGGGTTTGTCGGCTGCTAAATTTGAGCGCACAACCAAAATTTAACACCCACTGATATCACCCATTGATTTAACAACCCATTGATATCAGGCCGGCACTTTCCCTTGCTAGAAACATTTGTGCTCAGACAAGCCTACCCAGATGTTTAGAAAGCCAATTCAAGTTTTAATCTGTTTTTAGTCTATTGTTGTTTCAACTTTTTGAAAGTCTTACATTCTTTTTGTTAATTTCGATAATTTCGTTACTTTACGTTTTTTGTAAACTGCTTTGAGGGTCTCCCCCTCCCCTTTTACAATCAAACAGTGTATACATTTTATGAGATACAATTGAAAAAAACACTCTTCGGCTACCAACTCGCTTTTTTCTTTCACTGCTGAGCATTTACTACAGAAAAGGCTCCAATTCTAAACAGGTTTTGTTTAAATGCTATGCTAGGGCCAAGGAACCTTTTTCAGTCCAGGGGCCATGTTGCTTAAGGAGCAGCGTCCTGGGGGCCATGTGCCACAGGCAGACATATCCAGAGGCAAACATGGGCACAGCTTTTGGCCAGAGGATTCCTTACGCTATTGATACACCACCCAGCCACAACATCAGCTTGGAAAATGGCACCCTTAACTCTCCGACCAACCACTCACCAGCGAGACATCTGAGGTCTGGAAGATGGTGGGAACAGCGTCAGGCTTCAGGAAGCGCGCCCCCCACCGGTATTCAAAACAGGACGGGGCAAAGTGCTCGCTGCACAAGTGCTGGTGCTTCGTCGGGATCCACTTTTCTTGGTTCATCTGGGAGAGCCATTGCTGGAGACGTTCAGGATTGTGCAGAGGAAACCTGTGTGGAGGAGTGAATAAATAAATGCATATTCCTCCCCTGTTTAGCCCAGGCCTCCATTCCTCTCCAGGTCACCTGTTGTCTCCCTAATTTTTTCTCTAGCATGTAAGTCTCTTGGGGAAGGGACCTGTCCTTTCGCCAGGGGTGTCCTGGACCTACTGGGGCCCAAGGCAGGAAGACCTACAGCAGGCAGAAGCAGAGCCAATGACAGGCAGAGCTAACAAATTCTGGTTTTGCCCCCATCCTCCTCCCTGCTGAGTTTTACAAGGACAATTTTGTTGTTGTTGTTTAGTCGTTTAGTCAGGTCCGACTCTTCGTGACAAAGCAGTGTCAGCAGGGTTGGATTTAAGATAGAAGGCAGGCAGGTAATGGCTGGCTGGCTGAGGGCAGACTAAGGTTGGTGGGGCAAAACCATACTTGCCCTTATGGGCCAGCCTCTGCTTGCTGCCTTTTGGTCTTTTTAAGGCAGCACGTGCATGACTGGTGCCAAATAAATATGCTGACACACCTGAGCAGCCTTTCGTCGAACACATACATAGTACGATGTGAGACACCCTCATTTTACAAGGGAGACATACACACCTCAACAGTCAAATGAGACAAGCTGAGTGACTGAATATCCAATCCCTTTGCTTTTTATTTAAAAAGCAGCCACAGGGTGTGCAAGTGTGAATCAGATCAGAATCATAGGCTCGGCACACGCTATACGTTTAGAGAACACTCAAAACACATTCTTTCACCTCAAAAAAATTCTGTGCACTGCAGTTCACCCCTCACAGAGTTACAGTTCTCAGCAACTCTTAACAATCTACAATGCCCAGAATTCTCTGGGGGAAAGAATGTTTTCTCAATGTACTTTAAAGGTGTGCGTTATGTACACAGCCTTAGTGCTGGGGAAAGGGATACTCCTTTCCTGACCCCGCCCCACTTCCAGCAAGGTAAATTCCCCCCTTACAATAGTCCCACTGGAAAAATCTGAAGAAGTGTGCATGCACACGAAAGCTCATACCAAGAACTAACTTAGTTGGTCTCTAAGGTGCTACTGGAAGGAATTTTTTTTTATTTTGTTTCGACTACGGCAGACCAACACAGCTACCTACCTGTAACTGGAAAAATGAGGTGGAAAGAAGATTTACACTGGGAAAATAGCAAGGCGGGGGGGGGGGGGCAGAGAGAGAATGATTAAACTATTCTCCCCCATATTTAGTCCCAGCCTGCACTTCCAAAAGAAATGCAAAACAACAACAGCAACCCCACCCGTCAGGCTCTCCTATCACCAACTTCTGATCTAGTTTGGCCTGTCTCCTATTATCAAGGAGAGAGTGAATTACTGTAAGTAGCCTTAGCAACTACTAAGTGGGAGATAACAGGAGGGTGAAGCAATCTGGAGGCTGCCCAGAAAGGATCCTTTGTGAGAAGGAGGGAGAGCTCTTCACTATCACTATTCAAGAGCCAACCCCCAAGGTTAACATCCCATACCTGAAGATCTAGAAATGAAAGACTAAATAATAATGTACTGAGACCTTGTTTTTCTGCAAAAACAGACAACCAAAGCGGCTTGAGATGTATGCAACATGACTGTGTTACAAAGCATAACCACATATTCTGGTTCCTCTTTCTGGCTTCCTCAGGTTGGGTGAAAAGAAATACTGGTAAAACCAATGTGGTGGAAGTCATGGACGTTGCTTACTAAGAAGTGAAATTCGAGGAAAAGGACTGTGACGTCCTTACTTCCAAGGACCACAGTCTTAAAAACAAATCATAATATACATGCCAGTGTTGACATGTTGAGCTTGGCAGGCCTGGGTTAAGTCAGTTTCACCAACCTGGCGCCTGCCACCACCACCACGACCCCACAATTTCGGGCTACAATTCCTAATGGGGTTGTAGTCCAAAACACCTGAGGCTGGCACCTGGTTGGCAAAGGCAGGCTTAACGTGATGTCATGCAACCAAGACAGCAAAGTATCTAGGCTACAGCCAGGAGTTCGATGCAAGGTGGAACGCCCTCTTATCAGATGTCAAGGAGGTGAGTAACTATATAACCATTAGAAGACATCTGAAGGCAGCCCTGTAGAGAGAAGCTTTTTAATAAGCAATGTTTTTATATGTGTGTTGGTAGCTGCACAGAGTGCTGGGGCAACCCAGTCGGATGGGTGGGGTACAAATAACAAAATAATGATTATTATTATTATTTGAAGCAACTGGTGGGCTGGGACCCACCAATGGGTCACAGCCTGATCCAGGGCAGGTGGAAACAGGGGCACCAACCAAAATATATGGTGAAAGATTAAGAAACGGGATCCCAAACGCGTGGCTCCTGGGTCCGGAAAAGTTGCCCGATTTAAAGCACCCCCAACCCAGGGGGTCCCCCTATCTCCACCACCACCCACCCCTTGAGGGGGGCACCCTCCCCACTTCCTTGGCTTCCCCACGTGCAGGCGGGTGTCAAGTGCTGCAAACGGGGCCGGATTTAGGTTTGATGTGGCCCTCAGCTCCTGAAGGTAATGGGGTCCTTTCTACGTCCAGCTGTCCTTTGTCCACAACAAATTGTCGCTGTTTTATGTGTTGAATATATGCTAGATGGTAAATTATGGACCTAATTTGTATCTAAAGCCATTTACACATCACAAAATATGTGTTTTATCAAAGTAATTGTCGAACTGAAATACAATAAAGAAGTCTATTAACAGCGAAATACAATGAAGAAGTAGTATATTAATAGTGAGATAATTATTAATAGTGAGATAATTAATAAGCTCTAACTTAAAATGATTTTTTTATTCATAAACTGAATAATGCAAACCCATCTGGCATTTGGCAATAACAAAAGTTCCTTGAGAAACACAGTTTACAAAGACCCATAATTTTCTTTGGGGGTGGGGGCCTTATAAATCCGGCACTGGCCGCGCGCGTGCACGGGGTGAGCGGCCCCGGCCCCGTTCCCCCCCCCACCGTGTCGTCACAACGTTGCCCCGCGACGTCACAACCCGCCCGCGTTCTTTTGACGCCCCCGGTGACGTCACGCTCCCTTTCAACAAACTCCCCCTCCCCCCCCCCGCCACTTCCCCGAAAGTTGACTGACTTGTAAAAACTGAGGCGCCGGTTGTCCGTCCGAGGCTCCCTGGCGGAGTTGCAGCAGTTGGGCGCCCGGCAGTACTTGGTCATGGCCGACGCCTCCTCCTCCCTCACGCGGCCTCGGAAGAAGCAGCAGCACCTGTGGAGAAGGAGAAGAGCCAAGCCCAGCCTCGCCGCCTTCCACCGGGCGCTTGCTGACGTCGCGACGTCAGCGCCTCCCGCCCCGTAGACTCCGCCCTCGCGCACGCGCCTTCCGGGGCCGGGAAGCCGGCATCCCGGGTATTTCCGCCCGGGGTGGGAACGTAGAGATAGGAAAAAGGAGAGAACGTCCAAAGCGTGCGGGTGGGGGCAATGCGGGTGATACCGTTGTTGTTGTTGTTGTTCAGTCGTTCAGTCGTGTCCGACTCTTCGTGACCCCCTGGACCAGAGCACGCCAGGCACTCCTGTCTTCCACTGCCTATCTATCATCTATCTGCCTGTTGTTGTTGTTGTTTAGTCGTTCAGTCGTGTCCGCCTCTTCGTGACCCCCTGGACCAGAGCACGCCAGGCACTCCTGTCTTCCACTGCCTCCCGCAGTTTGGCCAGACTCATGTTGGTAGCTTCGAGAACAATGTCCCACCATCTTGTCCTCTGTCGTCCCCTTCTCCTTGTGCCCTCAATCTTTCCCAACATCAGGGTCTTTTCCAGGGAATCTTCTCATGAGGTGGCCTCAACTTCAGGATCTGTCCTTCTAATGAGCACTCAGGGCTGATTTCCTTCAGAATGGAGAGGTTTGATCTTCTTGCAGTCCATGGGACTCTCAAGAGTCTCCTCCAGCACCATAATTCAAAAGCATCAATTCTTCGGCGATCAGCCTTCTTTATGGTCCAGCTCTCACCTCCGTACATCACTACTGGGAAAACCATAGCTTGAACTATCCAGGGGTAGGCAACCTTCGGCTCCCAGATGTTTTGGGACTACAACTCCCATGATCCCTAGCTAACAGGACCAGTGGTCAGGGATGATGGGAGTTGTAGTCCCAAAACATCTGGGAGCCGAAGGTTGCCTATGCCTGAACTATACAGACCTTTGTCGGCAAGGTGATGTCTTTGCTTTTCAAGGTGCTGTCTAGGTTTGTCATTGCTTTTCTCCCAAGAAGCAGGCGTCTTCTAATTGACTCTACGGATGAGACCGTAGAGATAGGAAAATGGTTGCCCACTGCAATCGCAAAGATTTTACTGGGGAGCAGGTCTCCCTCCCTCCAAGAAGCCGAGAGAGGAGCGGCTGTTTCCCCCCCCCACACACACACACCTGGGATTTTATTTCGCGTGGGGAAAGTGGTTCTGAGAAGTTTGCCAACGTTTTCAAAGTTTGTACATTGGTACGTTGTCCTGCGTTAGAGAAAGAGCTCCTGTTTTGGGGGGGTGCGGGGGGGGGAAAGACCGCTGCTGTGTTCGGGATTTTGTGTCAGGAAAAACGGAATCCTGGACACAGCAGAGTGCACGCAGCCCCTCAGAAAGCTTCTGGATGTATAGCGTTGCTGGAACACGACGTTGTAAGAACTCACTGCCACTAGTAACTTGCTAACTATATACAGCTTTATTAAAGCAAAACAGTAATGTTTTAAGCAAAATTTTACTAGGAAAGGCATAAAGTTGGGTCCGGTTTTCCCAAGGGGGAGTCCGGATTTTTCTCCCTGGGAAGAGCTGGAATTTTAGAGCTTTTCCCTTCGTGCCACAGACAGAGACCACACCAGAGTTATCAAAAGCAAAGCGCAGCTTCCCATTTATTGAATCTGTTGCAACAGAGGTTCCCCATCACATAGCAGGTACGATAAGGAGAGAACCCAGAACAATGGTGTGCCAGCTCCTATATAGACTTTGAAATTCCCCCCCTTTGGCTCAAGACCACCCCCTTATACATCATACATACATCACAAAAAGGGGTGTAACCCAGGACCACCCCTTAGATACATCACAGCTACATCCTAGAAAAAGGCAGTGTTCAGCAGAAATCTTGAATGCACTGTTTACCTCCTGTCTGCCACTTCATGTGATAATGTCTTATCTGATTGCCCTTCCTGGGCAGTCTGGCCATTCCTTTTGAGATTGTGATTAGTTTATTTCTGAGACAATGGAAAGGTTTTTTCTCACCCCCTTGCAGAGAAACACCTGGTCATCCCTCCTGGACCCCTCCCAGACAAACATTTATGGAGAACAAAAGGTTCCCTGCCTTGGCAGGGCAGGGCAAATGCAGACTAACTACTGTCCTTTGTAAGGCGAATGGGCCATCTGATACCTGGCCAGCTAAGAGTCAAAATTGTGTCAGGGGTCAAAATTGTTTTCAGGACAGTGCTTCAGACATGAGGCCTTGTTTTGCTTGGCACACTAATAAGAATTAATATATATATAAATAAAATACCTAAAATTCTTACAACAGTATCTACAAGTTACTATGTACAGACTTAGGAAAAACAAAGAAACAAAGCAAACCTTTCCTCTCACTATCTCTCTCCTAACCTTCTCCACAGATCGCAAACTCCATACTGCACCCCACACAGAGCACATGGACGCTCTTTTATAGAACCTTTTACCCAATAGAAAAGTTGTTACTGAGGCCCTGTTACCGGGCAGATAGGGAGGAACTCTTGGCCCTTAGCCAACTCTTAATTGGAACACCTGGCCTTTAGCCAGCTCTTAATTGCTTTATGTGACTAGCTGCACCTGGCACTTTCAGATTTCCTAAAATGCTGCTCGGGTATTTCTGCAGAGGGTTGGGCTAGCCGCTAGATGACCCTCTGCATCCTTTCCAGCTCTACAATCCCATGATTCAATTATTCTGATTTGTTTGGACGTCCAAAACCAAACTGGAAACTGCAAACCACGTGTGACTCGGATCTATTACAGTCCCAGTAGGCAACGTCATGAAATGCAGAGCAATGGACATGTGCGCTCGCGCATGCACACACTTTATTTATCTGAAGTGTGCATGCACACGAAGGCTCATACCAATAACAAACTTAGTTCGTCTCTAAGGTGCTACTGGAAGGAATTTTTATTTATTTTTATTTTATAAAGCAAAAACATCCAAGAGGTTTTTCCTACTCAGAAGTGATTCCTGGTGAGTTCCGTGGGACTGTCAGCTGGGAGTAAGCCCCGCTGATCTCAGTGGAAGTTACTTCTGAGTAGACACATTTCTTTCTTCCTTTTAAAATTCAAATTTCTAAATTTGCACCCTGAACAGACGCGTTCTTTTATGGACAGTGGAGCAATTTCCCGCTTGTTATCCAAAGCAGTTTGCAGAAAAGACAACAAAAATGAAGAAAAATTTACAACCCTGCTTTAAAACATGTAAAAGTCAAAATGCTTTTAAACGGATTAAAGTCTCCATCGACTTTCTGCGCGTTTGGGTAGGCTTGTCTAAACAGGAATGTTCTTAGCAGGTGCCAAAAATTGCACAGTGAAGGCGTCCTCCTGGTGTCAATAGGCAGGGAGTTCCAAAGTGTAGCCGCGGCTAGTTGTTACAAACGCAGAAAGGACATTATGTGACACCTATATAGCAGTGTCAATTCCGCTGATCGAAGCCGTCGAATAGAGTAGGAGTCTCAGATTGGGGGGGGGGGGGATGAGACTTTAATTAATATTTTTTAAAAATTGTTCTTTATTGATTAAAATTGCATATTTATACAAACATTGTGTAATATCACTTAATAGTTAAAAAAAGAAAAATATATAAAAAAGAAAAGTTTTAAAGAAAAAGAATAACAAAGCCAAGAAACAAAGAAAACAGAAAAAAGACAAAATCATCCTATATAATAATCTTGCTGTGTCCCTGCGTCCAACTTTCTGTGTGTCACGGAAGTGCGCTACTGCGCATGGCACACAGGGACGCAGAGATTGGAGCAGGGATTGGAGAGGGGGGCGTGTCCGGAAGGCAGCGGCGGCGCATGCGCGTTTTCAGTTGTGTCAGCGCCGCTGCCTCGCACGGACATGGCGAGGCTTCGCGCCGCTCCCCCCGCTGCCTTTACTGCTCGCCAAAGCGTGGGGGAAGCCGGCCGCACACCACACACCCGCCGCCGCCGCAGGAGACCCAGGATCGGGGCTCCGACCATCGCTCAGCAGCAGCAGCGGAGGAAGACGAAGACTGAGCGGAGGGGCGACAATGCCGCGCGCTCTCCTCTCCCTCAGCCCGTCCTTCCTTTTATTTCTTCCTCCTCCTCCCCTCTTTGCTCTCCGCCACTCCGTCGCCTGCCGCCCGTGTCCTTCCTGCGCGCCCGCCTTGGCGGGGAGGGGAAGGACGGACGGATGGAGCGGCCCAGCAGGGAAGGAGGGCTGCTGCGCACCCTGGCCGGGAGAAGGCGAGCCGGCGGCGTGGGAGGACGGGAGGACACTCTAGCCCCGTCCTCTCGATGCCTAGGCGGACACAGCGGGCGCGAGAGGGAGAGAGATGCGGTTGCTTCCTGCCCGCTGTTTTGCTGCTGTTGCCGGTCGCGCTGTCCTGCCAGGCCGCCTGCCTCGGCGGGAGGCCGGGCACCCTCTCAGCCCTCGCGAGGGGTGTCCATGGGGGAGAGAGGCGGCGGCGGGGAGGGAGGCAGGCGGGAGCAGGCACCCCTTCGCGGCCTCTGTCTCTCAGTCTTTCAGCCTTTCTCTCTCCCTCCGGCCGCCTCAGCCTCTTCCAGCCGCCGCCGTCGCCGGGCCCAGCTCCGGGGCTGCCCTCGCTGCCGCCTGAGGGGGCCTCTTTCTTCTCCCCTCCAGTGGCTTGCAATTGGTTTTATATTCTCCCTGAGGGGGAGAAGGAGGCGGCGGCCGTGACCGAGGGAGGCGCGGCGGGCTGAGCCAGGCCGCCTGCCTCGGCGGGAGGCTGGGCACCCGCCGGGCGCCTCCGCGCCTCGGGTCCCGCACCAACAGCCAGGACCGAGCAGCCCGCGGCTGCCCCGGGGGCCCGACGCCGCCCCGCAACCTCCTCGCCCCGGCCGCTGCCGCCGGGCGCCTCCGTGCCTCGGGTCCCGGTCGCCGCCGCTAGAGCCCGTTATTAACGGGCTTAATTCAACTAGTTTACATAATAAAAGTACTCATCGGCACAGTCCTTCTAATCATTCTCATTACACTGTTTGATATATCCTTTTTTACACAGATTTATACTTTATATTTTAAAATTTTAATTAAATTAACATGCATCGTGAGAGCCAGGAGGGCGGGACGGCGCCTCCTCATTGGCTTAGCAGCATCCGGCGTCTCCGACGGGGAAAGGCGGTTGGCCGACACGCCTCGCCCTCCTCATTGGCTACATTCAGGCGTGACGGACGGGATATAAGCCCAATGGCAGGGCAGAGGCGGTTTTCCGCGCGCTGTTTGGGACGGTTACGGCTGAGGAGGCCGGTGGCGGCGGCGGCCGTCTTTGACGGGGGAGAAAAGGGAGGCCGCGGGGCTCTGACAAGAAAAAGCCAGCGGGAGATGGCCGGCGGCGGCGGAGGAGGATGTTTTTACACGAGACCGTTGGTCTCCGGCGCGGACTCGCCGCCGCTCCTCAGCCTGAGGCGGCGGTCGAAACTCCAGGGCCCTGAGGAGGCGGTGAGGGGCGTGGCCAAGGAGCGGGAGGCGGGGCTGCGCGGTGGGCGGGGCCAAAGGCGGCTGCCTTTCGAACGCTGGAGATAAGAAAGCTCAGGGGCGGGGCTTGGAGGGGCTGTGGGCGGGGCTACAGCAGGGGGCGGGGTTAAGGGGTTGCAGGCAGTAATAGAAGCATTTGAAGTCGGAACAGAATGGGTTAGTAGCAAAGTAAATTTAAATCAGGATTAATAATCTCGGGTTATGTTAAAACATTTAGTACATGTATTATAGTGCATAACTCAGTTATGTTTATAGTGTATATTGACTTACTGCTTATGGTGCATGATTCAAAGAAAATACAACAGACCGTCACGGTAAACGATATGAAAGGTAAAATACAAAACCGTGAACGATAAGAGATAATAAACTACAATGAAACAATTTTGTCAAATTTTACAAGAATATGAATATACATACAAACTTATCTAGAAGTTTGTATGTATATTCATATTCTTGTAAAATTGATGGTATGTACTGTTGTTATCCAAGATAAGTCCATTCCTTGAAGAAACAGCGTGTGAAACGGGAGTATACGAAGCTGGCCACCGGTCGGAAAACATACCTGCACGGTTGATGGACTTGTATTAATCATATTTCACACTGTAATGATAGACTCTATGTCGGAACTTTGCACAACCATCTTTATTACCTTGTATTGCACTTTACACCAGAACTCTGACCTTTTGAAACAGAAGTAGGCGTTTGCCTTTGAGGAGAGATTTATATATATATATATATATTTTTGACAAAATTGTTTCATTGTAGTTTATTATCTCTTATCGTTCACGGTTTTGTATTTTACCTTTCATATGGTGCATGATTGGCTTATGTCAGTGCTTTTTTTTCGGGGGGGGGGACGCAGGCAGTGCCGGATTTACGTACAGTATGAGCTAAACAAGCTCTAGTTTAGGGTCCCACTCTCTGGGGTGCCCCAAAAAAATTCATAGGGAAAAAAACTGGATGTACATTTCCAAAATCAGACCTAAATTCATGGACTGGACCCAGCCTCATCAGACCTAAATTCGTGCCTGGACGCAGGGGTACGCATCCCTAAACATTTTGTGAATCCAAGTCTGGCCTCATTGAGGGGCAGTATTTCAATATGTGTAGGAAAAAGAGTACCCCCTAAACGTTTTTAAGAAAAAAAAGCACTGGTTTACGTACTTTATTATCTTCACCATTAAATTGCATGGAGCATTCAATCAATGAAGTTAAAGCATTCACAACTAAATTGACAGTAATTAATTTCATTTTAGCATTAATTTTTAGACAAATAATAATATAATAATAATTTATTATTTGTACCCCACCCATCTGGCCGGGTCTCCCCAGCCACTCTGGGCGGCTTCCAACAAATATAAAGATACATTAAATAATGTTGCTCTTGCGGCAAAGATGTTTTTTCTGGGGGTGGGGCTGCTGATACAGCTCCTTGGCTCTGTATTTGAGGGCTCTTGCCTGGGGTTGTGACACATTCATGTGTTACGCGCATTATATCAGCCACTTACTTTTTTATTGTGAGCTGCACTTTTTGGTGGAAAGGCAGGATATTACTATTATTAATTACCTGCCCTTCGCCCCAAGGCGGGTTACAATGTTAAAGCACAATATTAAAAAGGGTGTAAAACAATATGCAGCCACAAAAAGAAGGTGGGTTGTAAAATTGTACACAACAAGTATCAAGAGCCAGCATAAAGACGCACCTCTGTGACTATAAAATTATATAGTATTTACAATTGCTATATAATTTCTGCTGCCTAGTGGAAGACCTGTTCTTTTTAAAGAGACCCGTGTGGGAAGCTGAGCTGCCAAGTCTGTTCAATATTTTCACAAACTTGCTATTTTAAAAAATCTTTGACATCAATTATATTAGGTGCTTTGAGTTCTTCCAGTGAAAGGAAAGCAGGGGAAACATTTCTAAAATAGCACTTTTATCTGTGAAGTTTCCACAACAATGAGCAATGTTTTATGATTGGGCAATATGTTTTAAATTGGGAGGGGAATGTACTGTTGAGTGTGAGAGAGGGGTGGATGGGGTTAAATTGCCTTGTAAGCCACTTTGATGTGCCATTATTTTGTCAGAAAAGCGGCATATAAATACAGTCATCCCTTGGTTCTCGAACAGAATCGGCTCCGGATGTCCATTTGACTTCCAAAAATGTCCAAAAACCAAGGCATGGCTTCTGATTGGCTGCAGGAGCTTCCTGCACTCCATCGGAAGCTGCAGAAGCAGTGTTGGACGTTCGGGTTCCAAAGCACGTTCGCAAACCGGAACACTCAATTCTGGGTTTGCGGTGTTCGGGAGCCAAAACGTACGAGCACCAAGGCGTTCAGCAACCAAGGTACGACTGTACTGGAAGGAAGGAGGGAATTCCAGTTAAAAGCTGGTGAAAAGTAAGTATTGGGGTGAATCTACTATGCTTTAGGGCTGCCATGAAGGCTACTGCGTCTTGAACAGCAGCAGTGTGACAAGCAGAAATTCTGTAGTCCAAACTTATCACATCACTAAGAACATCAGACCGAAGATCCAGTTAGTTCAACATCCACTTTCCACTAGTGACCAAGTAGATCAGGGGTCAGCAACCTTTTTCAGCCGTGGGCTGGTCCACCATCCCTCAGACCATGTGGTGGGCCGGACTCTATTTTTTGGGGGGGGGAATGAATGAATTCCTATGCCCCACAAATAAGCCAGAGATGCATTTTAAATAAAAGCACACATTCTGCTAATGTAAAAACACGTTGATTCCCTGGGCCGGATTGAGAAGGCGATTGGGCCGCATCCGGCCCACGGGTCTTAGGTTGCCTGCCCCTGAAGTAGAGGCTTCTGGGACACCCGCAAACAGGGCATGAATGTGACAGCTTCCCCCTCCTTTTGCTCTCCAGCAACGGGCATTCAGTTACATACCGTACTTATTCCAAAGTTGGGACTTGAAAGTTTCCATTGTGACTGATGGAATCAGCATCTGAACTCCGAGAAAAGCCCCAGGCTGAGTTTCTGCTTGTTGTGAAACATGAAAAATGATAACTATACTAGAGGAGCAAAGGCCTAGGGAAAGTTCCATCCTGGGTCACTGGGCTGTGGACACGACCTCTTCATGTTCAGTGTATGAGGATACAATGGGGAGAGCCCCCTGGCCCAGTAAAAATGCTGGGGAGAACTGAGTTCACACTTCCCATCTCCATGCGTTTCCCTTTGTTCTGTTCACAGCACACCAAGGAAATCATGGCATTATTACGTATGGATATATGTCACTGTTTTCTCTCTTCTTTCTTTGGACAGGTTATGCTAGAGAAAGTCTTGGGAATAACTACTCAAACCAGCAGTGCTTTAACTTGTGACCCAAACACTGGGCGGATAGCCTATCCAACAGGGTAGGTGCTTTGCTGTAGTCAGTGCAGCTAGAGATTTTGCAGCCTGATGCTCAGTGAAACGGGTGGTTTGAATAAATAAGCTGTGCTATTAGAAGGGAAGTATGGATTTGTCTAGAGGGACCCAGGTGGCGCTGTAGGTTAAACCACAGAGCCTAGGGCTTGCTAATCAGAAGGTCGGCGGTTTGAATCCCTGCGATGGGGTGAGCTCCCATTGCTCGGTCCCAGCTCCTGCCCACCTAGCAGTTCGAAAGCACGTCAAAGTGCAAGTAGATAAATAGGAACCGCTTCAGCGGGAAGGTAAACGGCGTTTCCGTGCGCTGCTCTGGTTCGCCAGAAGCGGCTTTGTCATGCTGGCCACATGACCTGGAACCTGTACGCCGGTTCTCGGCCAATAAAGCGAGATGAGCTCCGCAACCCCAGAGTCGGACACGACTGGACCAAATGGTCAGGAGTCCCTTTACCTTTACTATGGATTTGTCTTTTGGGGGGCAGGGGGGGATCTTTGGGACCATCATTTAGGCCCTTAGACAGAACTTGTTAGTCACTGTTGTGGCATTTGTTGATTGTCTTCTGCATGATCATCCACAAATATCCTATTTCCCGTTGTGTTGCTAAAGAGGAAGGGAATTTGTGACCAGTTGTCAGGTTCTCTTATCGGTTGTTCAATAGTAACACCAAGCTGTCTTGTCTTTAAGTCTCTTTATTTCAGTGCAAAGCTATTTACAGTGCAGAGTTCAGTTTATCACGTCTGCTCAGTCACTAGCAGAATCCGGAAGTGCCTCCCTCCTGTTTTGGCGCCAACACCAAAACCTTGGCATCCTAAATTGCCACCTTCTCCTCCTACGTGAGATATGCGCCGGAACTGACGCCTCCCCCTCCAAGCGAGTCTGCTGGGTGGTGCCAGGTCTTCCAGCAACTCCCTGGACACCTGGCACTCCCTGGCTCCCAGCCACTAACTGCTCCTCCCCCGAAGAGGGGCTGCCAGATTCACTCGAAGATGAATCTGTCGTTAACAGAGGCTGCGGGTCCCTGTAAGCACTCAGAGCTGGACTGGCAGGGGTGGGCAGATCCCTGACACCAGTCATATTGGCTTAATTTGCACATAATGCTAAATCATGCTATGGGAAAAATTCTGGACAAGCCTCAGGCCTGCCTGCTCTCCTTTCCCTCTCCTCTGGTATGACAAAGTGACTAGGAGCATTTGCTTCCATTTTCAGTGAAGCATGGTTGCCATTATGTCTCAACTAGAAACTGTGGTTAATTTTCACTATGGTTGATTTGACCAATCCAGGATAATAAACCATAGTTTTTTTAAAATGAATGCTTCCCTCCTCTGAGTACATTTTTCCAGGCAGTAAAAGTTAGTCACTTTCCCCTCTTTAGAGTTGGGAAATTCTCCCTCATCTAAATGTTTTGATCTCTCTTTCCAGATGTGTGGTTGTGATTTTAAATCCTCGGCAGAATAAACAGAGGCATATTTTTAATACTGCTAGGTAATGTATATATTAGTTTTCGTTTCACTCTTGCTAATTGGAGTGTTTATAGTAAAAAAAAAATTGCTGCTTGCATGTGAATTCCTGGCCAAGTATTGGTGAAGCTTGTTGAAAGTGATTTCCTGGAAAATTATTGTGATGTTTATTTGATCAGTAAATCAGTTTAAATAATGGGGAACCTTTTCTTGGTAGCAGGCCAGATTCGTATCACACCAGCAGAGAGCCAAATTTGACTGGAGGGCAGGGCCTGCATCATAGAATACTTCGCTTTGAAGCCCCAACTGTTTGGACCTTTAAGTGGGGCAGTTTGAATGGTGTTTTGCAGATAGCCCCACACTTCTCTTAAACTCTCTGGTTTTTGGATGTTTAAAGACCAGCATGCAGCGGTTTGTAAAAGGGCTTACAGTTGGCTCCATGTTTTGCTTCTACTGTGTGTGACATTCCTCCTACTCACGACAGGAATGCACACCCAAACTAATCAGGATTTAACCCCTGCCCATCAGTTCATGAGTGGAAGGTTAAATCCTGCACGCCAGCTCTCAGCCAGTGCAGAAGCGAACCCCGTCCCCTTGCCCATCAGCTGGTAGCTATGATTTTTTAAAAATGGTCCCCCATCACTGGCTTAAACGAATAATAATGAGGTGGGCTAATAATAATTTTAAGAAAACACTCAGTTGGTTAATCAGGATGTGCAGATGACTTTAAAGGTCTTTGTTGTTTCCTTTCTATAGTGACTCACAACTAGTTTGTGGCAAAAGCTTTTGTGAACTAGCACCCCTCCCGTTTTGAGCAATGTCATTCTGTGCACCTGAAAAGTGGGCTTTAGTCCACACACAGGTTTTTGCCGCTGTTGCTTTTCCTGAAACAGTTATGTGACATTTCTTTGGAATTCATTTCACGGAGAGCTAAAATGCAAAGGTGTTCTTTTCTCTCTTCCCACTTTTAGGAAAACCATTAGTGCTCTGTCCTTCTCTCCTGATGGGAAATATATTGCAACTGGTGAGGTGAGTTTTGCCTGAATGAATCATAGAATCCTAGAATCCTAGAGTTGGAAGAGACCCCAAGGGCCATCCAGTCCAACCCCCTGCCAAGCAGGAAACACCATCAAAGCATTCCTGACAGGTGGCTGTCAAGCCTCTGCTTAAAGACCTCCAAAGAAGGAGACTCCGCCACACTCCTTGGCAGCAATGAATTTTATTTAAAAATTATGCGAGGAGTACAAAGTATGTTTAAAAAAATAAAAAATAAAAAATAAAATCTTATGGCTCTAAACATGCAAATTATGCTAATACATTTTTGCAGCCTCCTTTTATCACCTGTAATTTGTAGCAATGCCTTGAACTCCCTTTAGCAAGAGACCTGCACCTCAGTCATACCACTTTGAATCCCTGGCTGGTGACAGCCCAAGTAATATAAAGAAGATACCTGTGTTATCTTAAGTGCAGCAGTCACAGGCCATCGCAAGCTACTGAAATAAGAGTGTTTAGGATTAGAATGCCAATTGAAATCATAGGAATATTTTGTCTTTTGTTTTCAAAGTTACTTAATCATGCCCTCTAGTGGTGTTCCAGCACTGAATGACTCCAATGTGCTCCCTTTGACGTTCTAAACCAGCAGTTCCCAACCCGTTTTTGGCCATGCCCCCCCCCCACCTAAGCATGTCTAAAATCCTGATGCCCCCCCCCCATGACATATAATTCTTATTATTCAAAAAGTGAAGTCCTATTCACGTGGAGGAAGTCTAAAAGGCCAATCACTGTTAATAACTCATTATCAAATTGCCCCCCTTAAAAATCAAATTGCCCCCCTGTGGGGGATTCTAAACAGTTTCTCTTTTCTCTGAGCCCACCGTAGAGTGGCATGGACGGTGGCTGTGTGAGAATTATCAAGCGACGTGCCAGAGCTTAAGATGGCCTACAAGTCACACCTTATGACCTGAAAAGCCCATCGGCAAGAGAGCAAAAAGTGCTCTCTGCACATCCTTCAAGGAAGTCCCTTGGTGGTGGTTGGCAAAAAAAAGTTCCCAGAGCACCTTGCGAATATCAGTGAAAAGATGGTCCCTCCTCTCAGTCTCACAATCTCAGAGTCAACAACACAAAAGGAAAAGAGAATAGGAGGGAGAAGGAAAAAAGCAAGCTCAAGCGTCGGCTCTCAGTGACGGAGACCTTGAAGTGAATAGCAGAAACGGGAAAATGCGGAGAGGAGTTGCTGATTTTTCAGCAGAGCCAAGGGAGTGACCTGGAGTCCCCCCTCCCTCACCCTCTCCGCAGCAGGTGTAGGTGAGGGAGGAGCATGGCCCAGCTGGTCTTTTAACAGAGCCAATGGGCTGCTCCCTCCCTCTCTAGTGGCCTGATGGAATCAGCGTGGGCTGAGCACTGTCTAGCCCTGGCCCCCGTGACCACAGTTCTGGCTTTTCCTCCTGCAGAACGGGCACAGGCCGGCAGTCCGCGTGTGGGACGTCGAAGAGAAAAGCCAAGTGTCGGAGCTGCACGGCCACAAGCACGGCGTGGCGTGTGTGGCCTTTTCCCCCAATATGAAATACCTGGTCTCAGTGGGATATCCACATGACATGATTGTCAACGTGTGGGACTGGAAGGTAAGGCGCTGAAAGGTGGGGTCCAGGAGCAGGTACCCACTGCCGTGTTTGAGGGCAGGGATGTTATCTGAGATGCTGGGGCAGCCCTTCTTCAACCTGATGGCCTCCAGGCTCTTTGGACTACAACTCCCATCAGGTCACGTTAGGATGTCTCAGTGGGAGAAGATGTGCAAGGACCTGGAATATGCAGGTTATTCAGTGTGAGGACCCAGATGCTAAGACTGCGGGGTGGGGAGGGAGGCAATGGTGTGTGCTTTAATATACATTCTCACTGGGAAAAGATTGAGACATGCTCTTAATAGGTTCTGTTCAAGGGCTAAACATGCCATTTGCATCTCGTGCCGGAATGATTGGTGGGTATTTATGTTTCTGTTTTGCAGAAGGCCACACTCATTGCCTCCAATAAAATCTCCAGCAAGGTTATGGCCATCTCCTTTTCAGAGGACAGCTACTTTGTTACTGTCGGCCACCGGCACGTGAAGTTCTGGTTCTTGGATGAATCCAGGGAGTTTAAGGTAAACCTGTCTGCATCCTGTGACTGACAGCAAAACGGGAAGTTCCTTTCAAAACAGCTTCCTGGTTAAGCTATATGGTACTTCTATATGGTACTTCTAGCCCCTTCCATTGTTCATTCATTTTTCCATTGTTTGTTGGAAACCCTTCTTGGCCAGTTAAATTACTTTGCAACTCTACGAACCGGCCCCATTTCCCCCAGAATTCTAAACCAGCACCTTAGATTCTATATTTTAGCATCCTTTTGAACCCTCACTCCTACGACCAAGTCAACAAATGTGTCTCACTGGCAGTTTGAGACTTTTAAAGAAGTAAATTAACCACTTTCATCAGGTTTGTGTTTGGTTGAAGAAATAAAATAAAATGAGACTCTGTTGCCTATGCATGCAGAGAAGTTTTATTTGCATTTTAAGAAGCCCCAGAGAGAAAATTACGAACTTAATCCGTTCCAGAAGTCGGTTCTTAAACCAAAACAGTTCTTAAACCAAGGCACACTTTCCCTAATGAGGCCTCCCGCCACCGGTGCCCTTCCATCTTTCGGCTTCCGTTCTTAGACCGAGGTAAAGTTCACAAACCGGGACACTACTTCCGGTTTTGCGGAGTTTGTAAACCGAATAGTTCGTAAACAGGGCTGTTCTTAAACCGAGGTACCACTGTAGTTGATGTCCTTCTGTTGTTGTTTTCAGTGCAAGACATAGGCTAGCTTAAACGTTGAGCTTGAGATAGAATAGAATAGAATATATTTTATTGTCATTGTCCCCTTTGGGGACAACAAAATTACTTGGTTGCTCCATCCACCCAGATAGGGCACTCCACGCAAAGACAAAACAACTACAAAAACACTGATTAAAACCATACACTCTGATTAAAACCATACAAGGATAAAACATAACAGGTAAGATTAGATGACTTTCAAAGTCCAGGCTTCCCATTCAAGGCCGAGATCGCACTGGAGAAGAAGCTGTTCCTAAGACAGCTTGTTCTTGTCGACATCGTCCTGTATCTCCATCCCGATGGCAAGAGCTCAAAGAGACGGTGACCAGGATGCGATGGATCTTTCACTATGTCCAGTGCCTTTCTGTGGCACCTCATGGCATAAATCTGCTCTAAGGTGGAGAGCGAGCAGCCAATGCTCTCTGGTGTGTCATTTCAGATTAAACAGACGGTTCCACTGGTTGGTCGCTCTGGTCTCCTCGGAGAGCTTCACAACAACATCTTCTGTGACGTGGCATGTGGGCAGGGCAAAATGTCAGGTAGCACATTCTGCATTTCTTATTCTGGCCTCCTCTGCCAGTTTAACGAGAAGCGCGTGCTGGAGAAGTGGATTGATCTGAAGGTACAAATGCCGTTTTTGTTTCTGGGGCGGAGGGGGGAAGACGAGAAGCCTGCTCCTTTGCGATCTAACTGCACACACCTCCTTCCCTTTCTAAAGGTGTCTCTAGCCAACTGCATCTGCGTTAGCGAAGAGTTTATTTTCTGCGGCTGTGCAAACGGAACCGTGCGCATCTTCCACACCCACAACTTGCATTATCTCTCGGACTTGCCTAAACCGCACCACCTGGGCATTGACATCGCTGGAGAAGAAACGCTGAGGTACAACCAGGGTGGATTTGATTTAAATCAAATTGATTTAAATCACGATTTAAATCATGATTTAAATCACTAGTCAGTAAGGCTTGATTTAAATGTTTTTTTTACAGAAAGACTTATTCTTGCTGGTATAATCTTAATATTTACAACCATATGAAGGTTTCATTTTTGGAATAATAAATTTTCAGAGTAGTTTTTACAGCTATATCAAAAATTACTGATTTGGTTATACTACTAGAAATACATAGACAGATAATTATGAAATTATGGTGAGGTTTAATAAGTTAACTGTTTATATTTGGACAACTTTTCTGCTGTACTTTATTGGAAGGAGAAAAATGATCATTTCCTTAATAACCATTTAAACAATTTAACTAAAACAATAACATGATAGCATATGTATCCATGTTTGTTACCTGATGTAGTTAAACATTAAAAAAAAAACTTAGACTGAGTATTAGCACACTTGAGAAACCTAAAACAAATCCTTATTTCCTGATGAATAGCCTTTGGACTACAATGTAACTTAAATAGAAGACTATATTTAGAAAGATTTTTCCTCCAAAAGCATTTTATTTTAAAAATCCGATTTAAATCAAAAAAATCTGATTTTTTTTGATATATTTTTTTTAAAAACCGTTGATTTTTATCCACCCTGGGTACAACTCTGCAAGAAATAAAATCCAGTGCATTTGCTTAGGCCAGAGGTTTTCAACCCTTTTGTGTCCACGGCTCCCTTGACCAACTACATTCTTCCTCGGCTCCCTCGTGGGGAAATGCACTCTGAGGCTCAGGCGCTCAGTTATGTCCCCCTTTGCCTGCAGAACTGGCACCCCCTCACCCCTTTTCAAACACCCTCCCTTGTGGAGTGTTCGCTTAGCCTCCTCTCTCCTCAGGGCAGTCACCGCCACTGCCCTTGGTCTCTGAGCTGCCCCCCCCCACCGCCCCAAAGAGAGGTGCCTCCTCATGCCACCCCCTAGGGGCCTGGGAAGAGGGTGCCCCCAGCCTAAGCGGCCCAATAGAGACTGGCCAAAGGTAGCAGGGCCAACAGTGGGTGTTTTTATTTATTTATACCCCGCCCATCTGACTGGGTTTCCCCAGCCACTCTGGGCGGCCTCCAACAGGTATAAAATACATTAAAATATCACAGGTTAAAAGCTTCCCTAAATAGGGCTGCCTTGAGGTATCTTCTAAATGTCAGATAGTTGTTCATCTCCTTAACCTCTACTGGGAGGGCGTTCCACAGGGCGGGCGCCACTACCGAGAAGGCCCTCTGCCTGGTTCCCTGTAGCTTTGCTTCTCGCAGTGAGGGAACCGCCAGAAGGCCCTCGGCGCTGGATCTCAGTGTCTGGGCTGAACGGTGGGGGTGGAGACGCTCCTTCAGGTATACAGGACCGAGGCCGTTTAGGGCTTTAAAGGTCAGCACCAACACTTTGAATTGTGCTCGGAAACGTACTGGGAGCCAATGTAGTTCTCTCAGGACCGGTGTTATGTGGTCCCAGCGGCCACTCCCAGTCACCAGTCTAGCTGCCGCATTCTGGATTAATTGCAGTTTCCGGGTTACCTTCAAAGGTAGCCCCACGTAGAGCGCATTGCAGTAGTCCAAGCGGGAGATAACCAGAGCATGCACCACTCTGGCGAGACAGTCTGCGGGCAGGGAGGGTTTCAGCCTGCGTACCAGATGGAGCTGGTAGACAGCCGCCCTGGACACAGAATTGACCTGCGCCTCCATGGACAGCTGTGAGTCCAAAATGACTCCCAGGCTGCGCACCTGGTCCTTCAGGGGCACAGTTACCCCATTCAGGACCAGGAAGTCCCCCACACCCGCCCGCACCCTTTCCCCCAGGAACAGTACTTCTGTCTTGTCAGGATTCAACCTCAATCTGTTAGCCGCCATCCATCCTCCAACCGTATATAGGACTGAGGCCATTTAAGGCTTTCAAGGTCAGCACCAACACTTTGAATTGTGCTTGGAAACATCCTGGGAGCCAATGTAGGTCTTTCAAGACTGGTGTTATGGGGTCTCGGCGGCTGCTCCCAGTCACCAGTCTAGCTGCCGCATTTTGGATTAGCTGTAGTTTCCGGGTTATCTTCAAAGGTAGCCCCACGGAGAGCGCATGGCAGTAGTCCAAGCGGGAGATAATTAGAGCATGCACCACTCTGGCCAGACAGTCTGCGGGCAGGTAGGATCTC
The DNA here is from genome assembly GCA_034642065.1 of Darevskia nairensis. Lineage (NCBI taxonomy): Eukaryota > Metazoa > Chordata > Lepidosauria > Squamata > Lacertidae > Darevskia > Darevskia nairensis. The sequence goes on from JAWWNI010000777.1 coordinate 238,414, forward strand.
AGCCTGCGTACCAGATGGAGCTGGTAGACAGCCGCCCTGGACACAGAATTGACCTGCGCCTCCATAGACAGCTGTGAGTCCAAAATGACTCCCAGGCTGCACACCTGGTCCTTCAGTGGCACAGTTACCCCATTCAGGACCAGGGAGTCCTCCATACGTGCCCGCCTCCTGTCCCCCCAAAACAGTACCTCTGTCTTGTCAGGATTCAACCTCAATCTGTTAGCCGCCATCCGTCCTCCAGCCGCCTCCAGACACTCACACAGGACCTTCAGGAAAGGCTCCCAGGCAGGCAGCAGGCACAAGAAAGGCCAATGGGCTGCCTGCCTGCCTGGCCTCCCACTTGTCAGACCATTCCCAACAGCAAGGGCTGGCAGACTGGGCTCCCTCACCCATTTGCTTGCTTACTCCGAGGCCACTCCAGCCCCTGGCAGCCGGCACCCCCTGGCCAGCCCCAGAGGCACCATTAGCCTGGGGAGCTTGTAGCCAGGGCCACTGCAACAAACAGCTGTTCATGGCGATGGTTGGAATGTGGCATTTGGAATTAAGAAGATCGACCTCATCCATACAGAGACATTGTTTATTATAATTTAGCCTGCTTGCTGGCATATATCAGCAGCTGTGGAAATATTGGAAAGAATTTTGAAAGAATGGAGGTGATCAGGGAAGCTCCGGCGTCCGAGGCATGGGAAGCCCATATATAAAAAATTATTATAATAATTAGGCATAATTGGAATGTTTCTTTTAATTGGGAATTGTATAATTAATTTGGATTGTAATTTGAAATGTAATTGGGAATAATTTCAATGTGATTTGCTGTGATTTGTATTGGAAAATTCAATAAATACAGTAGATTATAAAAAAAAAACCACAGCTGTTCAAGCCTTTGGGAGGCAGAGATGTGAGGGGGCATTAGAGGGAAGGGAAGAGGGACTTAGGCCTGTGTTGCCTGCAGCACCCCTGACCATCATTCAAGGCACCCCAGGGTGGCACGGCACACTGGTGGAAAACCACTGTCTTAGGCTATTGATTCCCAACTGCACTGGGATATGCACAGTTTGGGCAAAATGCTACTGTCTGGTGACTTTCAGCTTCTCTCATGTTTCTGGTGGCCGCGCATGTGATGGGGCTGGGGGACATCGCACATTAGCAGGCTGTTGCTGCCCCTGCCTCCACATCAAGCTTAACTTTTCCCCATCACCAGTGGCCCCATTCCTTGGATTGTGTGTGCTCCCACTTCCCTTGCACTTAAATTATTTGCAGCTTATCTAAGCATCAGTGTGTAAAATGAAGCTCCTCAGTTTGGTTCTTTTTGGTAACCAAGTGGCATGCTTCCCCCCCCCTTCCCCCCCCCCCGATCTCTTCAAGAAGGCCAGGTGCCACCTACTCAGATACGATTGCCTTGGCCTTTGACCCCCGCCATCATTGGCTCTCCTGCGTTTACAAGGACCACAGTGTGTACATCTGGGACGTGAAGGACACCCGCCAGGTGGGGAAAGTGTGGTCCGACCTTTTCCACAGCTCATTTGTGTGGAATGTCGAGGTGAGTGGATGACGCTTCTTCTTTTTTAAAAAGGATGCGAAGGATTAAGAAAATAACGTTCATTTATTTCATTTATCTGTGTGCCACTCTTCATAAAAATCAGGAAGTTGCTTACACAATGAAAATGAAATCAAATGGGCCATTCCAGTTTTGAGAAGTAATAATTAAAGCCCACGCATTATTAATGGTGTTCAACAAACTAGGTCCATCATACGGCTTGGATTTTGTCTTGATTCTTCTGTTTTTTCCCTTGGCTCTTTGTGGATACATCTTAGGTTTATCCTGAGTTTGAAGACCATAGAGGATGTTTACCTCCAGGGTCCTTCCTAACATGCTCATCGGACAATACTATACGGTTTTGGAACTTGGAAAATGGCACGCATATGGATTTCCAGAAGAACGTCTACAGTAATGTAAGCATTATTGCTTATTAAGAGGCCGGTTCGGACTTGATATGATGCCAGATTAAACCTGAGTGATTTATACCAGTGCATAGGTTGTGCATTTCAATGTCTGGAAGGTATAATAATAATAATTAAATTAAATTAAATTAAATTATTTATACCCCGCCGATCTGGTTGGGTTTCCCCAGCCACTTTGGGCTGCTTCCAACGAAATATTACAATAGTCTATTAAACATTAAAAGCTTCCCTAAACAGGGTCAGGTGTCTTCTAAAAGTCTGGTAGTTGTTGTTCTCTTTGACATCTGGTGGGAGGGCGTTCCACAGGGGCATGCCACTACCGAGAAGGCCCTCTGTCTGATTCCCTGTAACTTGGCTTCTTGCAGGGAGGGAACCGCCAGAAGGCCCTTGGCACTGCCATGCTAGTAATTAAAACTATTTGAGGTTTTGTAGACTTAGTTCCCTTCTGGTTTGTTACAAGTTATTTTCCTTTTGATGAGTCTTCTTTTTAACAGAATGGGTGTCTGTGTATAGAGAGATATATCTCTTAAAACATTCTTTCCTCTATAAAGAACTTGCTGAAGATTATATATGTGGAAAATAACATCCAGCACCTGCAAGATTTAACAAATTTGCCAGACAGAGGTGAAAATGCCAACTGCCTTGATGTGAAGTCTGGTGTCCGTGTGATGCAGGTCAGCCCTGATGGCCAGCACTTGGCTTCTGGGGACAGAGCTGGAAATCTGAGGTGGGTCTGTTTTATTCTTGACATGAGTTTGTTAAACTTGACATGAGTCAACAGTGTGATGCAGCAGCTAAAAAAGCCAATGCAATTCTGGGCTGCATCAATAGGAGTATAGCATCTAGATCAAGGGAAGTAATAGTACCATTGTATTCCGCTCTGGTCAGACCTCACCTGGAATACTGTGTCCAGTTCTGGGCACCACAGTTCAAGAAGGATACTGACAAGCTGGAACGTGTCCAGAGGAGGGCAACCAAAATGGTCAAAGGCCTGGAAACGATGCCTTATGAGGAACGGCTTAGGGAGCTGGGTATGTTTAGCCTGGAGAAGAGAAGGTTATGGGGTGATATGGTAGACATGTTCAAATATATAAAAGGATGTCATATAGAGGAAGGAGAAAAGTTGTTTTCTGCTGCTCCTGAGGACACGAAGCAATGGATTCAAACTACAAGAAAGAAGATTCCACCTCAACATTAGGAAGAACTTCCTGACAGTAAGAGCCGTTCGACAGTCGAATTTGCTGCCACTGTGATGTGTGGTGGAGTCTCCTTTGGAGGTCTTTAAGCAGAGGCTTGACAGCCACCTGTCAGGAATGCTTTGATGGTGTTTCCTGCTTGGCAGGGGGTTGGACTGGATGGCCCTTGTGGTCTCTTCCAAATCTAGGATTCTATGATTCTGTATCTACTGCCAGATTCTGTGTTTTCATATAATTGTGTGATCAGTTGCAGCTAAGGCACTGCATATGCCAGTCACACGCGGTGGGTTTCTACATCTTTGATTCCTCAATAACAACGATAATTGTATTATTTATATGCAGGCCATCTAACTGGGTTGCAAGCTCCTAAGGAACACCAGCCTTGGCATGACTGCCCCCAAATACTTAAACGTTATTAAAATGTGTGTATTGTCTTACAGGATACATGAGCTAAAATATATGGATGAAGTCATTAAAGTGGAAGCTCACGATTCAGAAGTTCTCTGCTTACAATACTCTAAGCCAGAAACGGGTAAGTTTTCAAATCTGAAAATGTGTGCAGTTGACATTTATTCCAGGCTCGTGCCTGGGACTTTTTTGTATACACACAAACTCGCTCCCATCGCTACAGGATTGGGACTATGGTGGCTGGGTGGTATTCAACTCAGAGAAGACCCACTGGAATGAATGGACCTAACTTCAGCATGTCCTTTAATTTCAGTGGGTCTGCTTGTTCTTTTAAATTGCTTTAAGTCCCTTTGGAGCAGATGCAGAGTTGCACATCTTTTCTGCCTCCTGTAGGGATGGCCCTGCTGGCCTCAGCAAGCCGAGACAGGCTGATTCATGTGCTAAACGTGGAGGAAAATTATAAACTAGAGCAGACGTTGGACGACCATTCCTCAGCCATAACAGCTGTAAAGTTTGCTGGTAAGTTGCCCAACAATCTGATCCACCTGCTTGTATTTCTGGGAGCCTTGCTCTTCCCAGAATATGGGTATCAGTTCAGGCGCGGAACCTCTATGTGCAGTTGCTTCACTTCTCTCTGTGTTCTCGCACAACGCCAGTTTCAGTTGGCTTGCAGGGGAGAAGTTTCCAGTGCAGTGCTTTCCTGGCGTTGATAATGTTTTCTTGTAAGCCACCCTGTTAATGTCTTTGAAGAGTGGGGTGTACATCTAAATCAGTGGTTCCCGACCTTTTTTTGGCCATGTCCCTCCCCACCTAAGCATCTCTAAAGTCCTGATGCCCCGCCACCCCACTATGACATATAATTCTTATTATTCAAAATAAAAAAACCCTTCCAGTAGCACCTTAGAGACCAACTAAGTTTGTTATTGGTATGAGCTTTCGTGTGCATGCACACTTCTTCAGATACTCCTATTATTCAAAAAGTGAACTCCTATCCATGTGGAGGAAGCCTAAAAGGCCATTAACTTGGTCTAAGCAAGCTTGGAAACCACGTGTGGCGGACCTGCCCAATGTTAGAGGATTATATGAAAGAGTTAAAGTTCACTCCAAGTTTGAGTGGCAGTTCACTCGAGGGAGGCGGGACATTCCAGACTTTAAAAGGAGGGAGCAGCCGTTGGTAAGAGGAGAAGAGGGAGGGAGGGAGTGGTGACTGGAAGAAGAGGGAGTGGGACCAGGATAGTGGTGGGTAGGCTAGGTTAGGAAAAAGAGCAATGTGCTATACTGCAGGAGTTCATGTGTTGTTTAGAAAATAAACTGAAGAACTAAGAAAATAATGAAACGTTATGTTTTGTTAACAAAATAAAGACTTGCTTTTGTGGATCCAAGAGAAACTTGATGTTTATTCGGTCCAGTGATGTATGAATGCTTGTGAGGGGATAAACTCAAGGAAGGGGCAAAACTTACCTGCTAAAAGGGATAGTTTGTGTCACAGAGTTTCCCTAGGGAGGTGCTAGAGGGGTGAAGCCTGGATAAAGCTACAGAGTTGCTGTGGCAGTTAGCTAACTGACAGTAAGGGATCTGTAGGAAACAGGCCCAGGACTGTAAGCTAAGAGGCAGGATAACCCCAGGAGCCCAGAGCATTGTGTATATATATATATATATATATATATATATCGGCCGTAGTCAAGGCAGCTGGACCAAAAGGAACCCCGGTTACTAAGTCGTCCCCAGTCCATCTTAAAAGGGGGCAAACAAAACAGACGGACCTCAAAGGTTGGAGGTGGGGAGAAAAAGGACTTGAACCCAGAACACCTCAGAAACAAATAAACTTAGTAACGATTAAAGGGGTCAAGCGGGAAGCTTGAGGGGGAGGTTCGTCGCACCACGGATCTAAATAAATAGGGAGATTTCACTTATCTCCACTGTTCTTTTCTTCTTCTCGCCTACAGGAAATGGAGAGATTCAAATGATCAGCTGTGGTGCCGACAAAAGCATATATTTTCGCAGTGCACAAAAGGTGCTTACAATTCATTTACGGAATAAGCCACCAGGAGGTGTGGCGCTAGCCATCAATTGCAGATGGCTTTCGAGAGAGGATTGGATAAATCCACGAAGGAGCTGTTAGCCTGGCAGAGTGCACCTGAATGCTAGCTGCTGAGAAGCGACAGCAGCAGGGAGGGCTCTTGCCTTTGCGGGCGTCCCAGAGGCATCTGGCTGGCCGCCATGGAAGCAGGATCCTGAGCCAGAGGAGGCACCTTTGGCCTCATCCAGAAGTGCTGCTCTCCTCTGAACTTGAGCAGCTCCTTTTCCTCTTCCAAAGACCCATTGCCAAATCATGAAAGGGGAACCTTTCCCCTTTTGTATCCAGATAAAAGTTTATCTGATTCGTTCATGCTTATGTGTGAGGCCGCTACAGACCTGCTGCGCTGCTGTTGGGGTAAAATTCCCGCCCCAGTTCAGATCTGAGTTGGGTCTGTTTCACTCCACAGGTGTCGGACGGAATTAACTTCATCAGAACCCACCACGTTGCTGAGAAAACAACCTTGTACGACATGGATATCGACATAACACAGAAGTATGTCGCAGTGGCCTGTCAGGACAGAAATGTCAGGTAAACTGTTCTGCATTTCCCACCGCAGAATTTTAGGCATTCCAAGCAGTCAAATGCTGGAAGAAAGTAAGCTGTTGCCTTCCATATTCCTCCTCCTGACCTCCAGCCTTCCTCTTAACCTGGCTGCACTTTTGCTGGACGCGACTGGCGCTGTGGTCTAAACCACCGAGCCTAGGGCTTGCCGATCAGAAGGTCGGCGGCTCGAATCCCCGCGACGGGGTGAGCTCCTGTTGCTCGGTCCCTGCTCCTGCCAACCAAGCAGTTTTGGCCAGTTTACAAGCATCTGTGTGCCCACAGATGCAGCACAGTCACGTCTAGGAAGCCCGAGGCGTTGACTCACGGACTGCGCGCGCTGAGAGTGCATTTAACTCCCAGAGAAACGGACCAGGGTTTGCATAATGAACCTGTTCCTCCGCTGCTTTTTCAAAGGCTTTGGGCACAGGATGCAAAGCCCAGTAGCAAAGCGTAGCTCTTCGGTTGTGTCAAACCAACAAGCCTTAGCACACACCAAAATGTAACTTGACCTTCCTCCAGGGTATACAACACAGCCAGCGGGAAACAGAAGTGGTGCTACAAAGGCTCGCAAGGCGATGACGGGTCCCTTCTGAAGGTAACGGAGTTAATACGGGGAAAGGGCCTGTAGAAATAATTTCCCCCCGGTGGAGCACCAGAGGCTCTTGCCCGCCCTTGGACCCAGGCCTCCTGGAATGTGGCCTAATATTCCCGTGAGCTATAGCTTCCCACTAAACGGCGTAAGGAATGCCAAGGACACTTATTTATTTTGTTGACCTGTGAATAAGTTGTTCATTATTCAACAACAATTAAAGTAAATCTGAAAGAGTGAAGCCTCTTTGTTTCCAATCCCTGTGCAGGTCCAACTGGATCCTTCTGGAACATTCTTGGCCACCAGTTGCTCAGACAAGAGCATTTCCATTATCGACTTCCACTCTGGGGAGTGTGTTGCCAAAATGTTTGGACACTCAGGTTTGTTTTGCTGTGGTGCTGTTGCTGTGGTTTTTTTTGTTTTTTGGTTCAGTTATTTTGCAAGCGCATATCTAGTACATAGTACAGCCTACTCAGCGTGGTGTAGTGGTTAAGAGTGGTGGACTCATAATCTGGTGAACCGGATTCGCTTCCCCGCTCCTCCACATGCAGCTGCTGGGTGACCTTGGGCTAGTCCCACTTCTCTGAAGTCTCTCAGCCCCACTCACCTCACAGGGAGGAAGGGAAAGGAGAATGTGAGCCGCTTGGAGACACCTTCGGGTAGTGATAAAGCGGGATATCAAATCCAAACTCTTTGTAAGAGTTCTGTAGTGGCTTCTCACGAGTAACGAGTCTCAACTCCCTTTCTGTATATTTACAACGGTTTATTGTACAAGTATATACAGTGCAGAGCTCAGAAATCAGTGACCGTCCATGTCACTCTCAGTTTTAGATAAAAATAAAAACTGGGTACTGAAACAAAAGTACTGGGTACTGAAACAAAAAGCCCAGTTTTTCAGTGGCCCATAAAAGTATGCTTTCCGCAGAGTTTAAGTAATAAGTGCAACAGAAAAACCTTAACTTGCCTAAAGCATGCACCAGGAGTTAAAATAAACTTTACTGTTGTTGTTGTTTAGTCGTTTAGTCGTGTCCGACTCTTCGTGACCCCCTGGACCAGACCACGCCAGGCCCTCCTGTCTTCCACTGCCTCCCGCAGTTTGGTCAGACTCATGTTGGTAGCTTTGAGAACACTGTCCAACCATCTCGTCCTCTGTCGTCCCCTTCTCCTTGTGCCCTCCATCTTTCCCAACATCAGGGTCTTTTCCAGGGAGTCTTCTCTTCTCATGAGGTAGCCAAAGTACTGGAGCCTTAACCTCAGGATCTGTCCTTCTAGTGAGCACTCAGGGCTGATTTCTTTAAGAATGGATAGGTTTGATCTTCTTGCAGTCCATGGGACTCTCAAGAGTCTCCTCCAGCACCAGAATTCAAAAGCATCCATTCTTCGGCGATCAGCCTTCTTTATGGTCCAGCTCTCACCTCCGTACATTACTACTGGGAAAACCATAGCTTTAACTATACGGACCTTTGTTGGCAAGGTGATGTCTTTGCTTTTTAAGATGCTGTCTAGGTTTGTCATTGCTTTTCTCCCAAGAAGCAGGCGTCTTCTAATTTCGTGACTGCTGTCACCATCTGCAGTGATCATGGAACCCAAGAAAGTGAAATCTTTACTAGCAGGCACTTAATTGCAAAAGGAAAGTAAGAACTCCCTGCTAGTTCTTTACAGAGACTGTTCACTGAACGCTAATTATCCTTTATCAAAAGATTCACATTCCTATACCCCTAGCCACAAACACTCCCACTCCCACCAACTCCAAAAGCTAGGAGCAACAAACGCTCTGTAGCAGAGCCTTAAATACACCCAGTGACGCCCACGCTTCAGTCAATCAATCACAATCACAAACACCTGTATAACTTAAAGAGGCGGCATTGGTTTTAGACATCAGACCGGCCTAGGTATACTTTTTAATATCCCGGAAGTGGCGCTCTTCTGTAGTGCCCCCAGCAAAAGATCTTCGGCACCCCGAGTCTCCTCCTTCCCTCTTTGCGTTTCCTCCCTCTACACAACTGGGGTGATGGAACTGCGGTGGTTTCCTCCATCCCTGTTCCCCTCTGTAGGTGTTCAGGACCTGAAACATCCCACAGCCCCTCCACCCTGGAGCTCCCTGTCCCCTCGTCACTCCCACAGGAAGTCTTCCCCTCGCTTCTGCGGTCTTGGGAACTTTCACCCTCAGAGAGCCCTAGCACCACCTCGTTGGGTTTCCTGCTGCCCTCCGAGGCTTCCCTGTCACTCTTCTTCTTCTACCCCTGCCTGGTGCCCTCTGCCTGTTTTGGATCCCATTAGCCCCAGACACTACAGTCTGTTTCTTATAAATTGTAGTGATAACTGATTCAACCAAACAATCAATACTGCATTCTTTATCTTCTTCTTTGGCGATCCCTCGTAGCTGAGTAAGATTGTCTTCCATAAACACAGTTTTAACAATGAGTCCGTAAGTGAGTGTGGAGGCCAATTCTGGATAATAATAATAATAATAATAATAATATAATTTATTATCTATACCCCGCCCATCTGGCTGGGTTTCCCCAGCCACTCTGGGCGGCTTTCAACAGAGCATTAAAATACAATAATCTATTAAACATTAAAAGCCTCCCTAAACAGGGCTGCCTTCAGATGTCTTCTATCCACACGTCCTTCCATAGTGGGGACATAGGTCTCTGGGCAGGAGTTGATCACGGTGTGGATTTGCCAAGCGTGCCTTCCTCTTAGCATGTTTCTCCCTTGCGCCCTGAGTTCGAGCGTCTTCAAAGCCCAGGACCCCTTTGGTCAAGGCTGTTCTCCAACTGGAGCGCTCGCAGGCCAGTGTTTCCCAGTTGTCAGTGTTTATACTTCACTAGTAAATTAAGCCCGTAAAGATTACGGGCTCTTGAAGAAAGGCGGCAGCGGGAGGCTCCGCTGGAGGTGTGCGGGCGGCAGCGGCGCGAACGACCCGACGCCAAACGCTTTTCCCTCCGCCGCTAAACACCTCCCGGTTGCCGCGCTTTCCCCTCCCCCGCCAAGGTGCCACAGCGGCTGCTGCAGGTACGGAGGGGGAGAAGCAGCAGCGCGCGGGGAGCGGCCGCCATTGCGGCTGAAGCGGAGAGGTTCGGAGGCTCGCGAAGCGCAAGCGCTTCGCTCGCGCTGCGCTCCAACCTCAGGCTCCTCCTCCTCCTCTCTCTCCTCTCCAATCCGTGTGTCAGTGGAGCGCACGCGCAGTTGCAATTTCCTCTGACACACGGAAAGCTACGGAGGGACATAGGCTCTTTATTATATAGGATTTGTTTAGATTTGCCTTGAGACAGTCTTTAAACGTCTTGTTTAAAGAGCTTAAACCTCTTTATATTGCAGAAGTCGTTACAGGGATGAAATTCACCTTTGACTGCAAACATTTGATCACCGTCTCGGGAGACAGGTGGGCAGCTTGAACTGCGAAAGACGCTTGCGTGAATTAGAAATTTGTCGGCCTGAAAATGGGATCATTTAGAGTGTGTTTTTTGCTCAATCAGCTTTAAGGGAAGAGGACCTCTGGATGGGATTCCCAGATGCGTGTGGCCCTTTCAGATCTAGGCAGGAGAGAGCAGGAAACACACCAGGGATGTGGAACGTTTCACTGATTCCGCCCTCTCCCCTTTCTCCAGTTGCATCTTTATATGGCACCTTAGTCCTGAAATTACCACCAGCATGAAGCAGCACTTGATGGACCTGGAGCAAGTTCAGCCGCAGAGGAAAGCCAGGGAGCCAGTGTGGCCTCATCAGGTCAGGTACTGGAACAGCTGCGGTCTTGGGGTGACGCTCTCTGCTCCCAGCAGGGAGACTGGGGCGACTCTGTCGCTCTCGAGTACTGAAAGGGGTCCCTCTAACTCTTCCTTTCCTCCAGGAGGGAGCCCTACATTGCTCTGCCAAGCGAAAGGACTCCCTGTGGGACCGAACACCTGACGGACTATGACACGGAGGAGGAGAGGGAAGAGGAAGACGCTGCTCTTCTGACGCCCCCCAAAGCTGTCATTGATCCAGGTATGGAGGCACAAGACACTTCCCAGGGCAGCTGGAAGGGAGTGTGTCCAGGGGGTGCGTGTGATTTGGTGAGAAACCACAGCAAACCCATCATAGAATCCTAGAGTTGGAAGAGACCCCAAGGGCCATCCAGTCCAACCCCCTGCCAAGCAGGAAACACCATCCAAGCATTCCTGACAGATGGCTGTCAAGCCTCTGCTTAAAGACCTCCAAAGAAGGAGACTCCACCACACTCCTTGGCAGCAAATTCCACTGTCAAACAGCTCTTACTGTCAGGAAGTTCTTCCTAATGTTTAGGTGGAATCTTCTTTCTTGTAGTTTGGATCCATTGCTCCGTGTCCTCTTCTCAGGAGCAGCAGAAAACAATTGGGAAACTGCATCCTGCTTCAGGACAGGCCCAGCTGGAGACCCTGGTGACTGTGGTTTTGTAAAGGCCCTTTTGTCCTCTCTGTCTCCCCTGCCCCCTATAAAATTTCCAGTAATAGTCATACCTCGGGTTGCACTCGCTGCGGGTTGCACGTTTTCGGGATACGGACGCGCCGAACCTGGAAGTACCGGAACGGGTTACTTCCAGGTTTCGGTAGTTGTGCATGCGCAGAAGCACTAAATCGCGCTTTGCGCAGAAGCACCAAATTGCGTCACCCGCAGACGCAGCGGCACGGGTTGCGAACGCGCCTCCCACACAGATCGCGTTCGCAACCCGAGTGTCCACTGTATTTTGTTGGGATGCAAAGCTTGGTGGGGGACGACCGCAGATCGTAAGAAGAGACTTGCTGGATGAGGCCGATCTAGTCCAGCATCCTGTTCTCACAGGGGCCAGCCAGATGCCCCAATGCGAAATGCCGAAGCAGGACACAAACACAAGAGCGCTCTCTTTAAGTTTCCAGCGACTGAAACATTAGAAAGAACTTCCTGACAGTAAGAGCTGTTTGACAGTGGAATTTGCTGCCAAGGAGTGTGGTGGAGTCTCCTTCTTTGGAGGTCTTTAAGCAGAGGCTTGACAGCCACCTGTCAGGAATGCTTGGATGGTGTTTCCTGCTTGGCAGGGGGTTGGACTGGATGGCCCTTGGGGTCTCTTCCAACTCTAGGATTCTATGACTGGTATTCAGAAACATTGCTGAGGATCTGTACTCTGCTTTACTTTGAAAAGCAAACCCCCTCTTATTTCTACTTGCTTTGGTTTCTGAGAGTTGGTAGATAAAGTTTCCACAGGAGTTCTGCTTTTCAGTATTTTCTCAATTGCTCTGTGTTAAATGCAAAGGGGGGTTTCTTGTTCCTATATGTGCCTTGTATGAACAGTTTCAACTCTGCTGTCACACTGCTCACCCCAATCTCCCTCCCCTGTTGCTCTCTCCAGCTCCTGCCTGCGTCCTCACCAACAGTAAACTACCCATGTGGGCAAAAAGGCTGGTATGTAATGTGCTCTTACAAAAAAGGTATTTTTTATATATGGATTAATTCAGCCGTTGCCAACCTTCCACGTATTTTGGACCACAACTCCCCTCAGCCCTGGCCGACGCAGCTGACTGGGGCTGATGGGAGTTGTAATCCAAAGCAGCTGGAGGGCACCAGGTTAACCATGGCTGGATTATGAGGCGTAGAATCCCGGGAATCAACGTTCTTCCTGTTATAATTAATTTCCTATATCTTGCCCAGGGCATCTAACAACCAAGGTGCAGCATTAAAAAGAAACGTAAAATCACAGTACAAAGTACAGCAGGCAAGTCGGCATTAAATCATACAAATGGTGCCACTCGTATTATGCTCCAAAGGTCTTCAATTGCCATCTGATAACGGGGAGGACCATCTGACCTCAGGAGGGAGGGACTGCCATAGCTGGAGGGCCACCACTGAGAAGGCCCTGTCTCAGCACTGAGGGTGCCAAAAACTTGGCCTCTCCTGCAGATCTCCAAGCAAGTGTTGGCTGATACTGCAGAAAGTGCCCCTTTGGTCCTGAGCCAGGCCATGGCAAAGAATAATGAAATAGGTGGTGTTGTCAGGGGTGGATTTGCTCCACTTCTTGGACCAGGCTGCAGATCAGGGCAAAGGACGATGCCAGGTTTGCATGACCCACAAAGCCAAACCTTGGCTTAGCTTCTGCCCCGTGCCAACCTGAAAAAGCTTCCATCCCCTCCCTCCTCCGGAGATGTGGGGTGGCTTAGCGTAGTGTCCGAATGTGGCCACCGCCAACGACTTCACCCATGGTTAAGAGACGACAGGGTTCTCTCACCATCCGGGTTAGCATTAACTGCAGTTATTTTGCATGCTTAACCACAGGCAGCAGAAACTGCTGCTCCAAAAATAAAAGGATCTCCAGTCCTCCAGCTTTGACAGTTAAGCAGTTGGGTGCATTGTTGGTGCAAGTTTTGCTTGGCTAGGATGAAAATGAGAACCGATCTTGCTGGGTCCTGCAGAGAGGCAAATGGTCCTCTTCAATGTGTTGATAATCAAATGGGGGGGGGGGCTTCTACTGTGATCTTTGGGTCTCCAAATGTTCTGCAAATCGAGGCAGAGGAGGCAAGTGAAGTATTTGAACCAGGCAGAGGGCCTTCTTGGTAGTGGCGCCCGCCCTGTGGAACACCCTCCCGTCAGATGTCAAGGAAATAAACAACTATCCGACTTTTAGAAGACATCTGAAGGCAGCCCTCTTTAGGGAAGGTTTTAACGTTTGATGTTTCATCATGTTTTTAATATTCTGTTGGGAGCCGCCCAGAGTGGCTAGGGAGGCCCGGCCAGATGGGTGGGGTAGAAATGATAAATTATTATTATTATTGTAGGTTGGGGTGGGTTACAAAACACCAACTGCTAGCCATCAACCCATCCATGATTAGTTCTCTGGCTTGGTGATTTTTAACCCAACACATGAGTGGCATGAAAAACATCCCCCCAACACGCACACCCTTGCTCTCAACTTTCCTCTCTCTAGCTCGGAGAGGCAGATAATGCAGACACCGGCGCCTTCAACTCCAGCATGAGTTATCAGCCGCAAGGGCGATGGGCAGAACGTGCCACCAAAGAGCCCATTAAGACCATGCTGGATGCAGACCTGAGTTACTTCACCCCAATTAAAAACAGCAGCCTGCATGACAGTGAGCTGGAACCGCAGAATCTGAATCGGCTGCTCTCGGAGGTGAGAAAAGTTTACTTGGTGCAAGGGCTTAACTTTTCTGTCCACCTGCACCCCCACAGACCCCATGTCCTTTGAGTCCAGGGATAGAAGCCCAGGGACAAGCCTAGGGACTAATTTTCAGGGGTGGTACTTGTTCCTGGAGCATGCTTTCCGTGTGGGTAGAGTTCCTCTCCTTTCACCAATGAGCCCCCACCCACCCGGGAAGCAGGGAGAAAGATTTCCCTTTTGGGCTGTACTTTGGATGTGCTTCCGTGGCTCTTGCTTCTTTCGGGCAGAGCTTGCACTAGGAGGCTTGGGGCTTTTTGCAGCAGAACCTGCATCTGCTCCCCAGCTTTTAACAGCGCGCAAACCAACCAATCAAGGCAGGTGCTCTCTTACAAAACCTGGTTATTGGAGGCTGCAGCTGCCTTGGGTTTCCTCAAGGGGGCAAGCAGATTTTCCAGTTAGCCATTGTGATTATAATTTTTTTAGTTTGATTGAACCGGGAGTCGAGCCATCAATGAGAGCTTTCATGCTCCTTTAAACTCACCGTATTTTTCGCTCCATAAGACGCACCTGAACATAAGACGCACCTAGTTTTTAGAGGAGGAAAGGGGGAAAGCCCTGCTTTTTTGAGGATCAGCTCAAAGTGGTGCAGTTGTGTGTTTTTTTTGCAAAGGGAAAAGCCCTGCTTTTTTGAGGATCAGTTGAAAGTGGTGCAGCTTCTTTTTCAAAGAGGAAAAGCCCCGTTTTTATGGGGTTCAACTCACAGTTTGCAGCTTCTAGTCCTACAGGAAAGGGAGCCATTTCTACAGTTTCCAGTCAGATAATCTAATCAGCCAGTCACATGTCGCTGGGGAAACAAACAGCCTCCCTCTGCATTCAACAAGGGAGGCCTGGGCAAGGGGGCGGGGCTGGAAAGGGAGCCTTATCTCTCTCCCCGATTGCTTGCTAAACAGCTGTTCAGCGGCTTCCTTTCAACACCCTCTTCTCTCTTTGTAAGAAAAAGAGCACAATCTGCTTTTGGCCCCTGGGCAATTTGGCTCCAGGGACCACGCATTCGCTCCATAAGACGCACAGACATTTCCCCTTACTTTTTAGGAGGAAAAAAGTGCGTCTTATGGTGCGAAAAATGCGGTATTTTGGAACTACTCTGCAGCTCTTGAATATTCTGGCTCCAGAACATTTCTTACTTCCATCTTTTCTGCTGTCTGTCTTTGAATCCTCTTAAAACGTTGGAAGGGAGAGTCACAGAGACTAATTCCCATTTTTGGGAGGGGGAAAGGTCACAGACTATTTTTGGTTCTCCCTCCAGGCCAAGGACTACCCCAGCAACATTATTGAAGATTTCCAGCAGCCAGCTCTGTCCTCTGATGACGAGGCGAAAGAAGAGCTTGAAATCAGTGGGGACAGCCTGGGCCCCGAACAGACTGGCAGCAAGACCCCTGAGGGCGAAAGGTCAGTCCTCGCTTGGACGCCCAGGGCTGCAGAACCTGGCCTGGGAGGAACTGCCCTGGAAGTCTGCAGGCTTACCGTCGAGTAAATGCGCTTAGGGTAGAGCCGCAGGACTTACAGGGGGGGGGAGAGCCTGATCTGGTTTGGATTTGGCTGGAGACATCTCAAGGGCACACCCCGTTCTGCTGACCTCTGGCTCCCTCTGCCCTTGAAGTTTTGAAAGAAGCTTGAACGGATGAATGAATGCTTTTCTCTCCACCCCCCCAAGAATCACTGGCCCTTTTTCCCTTTCTTTAAAGGAGCTACATGAAGGAGCTGCTCCTTCAGCCGGCTTACCAGAAGGAAGCGGCAAATACCAAGGAGAAGCTGCCAGACAAAATCTGCTCTGTGACTTCCTTAGATTCAGAGGTCTCTGCTTTCAGCCACCAGCAGGAAGGTAGCCTGAAAGACGACTCCTGCTCACATCTGGGGTGTTTTTTGGTGCTTGACCTGCAGAAGGACTCTCACCGCTCGGTTGGCCATGGTGCCCCCACCCCTGCCCAATTAGTGCCAATTTCCAGTGCCCAAGGAAGCAGGAAGACCCGGCCCTTGAACCCCCAAGTGCGTGTGAGGGGGGAGCTGCCTGCTGTGCCCAGGAAGAGGTGGTGGGTATGCAGCCTGCCTCAGCCTCCGTCCGCACCCTACAAATTGGGCTGGTAGAGGGGCAGCAGGAAGGGAATTTGCTGTCACGGTTGCCACAGCCCACCCCAAAGAAAGATCCTGCATGAAAGGCAGCAGGTGAGGAAAAAGGGACTTCCAGCCACAGGATGAGACCTTCCCCCATCCTCTATAAGTCAAAGTTCATTCATGTGCCAGATCATCCAGGAAATTTGGGTGGGAGAAGAAGCCAGGACTTGGCCCAGAATCCAGAAGGGCTTTGTAGTCTGCAGACTGAGCTCTCCTCTGAGCTTTTTCTTTCTTTCCTTCCCCCCGGCCCTGGCTTTGTACAACGTGCCAATTGGACGCTGTAGTTTCAGAGGCAGACGCGGAAATGACCGACGTAGAGGAGAGCTTCCAGCAGACCAGCTCTTTGCCCCAAACCCCCGAGCAAGAGAAATACCTCCGGAATCACTTTGAGACGCTGGCTGATGCCCAGACTGAAGGTAAGGCGGGAGCTGCGGCAGTGAGCCCAACGGCACAGCGGCTGTGCTCTTCCCATAAGCAAGAACCCCTTGCCTAATGGGCACAGCCGGAGGGGCAATTTTTCAGGGTGCTGTTCTTTCGATTCACCAACTAAGTAACAAACCCTTTGGCAGGCGATTGGCACTTGGACGGCAGATTAGAGGTCATTTGCCTTGGGTGTGTTTGTCAGTACAGTGGTACCTCGGGTTAAGAACTTAATTCGTTCTGGAGGTCTGTTCTTAACCTGAAACTGTTCTCAACCTGAGGTACCACTTAATAATAATAATTATAATTATAATTTTATTATCTATACCCTGCCCATCTGGCTGGGTTTCCCCAGCCACTCTGGGCGGCTTCCAACAAAACACTAAAATGCAATAATCAAACATTAAAAGCTTCCCTAAACTTTAGCTAATGGGGCCTCCTGCTGCCGCCGCCACACAATTTCTGTTCTCATCCTGAAGCAAAGTTCTTAACCTGAGGTAATATTTCTGGGTTAGCGGAGTCTGTAACCCAAAGCGCCTGTAACCCGAGGTACCACTGTATTCACTTATCACTTATCAAACCTTTATTAGGCATTTTACAAATAAAACCACAAGAGATAAAATCACATACAAGAGCCTTAAAATATATACAAGGAAGCAACAGTTGAGTACATAGGCTAGTTGTATGTATGTATATATAAAATCTGGAATTTCTTCCTGTTAAACTACTCCTTGGGACACTGCTGCCAAAAACTCGGCTACCCCCGCAGTCACCCTTTGGTCAATGTCAGACAGAATCCAACACTTCCACCATGCAGAGGTTGCAAACCACCCAGGAGGGAGGACAGCACACGTTCACGCAGCATACTGTGCAGTGGACAATGAAAGAGAATATGCTCTACAGCAGGGGTGTCAAACTCAAATTCATCGGGGGCCGCATCAGCAGTTAGGTCACCCTCAAAGGGCCGGTTGTATCTGTAGGACTATGTGTCCACTCTTTATTATCATAAAATACGTTAGTCAAAACGCGATTTCCCATAGGAATGCATTAAAAACGGATTAATGCGCTCCTATGGGAAGAGAAATCGGGGGTCACTTACCTTTTTGATGAGGACGGCCAGGCTCCCGCAGCTCTCCTTTGCTTGCAGGCGGCTCTGGGGGGTGCTTGCCACCCCAGCACGCAGAAAAAAGCCCCGAAAATGCGAAAAAAGCGCAAAAACCGACGGGGGGGAAAACGCGCCAAAAGCGGCTATGGAGCCGCCTGCCTCCAGCCATGGCGAGCGGGGGGGAAACCGCCGCCACGGCAAGCATAAAAAAGCCCCGAAAACCCGGAAAAAACGCAAAAACCGACGGGGGGAAAAACGCGCCAAAAGCGGCTACGGAGCCGCCTGCCTCCAGCCATGGCGAGCGGGGGGGAAACCGCCGCCACGGCAAGCATAAAAAAGCCCCGAAAACCCGGAAAAAATGCAAAAACCGACGGGGAAAAAAACGCGCCAAAAGCGGCTACGGAGCCGCCTGCCTCCAGCCATGGCAAGCGGGGGGGAAACCGCCGCCATGGCGGGCGGAAAAGAGGGAAAACCCCCCGAAAAAAGCCCGAAAAAGCAGCTGCGGGGCTGCAGCGAAGCCGCCTGCCTCCAGCCATGTAGCCGTGTAGTGGCGGCTACACGGGCCACATGACGAGGTCTGGCGGGCCGGATTCGGCCCGCGGGCCTTGTGTTTGACACCCGTGCTCTACAGTATCCGGGACATTCAGGGAACATCTGCAGTATCTCTTGTTTCTGGGAATGTATTCACTTTTCAGCTACTGCTGGTTGGTGATATTATGAGCTGTGTTTCTCTCCCACCTTTTCCTCCAAGGAGCTGAAGGTGGGGCACATGGTTCTCCCTCTCCTCATTTAATCCTCGCAACAACCCTGTGAGGTAGGCTGGGCTGAGAGGCAGTGACTGGTCCAAGGCCACCCACTGAGCTTCATGGCCGGGTGGCGATTTGAACCCTGGTCTCCCCTTTTTGATGCAGAAAAGTTTGATGGCTGCCTAAAGGATCTGAAGGCCCCTGAGGAGGAAGAGGAGGAGGCTGCCTTATTCCAGAACCCTCGCCTGAGCATATCGACCCGATTTCTCTCCAGCTGCCAGAAAAATAGCAGGTTGGCAGATATATATCTATATTTTAAACTCTCCATGCCTGAAAGAGCAATCTGAACGGTTGTGTTCCTTTCACACAGGTTTGCAGCTGCCTTTCTTCCGAGGATCCGACAGCACACTCAGGCCGCTGCTGCTGCTGCAGACCAACTGGCGGAGGAGAGCCTGCTATCCGGCGAGCACAAGAAACCAGAGGCAAGTTGGCCGCCTGAGTCGAGGATGAGCCGCTGGGCTCCGCTGTTTCCTTTTGCATCTTGGCAGACGTCTTGTCTCCAAGCCCGTCTGTGACGATTGGGCACAGCCACCACACAGGGGCAGCGGAACAGGCGCTCTGCAGGCAGAAGGGAATTTCCAGTTAAAAGATCTCTGGTAGCCACAATGGAAAATAATAATAATAATAATTTTATTATTTATACCCCAGCCACTCTGGGCAGCTTCCCACAAAAGATTAAAAATACATTAAAACATCAGTCATTAAAAACTTCCCTAAACAGGGCTGCCTTTAGATGTCTTCTAAAAGTGAAGATAGTTGTTTATTTCCTTGGCATCTGATGGAGGGGCGCTCCACAAGGCAGGTGCCAACACCGAGAAGGCCCTCTGCCTGGTTCCCTGTAACCTCCCTTCTCGCAGGGAGGGAAGCACCAGAAGGTCCTCGGAGCTGGACCTCAGTGTCCGGACAGAACGGTGGGGGTGGAGATGCTCCTTCAGGTCTACTGGGCCTTTGAGGCCGTTTAGGGCTTTCAAGGTCAGCACCAACACTTTGAATTGTGCTCGGAAACGTACTGGGAGCCAATGTAGGTCTTTCAAGACTGGTGTTAGGTGGTCTCGGCAGCCGCTCCCAGTCTATCTGCCGTATTCTGTATTAGTTGCAGTTTCCGGGTCACCTTCAAAGGTAGCCCCATGTAGAGCGCATTGCAGTAGTCCAAGCGGGAGATAACCAGAGCATGCACCACTCTGGTGAGACAGTCTGTGGGCAGGTAGGGTCTCATCTTGCATACCAGATGGAGCTGGTAGACAGCCGCCCTGGACACAGAATTAACCTGCGCCTCCGTGGACAGGTGTGAGTCCAGAATGACTCCCAGGCTGCGCACCTGGTCCTTCAGGGGCACAGTTACCCCATTCAGGACCAGGGAGTCCCCACAAGGCTGTCATCTAGGCAAATCGACGTCCTCAAAGGCAGCTTCCTGTGCCCAGTTCGGCAATGTTAATAAGGCTTTTCTTTGACCCCTCCACATTTGCAAACCTAAATGACTTGAAAGCCGTTTAACTGGAGCATAATCCCCGCATTTATTGGGAGTTGCCCGTAATCATTTAGTGTGTGTGAAATTCCCAAGGCATTCCTTGTTACACTAATGCAGCTGCGCTGGCTGTGGCTGATGGGAGTTGTAGTCTAGATCCTCCAGAGGTTACCGGATTGGCAAATGCTGCTCTGGCATCTCTATAACCTGCTGAAATACCCAAACTCTTGAGCCTCAGAGTCGATGCATGTGAAATGGTGGCCAGGTATTTTGCAGGCAAGCAAGGGACCGAGACCTTGGGGTTTGGACATCGGCAATGCTTTGAAACGTGCAGGATTCGGTTTCTAACAGTCTATAATGTAACTGCTTTAGAAACTTTCTGAAGAAACCGACTGTGAGCCGAAGGAAAAGTTTGACGCCAGAACGTTCAGCGCCTCAGGTAGGAAACTTTCTGGAATGTTGCGTTTGCAGCAGGTTTGTCATATAGCAGAGGCGGAAACTCTTACTGTTCCCCGTTGTGGAGAAACATTCGCTGCTGCAGGGTGTGGATTTGACTCTGTCACTGGGTAGGATGGATTTCCAGAAATGCCACTTGATACAATCAGTTCTCGTTCTTCTGATACCTTTGAAACTGAAGAATGCTGTTGGGTGCATTCCCCTCTTCCCCTTCTGGGAAGGCTCCAAATGTGGAAATCTCTCTCCCCCCCCCCCCTTTGTTCTTAGAATCACAGGTCCTGGTCAAAAACTTTGAAATAAACCTGCAGTCTGTGTGCACCAAGTTTCAAGAGACTTTGCAGCTTTACGATAAGGTAAGATATAGGGTGGCGCTGTGGGTTCAACCACAGAATGTAGGGCTTGCTGATCAGAAGGTCGGCGGTTCAAATCCCTGCGACGGGGTGAGCTCCCATTGTTTGGTCCCAGCTCCTGCCCACCTAGCAGTTCAAAAGCACGTCAAAGTGCAAGTAGATAAATAGGTACCGCTCTGGCAGGAAGGTAAACGGCGTTTCCGTGCGCTGCTCTGGTTCGCCAGAAGCGGCTTAGTCCTGCTGGCCACATGACCCGGAAGCTGTACGCCGGCTCCCTCGGCCAATAAAGCAAGATGAGCGCCACAACCCCAGAGTCGGTCACAACTGGACCTAATGGTCAGGGGTCCCTTTACCTTTACCTTTTTAAGATATAGGAAAAGGCAGCAACGTAAGAACTTTAAAAAAAAAAAAATCTTCTCAATCAACATATTTTTTTTTTTTTGGTCATCAGATTATCCTGTCAGATGTCTAGGAGATGGTTTATATTGGGCCATGGGGTACTACTGTGGCAGTGTGGGTCCCTGGCATCCTTGCCACAGCCCAGTTTGGGTCACGGGTGCGAATCCTGGGTGTGAAAGCGTTCTTCCTTTTGCTGCGCAGGTGACATCCTGCAGCAACTCCACCGAGGAGGAGCTTCTCCACATAAAGACCCAGCTGGCTAGCACTTTCTCCTGGATGAAAAGGGAGCTGGACTCCCGTGCTATCAAGAACAGCGCGGACGTGGCAACGGCCACCGACAGCCCGTCGCCCTGGCTGAAGCGCCTTCAGGACAGCGAGACCCGCTCTCTCTTGAAGCATTACTCCGACTCGCTGTTGAACATGGTCCAGAAGAAGCTGGAGGAAACCCACAAGGCGGATGCCTCCTGAATCGCCCCAGGCAAGGGATACATCTGCCCCGCCACCCAAACAAACTTTATTGCAGCGCTGAGCTCAAGAGAACGTGCCCATTAATTTCCGTGTGACTCCTGAGGAGTTAACAGCAGTCAAGAAGGGAACGGATTAGTGTTTATAACTCTAGTCTCTATTTCCTGTGCATCCCCCCCCATTCCCCCCCCCCGGAAGCAAATACTGACAAGTTGTTGTTTTTAGCTTTTCCCAGAGACCTCTTACGAAAAACGTTCTTTATAAGAATGAGGGAAGTAGGAGGAGAAGCAGGTGTCGTAAGTTCTTATGGGTGCTCGGATATTCCTCCACGGTGCTTTCATGCCTGTGGATGTGAGTGCTTTGCACCTGCAGTTCTTAAACGTTTGCTGTTTTTTTCTTGGTTTTGAGAATTAATAAAATTGTATTAGATTTTGAAAAGAACGTGTGTGTGTGTCTGTGTGTGTGTGTGTTGATTGGGTAGGACCCATTGCCGAGTGAGCAGACTTCCTCTCATCCCCCTTCATGCTTCCCGGATCTATCCCAAACCCTGTAGAAGAGATTTCTGGGGGCACATAGAGAGTTGCGGGGGGGGGGGAAACCCTGGAGAGCTGCTGGTAGTTAGTGTCAACAGCACGGAGCTTGATGGAGCCATGGTCTGACTTGGTAGCTTTCTACATTCCTAGCAGCTGACTAGGGCTCGGGGGAAGGGTATGATCCTATGCTTCCTACCATGAAAAGAGCTTTGGCGTGCTGCAGGAGGGCTCTTCCATGTTCTTGAGACCTACCGTTGAAAGGAAAACATTTATTTCTTTTATTTCATAGAATCATAGAATCCTAGAGTTGGAAGAGACCCCAAGGGCCATCCAGTCCAACCCCCTGCCAAGCAGGAAACACCATCAAAGCATTCCTGACAGGTGGCTGTCAAGCCTCTGCTTAGGGACCTCCAAAGAAGGAGACTCCACCACACTCCTTGGCAGCAAATTCCACTGTCGAACAGCTCTTACTGTCAGGAAGCTCTTCCTAATGTTGAGGTGGAATCTTCTTTCTTGTAGTTTGAATCCATTGCTCCGTGTCCTCTTCTCTGGAGCAGCAGAAAACAACCTTTCTCCCTCCTCTATATGACATCCTTTTATATATTTGAACATGGCTATCATATCACCCCTTAACCTTCTCTTCTCCAGGCTAAACATACCCAGCTCCCTAAGCCGTTCCTCATAAGGCATCGTTTCCAGGCCTTGGACCATTTTGGTTGCCCTCTTCCAGACACGTTCCAGCTTGTCAGTATCCTTCCTGAACTGTGGTGCCCAGAATTGGACACAGTATTCCAGGTGGGGTTTGACCAGAGCGGAATACAGTGGTACTATTCCTTCCCTTGATCTAGATGCTATACTCCTATTGATGCAGCCCAGAATTGCATTGGCTTTTTTAGCTGCTGCATCACACTGTTGACTCAGGTCAAGTTTATGGTCTACCAAGACTCCTAGATCCTTTTCACATGTACTGCTCTTTTCAAATGTACTTATTTATTTCCGTTACCTCTTAAAACATATAAAAGCAGCTTACAACAAACATACATAAATCTATACAGTAAAGAAGTACTGTATTAAAAATTAAGATCGGACATCAATTCACTATTGAGGTACAAGGTATTCTCAACTGCCTGCGTAAGCCAGCTGGAATAGAAAAGTTTTCAGCAAGCATTTAAAAGTCAAAACGGAAGGCTCCTGCTGAATCTCTGGTGGCAGAGAGTTCCACAGGACTGGGCCCATGACACTGAAGTCTTGGTTCCTTCTTGATGTCAAACGAGCCTCTCCAACTCGAGGAATGACCAGTTATGGTCCTGCAGACGATCTCTGTGATTGAGCTGGGATATAAGGGTTCAGGCAATTCCCCCAGTTAGGGTTGACCGAAGTTGTTCGGGGCTTTGTAAATTAATACAAGGCTCTTGAACCTAACTCGGTAGTGGATGGAAATATGGAATAGTTATGGAATAAATACGGAAATGGGAGGCGTGAGGGATGGAATGGAATCTCCTGGAAGATGTCTGGAACCCTGATCAGGAGCACTTCCCATGGCAACTTTCTGCAGCAACTCCCGATTAGCGATACAGTAAAGGTAAGACCTCGGTTGAACTCTTTGGCATGGTTTGTTAATCAAAACCCGAGAGAGAGAGTTGGCTGCATAAAATCAAACTGCTCAGAAAGCTGTCCATGGAAACAGGTTTATTCAAATCTGAGGGAGACATGGAAATGTGGCTCTGTTTGAAAGGAGAGATTTGTTTGCTTGCGAGCATCCGGGCCAAGGGCTGGGAAAACCCACCGAGAACAGGCTGCCCAAACAACCTTGCTCACAAAGTGGGCCTTTTCTGCGGTGGAAAGGAAGGTCTTTCTCGCCCAGCCTTTGCCAACCGGGTGCACTCCTCAGAACACACCAGTGACGGGCAAAGATCTAGCAGTGGTGTGTTGCATTAGTGTGCAAAGGTTACTTTTTTAAAACGTGCCCAATTTTTTTCGGTCATTAAATTCTAGGCCAACTGATGGTGTTTTAGTGGTGAACGGGTTGGCTTGTTTCGGCGTCCAGTTTGAGCGTTGCTGCCATCGAGTATCGGGTGAATGCCCAGGTTCCTGCAGCTGTCCTGTTCAAAGAGACAAGCTGGCTAACCGTCCTCAGCTCTTCCCTCTATGGTGAAGTGCAGGATTTGCATAGAGAGGATGGAGATCTCTTGTTGCCTTTGCAGTTAGGAGCACAAAGTATGCAAAGGAGCTGGAATTCGGTTCTCATTCAGAACGGGCACACACACACCTGCCCCACAACACTAATTCAAATCGTGAGATATCCAGTGTCGCTCTTTTAAACAGCCCAGGCTCTTTCGCACTCGTCTCCAGAATCACAACCTTCACTGGAATTTGGCGGAGATTTTGTATTTGGCTTGGCCAGTGGACCAGAAGGTGAGTGGTATGACTTCTGGGTGCCTGTTTCCGCTTTTGCTGGAAGGTAGGTGAAGGACTCGGGTGGCGCTGTGAGTTAAACCAGAGCCTAGGGCAGTGATGGCTAACCTTGACACTCCAGATGTTTTGGGACTACAACCCATCATCCCTGACCACTGGTCCTGTTAGCTAGGGATGATGGGAGTTGTAGTTCCAAAACATCTGGAGTGTCAAGGTTAGCCATCACTGACCTAGGGTTTGCTGATCAGAAGGTCGGTGGTTCGAATCCCTGCGACAGGGTAAGCTCCTGTTGCTCAGTCACAGCTTCTGCCAACCTAGCAGTTTGAAAGCACGTCAAAAGTGCAAGTAGATAAACAGGTACAGCTCCAGCGGGAAGGTATACGGTGTTTCCGTGCATGGCTCTGGTTTGCCAGAAGCGGCTTTGTCATGCTGGCCACATGACCCAGAAGCTGTACACCGGTTCCCTCGGCCAGTAAAGCGAGATGAGCGCGCAACCCCAGAGTCGGTCATGACTGGACCTAATGGTCAGGGGTCCCTTTACCTTTTAGGTGAGTGTTTGGATGAGTAACTGGGATTGTATCCTCTGATCTGGAAAGGAAGCAGAGCCGGCGAGAAGTGGGTTGGTTCACATATCTTAGGGTACTGAAGAACGTGTCTCCTTCAAAACATTTTAAACCAAACTTCTGTTTTCTATCAGGAAGCTTAAAAGCCTGGTAAAAAGTGAGGGTTCTACAGAATCTTGAGAGCGAGTTGTTTTGACTAATTGCATTTATCTCCCCCGGTGCTCAAGGTGGTTCAGTTTCAGGACCTTTATTGGCATATATAAAACAACAACATCTTTATATTACATACAGTAAAAGGAAAACTTCCTCAGCCTATTATGTAGACCAAGCTCCCCCAGTTTTAACTTCGAAGATTCTGGACAAAAACTGTACCAGGGCTCTGGTGGATGATGGAGATAATAATAATAATAATAATAATAATTTATTATTTATACCCCGCCCATCTGGCTGGGTCTCCCCAGCCACTCTGGGCGGCTTCCAAAAGAACATTAAAATACAATAATCTATTAAACATTAAAAGCCTCCCTAAACAGGGCTGCCTTCAGATGTCTTCTAAAGGTCTGATAGTTGTTGTTCTCTTTGACATCTGAAGGGAGGGCATTCCACAGGGCGGGCGCCACTACCGAGAAGGCCCTCTGCCTGGTTCCCTGTAACTTGGCTTCTCGTGGTGAGGGAACCGCCAGAAGGCCCTCGGCACTGGACCTCAGTGTCCGGGCTGAACGATGGGGGTGGAGACGCTCCTTCAGGTCTACTGGACCGAAGCCATTTAGGGCTTTAAAGGTCAGCACCAACACTTTGAATTGTGCTCGGAAACGTACTGGGAGCCAATGTAGGTCTTTTAAGACCGGTGTTATGTGGTCTCGGCGGCTGCTCCCAGTCACCAGTCTAGCTGCCGCATTCTGGATTAGTTGTAGTTTCCGGGTCACCTTCAAAGGTAGCCCCACGTAGAGCGCATTGCAGTAATCCAAGCGAGAGATAACTAGAGCATGCACCACTCTGGCGAGACAGTCCGCGGGCAGGTAGGGTCTCAGCCTGCGTACCAGATGGAGCTGGTAGACTGCTGCCCTGGATACAGAATTAACCTGTGCCTCCATGGACAACTGTGAGTCCAGAATGACTCCCAGGCTGCGCACCTGGTCCTTCAGGGGCACAGTTACCCCATTCAGGACCAGGGAGTCCTCCACACCTGCCCGCCTCCTGTCCCCCAAAAACAGTACTTCTGTCTTGAGACGTCTCTCAAAAGAAACTGCACCTTGCGTTGATTATTAGGTAGAGCCTCAAGCCATGGAAAGGACGTTATAAGGTCAGCACGAAAGGTGCTAAAGAGAGGGCAGTCCAGAATTACGTGGTCTAGAGAATCGGGCACATTCTGGCCACACATGCAGAGTCTGTTCTGATAAGGAATGCCTCTAAGTCTTCCAGACATCACGGAGGACGGGAAGGCATTCAGATGAGCCAACATGAATACTCTGCGGTGTAAGGGAGTCACTAAGTTATAGAAGTAATTGGGCATCGTTCCATGATGGGGTTGTAACCCCAGATAAGCAGGGGAACATACCGGGGGCCGAAAGGGATGAAGTTTTTGGTATTCATTATCTAACAACCTCTGCTTGATTAGTGCAAAAATGCGGGGTTCATCATATGGAAGGAGGGAATCCATTGTAAAGCCTATTTGTCTAAGTTTAAGAGAGATGGCAGAAAACCAGATAAAATTGTGTTTATCCTTTAATAAAAAAGTTAATAAATCTTCTGGCTCTGTATTGAAGTGAATTTTCAACCAGAATTTAAAGGTAATAATCCAACCCCTTGTTTCTAAGAGATGCATACCCAGCTCTGCACATATAGCTAGGTAAGGGACACAATTTGGAACTCCAAGGATTTGCCGTAGGAAAGCTGCCTGGACATCAAGGTGGTATATATGTGGTCCTCACGCTCCTCGTTTAATCCCCACTACAGCCCTGTGAGGTAGGCTAGGCTAAGAGGCAGTGACTGGCCCCCAAGGTCATCCAGTGAGCTTCATGGCCGAGTAGGGATTTGAACCCCAGTCTCTCAGGTTCTCACTGGCACTCCAGATTCATTAACTTGGAGGAAAAGGATATGTTTGCCTGCAGGTAGCATTAATCTTTCTGATTTCTGGCTCCGGAAGAACGTTCAGTGTTAGGTTTGGAAATTTATGAGCCAAGTTTAAAAAAAAATTATTATTATTCCATTTGTATACTGCCCTATACCCGCAGGTCTCAGGGTGGTTACGACATAAAATCACAATTTTGCAAGATGGAAGCAAGGGCTATGGGTTAGAGCAGTAAGAATTGGTATTGTTTGATTCCAGATCAGTTTTGTGAGAAATGGTCTCTTCTCTTTGGTTTTGTGGTCTTTTCCCTCGAATCCCCATATTTCGCTGAAGTGCCACAGTACCGCCGGGGAATCGCAAGCCCACGGTTGCGCTGGCCATGCCTAAATCGTTCCTGGTAAAGCGGCGAGTCTCGACGCGGCCGGCATCCCGGGATTGGGGAGAGCTCTCTGACCAACTCCGCGGAGACTTGTACATCCCAGGTAGGTGTGCTAATTTTTTTTAGCATTGACTTCAGCATGAAAGTAGAAAAGGAAAGAAAAAGACCTAAGGAGAGAGAAAGCTGAAGAGGAAGAGAGAGAAGAAAAGATTAAAGAAACATAACGAAAGATAAAAGGACTCTGACTCTGTTCTGCAGTCAAATACAGTATTCACTCATTAAGATCCAACCATTCAACCCTCTATAATCCAGTATTTTGTCAATCTTCAACTGCAGATATTGCAAGTTCCTTTTCTCTTTCATCCAAAATGCCCATGGCGTCACAAAGAGTCAGACACGACTAAACGACTAAACAACAACAAATAGGAATCTCAAGCCATTTGCACATCACAAAATATGTATTTTATCAAAGTCATTGTTGAACTGAAATACAATTCAGAAGAAGTATGTTAATTGTTGTTGTTTAGTCGTTTAGTCGTGTCCGCCTCTTCGTGACCCCATGTTCCAGAGCACGCCAGGCCCTCCTGTCTTCCACTCCCTATCTATCTATCTATCTATCTATCTATCTATCTATCTATCTATCTATCTATCTATCTATCTATCTCTGCCTGTTGTTGTTGTTGTTGCTGTTGTTGTTGTTTAGTCATTTAGTCGTGTCCGGCTGTTCGTGACTCCATGGACCAGAGCACGCCAGGCACTCCTGTCTTCCACTGCCTCTTGCAGTTTGGTCAGACTCATGTTGGTAGCTTCGAGAACACTGTCCCACCATCTCGTCCTCTGCCGTCCCTTTCTCCTTGTGCCCTCCATCTTTCCCAACATCAGGGTCTTTTCCAGGGAGTCTTCTCTTCTCCTGAGGTGGCCAAAGTCTTGGAGCCTCAGCTTCAGGATCTGTCCTTCCAGTGAGCACTCAGGACTGATTTCCTTCAGAATGGATAGGTTTGATCTTCTTGCAGTCCATGGGATATAGTATATTAGTATATTAATAGTGCAATTCAATTAAAAAGTATATTAATAGTGAAATAATTAAGCTCTAACTTAAAATGATTTTTTATTCATAACAAACTGTATAATGCAAACACGTTGGCATTTGGCAATAACAAAAGTTCATTGAGAAACCCAATTTATAAAGACTAATAATCTAGTCTCTAGAAACTTACTGTAACATAAAATAATAGTAGGTGTAAATATATGATGCAAACGACTAATAATTATAAATAGCAGAATGTAGGCACCCTGTATATAGAAAGGAGCAAAGCAGGGATATTTGAGGGAGCAGGCTAGCAGGCGGGGCCCATGACTTACATCTTAGGAGCCGACACAATACAAAACACAGTTGCTGTGTGTAGGTTTTATTTTATTTGTTTTTTATCTTATATTTTGGAAATGTACATCCAGGTTTTTTTCCCTTTCATTTTTTTGGGGGGCCCCCAAGAGAGTGGGGCCCTAAGCTATAGCTTGTGTAGCTTATACGTCAATCCGGCACTGGTTCTTTCAGAAGGCAGCTTGGCTCAAACCCTGGCGGACCCCAGGATCGTGGCAGAGAGCTCCGTGAGTGTGTGGGAAAGAACCCACGCGGGAAACTTCCTCCAAGGTGTCGTTCAAAGCCCGTGTCATCCTCAACTGGGTCCCGTGGGGAAATATCCCAGGAGCAACAAGGTAAGAACCCAGGAAGATCAGTGGATCCGGCCAGTAGCCTCTAGTCCAGCATCCTGTTCTCACAGTGGCTGGCCAGATCAGGGCGTCTTGAATTCTTCCAGCTTTCAATTTCTGAAAATGAGGGGTGCTAAAAAGTTGTAGCATGACCTGGGAATTCAAGACATGTTTGGGTTGAAATAATATTTTTTCGTTTGGCTGGGTACGTAAAATGTGTGCGAAGGTGCTCAGAACCCATAAAAAATGAATGTCAAGTTCTTGCAGTTATATTATATTATTCTGGTAAGTAGCCGTGTTGGTCTGACGCAGTCAAAATAATAAAAATAAAATAAAAAATTGTCCAGTGGCACCTTATAGACCAGCTAAGTTCTTCATCCGAAGAAGTGTGCATGCACACGAAAGCTTATACCAGAACAAACTTAGTTGGTCTCTAAGGTGCTACTGGACAATTATATATTATTGTTATTTAGCGTTACCTGACATCTTCAGAAGGTAACGTAAAAACCATTTGGTTTTCCGAAAGCAGTTGATGTGCTTCTTTATCCAAGATAAATGTCGCAAAAATAGGTGGCACAAAACACCCACCCTGTGTCTGTAAGAGCTCAATCGCTTAGTGTGGCAGAACCGACACTTTGGAACTCCCTGCCTATTGATATCAGGCCGGTGCCTTCACTGTATTCTTATCGGCACCTGCTGAAGACATTCTTATTTAGACAAGCCTACCTAGATAGTTTAGAAAGCTTGTGTGAGTTTTGATTTGTTTTAATCTATTCTGCTGTGCTTTTATGAACCTTTTCAATCGTGTAACGATAATTCTATTGACGTTTTCGTAAACTGCTTTGAGGTTTCTTTCCTGCAATCCAGCGGTATATAAATTATATGCAATAAATATTGACGCTCAGTCGGTAGAGCACGAGACTCTTCATCTCAGGGCTGTGGGTTCGAGCCCCACGTTGGGCAAAATATTCCTGCATGGCAGGGGGTTGGACTAGATGACCTTTGGGGTCCCTTCCAACTATAATAATATATAATAATAATTTATTATTTCTACCCCGCCCATCTGGCTGGGTTACCCCAGCCACTCTGGGCGGCTTCCAACAAAAGATTAAAATTATATTAAAATATCAATCATTAAAAACTTCCCTAAACAGGGCTGCTTTCAGATGTCTTTTAAAGGCAGATAGCTGATTATTTCCTTTGACATCTGATGGGAGGGTGTTCCACAGGGGGGGCGCCACCACCGAGAAGGCCCTCTGCCTGGTTCCCTGTAACTTTACTTCTTGCAGGGAGGGAACTGCCAGAAGGCCCTCAGAGCTGGATCTCAGTGTCCGGGCAGAACGGTGGGGGTGGAGACGCTCCTTCAGGTCTACTGGGCCTTTGAGGCCGTTGAGGGCTTTAAAGGTCAGCACCAACACTTTGAATTGTGCTTGGAAACGTCCTGGGAGCCAATGTAGGTCTTTCAAGACCAGTGTTATGTGGTCTTGGCGGCCGCTCCCAGTCACCAGTCTAGCTGCCGCATTCTGGATTAGTTGTAGTTTCCGGACCACCTTCAAAGGTAGCCCCACGTAGAGCGCATTGCAGTAGTCCAAGCGGGAGATAACCAGAGCATCCACCACTCTGGCGAGACAGTCTGCGGGCAGGGAGGGTCTCAGCCTGCGTACCAGATGGAGCTGGTAGACAGCCGCCCTGGACACAAAATTAACCTGCGCCTCCATGGACAGCTGTGAGTCCAAAATGACTCCCAGGCTGCACACCTCCGCAATTCTATGAAAAGAAAAACGAACGGAATGGCCATGCTGGCTGAGACGGATGGGAGTGGTCATTCAAAGCATCTGGGTTACAGAAAGTTGCAGGTCCTCCACTTCCATCTGGTTTGCAAAACCACGACTCCAAACCTGCCCCGCTGAGAGCCAGTGTGGTGTAGTGGTTAAGAGAGGTGGACTCATAACCTGGTGAACCGGGTTCGATTCTCCGCTCCTCCACCTGCAGCTGCTGGGTGACCTTGGGCTAGTCCCACTTCTCTGAAGTCTCTCAGCCCCACTCACCTCACAGAGGGTTTGTTGTCGGGGAGGAAAGGAAAGGAGAACGTGAGCCGCTTGGAGACTCCTTCGGGTAGGGATAAAGCGGGATAACAAATCCAAACTCTTCTTCTTCTTCTTCTTCCTTCCTTCCTTCCTGCTTCGTCCAGGCCAGGAGTCCTGCAGCGCAGTTCCGGTGCTGTGTGTGCAGCAAGCATTTCCCTCTGCAGCGCATGCTGAACCGCCACCTCAAGTGCCACAGCTCGGTCAAGAAGCACGTCTGCCGGTTCTGTGGCAAGGGCTTCAACGACACCTTCGACCTCAAGAGGCACCTGAGGACACACACAGGTGGGGGCCTCACCCCGCAAGGGCCTTGGCTCTTTTTGCTCACCTTGGTGGGGAGCAATTTACAAACGTAACATCCGTATTGACCAATGTGTTGTGTTTTTTTGTAAATAATTGTTACTAATTTTTCATTAAGAACACTCCAGTTGATAGAATATCAAATCTTGCCACAATACAAATACATAAAGTTGGTTATACATTCCAAATTATATATATATTTAAAAAAACTTCCCATGTTATAGCTGGTCAAGAGAATTTTTTTTATTTCTTGTTCCTGCTTTTTCTCTCTTGTTTATTCCCAATATCATAGTTCCGATCTTAATCCTTTGTCTTGTCTTAACAGCCACTGGTGTGAGACTTTCAATCTTATTTAGCAAATCTAAAATATTGACATGCAAGAGGAATTTTGTTCTTCCTGTTTTAATAATAATAATACTTTTTTTATTTGTACCCCGCCCATCTGGCCGGGTCTCCCCAGCCACTCTGGGCGGCTTCCAACAAATATTAAAATACATCAAAAATACATCAAAATCACAAGTTAAAAACTTCCCCAAACAGGGCTGCCTTCAGGTATTTTCTGTATGTAGGATAGTTGTTTATCACTTTAACCTCTGCTGGGAGGGCGTTCCACAGGGCGGGCGCCACTACCGAGAAGGCCTTCTGCCTGGTTCCCTGTTGTTGTCCGTCAATTATTTTCGTCGCAGTCCCCCTCAGAGGCCCCTTTTTCATTCCACCATCTTACCTTCCAGGACTCTGGGCTGCCTTCCAGCTTTTCTTTGTTTAAGGTAAAGGTAAAGGGACCCCTGACTATTAGGTCCAGTCGCGGACGACTCTGGTGTTGCGGCGCTCATCTCGCTTTAATGGCCGAGGGAGCCGGCGTACAGCTTCCGGGTCATGTGGCCAGCAGGACTAAGCCGCTTCTGGTGAACCAGAGCAGCGCACAGAAACGCCGTTTACCTTCCTGCAGGAGTGGTACCTATTGATCTACTTGCACTTTGACGTGCTTTCGAACTGTTAGATTGGCAGGAGCTGGAACTGAGCAACGGGAGCTCACCCCGTCGCAGGGATTCGAACCGCTGACCTTCCGATCGGCAAGCCCTAGGCTCTGTGGTTTAACCCACAGCGCTACTCGCGTCCCTTTCTTTGTTTACCGATAATTAAAATTAAGACACAGCAAACCTTCGAGTCTTTTAACAAACTGATGTTTTCCCAATCCGAATAGGGGTCTTCCGTAGGAGGCAGTACCATAAGGTATATTTCACAGTTAGTAATTGTTTGGTTCCTCTACAATCCAAGCTTTGCTTCCCGCAATGTATTGTATCACAGAATCGTAGAAGGGTAGAGTTGGAAGGGACCCCAAGGGTCATCTAGTCCAACCCCCTCTTGCAATACAGGAATCTCAGCTAAAGCATCCCAGACAGATGGCCACCCAACCTCTGCTTAAAAACCTCCAAGGAAGGAGAATTCACAACCTTCCAATGGAAACTGTTCCACTGTCAAACAGCTCTTACTGTCCAACAGTTCTTCCTGGTGTTGAGTCAAAATCTTCATTCCTGTAACTTGAAGCTATGGGATCCTACCCTCCAGGGCAGAGGAAAACAAGCTTGTTCCCTCTTCCATGTGACAGCCCTTGAGATATTTGAAGATGGCTATCCTATCTCCTCTCAGTCTCCTCTTTCCCAGGCTAAACATGCCCAGCTCCTTCAACCGTTCCTCATCAGGCTTGGCTTCCAGACCCTTGATCTTCTTGGTCGCCCTCCTCTGCACATGTTCCATCTTGTGGTGCCCAGAAATGGACACAGTATTCCAGGTGTGGCCTGACCAAGGCAGAATAGAGTGGTCCTATTAGTTGATCTGCACTAGATTTCTGTTGATGCCGCAGCCTAGAATCGCATTAGCTTTTTTTGCTGCTGCATTACACTGTTGACTCATGTTAAGCCCCTAGATCTGGCATGTCCACAGTCTGCTTTGTGGGCCTAATCCAGTCCGCTGGTCTGTTTAATGCGGCCCCTGTGGCAATTTATTTCCTGCGGAAATAAACAACTTTGGGGTAAAATCGTAAGGTCAACTTTGGTTGGCCCTTAGGAATGTTCACTTCATCAAATCCGGCCCTCTTTGGACACCCCTCCCCTAGATCCTATTCATATGTACTACTAGCAAGCCAGGTGTCTCCCTGTTTTATATTTGTGCATCTGGTTCTTCCTGCCGAAGTGCAGACCCTTACATTTGTCCCTCTTGAAAGTCATTGTGGTAATTTGGGCCCAGCTCTCCAATCTGTTATGGTTTTGGGGATTCAAGACGACCTTAACTTCTGATCATCTTCTGAGACCCTTCCTCGTGTGCCTTCTCCTTGAGAGGTCCGGAGGGTGGCAACACGAGAACGGGGCCTTCTCTGCAGTGGCTCCCCGTCTGTGGAATGCTCTCCCCAGGGAAGTTTGCCTGGCACCTTCATAATACACCTTTAGGCGCCAGGCAAAAACATTCCTTTTTAACCAGGCCTTTGGTTGACCTGATGGACATCCTATGCTCTCTCGTTGTTGTTTTTTTAATGGGGGGGCCGCTATCGGGTTGTTTTATTTTGATGATGTATTTTGTGGTTTTATATCTAGATTTTATTGTGAACCACCCTGAGACAGGTATAGGGCAGTATATAAATTCAATAATAATAATAATAATAATAATAATAATAATAATAAAACAACAATAATTTCCCCGGATATGACAAAGTTAATGTGATTAATGAGAGAAAACTCATTACTGACACTTATTAAGGATTGGAAA
Source organism: Darevskia nairensis (assembly GCA_034642065.1). NCBI lineage: Eukaryota > Metazoa > Chordata > Lepidosauria > Squamata > Lacertidae > Darevskia > Darevskia nairensis. The sequence goes on from JAWWNI010000777.1 coordinate 272,756, forward strand.
TTTCTATGGGACTTTTTGCATTAAAGCAAAAATGAACTTGCAATATCTGGAGTTGAAGATTGACAAAATACTGAATTGTAGAGGTTTTATTATTTTGTGGTTTTATATCTTGATTTTTTAATCTGAGACCCCCGGGCAGTATATAAATTCAAATAAATAATAATAATAATAATAATAATAATAATAATAATATAGGCCTGTCAAGCTGACCTGATTTCTGCCCTGCCTTTGCACCTCTGCAGGCATCCGCCCGTACCGCTGCTGCGTCTGCGACAAAGCCTTCACCCAGCGCTGCTCCCTAGAGTCGCACCTCAAGAAAATCCACAGCATCCAGCAACGCTACGCTTACCGCGAGCGCCGCTCCAAGCTCTTTGTGTGCGAGGAGTGCGGCTTCACCTGCAGCGGGAGCGAGGAGTACTACGGCCACGTCCGCCACCTGCACCCCAGCCACGGGCTCCTGGCTAGTGGTTTCCAGAAGGTGGGGCCGGCCGGCCTCCACCCCAAGTTCCACGTCCTCTACCCTTCCACATACTGAGGCCCAGAGGCCAGGGCCGAGGGATCCGGGCAACAGCAGCACCCAAATCCCATGTAAGAAAAACTAGGGAGTAGAAAAACATGCATTTGGAGCAAGTTGTTCCACTGCCCGTGGCAAGAGGCGACTGTGCCAGTTCTGCACCCCTTCTATGTGTTGGGCGTCTTGCCCAGCCCTGCCTTGAGATTTCAGCTTCTCAAAATTAGCTGTTACTAAACCACGCAACGGCAGTCTCAGAGAACTAGAAACTTTTGTTTTCAAAATGAAGGTTCCCAGAAGGCTGTGTTTTCACATCTTCTCTCCAAGCTTGGTTGCAGGTGCCCTCGCTTTCTGAGGTGAGATGGGTGACCACCAGGGGCAGGGCTTTTTCTGTGGTGGCCCCCAAGCTGTGGAACGCTCTCTGCAGGCATTTCGGCCTTTGTGACGTTCTTCCAGGCACCAACCAAAACCCTTTTTGCACCTGCTCAAAGTTTTTGGTTGCACTGAATATGTGGCTGTTTCTAATCTGTTAATCTTGTAATGAGTTGCGTTTTGTCACACGCCGCCTCGGGGGGCCAATATTGGTGGCGAGGCAGCATAAAATTATATTAAAAACTATGTTTCCTCATGGCCAGGGGAATATTTTGTTCTGCTTCCTGCTTAAAAGCAGCAACATAACCGGCCTCCACTCTGAACATGGCAGTCTTGCATTATAGCTCATTTTTTAAAAAGTGGGCGGGGCACATGCTATCTTTAAAGCCACACCTCTAAACCGGACACTCAGCCCCATCATCCTGGTTGAGATGGAGTGGGCTGGAATGAGGGAAAGGTAGGCAAACCGCACATGCTTTATCCCACATGACCTGAAGCCTAGATCATGGGGGTGGGGATGGAAATGATGACCCCTGGGTCCCTTCCAACTCTTAAGGTTATTTTATTCTTGCCAAGCTACTTTGTTGTTGTTGTTCAGTCGTTTAGTCGTGTCCGCCTCTTCGTGACCCCCTGGACCAGAGCACGCCAGGCCCTCCTGTCTTCCACTCTCTATCTATCTATCTATCTATCTATCTATCTATCTGCTTGTTGTTGTTGTTGTTCAGTCGTTTGGTCGTATCCGACTCTTTGTGACCCCCTGGACCAGAGCACGCCAGGCACTCCTGTCTTCCACTGCCTCCCGCAGTTTGGTCACTCATGTTGGTAGCTTCGAGAACACTGTCCAACCATCTCGTCCTCTGTCGTCCCCTTCTCCTTGTGCCCTCCATCTTTCCCAACATCAGGGTCTTTTCCAGGGAGTCTTCTCTTCTCCTGAGGTGGCCAAAGTCTTGGAGCCTCAGCTTCAGGATCTGTCCTTCCAGTGAGCACTCAGGGCTGATTTCTTTAAGAATGGATAGGTTTGATCTTCTTGCAGTCCATGGGACTCTCAAGAGTCTCCTCCAGCACCAGAATTCAAAAGCATCCATTCTTCGGCGATCAGCCTTCTTGATGGTCCAGCTCTCACTTCCGTACATTACTACTGGGAAAACCATAGCTTGAACTATACGGACCTTCAAGCTACTTTAATTGTGTACAAATGTGCCATCCCCAGCTGCCCCACCCAGGAAGGCTTGAGGAAGCACAACTTTGGGACTTTTGTAAAAATATATAAACCATGTTTTATTAACAGAGCCGAAAACACAAACAACCCAAGTCAAAGAGGGTATCTAGGCACAGGCAGGCAGTAGTTGAATCATCTGGAGGTTTGTCAGAAAGGAGAGAAATTAAGGTAACGGCAGGAGAGGGACAAGGAGGAGGCTGACATCTCCACGGGCTTCACTCTGTCCAGCGGTGACCGCAGTGTGGGGCCGTGCAGACGTAATACAGTCGCATGGCATCCTAAAGCAGAGAGGGAAGGGATGAGACGGGTATTCCAGGTGTGTTTCCATGCCTTGCCCCCGTGATCATAAAGACCTCCAGGGAAATGTGAAGGCTTAAAACCAAACAGAACCAGAGGCCACCTTTCAAACCTCCACAGACCCTAATCCCCAGGTTTTGGAACTCTGGAAAAAAAACTCCTGCTATGCTTGCAACATAACCAGGGTGGATTTGATTTAAATCAAATTGATTTAAATCACGATTTAAATCACTAGTCAGTAAGGCTTGATTTAAATCACTAGTCAGTAAGGCTTGATTTAAATATTTTCTTTACAGAAAGACTCCTTCTTGCTGGTATAATCTTAATATTTACAACCATATGAAGGTTTCATTTTTGGAATAATAAATTTTCAGAGTGGTTTTTACAGTTACCGGTATATCAAAAATTACTGATTTGGTTATACTACTAGAAATAAATAGACAGATAACTTATGAAATTATGGTGAGGCTTAATAAGTTAACTGTTTATATTTGGACAACTTTTCTGCTGTACTTTATTGGAAGGAGAAAAACAATCATTTCCTTAATAACCATTTAAACAATTGATTTAACTAAACCAATAACATGATAGCATATGTATCCATGTTTGTTAACTGATGTGGTTAAACATTAAAAAAACAAAAAACTTAGACTGAGTTTTAGCACACTTGATAAACTTAAAACAAATCATTATTTCCTGATGAATAGCCTTTGGACTACAATGTAACTTAAATAGAAGACTATATTTAGAAAGATTTTTCCTCCAAAAGCATTTTATTTTAAAAATCCAATTTAAATCAAAAAAATCCGATTTTTTTGATTTTTTTTTTTTTTAAATCATTTATTTTTATCCACCCTGAACATAACCATAGTGCTGTTTTGTTTTGAGGGGTCCTCTATGCAGAACTGCAAATTGTTTTGGCACTGGGAACGCCCTTTTGCGAGTCTGTAAGGAGCTCAGCTGAAACACCCAGCCCAGGGTGGTGTTTTTTTTTAAGTGGCAGAGACTCCAAGCTCTATGGCAGTCGCCCAGCTGGTTTTAAGAGAGGATATTTGAATAAGCGAGTGGGGCAGCGGGTGGAAAACAGACATGCAAATCGAGTGGGAGTGACGGCTGAAATTCTGCTGCTGAAGTAGAGGACCCGATGTAGGGAAACCCACATGCAAAGCGAGCGAGTGTCATTGCTCGTAACTTTTAAGAGGGGTGTTGCTGCCAGGGGTTACAAAAACATCAGTTGCCCTAGATCTCAAAAGAAGTCTCCTCACCTCGGCCCTTGCGCTGTGAGACTGGAAAAACACGGCTTCCTTGTGGCCGCACCTGGAAGACAGGGGTGGAAAGATCGGGTTATGAGGCAGGACGGATCCCGGAAGTGCGGAGGAAATGGCCCACACCCAGCCTTCCCAGCCTGGTACCCCCCCCCATGCCCGATGTTTCGGACCAGCTGATGAGAGTCCAAAATGTCTGGGAGGCACCAGACTGGCCTCCATCAAAGGTTTTTGCTTGTCCCAGGCTGTTTTATGCTTTGTGGCATTTGCCAGAGTTTTTTTTAAAAAAAAAAATAGAATGGCTACAGCTCAGCACTCACTTCTGGCAAGGGTGGTCTTCTGTTCGGGGCAGAGTTGGGTCCTGGGAAACGTCAGCAATGATCTGGGTTAGTTCACTGAAATGCAGATGGTTAAAAAGTGATTCTTTCGATAGTTAGCCTGCCCACTCCCAGTCAGCCCATCTTGAAAATACATTGGAAACCATTATGTGATGAACGGCAATCTCTTGCTGTCAAAAGTCAGCCCCACCCCCCTTTTGCATTCCTCATTCTTCTCATTGCACTTCCCCCATGACACCTGGCTGCTTCCTTACCACCTTTCGGGATTTTCCAAAAAGCCCCTCTCTTCTCTTGTTTTTGTGGGGGTGCTTTTGTCAGGATGTCCTACACATGAGTAGAAGCTTGGCAGAGACACATGCCCAACTGGCATGTTCCCTCCCTCCTGGGCGACCGTTCGGGAGCTTCATAAGCATTCCTCAGCCCGAACATCGCAGCGACTGATGCCAGAAGACATCAGCACACTAGGGATCTGCAGAGGTATGCGCAGTTGCGTAACAGAACTCAGTAACTCAGCATGTTGGCTAATCTACTTTATTTACATATAAACACACATGGAGCACTGCAACATGGCTCCCTCTCTCTCTAGCATCAGACAGCAGAGAGAAAGAACAAAGGACAATAGTCCCACTTCAGGAAACACAGTAAGACAAACATCCGGTCTCCGTCACTTCCCACTCTGTGGAATGAAAACATACACCATAATGTGATAGACAACAAACCCATGACTGCACATGGGGAATGAATCTCCAACAGCTTCCCCACCTTGGCCTGGCACCTGGCTTGGAAACTATGGTTCTGTGAAGGCAGCCGAGAAATAACTTTTCACTGCAGCTATGTCACCTCGCCAGTTCACGTTCGGCTTGTGGTCAACCACTAGGGCATTTCCCCATGTTTCACTTGTCTGAGCAAAGTGGATGCAAAACTAGGCTGGATTTGCAGCACAGGAATACAGGAGGTTGCCTTATACAAAGTCAGAGCGTTCCCTTGTGCAGCATGGCTGGCAATGGGCTCTCCAGGGTTTCAGGCAGATCAACACAGGCCAGCAATTCCTTCAAGGCAGCTGCTGGTACTTACTCAACTTCATGCGTGATCTTATTGACGTAGATGCAGCTATTGTCAGCCTCCTGCTGGTAGTCGCAGTTCCGGCACTACAGGGAGAAGAGAAAAAAAAGTCACCCGTTCCCGTTCCCAGCAAGCCCTGGGGCAGAACATTACCTACAAGACTGGTGCCCGGAGGGAGAAACTGCCTGGATGTCAGGGACTGGTTGGACGTAGAGGAACAGTGGGAGGCACCAGCTGGGGAACCCCCAAGGGATTGGTGGCGGGACAACCATGAGCAGTCAGAGGGAGAAGATGGGGGGGAGGAGGTGGCCAGCTTCTGTAGCAGGGCTTAGTGAGCTCGGAGTCTGTGGCAGAGAAAAGTCAAGACAGAGGCGGAAGCGCCAGAGCAGGATGAGGGAGGCCAAGAGGCAGAGATGAGTCCGGCTGGTGAAGCAGCACAGGTGTCTCCCCCTCCTGCTGTGACAAGGGCCCCTCTTCCCTGGGCTCCCAAGACCAGGAGAGGTATGAAGTGCGAGGAGCAAAGGAAGACCTGCAGGCACAGTCTCAGATTGCTTAGGAAAGACCTGGAAGAGGAGACTTAGGCGACTGTGGGAAGACGGGGGCCTTCCGTCTCCGCAACCGCTTCATAAAGGACAAGACCAACCAAAGAAGAGTCGCTGTGCTCATTAGGCCTGGCATTCCTGTGCGGATCCTGTTTTTCTAATAAAGAGTTAACCACCTGCTCTGTGTGAGTCACTGCTGTCTCCCTCCTGACACTGCACACCCGCGATCCGGGCCCAGCAATCTCAAAGGCTGAGTTATAGCTGCCTCCCAAGGTCCGCAGCTCTAAGCTAGCAAACACGGGGCAAAATGACCAAGCTCGCCCATTTCCAGGCCCAAAGGTCCCACCCAGGCAGCTGAGCTGGGAAAGGACTGCCACAAAGCCACAACAGCTCACGGTGAAACTCTGCACTCAAGAGAGTCTACCTGAAGCGAGTATTGCCACCTGACACTCACAGCATAGAGAAGGATCCTGTTCTCTTTGTCTTCTTTAGGGTACAACATGTTGTTGCTGTTAAAAAAGGAGAGAAGAGAGAGAAAGATTTAAGTGAGTTTCTTGGAGGAAAGGTGAGATGCAAATGTAAGACTAGAAATAGTGGACAGACATCCAATGAAGCTGAACAGGGAGCAGGGAGTCAACAGCTGAGAGCAGCTTTGCCCGGCCCTGGTGCCCTCCAGATGTTGTGGGCAGCAACAGCTGTTCTGGCTTGAGCTGACAGGAGCTGTGGCACAGTGGTAGAGAGCAGCTGCTTTGCATGGAGAAAGTGCCAGGTTCAATTCTCTGCAGCATCTCCAGTACGGCTGGGAGGAACTCACTGCCTGAAATCCTGGAGACCACTGCTGCCAGTCAGTGTAGACAATATTGGGCTAGATGCACCCATAAAGAGTTTGGATTTGATATCCCGCTTTATCACTACCCGAAGGAGTCTCCAAGCGGCTCACATTCTCCTTTCCCTTCCTGCCCCACAACAAACACCCTGCGAGGTGAGTGGGGCTGAGAGACTTCAGAGAAGTGGGACTAGCCCAAGGTCACCCAGCAGCTGCATGTGGAGGAGAGGAGACGCGAACCTGGTTCACCAGATTACAAGTCTACCACTCTTAACCACTACACCACACTGGCACACCACACAGTCTGACTCAGCACAAGGCTTAAGAGATTCCTGCGTCCAAGTCCCTTGTCAACATGGCAGGATAACTTTTTATGATGCTAAGAGCTGTTAAGCCAGGCATAAGGAAACCCTGGCCCTCCAGATGTTTGGGACTACAACTCCCATCATCCCTAGCTAACAGGACCAGTGGTCAGGGATGATGGGAACTGTAGTCCCAAACATCTGGAGGGCCAGAGTTTGCCTCTGCCTGCGTTAGGCAGTGGAAGAGACTCCCTCAGAAGATGGCAGACTCTCCTTCCATGGAGGTTTTTAGGTGGCTACCTGTCAGGGACGCTTCAGCTGGGATTCCTGCCGTGCAACGGGGTTGGCCTAGCTGCCCTTGGGAGTCCCTTCCAGCTCCTCCATTCTATTATTCCTTCACCCCCATTTTAAAAGGGAACCTATTTTTTGGCTCCACAGCACAGGAAGAGTGAGGAGAAATGAATGTGCTTCCGCCTGCCCATCCAGCATCTCTTGGAGTTCTGTTCACAACAGATGAATGTTCTGATATCGTAATAGGGAAACAAAGGCAGGCGGCGAATAGGTTCCCTTTTAAAACTGGGGTGAAGGAATAATAGAATGGTGGAGCTGGAAGGGACTCCCAAGGGCAGCTAGGCCAACTCTGGCCCTCCAGGTGTTTGGGACTACAGTTCCCATCATCCCTGACCACTGGTCCTGTTAGCTAGGGATGATGGGAGTTGTAGTCCCAAACACCTGGAGGGCCAGAGTTCCCTTATGCCTGGCCTTTTCTTAGCATCAGAAAAAGTTATCCTGCCATGTTGACGAGGTGGGGAATAAGATGTTGTTAACTTGTTGTTATTTCCTATTATTCCTCTTACTATGATCGCTGCTGCTGTCGCTCCACCACGTGCATCTCTCCCGAACCCTGACTCTGTTCTGGAAAACCATACCAGTCCCTGCTTATTTTCGGTTATTGATTATACAGTATAGCCCCCCCCCCTTCTCGGCATATCACAGACCTGCAGCGTCGGAAGGGGGACCCCCGAGGTCATCTAGCCCAGCCCCCGAAGGTGACTGTTGGGGGCCGTTCAATGCGGCCCCCGCCCTCCCTTCCTCCCCCCCCCCCGCCGTTGCTCCCCCTCCGGCCTCCCGGCGCCTCACCATTCCTGGCAGAAGCGGATCCCCACGAAGCCCGGCTCGTAGGCCCCTTCCGACTCCATGGCAACCGTCCGGACCGCGCAGGCGCAAAACGGTCCTCCCGCCCGCAACCCGTCTCAGGCTCGGCTTCCCGTGCTCGGACTGCGCAGGCGCGACTCCCGGCGCCCGCCCCCCGCTCTTCTTCGGCTACGGCAGCCGTCAGGGGCCAGAATAGATTCGATCGCGGCCGCTCCGAAGTCTGCGCGCGCTGAGATGGATGCTTCTGGTCGCCTCGCCTGAAAAAGGATTCAGGGGGAAAAGGGGACCCCGAATGATAGGAGGAGGGAGGGACTCCCCCCTTTGGAGAAAGGTTACACTCTGGGAATAAGTAACATAAAAAAATAAGGGAATAATTATTATTATTATTATTATTATTATTATAATTAAATTATAATTATAATTATTATAATAATAGAATTCAAATATCCCCCCACCCTGTGACTTCCCTCAACTTCTCCTTCTGGTTCATTAAATGTTTGCTACTTCTGCTTAATTTATTTCCTCCTATTTTGTTAATCTTTTAATTAAATGCTCTTATATCCTTATCACTTATTTATGCCATATTTCCTTTCCAATTATATCTTTCACTTAATTAATTTCCGATTTATTGTTTCTGAATCTTTACGTTTGTTTTCTTAATCCTGCTAATGATTACTTAAATGTTTACTTAAATCCTGCTAATGATTCAATTTCTTTACAGTGTTTCTGTAACCACAGCATGAACGGTGCGCAGTCTTTTTTCAAAGTCTCTATTGTTCTTGTCTTCCCGTGAGTTTTGCCATTTCTGCGTATTCCATGAGTTTAACTTGCCATTCTTCTTTCGTTGGTATCTTGACTTTCCAATTTTTGGACTAATAAAATCCTAGCCGCTGTTGTAGCAGGCATGAATAACTTCTTCCGCTCTTTTGGCAATTCCTGCCCTACTAGATCCTTTCCAGAAAGGGCTGATCTGTGGGCTGCCATGGCGTGACCCGTGGGGGCTTCTTTTACACGTAAACACGCTTGGCAGAAAAGACACCCAAGCCTACACAATGTGGCATAATGAGGGCCATTATCGGGGAGGTTGAGGACTTCCAATAAGAAAAAGGCATACTTTTTAATGTGCAATGTTCTAGGGCTTGCCGATCAGAAGGTCAGCAGTTCGAATCCCCGCGATGGGGTGAGCTCCCATTGCTCAGTTGCCCACCTAGCAGTTCAAAAGCACATCAAAGTGCAAGTAGATAAATAGGTACCGCTCCAGCGGGAAGGTAAACGGCTTTTCTGTGCGCTGCTCTGGTTCGCCAGAAGTAGCTTAGTCATGCTGTCCACATGACCCGGAGGCTGTACGCCGGCTCCCTCGGCCAGTAGAGAGAGATGAGCACCGCAACCCCAGAGTCATCTGCGACTGGACCTAACGGTCAGCGGTCCCTTTACCCTTACCTGCATTCCCAGGGTTTGGGCTGGATATTGGGGTCCCTTGGAATGCGAAGCTGCAGCAATGGGAGAAACAAGCCTCTTGGGATGTGAATAAGATAAGATAATCTTTATTGTCATTGTCCCCTTGCGGGAACAACGAAATTACTCGGTTGCTCTATCCACTCAGATAAGGCACTCTACATAAATTTAAAATAACTACAAAACACTAATTAAAACAGTACAATACGATACAATATAACAAGTAAAATAAGATGACTTCAAAGTTCAGACTTTCCATTTAAGGCCGAAATTGCTGTTCTTGAGGCGGCTCGTTCTCGCCTTCATTGTTCTGTATCTCCGTCCCGATGGCAGGAGCTCGAAGAAATGGTGACCAGGATGCGATGGATCTCTTGATATGTCTAGTGCTTTTCTGTGGCACCTGGTGATATAGATTTGTTCTAAAGTGGAGAGTGAGCAGCCAATAATGCTCTCTGCTGTTTTAATAATTCTGCACAACCCTATCCTATCCTGAGAAGTACAGCTTCCGTATCACCCACGCTCTCAATGGCACACTGATAGAAGGCAAGCAGCAGCTTTTGCGGAAGATGGTTTTTCCTTAGAATTCTCAAAAAGTACAGTCTCTGCTGCGCCTTCTTCACAAGCCCTGCACTGCATCTCAGTTCAAGCTGTACATTTGTGGTGTTACGGAAAAATCTAGGTGCGAGGCTGCTCAGCCTCCCAGCTCGTCGGACAGAACCCGCGGGTCCCTGCGGAATAAAGGAATAATAATAATAATAATAAATTTTATTTATACCCCGCCCTCCCCAGCCGAAACCAGGCTCAGGGCGGCTAACATCAGTAAAAAATTACAACAACATATAAAAGAAAACCATTAATTAAAATACAGATTAAAAAGCCAATTTAAAATTTAAAATATCGCTTCATTTGCTGACCGCTTCATTAAAAAGCCACTTTAAAATTTAAAATACCGCTTCATTTGCTGCTCATCAGACTAAGTCTGACCCGAAAGCCAGGTGGAACAGCTCTGTCTTGCAGGCCCTGCGGAAAGGTGTCAAATCCCGCAGGGCCCTAGTCTCTTGTGACAGAGTGTTCCACCAAGTTGGGGCCAGTACAGAAAAGGCCCTGGCCCTAGTTGACACCAATCTAACAGCCTTGTTGCTCGGGACCTCCAACAAGTTGTTATTTGTGGACCTTAAGGTCCTTTGCGGGGCATACCGGGAGAGGCGGTCCTGTAAGTACGAGGGTCCTAGGCCGCATAAGGCTTTAAAGGTCAAAACCAGCACCTTAAACCTGATCCTGTATTCCACCGGGAGCCAGTGCAGCTGGTAAAGCACTGGTCGAATGTGGTCCCGCGGCAAGGACCCCGTAAGGAGCCTCGCCGCGGCATTCTGCACCCGCTGGAGTTTCTGGGTCAGCTTCAAGGGCAGCCCCGCGTAGAGCGAGTTACAATAATCAAGCCTGGAGGTTACAATAATCAAGCCTGGAAGGAGTCCAGCCACCAACTGGAGCAAATAGCTGTAGACCAAACTTCATTGCGCAACAGGTTCAAAGAGGAATTTTAAACCCAGAGTATGGGGCGACATTGATTTTTCAAACTTCCCGCCACGTCCCAGGATACAGTTCGCACAACATCATTGATACATCATCTTTACATCACTGACATGTCACCAAAGGGGAGGGGTAGAGAAGGGGTTACACTAGTTTAACCTTGGCAAATGTCCAGGCAAGTCCTTGGTTCAAGATTAGCATACACGACGTAACCGGCTGCACATAAATAATGCTCTTCAACATATTTCTCACGGTATCAAATATTTCTCTCCTACATAATCAGCATGTGAAGACCAACAAAGTGTAAAGATCAACAAATAGAAATCCCAAGAGACCAGTTCGTTCATAAAGTCCAAATATAAGCTAGCTTCTAATCCACATATGCCTCTGTGTATTCATAACGTCCAAAGAATCCAAATTGGAGCTTGCTACAGTTCCACGACAAGGATTTCGGGAATAATGGCCTTGTTTCACCCTCCTGGGCCACGTCAGTTGTACATGTTTCTAATTACAGGTAGGTAGCCGTGTTGGTCTGCCGTAGTGGAAACAAAATAAAAAATAAGAAAATTCCTTCCAGTATCTGAAGAAGTGTGCATGCACACGAAAGCTCATACCAAGAACAAACTTAGTTGGTCTCTAAGGTGCTGCTGGAAGGAATTTTTTTATTTTGTTTTGACATGTTTCTAAGTAATATAAATAAATATAATATGGTATTTCAACACCTTTTAACAAATTATACAAACAATATGGACAATAGCACCAAAAGTGAACATACCATGTGATGTATATCAAGATTATGGATCTCATGACATAGTGGTTGCTGCATAAAATAATTGTTGCAATATCGGGTTATATAGACAGGCACAGTATTGATTTTAGTACAGGTGATGGCAATCTAAGGCTCCAGAGTTGCCTTCTTAAAGTGACCCATTCAACACAACGGATGTAAAACAAACTTGATCCATGCACAGGTATTGTACATATAAACATTAATAATAACTTCTTTTCTCTAATATACTAAATGTTGTACTAAATGTAGAAATGTTCTGATAAGGTGATTGTGAGAAATTGGAATGAAGGTCGATTTACGTTGAACGGGTTCCTGTGTCCAAGGGGCATTACCAAAAAAAACCCTCTCAATTTAATCTGACGAATTAATTTAAATAAATCAATCCTGGTTTGAGATGCGGAATACTTGGGTGTAGGAACAAAACCTAGACCTAAATTTAATATTCGAGATTCCTCTGGTTTTAATATTCTGTCGGATAAATTAACCACTAAAGTGGTATCATTATGTTCTGATATGTTCTGATATTACTTCCCCCGGTAAGGGCGGAGACCTATTTAATAGACCTATCCTATATAATAAAGTCCCTGTGTCCCTGCTTCCAGTCCGTGTGTCAGTGGAATTGCGCCACTGCGCATGTCCCACACGGACGCAGGGATTGGAGCGGGCGGAGAGGGGGCGTGTCCGAGAGGGCGGCCGTGCGCAGGCGCGTCGTCAGTTGGGTCAGTGCCGCCGCCTCGCACGGCCGCCCTCCCGGGCCGCTGAGGGGGCAACCAACCGCCGCCGGGCTCGCCCTGCCCAGGCACCTCCGGGGACCTGCCGGCTTCGCCAGGGGCGCTTCAGACCTAGCGGAGCCTCCCTCCTCAACTGGGCGAGGGGGAGACCCTCCGTGCCGCTCGCCTCCGGCCTCCCTCCGCCTGCCCCGCTTAGGAGGGAGGCTCCGCTAGGCGCGAAGCCCCGGCCTCTCCCCCCCGCCAACGCCGATGTCTCGGCCGGCCGTGCTCTCACCATAAGTGACGGTCACCGTCAGGGCCGAGCCGCTGCCGCCGGGCACCGCCATGCCCCGCTTCGCCCTCGGCCCGCCTGCCTCACGGAGCCCACGCCGAGTGCCGGCCTCCAAGCCAAGGGGGCCACCGCCACACGCTCCGTGGTCGCGGACACCGAGGAGGAAGAGGCTGGCGGGGGCGGGGGTGCCGTCGTTGCGCCGCCGCCATTGCCGTCTCCGCCTCCTCCTCCGGCCACCGCCACCTCAGCCCCGCCGGGCGGCCCGCCAGCGCCGGATACACACACGGGCTTCAAGCGCCGGAGAGAGCGCGCGCGCGGCCCAGGCTCCGGATCCCGCTCCCTCCCTCCCGCCAGTTCTGAAACCGAGCGCGCAGGGAGGGCGGCGGGACCGTAGACCTTTTATTGAGAAGAGGCGGCGCTGCGACTCCTCCATCTGTGCCGCGGTGGGCTGAGGGTTGCCCCGTGGCTGAGGGCTGCCCCGCCAGGCCCATGGTGCTCCCCTGGGCCGCATCCCGGCCGGCCTCCTCGGGGCCAGTCTGCCCCATCCTCCCACTCGAGCCTGGCTGAGGGACCCTCTCCCGCTTCGCCGCCACCCGGATGGAGATGCCGCTGGAGGCGGACTCGCTCTGTGTGCTGCCGGGGTTTGACCACATATGTTCTAGCGCCCGTTATTTTAACGGGCTTCAAATCACTAGTTAAAGTAAGAATATCAAAGCATCGGTCTAGGATTAGGAACAATGTAATTGACGCTCCTTTAGTACAGCAATTTATTCAAGCATCCCATTCGGATGAGGACATGGCGTTCTTTGTAATTTGGGTATATCGAGGTCCTGTAGAACAGGCTAAAAAAATCCTCATGCAGAAAGAAACTAGATTTATTTTCCTACTTAATTCCTTACATCCCTCAGGTCTGAATACTCAAATTGATTATCATAGAATCATAGAATCCTAGAGTTGGAAGAGACCCCAAGGGCCATCCAGTCCAACCCCCTGCCAAGCAGGAACACCATCAAAGCATTCCTGACAGGTGGATTATATTATTAATGTTTATATGTACAATACCTGTGCATAGATCAAGTTTGTTTTACATCCGTTGTGTTGAATGGGTCACATGACCTGGAAGCTGTACGCCGGCTCCCTCGGCCAATAATGCAAGATGAGCGCCACAACCCCAGAGTCGGACACAACTGGACCTAATGGTCAGGGGTCCCTTTACCTTTACCTAAATATATAATACTCAGTTTGGGACTGTAATTTTCAAACCTTGTATCCAATTAAGGCCCAAAAGGGTTCAAATTGACCTGACCTGAAATAATTTCTGAAAACAACATGGAAAAACGCAGACAGCATAAAATCTGTAAATCATTCGAGGGGGATACACACACACACGCACACGCACACACACACACACACACACAGAGAGAGAGAGAGAGAGAGAGAGAGAGAGAGAGAGAGAGAGGTTTCACTTATGCATAAGTTTCACTGAAGGCAGCCCTGTTTATGGAAGCTTTTAATATTTGATGAATTGTTGTATTTTAATATTTTGCTGGAAGCCCCCCAGAGTGGCTGGGGAAACCCAGCCAGATGGGCGGGATATAAATAATATTGATTGATTGATTATTTATTCAGAGCATTTGTACCCTGCTCTTCAGCCAAAAAGGCTCCCAGAGCGGTTTACATACCGTACAATCAGAACAACACACTCCCTACCCTCAGCCTTACAATCTAGAAAGAGACACGGCACGCAAGGGGGGAAGGATGGGGAGGGTAGAGGAAAACCAAAATCAAAACTCAGGCACTGATTACCAAACAGCTGCCCCTATAAAGATCATTTCAGGGGCAAGGAGACGCCTGATAATGGGATGGGAGAGCTGGGGGGGGGAGTCAAATATGGCAACCATTGTGCCACTTTGGTTTCAGATAGATGGGTAGATGAGTCGAAAAAGCCCAGGACACAAATGTTCATGGCCCTCTAGAAGCTATGGTGGTTCCTTGACCAGAAGTCATGTATTTAGCATTTACTCAGGGAGTGTATACTCGATTCTGACCAAAAGAAACAACCTAGAGCCAAATATACATCAGTTTGACCCCCACCCCCACCCCATATCACAGAACCATAAAACCACAGAATTGTAGAGTTGGAAAGGACCCCAAAGGTCCTCTAGTCCACCCCCTGCAAATATGACCATAAAACCTTCACACACACCCTATTCGATTTAATAGCCTCAAACACGGAGAAAATGCTCAGAGTTTACTTCACGTTTCAGAGAGAATAAACCCCCTTCCCACTGCATGCAGGTCTCATGGTCACACTGTCGCTAAAAAAACCACCACCCATCACTCAAAAGAGTAATTAGGAAAAAACCAACTACAGCAGAACACAGGTAGGCACAAAGCACGCCTTCCTAAACTTGGCCCAGAACGCTGAAATCTTCCTTCACAGAGCAGAGTCGCTGCAGCCTCTCGATTTTAACAAAATAAAAAAATTCCTTCCAGTAGCACCTTAGGGACCAACTAAGTTTGTTCTTGGTATGAAGAAGGTTCTGAAGAAGTGTGCATGCACACGAAAGCTCATACCAAGAACAAACTTAGTTGGTCTCTAAGGTGCTACTGGAAGGAATTTTTTTATTTTGTTTTGACTATGACTGACCAACACGGCTATCTACCTGTAACTCGATTTTAACAATTACCCTTGACCGACAGCTGCAACTTTCCTGGCATGACAATATCTCATTTTTTCCAGACGATGCAAACCAGACCTGCCCACAGTTCCCTTCGAAGACAGCAAATCATCCTCTTCACCGCAGAGGAGTTAGTTCCATGATGTGATAATGACACACTTTCTAAAGTGCAAATCTTTTCCTGCTCACCCCTTCCTCCGGCCACCGTTGGCCACCGAGTTAGGAATTCCCCAGGGAGAGCGAACTGGTTGAGCGGGTGCCTTAGCCCAGCAGGTTGGACAGGATTTGGGTTCAACGAGGGTAGTCTCCGAGGCATCACCTCACTCTCAGAAGGCGGCTGTGGGGAGCACACCCCAAGGGACTCGCCATAAAAGCGGGGAGAGTCTTCCTGAGTCAGGCTCACAGAGGTCCTCCCCATGGGCAACACCGGGAGCAGAGATGACTTCGAGTGGGTCTACACGGAGCAGCCCCACACGAGCAGAAGGAAGGAGATCCTGGGTGAGGTTGCAGGTGGAGGGCTCCGCCAAGGGCAGAGACTGGAGGGTGGGTGAAGGGCATAGTGGGTGAACTGGGACCAGATGGGCAAGGAACTGGACCGACATGGCTACCAGCCACAAGTAGGGCCGGATTGAGGTTTGATGAGGCCCTCAGCTCCTGAAGGTAACGGGGCCCTTTCTATGTCCACCTGTCCTTTGTCAACAGCAAATTGTCGCTGTTTTTTGTGTTGAATATATGCTAGATGGTAAATTATGGACCTCATAGGTATCCAAAGCCATTTAAGTAATTGTTGAGCTGAAATACAATTAAGAAGTCTATTAATAGTGAAATGCAATTGAGAAGAAGCATATTAATAGTGAAAGAATTATTAAGCTCTAACTTAAAAGGATTTTTTTATTCATAACAAACTGAATGATGCAAACACGTTGGCATTTGGCAATAACAAAAGTTCCTTGAGAAACACAATTTACAAAGACTCATCATCTAGTCTCTAGAAACTTGCTGGAACATTAAATAATAATAGGTGATATTTACAATAAAAATAGGTGATATTTACAATTTACAAAGACTCATAATCTAGTCTCTAGAAACTTGCTAGAACATGAAATAATAATAGGTGATATATGATGCAAAGTACAAATAATTATAAATAGCTTTATTAATATGAAATTAAGTGTTATAACCTGCACTATGCAATTGCAGTTAATACAAGCAGGTGGGGTCCATTACTTACATCATAGGAGCCTACACAACACAACACAACACAAAACACTCTTGCTGTATGTAGGTTTTATTTTATTTGTTTTTTATCTTATTTTTTAGAAATGTACATCCAGTTGTTTTTTTACTTTACATTTTTTTGGGCCCCCCCCAAGAGAGTGGGGTCCTAGGCTATAGCTTGTTTAAAAGGTAAAGGGACCCCTGACCGTTAGGTCCAGTCGTGTCCGACTCTGGGGTTGCGGCGCTCATCTCGCTTTATTGGCCGAGGGAGCCGGCGTACAGCTTCTGGGTCATGTGGCCAGCATGACAAAGCCGCTTCTGGTGAACCAGAGCAGCACATGGAAACTCCGTTTACCTTCCCGCCGGAGTGGTACCTATTTATCTACTTGCACTTTGATGTGTTTTCGAACTGCTGGGTTGGCAGGCGCTGGGAGTGAGCAACGGGAGCTCACCCCGTTGCGGGGATTCGAACTGCCGACCTTCTGATCGGCAAGCCCTAGGCTCTGTGGTTTGACCCACAGCGCCACCCACATCCCTAAACCGAGGTACCACTGTATATAAATTTTATTAAATTTTTACGATTTAAAATACTCATTTTACATCCTTAAGATATCAATGACTTTCTTTTTCCATGGTTCATTTTTCATATCATAAATCCCTGTGTATTTTACAAAAACCATACCATTCAGTATTCCATTATTGCATCCATCAAAACTTAATAAAAAAATTCCTTCTAGTAGCACCTTAGAGACCAACTAAGTTTGTTCTTGGTATGAGCTTTCGTGTGCATGCACACTTCTTCAGAAAAAACTTGTTTGCGCTGTTGAATTTATCTTAATGCTGCCAGCGTTTTCCACTGTACACAGTTATTTCCCGTATATTCAATAAACGTTTTCCAATCTTTTTTAAACATACGTTTTTCTTATTCTCTTATTCCATATGTTAAGTCTGCGAGTTGTGCATATTCTGTCAACTTAAGTTGCCACTCTTCATGAGTTGGGACCTTGCTGGTTTTCCATTTCGGGGCTAACGAAACACGGGCCACAGTACAGTAGTAGCATACATAAATAACCTTTTTTGACACCTGGGGATTTCAGTCTGGAATTTCAGACTGAAATTCCCAGCAGGTAAAGGTAAAGGGACCCCTGACCAGCAGGTCCAGTCGTGTCCGACTCTGGGGTTGCGTGCTCATCTCGCTCTATAGGCCGAGGGAGCCGGCGTTTGTCCGAAGACAGCCTCCGGGTCATGTGGCCAGCATGACAAAGCCGCTTCTGGCGAACCAGAAACAGAAACTCCATTTACCTTCCCGCCGGAGCGGTCCCTATTTATCTACTTGCACTTTGACGTGCTTTCGAACTGCTAGGTGGGCAGGAGCAGGGACCGAACAACAGGAGCTCACCCCGTCGCAGGGATTCAAACCGCTGACCTTCTGATCAGCAAGCCTGTGGTTTAACCCACAGCGCCACCTGGTCCCTAGCAGGACACCAGTGTTAATAACACTCTCTCTCACTGCCACACCAAGTAACCCCTCTTTTCTTCCACAACAGCGAAGTACCCGGAGATCAAGAAGCTGATGGGCCCCGATCCCAACATGAAGTGGGTGGTGACCCTCATGGTCCTGACTCAGGTTCTCGCCTGCTACCTGGTGAAGGGCTTGCCTTGGAAGTGGGTCTTCTTCTGGGCCTACGCCTTCGGGGGCTGCGTCAACCACTCGATGACGTTGGCCATTCACGACATCGCCCACAACGTGCCTTTCGGCAACAGGAGGGCCAGGTGGAACCGCTTCTTCGGCATGTTCGCCAACCTGCCCGTCGGCTTCCCCTACGCCACCGCCTTCAAGAAGTACCACGTCGACCACCACCGCTTCCTGGCCATGGATGGGTTGGACGTCGACGTCCCCACCGAGTTCGAGGGGCACTTCTTCAACACCCCGCTGAGGAAGGTCCTCTGGCTCTTCCTCCAGCCTCTCTTCTACGTCCTGCGGCCGCTCTGCATCAACCCCAAGCCTTTCTCCAAGATGGAGGTCATTAACATGGCTGTCCAAATGGGCTACAACCTCCTCATATACAGCTTATGGGGGTTCAAGCCCGTGGTCTACATGGTCGCCGGTTCCGTCTTGGCCCTGGGCCTCCACCCCTTCTCTGGGCACTTCATTGCTGAGCACTACATGTATGCCCAGGGTCACGACACCGTCTCCTACTACGGGCCCCTGAACTGGGTCACCTTCAACGTGGGCTACCACATGGAGCACCACGACTTCCCCAGCATCCCAGGAAGCCGGCTGCCACTGGTAAGGCCAACAGATTCCCTCGGGTTGCCGTCGCGTAGATGAGCCTCCCAGGCTCGGTGTAGCAGAGGGGGGTCCGCCGAGGGCGAGTGGGGTCTCACCCGCTGCAGACTTGTCTCAGCCCTTGCCAAGGCTGGAGTCAGATGCAGCTCTGAATGCAGAGGCAGAGTCATAGAATCCTAGAATCCTAGAGTTGGAAGAGACCACAAGGGCCATCCAGTCCAACCCCCTGCCAAGCAGGAAACACCATCAAAGCATTCCTGACAGGTGGCTGTCAAGCCTCTGCTTAAAGACCTCCAAAGAAGGAGACTCCACCACACTCCTTGGCAGCAAATTCCACTGTCGAACAGCTCTTACTGTCAGGAAGTTCTTCCTAATGTTGAGGTGGAATCTTCTTTCTTGTAGTTTGAATCCATTGCTCCGTGTCCGCTTCTCAGGAGCAGCAGAAAACAACCTTTCTCCCTCCTCTATATGACATCCTTTTATATATTTGAACATGGCTATCATATCCCCCCTGAACCTTCTCTTCTCCAGGCTAAACATACCCAGCTCCCTAAGCCGTTCCTCATAAGGCATCGTTTCCAGGCCTTGGACCATTTTGGTTGCCCTCTTCTGGAGTCAGTTGGGGGCAAAGTTAACTCTTTAGTCCAGGAGACGGCATGCAACTCGGCCGCCCTTCCCAGCAGGTCTTGCCCCTACAGAGCAGCTGCCGCCGGGACAGAAGGTCCCTGCCTTCCCTCCATCCCTCAGAACGCTCCTGGGAAAGTGGGGAGGCGGGACTTTCGGACAACACCAGAGTGCAGGGATTGTTGCTGCTTCTGCCGCGAGAGATCAACCGGTTGTGGGAGGGATCCCACGGGAGGGCCAGATTGAGGTTTGATGTGGCCCTCAGCTCCTGAAGGTAATGGGGCCCTTTCTATGTCCAGCTGTCCTTTGTCCACAACAAATGGTCGCTGTTTTTTGTGTGTTGAATATATGCTAGATGGTAATTTATGGACCTAATAGGTATCTCAATAATAGGCATGATGCAAACTACTAATAATTATAAATAGCAAAATGTCGGCACCCTATATATAGAAAGGAGCAAACCAGGGATATTTTAGGGAGCAGGCGGGGCCCATGACTTACATCATAGGAGCCTACACAACACAAAACACTCTTGCTCAGGGGCGTACCCAGGATCAAAACTAGGGGGGGGGGGCAAGCCATGGTTGTTCAGGTTTGCTTTGAACGGACGCTGATCATTTTTGCTTCTAGGGGAGGGCAGCTGCCTTCTGGGGGGGGCAGCTGCCCCCTCTGCCTCCCCTGGGTACGCCCATGCTCTTGCTGCATATAGGTTTTATTTTATTTGGTTTTTTTATCTTATATTTTGGAAATTTACATCCAGGGGTTTTTTTTCCTTTAATTTTTTTTTGGGGCCCCCAAGAGAGTGGAGCCCTAAGCTAGAGCTTGTTTAAAAATGTAAAGGTAAAGGGACCCCTGACCATTAGGTCCAGTCGCGGACCACTCTGGGGTTGCAGCGCTCATCTCGCTTTACTGGCCGAGGGAGCCGGCGTACAGCTTCCGGGTCATGTGGCCAGCATGACAAGGCCGCTTCTGGTGAACCAGAGCAGTGCACTGAAATGCTGTTTACCTTCCCGCCGGAGCGGTACTTATTTATCTACTTGCACTTTGACATGCTTTCGAATTGCTAGGTGGGCAGGAGCAGGGAGTCTGGGACCGAGCAACAAGAGCTCACCCCGTCGACCTTCTGATCGGCAAGCCCTAGGCTCTGTGGTTTAACCCACAGCGCCACCCGCTTCCCAGAGCTTGTTTACCTTATACATAAATCCAGCACTGACTTTGGGGCTCCGTTGCCGCCAGCAATGCTCACTGGGTACTTAGCAAGGGCCGCCCAAAAAGGACTGCATGCATGTTGGACCACGCTGTCCTAGCGAAACGTATTGCGTGCCTTCACACATGCATGACACACATATAAGCAATTAAGCAGCTGAAGAGTGTACTGTTGGAGCGCCCAGCCTGTTTGATCCCATTGCCTGTTGATCATATCTTGCAATATTCTGGGAGAAACCCCACCCTAATTATCTGCATTCATGCAGCCCAGACTTTGTAGGCGCTGAGAAGACAGTATAGTCCCTGCCTGCCATCCCACAGTTCAAAAGAATCCTAGAGTTGGAAGAGACCCCAAGGGCCATCCAGTCCAACCCCCTGCCAAGCAGGAAACACCATCAAAGCATTCCTGGCAGGTGGCTGTCAAGCCTCTGCTTAAAGACCTCCAAAGAAGGAGACTCCACCACACTCCTTGGCAGCCAATTCCACTGTTGAACAGCTCTTACTGTCAGGAAGTTCTTCCTAGTGTTTAGGTGGAATCTTCTTTCTTGTAGTTTGAATCCATTGCTCCGTGTCCGCTTCTCTGGAGCAGCAGAAAACAACTTTTCTCTTGGAGAATATCAAAGGGCATCCTTATTACTAGAGCAGATAATTATAATGGTGATAATATTTCAACATATTATTTATTGCATTATTATTTATTCACCCTCACAACAGCCCTGTGAGGTAGGTTAGGTGACTGGCCCCCAAGGTCATAGCTGAGTGGGGATTCAAACCTAGATCTCCCAGGTCCTAGTCCAGCACTCTAACCACTAGGCAACACTGTGTCTCATGTATGCTGCCTTTCAGAACAAGCCCAAGGCAGCTCTCAAGCTACTGAACCCATTATTATTATTATTATGTCACATTTATCACAAAATAGCCAAAAACTAGAGTGGCCGCTTCTGCATTGCTAAAATTAATAATAATAATAATAATAATAATAATAATAATAAGGAAACACACCAGATTGAAAAAGAAGGCACAAATTTACATCCAATTTGAATATGCTAATTTATAAGGCGATGCAAATTTTGAAATACACTGCATTTCGCCACAGAGGGAAAAACTGAAGCCAGGTGGTTTGTGCTCCTGCCTGCTGCCCAGGTGCCGTTCTCTGTTGAGGGGGAAATGAATTCACCTTGCGGTTCGTTACCGGGTGGGAAAGGTTTACCTGAAATAGACAAAGGCCAGAAATTAAAGCAGAGACTCCATGAAAAGGGAGATTTTTAATGCTGCTTCATTAAAAGTCCAGTTCTTAGAGGCAAAGAAGGGGGGTTTCATTGCACAAACGAATGTCTTACTTTTTCTGATGCCAGGGAGGTTCCTTGGCTTCATTTACATGCTAATACCTCAAACAGTCAACTACAACTACTTTACTAAGAGATCACTAGGGTGACCTGGAGTAAAGGTAAAGGTAAAGGTAAAGGGACCCCTGACCATCAGGTCCAGTCGTGTCCGACTCTGGGGTTGCGTGCTCATCTCGCTCTATAGGCCGAGGGAGCCGGCGTTTGTCCGAAGACAGCCTCCGGGTCATGTGGCCAGCATGACAAAGCTGCTTCTGGTGAACCAGAGCAGCGCACGGAAACGCCGTTTACCTTCCCGCTGGAGCGGTCCCTATTTATCTACTTGCACTTTAACATGCTTTCGAACTGCTAGGTGGGCAGGAGCTGGGACCGAGCAACGGGAGCTCACCCCGTCGCAGGGATTCGAACCGCTGACCTTCTGATCAGCAAGCCTGTGGTTTAACCCACAGCGCCACCTGGTCCCTTAGGGTGACCTGGAAACTACAACTAATTCAGAATGCGGCAGCTAGACTGGTGACTGGGAGCGGCCGCCGAGACCACATAACACCGGTCTTGAAAGACCTACACTGGCTCCCAGTACGTTTCCGAGCACAATTCAAAGTGTTGGTGCTGACCTTTAAAGCCCTAAACGGCCTTGGTCCTGTATACCTGAAGGAGCGTCTCCACCCCCATTAAAAGTAGGTAGCCGTGTTGGTCTGTCATAGTCAAAACAAAACAAAATAAAATAAAAAAATTCCTTCCAGTAGCACCTTAGAGACCAACTAAGTTTGTTCTTGGTATGAGCTTTCGTGTGCATGCACCCTTCTTCAGATACACTGAAACAGAAGTCACCAGACCCATATATATAGTGAGAAGGTGGGGAGGGGTATTACTCAGAAGGGTGGTGGGAATGGGTGATAGGCTGATAGCTGTGGTAAACCTGTTGATGACTGTTAAGGACTGCAATTAGTCTTACAGGAAAAAGCAAGGGGTGAGAAGGTTAAAAATAGCTTTGTCATGTATAATGAGATAAGAATCCAATGTCTTTGTTCAGACCAGGTTTCTCCATGGTTTTAAGCTTGGTAATGAGTTGCAATTCAGCAACTTCTCTTTCCAGTCTATTTCTGAAATTCCTTTGCAATAAGACAGCTACTTTGAGATCTTGTATAGAGTGTCCTGGGAGATTGAAGTGCTCTCCTACTGGTTTCTCTGTCTTGTGATTCCTGATGTCAGATTTATGTCCATTTATCCTTTGGCGTAGGGTTTGGCCTGTTTGTCCAATATAGAGAGCTGAAGGGCACTGTTGGCATTTGATGGCATACACAATGTTAGACGATGAGCAATTAAATAGTCCTGAGATGGTATGTTTGATGTTGTTGGGGCCAGTAATGGTGTTGTCCGGGTGTATGTGGCAGCAAAGTTGGCATCTGGGTTTATTGCAGGCTCTGGTGCCAGTGTCCGTGTTAAGTCTGGTTGTAGTATTGTTGTGGGTGAGGAGTTGTTTAAGATTGGGTGGCTGTCTGTAGGCGATGAAAGGTCTTCCTCCCAGAGCTTGAGAAAGAGAACTGTCATTGTCTAGGAGAGGTTGTAGATCTCTGATGATCCGTTGTACTGTTTTAACTTGGGAGCTGTATGTGATTACTAGTGGTGTTCTGCTGTTTTCTTTTTTGGGTCTGTCTTGCAGCAAGTTCTCTCTGGGTATCAGTCTGGCTCTGTTGATCTGTTGTTTAACTTCATCCGGTGGGTATTTTAGTTCTAAAAAGGTTTGCTGTAGATCTCTTAGGTGAGAGTCTCTGTCTGTAGAGTTGGAACAGATGCGGCTGTAACGTAGGGCCTGGCTATATACAATGGATTGTTTGGTATGTTTGGGATGGTAGCTAGAAGCATGTAGATATGTTTGTCGGTCAGTTGGTTTACGGTATAAGGTGGTGTCTATGCGCCCATCCTGTATTTTTACAGTAGTGTCCAAAAAATGTATTTCTTGCATAGATTGGTTCATAGTTAGGTTGATGGTGGGGTGAAAGTCATTGAATTTCTGGTGGAAGGTGTCCAGGGTCTGTTGACCATGTGTCCAGATAATAAAGATATCATCAATGAATCGCAGGTACGAGAGGTTTGAGTGGATAGGAGTTTAGGAAGCGTTGTTCTAAATCTGCCATGAAGATGTTGGCATACTGTGGGGCCATGCGGTCTGAACCTGGTCTGAACAAAGACATTGGATTCTTATCTCATTATACATGACAAAGCTTTTTTAACCTTCTCACCCCTTGCTTTTTCCTGTAAGACTAATTGCAGCCATTAACAGTCGTCAACAGGTTTACCACAGCTATCAGCCTATCACCCATTTCCACCACCCCTCTGAGTAATACCCCTCCCCACCCTCTCACTATATATAAGGGTCTGGTGACTTCTGTTTCAGTGTATCTGAAGAAGTGTGCAGGCACACGAAAGCTCATACCAAGAACAAACTTAGTTGGTCTCTAAGGTGCTACTGGAAGGAATGTTTTTATTTTATTTTGTTTTGTTTCCACCCCCATTGTTCAGCCTGGACACTGAGGTCCAGCTCCGAGGGCCTTCTGGCAGTTCCCTCCCTGTGAGAAGTGAGGTTACAGGGAACCAGGCAGAGGGCCTTCTCGGTGGTGGCGCCCGCCCTGTGGAATGCCCTCCAACCAGATGTCAAGGAAATAAACAACTATCTGACGTTTAGAAGACATCTGAAGGCAGCCCTGTTGAGGGAAGCTTTTAATATTTGATGAATTATTTTAATCTTTCGTTGGAAGCCGCCCAGAGTGGCTGGAGAAACCCAGCAAGATGGGTGGGGTATAAATAATAATAATAATAATAATAATAATAATAATAATAATAATAATGTATTATGTATTATTTCTGGCAACTCCTGCCACCAAGCTGGTGCCAAATGCATAGCTCTGCTTTCCTTTGGACCACATCAGCAAGGCTTTGAGGGGGGGGGGTCTTCTCATCTGGGCAGCCCAGGACCTCCAGACACACTGGCCAGGCTTGCGCCCGGGGAGGTCAAGGAGTGTGGTGGAGTCTCCTTCTTTGGAGGTCTTTAAGCAGAGGCTTGACAGTCACCTGTCAGGAATGCTTGGATGGTGTTTCCTGCTTGGCAGGGGGTTGGACTGGATGGCCCTTGGGGTCTCTTCCAACTCTATGATTCTATGATTCTAGGTCCCTTCAGTGTTGCTAACAGCAGTTTGACTTGAGCTGCAATCCATTGCCTCTTGAGACAGACGGGTGGCAGCTATTATCTATACAGTACTGTACTTTTGCGGTCTACTTGGTATGAAAAGTTGGAGCACCGGCTTATTGAAAACAAAGGCAGTGTCGACTTCAAGGGAAACGCTATTTTAAAATGCAAATAGGGAGAGCCTTTTATTTTAATCCCGGGCAGGTGCTATCTGATTCAGCGGGAAGGGGGAAGCGTCTTGGCAAGGCAATTTGCTTTTTGGTTTCTGGATCCAGGGTGCCAGAAGTAATCTTCATAGCTTGAAGGCTCTTCCTCTCTGTAGGCAGGGCTATTGATTTTTAAACCAGGCTTGGACCGGAGACAACCGTTCGAATAGAGGACTGCTTCTATAACATAGGCCAAAAGAACCATTAAAACACCCAAGATCCTCAGTGAGTGAAACAATTTGGACCTGCTGCAAAATGTTGCCATACAGAGTACTCCTCTCCAGTATCCAAGCCAGCCAGCCATTTCATCTCCCTTTCCCAGATACTCCGTTCCGTTCCCCTCCCCTCCGCCTCCAGTTCTCTGTTTCCATCTCCAACATTAAAATGAAGTTACTTTTTTTTTTTTGCAAAGACTTTATTGAAACTCCATCATCTAATACAATCCGATAATTACAATATTGATAATTGAGTACAATGTAAATATAAATACAAAGCAAATAAAAATAAATAAGAATTTAAAGATTGTCTACATTTCTACAATTACCATTACCTTCACTTGCTTACCAACCCAATATACCAAAATAAAATACAAAACATTAATCCTACTCAGGTCGACTTCCTATCCATCCCTTCTGTATAGTTTTTCATACACAAGAATGTAGAACTTTTATTGTACATTTCTTATTCTATTTATTTTACATTCATATATCTATCTGTAAACTTAATTGTATCACCAAACTGTTTCTCTCACCAAGATCATTCGAATGCCAACATAGAGACTGTTCCTTTGCTATAGTTCCTCACATAACACTTATATTTATTAAAATGAAGTAACAGGTAGGTAGCTGTGTTGGTCTGCCGTAGTTGAAACAAAATAAAGAAATTCCTTCCAGTAGCACCTTAGAGACCAACTAAGTTTGTTCTTGGTATGAGCTTTCGTGTGCATGCATATCTGAAGAAGTGTGCATGCACACGAAAGCTCACACCAAGAACAAACTTAGTTGGTCTCTAAGGTGCTACTGGAAGGAATTTTTTTATTTTATTTTGTTTCGATTAAAATGAAGGATTCAAAGCATGCTTGATCCTCACTGGGCAGCTTTTGATACCCCCTTTCCATAGAGTTTGTGTTTTTTCCTCCGAGAGAGGGCACGGATTGCAAACCTTGGAGTTCCCTTAAGTCTGGATGGTGTTGTTTTGTCTGCAAAAGGAGAAGCAGTTGGGAGAATGAGCTATGTACTATATCCTGGTATACAGGTTGGAAATCTTGCTATCAAAATAGGAAAAAAAATCCTTCCAGTAGCACCTTAAAGGTAAAGGGACCCCTGACCATTAGGTCCAGTCATGTCCGACTCTGGGGTTGCAGCGCTCATCTCGCTTTACTGGCCGAGAGCCGGCGTACAGCTTCCGGGTCATGTGGCCAGCATGACAGAGCAGCGCAAGGAAACGCTGTTTACCTTCCCGCTGCAGCGGTCCCTATTTATCTACTTGCACTTTGACGTGCTTTCGAACTGCTAGGTGGGCAGGAGCTGGGACCGAGCAACGGGAGCTCACCCCGTCGCGGGGATTCGAACCGCCGACCTTCTGATCGGCAAGCCCTAGGCTCTGTGGTTTAACCCACAGCGCCACCCGTGTCCCCTTAGAGTAGCACCTTAGAGACCAACTAAGTTTGTTCTTGGTATGAGCTTTCGTGTGCATGCCCACTTCTTCAGATGCTTTTGCTATGAAATTGCCGGGCGGATTGCGTGCAGAGGAGGGTGACCAAGAGTCTGGAAACCACACCTTATGAGGAACAGTTGAAGGAGG
Source organism: Darevskia nairensis (assembly GCA_034642065.1). Lineage (NCBI taxonomy): Eukaryota > Metazoa > Chordata > Lepidosauria > Squamata > Lacertidae > Darevskia > Darevskia nairensis. The sequence goes on from JAWWNI010000777.1 coordinate 299,980, forward strand.
TGGGCATGTTTAGCCTGGAGAGGAAGGGACTGAGAGGAGACAGGATAGCCACCTTTAAACATCTTAAGGGCTGTCACAAGTAAGAGGGAGCATGCTTGTTTTCTCCTGTTCTGGAGGGTAGGACTCGAACCCATGGTTTCAAGTGACAAGGAAGGAGATTACTGGCTCACCCACACTTCAACTTCTCCTGCGTCTAGAAAGCAACGGGTCCAGGAAGTTCTCCTCCCTCACCCCCAGTCCTGTTCCGGGGGAAACCCGTTCTTTAGTGCTAAATCGGAGCAAATGTCAACCCTGAGAAAACCTGAATTTCCAGTTTGCTCTAACTGAGCGATAAAGGGCAAGGGGCAAGAGGAAATATCTCTGAGCCCTCTGACTAAACATTCAGAGGAACTTTCTGGTGGTAAGAATTGTTCAACAGTGGAACAGACCACCTAAGGTGGTGGGCTCTCCTTTATTGCAGATTTTTCAACCAACGGGTGGCCATCTGTCAGGGATTCTTTAACTGGGGTTAATAATAATAATAATAATAATAATAATTTTTTATTTGTACCCTGCCCATCTGGCTGGGTCTCCCCAGCCACTCTGGGCGGCTTCCAACAGACAAAAAATACATTAAAATATCACAGGTTAAAAGCTTCCCTAAATAGGGCTGCCTTGAGGTATCTTCTGAATGTCATGTGGTTGTTGATCCTTTTAACCTCTGCTGGGAGGGCGTTCCACAGGGCGGGTGCCACCACCGAGAAGGCCCTCTGCCTGGTTCCCTGTAGCTTCGCTTCTCGCAGGGAGGGAACCGCCAGAAGGCCCTCGGCGCTGGATCTCAGTGTTTGGGCAGAATGATGGGGGTGGAGACGCTCCTTCAGGTATACAGGACCGAGGCCGTTTAGGGCTTTAAGGGTCAGCACCAACACTTTGAATTGTGCTCGGAAACGTACTGGGAGCCAATGTAGTTCTCTTCTGCTGTGCAGGGGCTTCGACTAGATGACTTCCGGAGCCCTGTTCAACTGTACATTTCTACGAATCTATGAAACAGTGAATGAAAAAAACAATAGTAATTCAATGAAGCAAATCATGTCCCTTTTCCATGCACGCAGAGGCGTAGCAAGCCCAGGTGGTACCCGGGGCGGAATTTTTTTTGTCACCCCACCACCACCACTTTGTCAGGGCACTTGCAGAGCTGCACCCAGTGGCATAGCAAGTCACCCCCACCCCCCAAAAATGATAGTGCCACTTTGCGAGGTGTGGGGTTTTTTTGTGTGTGTGTCTATTATCTCTTTTTTTAATAAAGTTAAAATTTAATTTTTTAAATAAATAAATAAAAATAAAGAAGTGTCACCCCCCCCCTCTGATGGTGCCACTTTGTGAGGTGTGGGGGGGTTGTGTGTATGTGTGTCTATTATCTCTTTTTTCCAATAAAGTTAAAAAAAATATTTTTAAAAAAATAATTTTTTAAAAAAATTTTTTTTAAGTGTCACCCCCCTCTGGGGTGGAACCCGGGGCGGCCCGCCCCCATCGTCCTCCCTTGCTACCCCTGCATGCGCGTACAAAAGAGTCTTGAATCATTTGGATCTTTTTTCTTTTGAAAGATAGTAAGTAGAATCATAGAATCACAGACTTGTAGGGACCTCCAAGGGTCATCCAGTCCAACCCCCTGTAATGCAGGCATCTCAGCTAAAGCCTCCATGAGAGATGACCATCCAACCTCTGCTTTAAAACCTCCAGGGAAGGAGAGTCCACCACTGTTGAGCATGTGCTCATTAATATATGCTCACATTATGAAAGTGAATTGAGTTGTGATTTCAGCGTGTATCAGTTCCAGCCCAGAACACATCAGTTAGGGAGGTTCCATCTCCCCAGAACCTGACTTGAATTCAGATCCCATAATCAGTGGCATCAGGGGAGTCTTTAGCATATGCGCCGCTAGGGTGCATCTGGTACGCATGATGAGACCCTCCCTGCCCGCAGACTGTCTCACCAGAGTGGTGCATGCTCTAGTTATCTCCCGCTTGGACTACTGCAATGCGCTCTACGTGGGGCTACCTTTGAAGGTGACCTGGAAACTGCAATTAATCCAGAATGCGGCAGCTAGACTGGTGACTGGGAGTAGCCGCCATGACCACATAACACCGGTCCTGAGAGACCTACATTGGCTCCCAGTACGTTTCCGAGCACAATTCAAAGTGTTGGTACTGACCTTTCAAGCCCTAAACGGCCTCGGTCCTGTATACCTGAAGGAGCGTCTCCACCCCCATTGTTCTTCCCGGACACTGAGATCCAGCGCCGAGGGCCTTCTGGTGGTTCCCTTGCTTACTGCGAGAAGAAAAGCTACAGGGAACCAGGCAGAGGGCCTTCTTGGTAGTGGCGCCCACCCTGTGGAACACCCTCCCATCTCATGTCAAAGAGATAAATAACTACCTGACATTTAGAAAACACCTGAAGGCAGCCCTGTTTAGGGAAGTTTTTAATGTGTGATATTTTAATGTATTTTAGTGTTTGTTGGAAGCCGCCCAGAGTGGCTGGGGGGACCCGGCCAGATGGGCGGGGGTACAAATAATAAATTATTATTATTATTATTATTATTATTATTATTAGTATTATTATTGGGTGCAAAGATCCACCCAGCACCCCAGTTTGACAAGCACCGCCGTTGTGATCTTTGGTAAATGAGCGCACAAAGTCCTTTAGGGAAACAGTAGGTATACATTTTGGTAATGCCGAGGTATATATGCATTTTGTTTTTCTAGCTCGATCAAAATTATTTATTATTTCATAACAGGTAGATGGTTAAGAGCTTAGGCGGCTTCAGCAGCGGGCGCCCCCCCAGAATTCGGTGCCCGGGTGCCCTGCACCCCTAGGTAAAGACGGCCCTGAGTGGCATACACCCCTCGTTCTTCTGCTTCTGTCCGGTTTCTGAGTGTTTCCATGTTTTTCCTTCCAGGTGAGGAAAATCGCCCCGGAGTATTACGACAACCTTCCCTACCACAACTCCTGGATCCTGGTGCTTTGGGATTTTGTTTTCAAAAGGGAGCTGGGGCTCTTTTCCCGCGTGAAGAGGACCAACAAGGGGAACAAGGCCTTATGAAGCTGGAGGGAACTGGTGGCATCCTCCCTCCCTCCCTCCCACCCCCTACTTCCAAGACCTCCAGTTCTCCCCCCACCCTCCCATGAAGGGGGACAGGGGGGTGATGAGTAGAGTCGCTGAAGGCTGTTCTCAAAAGCAAACCTAAATACATTTTTACGAAGATCATCAGAAGAGCCTGCTGGATCAGGCCAATGGTCCATCTACTCCACTATTCCACTATCCTGTTCTCACAGTGGCCAACCAGATGCCTGTTCTGCCCCATAATTCCTGCACTTTCCAACAACTGGTGTACAGAAACATTTCTGCCTCCGATTGTGGAGGCAGAGCATTGCGGCCCTCTCCTCCTCCTCCTCCTCCTCCTCCTCCTCCTCCGTGAATTTGTCTAATCCTCTTTTAAAGCCACCCAAGATGGTGGCCACCGCTGCCTCCTGTAGCAGGGAGTTCCGCAGTTTAACTCTGCACTGCATGAAGCGCTACTTCCTTTCAAACTTGACATGAGTCAACAGTGTGATGCAGCAGCTAAAAAAGCCAATGCAATTCTGGGCTGCATCAATAGGAGTATAGCATCTAGATCAAGGGAAGGAATAGTACCACTGTATTCCGCTCTGGTCAGACCTCACCTGGAATACTGTGTCCAATTCTGGGCACCACAGTTCAAGAAGGATACTGACAAGCTGGAACGTGTCCAGAAGAGGGCAACCAAAATGGTCAAAGGCCTGGAAACGATGCCTTATGAGGAACGGCTTAGGGAGCTGGGTATGTTTAGCCTGGAGAAGAGAAGGTTCAGGGGTGATATGATAGCCATGTTCAAATATATAAAAGGATGTCATATAGAGCAGTGTTTCCCAACCTAATCTAGGCAACGGCACACTTATTTCATTAAAAAAAATCTTGCGGCACACCGCTCCTCCCCCACCCGGCTGCGCCGGGTCTCCTGACCCAGAGTTACCTCTGGGATCAGCTGTAGCGCGGCGTCCTTTCTCCCGCCCATCAGCTGGGGCACCAGGTCGGGATTCTCCCGCGAGGCTTCTGTTGCTGCTGCTGCTGCAGCAGCCAAGGGAGCAGTGCCGCCCTGGCTTCCGCTTCGCCGCTGGGCTCCAGCAGCGCCGCCGCCACGGTCCTGTGCAGCCCTGGGCTGCAGGTCCCTTTTTCCGCGGCACATCAGCCGGTGTCTCGCGGCACACCAGTGTGCCGCGGCACACCAGTTGGGAAACGCTGATATAGAGGAGGGAGAAAGGTTGTTTTCTGCTGCTCCAGAGAAGCGGACACGGAGCAATGGGTTCAAACTACAAGAAAGAAGATTCCACCTACCGGTAAACATTAGGAAGAACTTCCTGACAGTAAGAGCTGTTCGACAGTGGAATTTGCTGCCAAGGAGTGTGGTGGAGTCTCCTTCTTTGGAGGTCTTTAAGCAGAGGCTTGACAGCCATCTGTCAAGAATGCTTTGATGGTGTTTCCTGCTTGGCAGGGGGTTGGACTGGATGGCCTTTGGGGTCTCTTCCAACTCTATGGTTCTATGATTCTATGATTCTATGTTTTCTGAATCTTGCAACTGAAGCTTCGTTGGATGTCCACGAGTTCCAAGTGTTGCGAGGAGTCAGAGAGATTCCTAGACACAATAAATTGATCTGAAACATATTATCAGTTTCTCTTGGAAGCTCCTAATGGGGATGGAGTTATGTGCCTCTTACCTCCAGGGACCATCAACACGGCAGCGTCGTGGGGCTAGGAATCAAAATGGCGGTATCGTGGGCCTACGGATTTATAATAATAATAATAATAATAATAATTTATTACTTGTAACACTCCCATCTGACTGGGTTGCCCCAGCCATTCTCCAACATTTATAAAAACATAATAAAAAATTAAACACTGAACAGCTTCTGTATACAGGGATATCATCATCAACTGTTGTCAAATTCTACCATGACATCTGGGAAGAGACTCAGTTACACTTAATCTCTAGGGGTGTGTGTGTGTGTGTGGTGGTGTGAATTAAGGGGTTCTGTGTGCAAATCATGCCAGACTCCCCAGACCAGCAGGAAGTCTGCCAGATGCCAGAACCAGCCTCATCCCTTCACCTCTTCCAAGCGGGGTTTGGTGGGGGTCGCAGAGCGGCACAGGAGTGGGGTGAGAGAACACGGGTGAATACGAAAGGGGGCAAGGCATCTTTGCCAACACACCGCCCCACTCAGTTCTTGTTGTTTAGTGGTTTAGTCGTGTCCGACTCTTCGTGACCCCATGGACCAGAGCACACCAGGCACTCCTGTCTTCCACTGCCTATCTCTCTCTCTCTCTCTCTCTCTCTCTCTCTCTCTCTCTCTCTCTCTGTCTGTTGTTGTTGTTTAGTCATTTAGTTGTGTCCGACTCTTCGTGACCCCATGGACCAGAGCACGCCAGGCACTCCTGTCTTCCACTGCCTCCCGCAGTTTCGTCAGACTCATGTTGGTGGCTTCGAGAACACTGTCCCACCATCTCGTCCTCTGCCGTCCCCTTCTCCTTGTGCCCTCCATCTTTCCCAACATCAGGGTCTTTTCCAGGGAGTCTTCTCTTCTCAAGAGGTGGCCAAAGTATTGGAGCCTCAGCTTCAGGATCTGTCCTTCCAGTGAGCACTCAGGGCTGATTTCCTTCAGAATAAATATGTTTGATCTTCTTGCAGTCCATGGGACTCTCAAGAGTCTCCTCCAGCACCAGAATTCAAAAGCATCCATTCTTCGGCGATCAGCCTTTTTTATGGTCCAGCTCTCACTTCCGTACATCACTTCTGGGAAAACCATAGCTTGAACTATACGGACCTTTGTCGGCAAGGTGATGTCTCTGCTTTTTAAGATGCTGTCTAGGTTTGTCATTGCTTTTCTCCCAAGAAGCAGGAGTCTTTTAATTTTGTGACTGCTGTCACCATCTGAAGTGATCATGGAACCCAAGAAAGTAACTCAGTTCTTACCCCCATCAAAAGATGGAAGGCAGGTGGCTGAAAGAGGTCTCACGCAACCTGTTGCACTCTAGATATTTTAGACTACACCACCAGCAGTCACCCGATTAAAGAAATTATAGTTGCTAAATCGGGTCGGGTTTAGTTAGTTAACTTATTAATTGAATCTGCAAAAGTTTGCCCATGACCGGGAAAAAACACCTCACTTCTGGAACAGGAGTAAGCAGCCTAATTTATTTATGATCAGCTGATGTGCAAAGGTCCTTCCGTACTCACAGGAGAGAAGGCCTTTCCTAAGATGTCAGGCGGATTTTTTAAAAAATAAAATACTTGTATTAAAAATGGGATGGGGTCCAGACGTTTGTCACGCTGGGAGGTGGGCCTCATGAAGGTCAGGACTAACCTAAATTAGATTGACCAAATTAGATGACCAAGCTCAACATCTGAGGGAGGGCCCAAAGGTAGGAATTGCTGAATCGATCAAAATGCTTTGACGATGCTCAGAACCGTCCCATGAGCACATTGAGCATCATGTACCGCAGGGAATAAAACTGTGGTATTCCTTGCATTATGGCGCCCTCTAGTGAAGAGGGGCTTCCCGATGGGGGCTCAATATTGCAAATAAGCAGGGGTGGCCAACTCCCAAGAGACTGCGATCTACTCACAGAGTTAAAAACTGGCATTGATCTACCGGTACCCCCTTTTTTCGGGTTCGGGTCAAAGTTGTTGAGTTTTTTCAGGGAGGAGGTAAAATGTTGAGCTTTTTTAAGGGGAGCCACAGTTGTTCAGCTTCTTTGGGGGGAGCCAGTGATCTACCGCAGACGTCCAATGATCTACCGGTAGATCACGATCTACCTGTTGGACATGCCTGCAAATAAGCTATGACAACAACAGGGTTTTTTTTCAATTAAAAATGCATTGGGGTTCTTTTCCCCCTGGGAAGAATCGATTTGGGTTAAATGTGAAGGGTGGAATGCAATCTGGGACTCTGATGCCAACCATGTCGTTGTGGATGTCGTGAGAAAATTGCAGCCACCAGGAGCGATGATGCCCACAATGGACGTTCGCCTGGAAGCCCCACCTACCCACCCACCTACCGCGACTCTGGCTGCGCGTACACACAGTACGTGTCAGGCATGCGGCTTCCCCCAAGGAATCATAGAATCTTAGAGAGTTGGAAGGGACGCAAGGGTCATCTAGTCCAACCCCCTGCAATGGTTCCTGAGAACCATAGTTTGCAAAGGGTCCTGGGAACTGTAGCTCCCTAAAGGCTAGAGCAAATAAATAAATAAAAGCTTCACCTTTGGGCATATTTGGGCTGAGCCCACCTTGCCAGCTTATTCCATTTCAACAGTCTATGTTTTTGAGCCTGAGCAAAATTGCGATCTGCAATTACTATTAGTACTAGTACTACTAGTACTACCAATACTACTAGTACTACAAACCTCCCCCCTCTGCCTCCGCTCCCCATTGGTGAATGCCTGCCTGCAATTAATTACTATTAGTACTATTAGTATTATTACTACGAGTACTATGAGTACTACAAACCTCCCCCCACCTCTCTGCCTCCGCTCCCCATCGGTGAATGCCTGCCTGCCTGCACTGCGTACATCCTCCGCCAGGAGCCTTGCCCTCACTTCCAGCCGGCTTCAGCCCCCTCCTTCGCATCCGCACCGCTCCTCGCCATTGGCCACTCTGGAAACATCCCGGCTTCCTATTGGTGGACTCCCTCTCGGGCTTCACGGATGAGAGAGAGGCGGCGAGCCTGAGCTGCGTTTTTCTTCGTGCGTGGTGGCGAGCCTCGGACGCCGATTGGCGAGGAACGTCACGGGGGCGGGCCGAGCGCGGGGCGATTGGCTGGCCGAGGGAGCGGCCGGCGTCTGATTGGCCGGGCGGCGAGAGCGGCCCGTGAGGGGATTCTGAGGCGGCGGCTGAGGCGGCGGCGGTTTCTTGTCTGGCCGGAGCCGGGTCGGCGGGATGAGCGTCGTGACGGGGACGCCCGCGGTGGTGTCCGTGTCCATCAGCAGCACCCTCAACTCCTTCCGGGCCCTCAAGAGATACGCCCGGGGGCTCACCCTCGCCGAGTTCAAGGTGAGGGGGGGGGAGCGGGGAGGCGCGCTCACACGTGTCGAAAGAGAACACGTGTCCTTCAGCCCCCTTCGCTCAAAGGAAAGGGGAGGGGCCAGAAGGGGGAGGAGACAAGGGGAGGGGGGAGGGAGGGACCCCCAACCCTCTTCCCCGGGGGGGGGGGTTGAGAGAAGGGTAGGGAGCGGGGAGGCGCGCTCACACGTGTCGAAAGAGAACACGTGTCTAAAGAGAACACGTGTCCTTCAGCCCCCTTCTCTCAAAGGAAAGGGGAGGGGCCAGAATGGGGAGGAGACAGGGGAGGGGGGAGGGAGGGACCCCCAACCCTCTTCCCCGGGGGGGGGGTTGAGAGAAGGGTAGGGAGCGGGGAGGCGCGCTCACACGTGTCGAAAGAGAACACGTGTCGAAAGAGAACACGTGTCCTTCAGCCCCCTTCTCTCAAAGGAAAGGGGAGGGGCCAGAAGGGGGAGGAGACAAGGGGAGGGGGGAGGGAGGGACCCCCAACCCTCTTCCCCGGGGGGGGGGGTTGAGAGAAGGGTAGGGAGCGGGGAGGCGCGCTCACACGTGTCGAAAGAGAACACGTGTCTAAAGAGAACACGTGTCCTTCAGCCCCCTTCTCTCAAAGGAAAGGGGAGGGGCCAGAATGGGGAGGAGACAGGGGAGGGGGGAGGGAGGGACCCCCAACCCTCTTCCCCGGGGGGGGGGTTGAGAGAAGGGTAGGGAGCGGGGAGGCGCGCTCACACGTGTCGAAAGAGAACACGTGTCGAAAGAGAACACGTGTCCTTCAGCCCCCTTCTCTCAAAGGAAAGGGGAGGGGCCAGAAGGGGGAGGAGACAAGGGGAGGGGGGAGGGAGGGACCCCCAACCCTCTTCCCCGGGGGGGGGGGGTTGAGAGAAGGGTAGGGAGCGGGGAGGCGCGCTCACACGTGTCGAAAGAGAACACGTGTCTAAAGAGAACACGTGTCCTTCAGCCCCCTTCTCTCAAAGGAAAGGGGAGGGGCCAGAATGGGGAGGAGACAGGGGAGGGGGGAGGGAGGGACCCCCAACCCTCTTCCCCGGGGGGGGGGTTGAGAGAAGGGTAGGGAGCGGGGAGGCGCGCTCACACGTGTCGAAAGAGAACACGTGTCGAAAGAGAACACGTGTCCTTCAGCCCCCTTCTCTCAAAGGAAAGGGGAGGGGCCAGAAGGGGGAGGAGACAAGGGGAGGGGGGGAGGGAGGGACCCCCAACCCTCTTCCCCGGGGGGGGGGGGTTGAGAGAAGGGTAGGGAGCGGGGAGGCGCGCTCACACGTGTCGAAAGAGAACACGTGTCTAAAGAGAACACGTGTCCTTCAGCCCCCTTCTCTCAAAGGAAAGGGGAGGGGCCAGAATGGGGAGGAGACAGGGGAGGGGGGAGGGAGGGACCCCCAACCCTCTTCCCCGGGGGGGGGGTTGAGAGAAGGGTAGGGAGCGGGGAGGCGCGCTCACACGTGTCGAAAGAGAACACGTGTCGAAAGAGAACACGTGTCCTTCAGCCCCCTTCTCTCAAAGGAAAGGGGAGGGGCCAGAAGGGGGAGGAGACAAGGGGAGGGGGGAGGGAGGGACCCCCAACCCTCTTCCCCGGGGGGGGGGTTGAGAGAAGGGTAGGGAGCGGGGAGGCGCGCTCACACGTGTCGAAAGAGAACACGTGTCTAAAGAGAACACGTGTCCTTCAGCCCCCTTCTCTCAAAGGAAAGGGGAGGGGCCAGAATGGGGAGGAGACAGGGGAGGGGGGAGGGAGGGACCCCCAACCCTCTTCCCCGGGGGGGGGGGTTGAGAGAAGGGTAGGGAGCGGGGAGGCGCGCTCACACGTGTCGAAAGAGAACACGTGTCGAAAGAGAACACGTGTCCTTCAGCCCCCTTCTCTCAAAGGAAAGGGGAGGGGCCAGAAGGGGGAGGAGACACCCCTCCCCCCCGTTAAAAAGGGGGCTTCAGATGAGATCCCACTGCCAAAGAAATTGCCATTATTATTATTATTATTATTGGCTGCTCAAAAGGTGCGCGGGGGGGGGGGGCGGTCCTTAAGAAACGACCCAGCTCTAGCAGGATGGAAACATCCTATACTGGCTCTTTGGGGGGGTATTGGGTTGTTGGTTTCGTTTTGATTTTATGTATTTGTTATTTTAGTTGAACCACCCTAAGACCTCTGGGTATAGGGCGGTATAGAAAATTAAATACATGCCTACTAGCCAGAGGGTTCTTCTCTGCGCCATCATGTATGTAAAAGATGTATTGGAAACAGGCAGGCCTATTATTGCAACAGAAACAGCAGGGCCAGTGCCGGATTTACGTAAAAGCTAAATAAGCTTTAGTTTAGGGCCCCACTTTCTTGGGGGCCCCCAAAAAATGTTAAAGAGAGGGGAAAACTGGATTTCCAAAATGTAAGATAAAAAACAAATAACACCTACATACAGCACCAGTGTTTTGTGTTGTGTAGGCTCCTATTTGTGATGTGCAAATGGCTTTAGATGCCTATTAGGTCCATCAGTTACCATAGAGCATATATTCAACACAAAAAACAGCGACCATTTGTTGTGGACAAAGGACAGCTGGACATAGAAAGGGCCCCATTACCTTTAGGAGCTGAGGAGGGCCTCATCAAACCTAAATCCAGCCCTGATAGCACTTTCATGAAAAGCAGAAATGGATGGGATCCCTCATCTCCCCTGCCCCCCCCAAATAATAATAATTATGCCCCCCCTTGCAGAAAGGGAACTGAATTATGACCCTTTGGGAAATTTCCTTGGGATGGGGATCCTAGTCCAGATGCAACCCAGGCGCCTGCCTGCCTCCTTTCCTCTGCTGTGTGTTTCTCCATCCTGAATCTATACTGGAAAATGGGCCACCGTTTTGGTTTTTTTTGGTTTCACTACAAACAGTCTTCCCAGGGGAGCCTCCTTTCTACTAAAAAGTGGGGGTATCAAAGGAGGTTCCTTCTCTCCCCCCCCCCAAGATGAGCTGGATTCCACACACCCCAGCGCACATTTCAGAGGGGTGCGTCCCCCTCTCGGAAATGGACTTAATCTAAATTCCTCCCATCCCATCAGAGACAGAATTTGGACTTTTCCTCCCCTTCCTCCGGGAGCATGACATCTCCCCCCCCCCCAAAGTTCTGGCCTTTACAACGAAAGTGGGGATTCTCAAAACAGTTGAGTTTGGCACAGACTCCTCTATTCTGCTCTCTTGCATTTCCGGGAGAAATTAGTGCCGAGGGCATTAAAAATATCGAGGGCCCCTGAAGTTCCTCTGATTTGGGGTGTGTGTGCTGAGACCACTTTAATGCGTCTGTCCCTGTTGTCTTTGTCCCGAGAGACACTTGGCGTGGCTCAGGGCTCCCCTTGCTGCCGCCAGGAGCATCATCCGAATTGCTTGCTGTGTTGCTCTGGCCTGTTCGCGGCACCTGCAGGTTCCCTAGAGAGGAAGCTGGCATGGATGGGGTGGTGCCCTGTCCTGGGGTAAGCGACTCCTGCGCTGCTGGCAGTGGCGCGGCCTGTTTGCTCCCACGCCGAATGGGTCTGCGGTGGCAGCAGGATTGCTGCAAGCACGTGTGATGGGGTGCCAAAGGAATGCAGAGAGCTGCAGCTGCTTGTTAGAGGTATTGCAATTCGAGGTAGATTTCTGCGCTGCCCATCCAGCGCCAGACGAGGGGATTTTTCCTTGTGGAAGAATCGGCTCCCTCTGCTTTGACATTGCAGGGGGGGATGTGGGTTTAGGCTTTGTAGCTAGATTTTTAGCTGCATGGCACGCCCTTTACACCCATTGCATGCGGGCACAGATGGTCGTTGGACTTGCCTCCTGCTCTTGCTTGGAAAGCTGATGCTTTCTTCCACCCATCTCCCCCTCCCCATCCCGGGGGGGGGGGACCCTTATATTTGCTTGCTTCAAGTTCCAAAGTTGCTTCTCTTTGCTTCTGCCTTTTTTGGGGGGTGTCCTTAGCAGAACAGCACTCGACCCCACTTTGAGCTCCGGTCCCCAGCAAACAGGCCTGTGTCAACAATAACAAAAACCCTTTTGTGCCACACATCCAAACTGGGATTAACTGCAGCTTGGCAGCTGGCGACCCGTGCCCAGCTGAGTGAGCCGGCCAACCAGCTCTCTTTTGCTCTCCCCCTCCCCCCATGGCTGCAGCATGTGGCCTTGTGCCAAATTCTGCCTTTTGTTTCCCACCAGCATCTCTTTTTCTGCCCTGGCAGTGAGAAACAATTTATGGATGGAGCTTGTCCACGCTTTCCCCTCCCTCCGCTCAGATGCTGTTTCTGCAGTCCCCACCTATGTCAGGAATGTCACTGTCCCCTACTTCGCACCCTGAGCGGGGAGCTATGCAGACTGCATCACTGAGGGGAGACCGGTTTCTTGCTCAGAGGGTGTAGAGCCTTGGTCAGCAACTAGATTCTCTGCAGAGCCATTTTGTGAAGTAATTGAGGGGTTGGGTGGGCAACCCCACCCCATAAAGTGCCTGGCCTGCACACTCTGTTGCCACACGCACCTCTTTGTCTCTTTTGAGCTTCAGATTGACAACTGTCAGGCCAGAAAGCACCTTCCGTACAGCCATGTTAGACTGAAGCAAACTTGTTGCTGACCTCCGCTTTACAGTCCCCACTAAGATGCCTTGACGTATCCCCATCACTAGAGGTCACAAACACGACTGGTCCCCTTAGTGCAGCGTTTCCCAACCGGTGTGCCGCGGCACACTGGTGTGCCGCGAGACACCGGCTGATGTGCCGCGGAAAAAGGGACCTGCAGCCCAGGGCTGCACAGGACCGTGGCGGCGGCGCTGCTGGAGCCCAGCGGCGAAGCAGAAGCCAGGGCGGCGCTGCTCCCTTGGCTGCTGCAGCAGCAGCAGCAACAGAAGCCTCGCGGGAGAATCCCGACCTGGTGCCCCAGCTGATGGGCGGGAGAAAGGACGCCGCGCTACAGCTGATCCCAGAGGTAACTCTGGGTCAGGAGACCCGGCGCAGCCAGGTGGGGGAGGAGCGGTGTGCCGTGAGATTTTTTTAATGAAACAAGTGTGCCGTTGCCTAGATTAGGTTGGGAAACACTGCCTTAGTGTTACGTTACAGTTGTGGTTCGTCTTGCACGGAGCGAGGGGTGGGATATTTCGCATCATCTGTTGCCTGTGATAAATACTCTTCTTCCCCTTCTGCCCGGTGCTTCTGTCTGAACAGTGTAAGCTGGAACTGGTTGTGGGAAGTCCGGCATCATGCATGGACCTCGAGCTCTATACTCCGGACGACAAGTTTGTGATGAAACTCGACAGCGATGAGGCCTTGCTGGGGTCTTACCCCATTGACGACGGGTGCAGGATTCATGTGAGTGTTGCGCTGGTTCTTCCCTGGATCAAGAGGACGCTGGCTGAGGCTCTCCTCATAATACTTTTGCTGTTGCAAGAAATTGGGGAAGCTGTCCTGGGGCCTGGACTGCGTGAGGGCCTCTTACACTTCTGATAAGAAGCCACCTTCTGATTTCTGTTGTTGTCCCTCTGTTTCCCCCTATTATTTATATAGCAGCATCAATGTACTGTTAGACATGTGCAATCAAGGGACTTTTTTTTTTTTTTTGTTTAGTCGTTTAGTCATGTCCGACTCTTCTTCGTGACCCCATGGACCAGAGCACGGCAGGCCCTCCTGTCTTCCACTGCCTCCCGCAGTTTGGTCAGAGTCATGTTGGTCGCTTCGAGAACACTGTCCAACCATGTCGTCCCCTTCTCCTTCTGCCCTCCATCTTTCCCAACATCAGGGTCTTTCCCAGGGAGTCTTCTCTTCTCCTGAGGTGGCCAAAGTCTTGGAGCCTCAGCTTCAGGATCTGTCTTTTCAGTGAGCACTTAGGGCTGATTTCCTTCACAATGGAGAGGTTTGATCTTCTTGCAGTCCATGGGACTCTCAAGAGTCTCCTCCAGCCCCATCTCCCCTTATAGTACCGTTCCCCAAAGCTGGGGGTGGCAGAGGCCCTGATGAGATTCCACTACCAAGTAAAAGCATTTCACTTCTTCCTTGTAATCTTGTGAATGCCGCCATTCCTTTAGGTCTTCTGTGCTGCTGCATTTTCTAACCTGTTTTTTTAGAAATGATAGGTTTATTCAGTGTGTTTTTAGGTGCTTGCTGTATGTTTTAATATGTTGGTAACCCCCCTGTGATCAGAATGATGTGATGAAGGGTGGTCTACTGGTGTTGCTAGGAAATGTTAATAAACAAAATTTTAAAAAATATAATTCTCTGTAAGGAATGGGAGGACAGGCCCCTGTCACATTCCAGGGTCCTTATGATCTAGAAATGGACACAGGGGAGGGAAATTGAAGTGAGGGAATTGGGAAGAACAAGCATTTATTTCAGTTGCATGCACTTGGTCCTATTTGCAGTAGGTTATGGAGATTACTGGGTTCTGCCAAAGGATTTGTGAGCGGGGGACGAAAGTGAGGTTCCCTTGCTACTGAAATGTAGTTTGCACATTCCATGGGAATGGGGACCTGCTCTCTTCCATTGCTTAATGTTGCTCTGAGCAGCATCATGCACATTGGTGCCACACTGCAAATAATTAAATTATGTGACCCATTGATTTTTGGAGTATTTTCCATAGTGGGGTCTATTCCTAGTAGTAACTGTGTCACTGTGTTCTATATATAAATTTAATCCTTATTAAAAAAAAGATGGAATGAAACATGCGGCACATGGCCATCTGTGAACTAGAACTTAGAGCCCCTTTGCAATTGGTGTCAACAAATGCCTTTAAAGAGAAAAAAAGCTTAGAAATTGCTCTTTTGCTTCTGCATTTAAAAAATAAATAAAATGACTGTGTTTTGGGGGCCTGTAGGTTATTGACAGGAGCGGCGCAACCATCGGGGAATATGAAAATGTGTCAAAGGTAGAGAAATTCGAGATAACCGATGCTGAATATGACAAGCGATCAGGTGAGAGCTGATGGCAGTGTCCAAAATGAATCTGTGTTTGAAAGAAAAGAATCTGTCTAATCCTATCAATTGTATCTTAGGTTCTTGAAACTGGCTCCTTGTTTGTGTGTTGGGTTCCAGCTGCTCACATTCTTGGATGGCTTCGAAAGAGGTTGAGACAAACCGCTTCTGGTGCAACAGGACACTGTCACAAGTGCCAGAGCGCATGGAAACGCTGTTTACCTTCCCGCTGCAGTGATACCTATTAATCTACTTGCACTGGTATGCTTTCAAACTGCAGAGTTCGCAGAAGCTAGGACAGAGCAACGGGAGCTCACCGCGCCACTGGGATTTGAACTGCCGACCAATCGGAATGTTGGCAGATCAAATCCGTGCGACGGGGTGAGCTCCTGTTCCCCTATCCCAGCTTTGGCCAACCTAGCAGTTTGAAAGCATAACAACGTGATTAGATAAATAGGTACCGGTGCAGCAGGAAGGTAAATGGCATTTCTGTGTGCTCTGGCACTCGTCACGGTCCTCCGTGTGCCAGTAGCTGTTTAGTCCTGCTGGCCACATGACCCGGAAAGCTGTCTGTGGACAAACGCTGGCTCCCTCAGCCTGAAGAGTGATGAGCACTGCACCCCATAGTCGCCTTTGACTGGACTTAACCGTCCAGGGGTCCTTTACCTTTACCTTGCCTGGATAAGAGAAGACTGATAGCATAGCCATTTCCAAATATCTAAAAGGTTGTCACTTGGAAGGGGGAACCAGCTTGTTTTCTGCTACTACAGAGGGAAGGACTTGAAGAAATAGATTCAAGCTACAAGAAAGGTGATTCCAACTAAACAACAGGAAGAACTTTCTGACAGTAAGAGTCGTTTGACAAATTTCAAATTTATTTATTTACAGCCAGAGGCCCACAGAAAAGAGTTTAAGAATCATATACAGCTTATACAACATCACTTTAACAATTTAGATAAGAATAGTTTAGATATGATTTAACGAGTTTAAAATCAGCAAGCAGGTTAATACAAATTACTTTTGACCGGCAAATTAAAAAGAATTTGCTCCTTAGTTAAGACAAGAACATTTAAACAAGTACATCACAAATTTTATAGTCAACAGGACTCTATTTGGATAAATTTAGAAAAAAATCAGTATTCATAGAGTAGGCCGTTTTTCTTTTTATATGAAAGGACGACAATCAAAAATCTTGCCACTAGCAGTGATTTGCTCGGGTCCATGTCCTGTAGGAGGTGTGTTAACTGGGTCTCCACTGTCACACCCAAAGTCTCTGAAATTAAAGGGAGTAAGAGTCATTTGACAGTGGAACGGACTCCCTCAGGAGCTGGTGGACTCTCCTTCCTTGTAGGTTTTTAAAGAGAGGTTGGATGGCCACCTGTCATGGATGCTTTAGCTGAGATTCCTGCATTGCAGGGGGTTGGACTAGATGACCCTCAAGGTCCCTTCTAAGATTCCATGTCTTGTGGCATTGCTGGGAATCTCAAGTGAGACGAGTGCTGTTGTGTAAGGCCCTGCTTGTGAGCTTCCCGTTCAGGTTGGCCCCACTGAGAACGGGCTGCTGGGCTAGATAGACCCTTGTTCCTTTGCTTGAGTGAACTAATTCACAGAGGGCTCAGCGGTACCGTTGTAGATGGCCTCGTTTCAGCCTGAGCGTTTCTTGAGGGAACCCAGCTTCCTGTTTGCTGCTTGAAGAGAAGCCAGTTTACTCCTTTTGAACGGATTCCCGCCGCTCTCTGTGTCCTGCAGATACAGCACGCTCCTTCATGAAAACAAGTAAGCTGGGGCAGTACAATGCGGAAGAAATGGTGAAGAAGGAAGCAGAGCGGGAGCAGAAGCTGATGGAGGAGAAGGCCCAGGCGGAAGCCATTACCGTGGGGTCGAGGTGTGAGGTGCGGGCAGCGGGGCAGCCCAACAAACGGGGGACCGTGATGTACGTTGGTGAGTACCTGGGTGCCTGTCCCTACTTCCTGCACTGTAGAAGAGAATCACTTTGTAGGGATTGGAGGGGGGACATTTAAAATACCGTGCAGAAACCAGTGTGAGGAGCAGTTTGAAGTCTTATTTGGTTTTGCTTTTGAATAATTCTGTTAACACATTTGGCACCACTGGGGAGATGAGTTGATTAGAGCATGGTGCTGAGAGCGCCAAGTTTGCAGGTTCGATCCTCATATGGGACAGCTGCATATTCCTGCATTGCAGGGGTTGGACTAGATTTGTTGGATCAACCCATCAACTTCCGATGGATGATTTAGTAGGATTCCGCCTGGCATCACTTTTGCTGTGCGTGTGTGTCAGTATCCACACTCGGCAGAGTTACATCTCAACGCAGCTCCATCCTTGGAAGCGTCTTCGGGGTTGAAGGCACACACAGTAGGCAATAAACACTCAGGGACGCCATGAAGATTCAGTCAAGTGCAGAGGTTTACTTGACAGTCATAAAAGCTTATTGGTAGCAAATATATACAGACATTCACTACTGCCATGGTCAAGGCATGCTTAGAGTCCAACAAGAGTCCAAGACTCTCTCTCTTAACTGCAGGACGCAAGCAAGAGACAAGTTACAACAGAATCATTGTTATCAGTACTTCCTGTCAACACTACACATGTCCAAAGAACAGTTCCCATAGAAAAAGTCCTTGCATACACAGAAAAACTCTAGCCTTCTTCTGCTTCTTGAAACTTCTTCTCTGCTCTTCTCTGTTTCTGGAACAAACGATCCTCTCTCACACAGAGAGCGAATATCCAACATAGATGACCCTCAGGGTCCCTTCCAACTCTATGATTCTATGCAATTTGATGGTGCTTTTCAGCTTGAACAAGGATTATGAGTGCCCCTCCCTCCTTGCAAAAACAGAGAAGCTGCTTCAAGTCCCAGTGAGACTTATAGTCCAAAGCACGCTTCCTTGGAAGTAAGGCCCGCTGCGCTTGTGCCTGACTTAGGATTGTAAGCTTTCCACCTTTCCTTTATTCTCCATAGGCTTAACGGAGTTCAAGCCTGGTTACTGGGTCGGCATCAAGTATGATGAGCCTGTGGGGAAGCACGACGGAAGGTAAAGCGCTCCCCCCACCTGACGTCTCTTGCAGTGCAGTCCTGCCTAGCCTGGGCCCCCAAAGTGGGTCATAATGGGATCTGGGTGGCTCTGGTAGCTTATAGCTTCACACTGAAGCATCAACATGTTCCCACCTTAACTTCTGGCACATTGTCTGCACATGTTTTAGGTCTACGTCTAAAGGCAGCCCACAGCTTCTTAACAGGAGTGTTGCAGGAGCACTTAACATTCAGCGTGGGGTTTTTTTTTTTGTTTTTTTTTAAATAGTGTTTGTTAGTTCATTTTAGGCTGCCTTAGAAAGATAAAAACAAGTCCGAGTTTGCTTCAAGTCTTCCTCTGTAATGTTGCTGGCAGCAATTAAATAAATATACGGCTTCTCCGTTGAGAAGGATAAGAGTGCAGAATGTTGTATTGGGTACAGAATTCTGCCAGAGGGGTGACTGAATAACATTTCCAGCGGTTGGGGGCAGAATGTCAGAGTCCCGCATGGCTCCCACCCCTTCTTAATAGCCAGCAAAACAAGAAGAAACGTTTTTTGAAATGTAAAATAATAATATTAATAATTTTATAATTTATATGTCAGTCATCTGACTGGGTTGCCCCTGCCACTCTGGGCGGCTCCCAACACATTATCAAAAACACAGTAAAACCTCAACCTGAACAGGGCTGCCTTCGGACGTCTTCTAGAAGTCAAATAGTTGTTTTAAAGATTTTTAAAATGGCAGGGGCAGGATAAATAATGCAGAGCAAGAAACTGTGCAAAACAGGCAACTCCTGTTATTTTTACAGGGCACAGAATGTAGATTGCAGAAGTGTTCCTTTTTAAAAAGTCAGCGGTTGATGCTGAGGATCAGGGCTTAGGCTGCCCTTTGACCAGCTGGGCTTCTCCTCAGACTGCTCTCCTGAGTGTGACTCTCTTTCTCCTGCTCTTCCTCTCCTTGGCAGCGTCAACGGAAAGCAGTACTTTGAGTGCCAGCTCAAGTACGGGGCCTTCGTGAAGCCTCGCTTCGTCACCGTGGGGGACTTCCCGGAAGAGGTGGACTATGGCCTGGATGACGAAATGTGACGGGGAGAGGAAGAGGTGCAGGGGTGGCTGAAGGAAGCGGAGCGGGTCGCCATGCGGCCTCTGTTAACGGCTGGCTGTTGCGCTCTGATCCCATGCGCGAGGTCACTTGAGCAAGCCAAAGGGAGAAGGCGCGAAAAGCCGCTGTGTGTTCTTCGAGTTGTGTTGGTGGTTCCCGCCCCCCTTCCCTTCCCCCTGGTTGTCTCTTGTCTGTTCCGTGAAGATGCTACATCCCCTTGATTTTTCTCACGTTTGCACCCTTCTGTGCCAGCTCAGTTAACCCAGAGAAATCTGGAGTGTCCTTGCCTTGTTGTAGCAATCCTCGAAGGGGTGGGGCCTGGGGGGGGGGCAGCAAAGGCGCTCCTGATTCCCCCACCCCGGTAGTAAGGCCTGCTGGTTGCAGAAGCAGTTAGTTGAGCAGGTTGAAAAGAGAACCTCTGAGCAGATTTGTACAAGACCCTTCCTGCTTTTTTTAAAAGAAGTAAACGCAGACATTTCTATGACCATTCATTTCCCCCCCCCCCCAATTGTGAAAACTTTTTTTCTGTGCTGCTGGCCGATGCTATGTGAATACGATAAATTAAAAAAGTTGGTGGGAAAATACATTCCAGACACGAGTGCTGCTTCTGTGTGAGCTTCTTCCATCTTGCAATCCGAGTTCCTGGGGATCCCAGCTGGGTGGAGGGAGGTCGTCTTGCCGCATCTGTCCAGATCCCTGGATCTCCTTGCCTTGCTTTCCAGATCACTTCAGCTGGAGATTCCAGGGATGGAACCTGGAACCTTGTGCCACTGGGTTCTTCTCCCCCTGCCTCTGAAGACTACAAATACTGGTGGGGTGGGTGTGACCCGTTAGTACCAATGTAGGGATGAGGAACCTGTAGCAGTCCAATGATGGTGCACTCGGATTCCCATCAGCCCCATCCAGCATGGCCAGTGGTGGAGGATGATGGGAGTTTTAGTCCAGCATTCATTAGGAGGACCAGAGATTCCCCATCCTGCCTCTACTGTGATCTCCATGCTCAGCTCCTCTCTTGCCTTGACTGCAAGGACTGCTTTGTTTCTGCTCTTCTAGGGAAGCATCTGCTAAATTCATATTCTCCCTCTCCTTAAGCACTTAACGCTGATTTTCTCTGCATCTGCTTCAAGCTGCTAGTTATTTTCTACTCCTTGCGCTGCTTTCACTCTGTCCGTTCTGCATAAGTGGAATTCCGCTGTTGCTCTCCTTTCTCCTCTTCGCAGCCTGTTCCTCCCTCAGCTGGTAACGCTATCCCTCAGTGTTGCTCAGCTGGTCCTGTTTCTCCTTCAAAATCCTTCATCGCCCAGACCTCAGCTCGTTGCTCGTCAGCCGACTCATCTTTCTCCCACCTCATTTTTTCACCCTGGTTTCTCTCCCAGCCCTTCCTGAATCTTAAGCTCTGTGGTCAAGGGCTGTGTCATTTAGGAGGGTGCTGTTGCATCTCACTCACGGCTGGGCTGGATAAATGTGCCGTAGTAAATTGGGGGAGCTTTTCATGTAGTTGAACAAAAAAGAATGTGAGTGAAAACTTAAGCCTCTATCCAAGCACTGAAAGTGACCGCTGTGGTCTTGTGGCTGCAGCATTCTGCAAGCTTGCCAAATTAAATATATATATATATATTTGCGTCCCTTGCCTGGGATGGTTAGGTAGTGGGCTCAAACTATACTGCCTTTCATAAATTACTATGATAGTCCTGAAGCTGAGGCTCCAAGACTTTGGCCACCTCATGAGAAGAGAAGACTCCCTGGAAAAGACCCTGATGTTGGGAAAGATGGAGGGCACAAGGAGAAGGGGACGACAGAGGATGAGAAGGTGGGACAGTGTTCTGGAAGCGACCAACATGAGTCTGACCCAACTGCAGGAGGCAGTGGAAGACAGGAGTGCCTGACGTGCTCTGGTCCAGGGGGTCACAAAGAGGCGGACACGACTAAAAAACAACAGCAATGATAGTCACATTCCCTGTTCTAGTTCTTCCTCAAAAATGACTGGATTTTAAAAACACAACCACCCCCAATCTGCTGCTTAAAGCCATCAAGCTGCGTATGACAGCAAAGCTAAACATTTGTTTTGGAAGCGAGTTTGGAGTAAGTGTCATAAGCAAATGCATTTGAAGCTTCTGGGGGCAGGTGGTGGGGAGCCCCGAGTGAACAGTGCCTGAACTGTAGATGCCAGCCCTTGCCTCTCCCAAGTCCTGCAACTTCGGTCTGAGAATTACTTTCCCAACTGGGGAACATCTTTGCCCCCCCCCCCACCTGACGCTGGGCTCCCACCTCCTGTCCGTGCCAGCCAGCATAGTTGGCTGCCAGGGCTGAGGAGGTGTATGCAGTGCTGGTGCCAGGCTATTTTGTGCCTTAGGGAAATCGCTAACTTCAAATTTCAAAAACCCATCTTGTAGAAATGATAAAAATTCTTCAAAATGTCAAAGTAAAATATGATCAGAAATTCATAGGATAAAGAAAAAATAATCTGTATAAAAACTCAGCCCCTCAAAGGTCAGTACTGCACCTAGGTAGAACGTGAGACTCTTAGTTATAGTTTCAAGCCTACCATGAGCAAAAGAGCCCTGCATTGCAGGGGGTTGGACTAGATGACCCTCGTGGTCCCAGCTGTACAATTCTGTGATAGCACCGGCCCTGGGTATATGCAAGGCCACAGATTCCCTATCTCTGTCTGAAGCAACATGGGCAGCCCGAACCTTTGGCTGCTCTCGGTATGGATCCTCCAAGACCTACAGGGACAATTATTTAGCGGGTGTAGGGGGCAGGCAGGTCGTTTGGGGGCGCGCCAGGGACGAAGCCTTTAACTCCCCTGCCTTAATCAAACCTAGGTTGCGGTTACAGCGGGAGCAGCGGATAGGGGAACCGCAATCTGCGCACATGCACCCACTGTTTATTTATTTTTCAAAATAAAATTATTGCAAGACGAGGCATTCCTTCCGGCTCGCCTCAAACGGAAAGCTCTAGCTTCCATTCACCCCGTCAGTGAGTCCAAATACAATCGCCAACGTGGAGCCCCCTTTGGGGCACCTGGGCCAAGAGGCGACCCCCCCCTCGCCCTTCCTGGGGGTCTCCTTAAGGACAATGACGCTCGACCTCCCCGCCCACGTGGCTTCCAGCAGCGGCCGGGAGCTTCCTGGGAACGCCCCCTTGCGAGCGGCGAGCCAATGGAAAGCGAGTAGAACGCGCCGGTGGTGTCTCAACGTTCTACGGCTTGTGACGCACAGAGGCGGGATCCCCTCCTTTGGCCAGAGTCCGGATGGAGCGGCGGAGCCGGTGAGAGCGGAGCTCCGGCGGGGAGCGTTGCGGGATCGCGGATCAGGCGCCGGGTAACCTGGGGGGGGGGGGTCCTCTCGAACTGCGTTTTCAGGGCGGTCGCTTCAAGGCCACTAGAATTGGGGGCTGTTTCTGTTGCCACGCCCGAGCGGCGTCTGGTCGGGGGGGGGGGCAGGGCCGGATTTAGGTTTACATGTCCAGCTGTCCTTTGCCAACAACAAATTGTCGCTGTTTTGTGTGTGTGTTGAATATATGCTAGATGTTCCAGTTACAGGTAGGTAGCCGTGTTGGTCTGTCATAGTCAAAACAAAATAAAAAGTAAAAAAAAATCCTTCCAGTAGCACCTTAGAGACCAACTAAGTTTGTTCTTGGTATGAGCTTTCGTGTGCAGAAGTGTGCATGCACACGAAAGCTCATACCAAGAACAAACATAGTTGGTCTCTAAGGTGCTACTGGAAGGAATTTTTTTATTTTATTTTGTTTTGTTTTAACCCCTCAGTGAGTTAGGGACTTGGCCTGCATGCAAAGAGAAGCTCTGGTTGATTGGGCAGACGAGACCAAGGGTCCAGAAGGCGGATTTTTGCACATGCTGTAGAGCAGGGGTCGGCAAGGTTTACTTCGCCTGAGCCGGTTCACTCCCGCGGAGATTGCTCTGTGGGCCGGATCGCGTCTGCACATTTCCTGCATCTGCGCAGATGTAATTTTCGGCGCCCGAATTTATTCAATTTGGCACCCCGACGCAGGTCTTGGAACTCGGACCCAGGGGTGATTTCCCGCTTCTTCCAAGGCCCTCCTCCAGTCTTGCTTGGGCGCCACCCTTAAACTTCCCCCCCAGCTTTTGTTCTGACACTGCTCCTTTTGTTTCCCCAGGCCCTGCTCTGCTCCTTGGGTGACCCTCCCTGGCTGACCGGAAGGGATGTCCAAACGCCCCATGGCTCGCCACAGCAAGCTCCAGAAGCAAGTGCTCGGCCTCTACCGCAGCTTCCTGCGGGCCGGCAAGGACAAGCCGGGCTTCCTTCCTCGGATACGGGCCGAGTTCAGGAAAAATGCCCAGATCCCCCGGACGGATGTCATGATTATAGAGTACCTCGTCCGGCGTGGGCAGAGGCAGCTGGAGCAACTCAGAGATGCCCACACCAAGCAGATGGGTGCCTTCGTCAGGACGGAACAGGAGGAATGATGAGCCGGGAATTTTGCTTTTTGGAAAGGGTTTCCTGCCCGTTTTTAATGGAATGGCCCTTTCTCCTAGCTGCTGGTTTTTAGCACAGCTGGCATTGCAGGGGGGGAGAATCTGTGGCCTCGCAGATGTTGCTCCGTGAGCGTGGCCAGTGGTCAAGGGTGATGGGAGTTGCTACGTGGTGGACAGGAGCTTAGCAAACCCGGAATACAGATCTGGGTGCCCTCTCAGAAATGACTGAACAGAGCTGCCCACAGTTGCCACTCGAGGGCGCAGTTGAGAAATGCATAATCATTCTGTTCCCATCACATTTTTCTGCTCCTTTTTGTAGTTGAACTAAACACACTTGCTCCCTACAGATGTAAGAATGCTTTAAGCAGGTCTGAGTGATGCAGCTCACCTCAAGAGACTCTGGGGGTTGCCGTGCTGCCTGGAAGTTGGGAATTCGGTATTGGAGATCGTCAACACGCTCACATGGCGGTTGAACCGGTTTAGGTGCCCTGTGTAGACGCATTTTAAACCCACTTTCTCAGTTTTTCCTTGTAACCTTGGTTGTTCTGTCTTGGCGGGAATTTGAATAAACTAAATTGCCAAACAGCTATTTGTGAGGTGCTTTTTTATTACTGTTTAGGATGAGCCCTGTTCCTAACAGCCTTTCTGTCAGTCGCCCAAATCGCTTCCACCGGGTCATAGCTGCAAGGATCCACATCAAGCCCTGAGGGCAGGAGAAGGAACTGGTGCTGCCATATTCCTGTGCAAATGTTTAACTATAGCCTTAGGGGTTTTGGTAGAAGGTGACCGCAGAGGACCTCTTGTCTGTAACAGAGATCGGAGGTCCTGCTTAGGCAAATAATCTGTATTTTAAGGGAGAGTCAGTTTGGCAGCAAGAAGCCTTTAAGCTACTGCTTCTCCACTTAATATTTATGGTGTTGACTGAAGAGACAAAATGAGACAAAGGGCACCTGATTATTCCTTATTCCTGACTGCACATCCCTGGATGTTTGAACGGTCTGATGTTTAGATATAGCTGATGGTTCCCTTACTGCAAGAAGCAAAGCTACAGGGAACCAGGCAGAGGGCCTTCTCGGTAGTGGCGCCCACCCTGTGGAACACTCTCCCTTCAAATGTCAAGGAAATAAACAACTATCTGACATTTAGAAAACACCTGAAGGCAGCCCTGTTTGGGGAGGTTTTTAATGTGTGATATTTTAATGTATTTTAGTGTTTGTTGGAGGCCGCCCAGAGTGGCTGGGGGGACCCGGCCAGATGGGCGGGGTACAAATAATAAATTGTTATTATATTATTATTATTATAGATACTGAAAATGGATTATTGTTTTGGGATACCATTTAACGCTTCATGTAAGAACTTGTTCCTCAAGTGCTACCATCAGATAGTGGCAAATTGGGGAAATCTCCTCCCTCCCTCCCTCCTGGCCCCGTAAAAGGAAAGAAAGGGAAATGGTATTGTGTTTTAAATGTGTGTTTCTAAGCACTACTGTTGATCACACAGCAGCTGAAATAAAACCGCTTTGCCTTTGTGTGTGTATTTGTATTTAATTTTGGGAACGTGGGTAGTAAATTTAACGAGGAGGCCCACAGCACCTTAAAGACTTAGGCTTGGGTCCTAAGATAAATAGATGAAAGGGCAGTTTGTGGCAATGACATTTGCCGTTCCTTCTCTCCCCTCGCAGCTGCCCTGCAGCCGCTCACATTCTGATGGAGCCTCTCTGGAGGCTGCCGGGCTCTCCTGAACAACATGGGGGTCCTGGGGTCAGGAGGGGTGGGGAAACCACAACAAATGGGTTTGAGTCCTAAGATAATTTAAGGCCATTCATTGGGGAAGTAGCTTAGCGGCAGAGCGCCTTCCTTGGCTGCAGAAGGTCGCAGGCTCGTGGTCGTCGCAGGCTCGTTTCTCGGCAGCCCAGGACCTCCATGCACACTACCCAGGCTTGCACCCTGGGGAGATCACTTCATTGCTGCACTACTAAAGCAATGCATTTGTTTCATATCCCTCTGTCAAGGGGGCCAAGTTGGCATGCATGGGTCTCATTATTTCTTAGGTAGGCTAGGCTAAGTGAAGGGCCCCCAATGAGCTTCATGGCCAAGTGGGCATCTGAACCTTGGTCTCCCAAGTCCTAGTTTGGACACTCTAATATTCATGACCACCAGTCCTGATCCCCAACTTCTGCAGCCTCACTCACCAGCTTTCCACTTCCCCCAAGTCTTTGTATAATAATAATAATAATTATTATTATTTATACCCCACCCATCTGGCTGGGTTTCCCCAGCCACTCTGGGCAGCTCCTAACAGAATATTACTACTAATAATAAAGGGATAAAACATCAAATATTAAAAACTTCCCTAAACAAGGGAATATGCCAGCAAGTTTGGAAAACTCAGCAGTGGCCAGAGGATTGGAGAAGATCAGTCTACATCCCAATCCCAAAGAAGGGCAGTGCCAAAGAATGCTCCAACTACCGCACAATTGCACTCATTTCACACGCTAGCAAGGTTATGCTTAAAATTCTACAAGGCAGGCTTAAGCAATATGTGGACCGAGAACTCCCAGAAGTGCAAGCTGGATTTCGAAGGGGCAGAGGAACCAGAGACCAAATTGCAAACATGCGCTGGATTATGGAGAAAGCTAGAGAGTTCCAGAAAAACATTTACTTCTGCTTCATTGACTACGCAAAAGCTTTTGACTGTGTTGACCACAGCAAACTATGGCAAGTTCTTAAAGAAATGGGAGTGCCTGATCACCTCATCTGTCTCCTGAGAAATCTCTATGTGGGACAAGAAGCTACAGTTAGAACTGGATATGGAATAACTGAGTGGTTCAAAATTGGGAAAGGAGTACGACAAGGCTGTATATTGTCGCCCTGCTTATTTAACTTATATGCAGAATTCATCATGCGAAAGGCTGGACTGGATGAATCCCAAACTGGAATTAAGATTGCCGGAAGAAATATCAACAACCTCAGATATGCTGATGATACAACCTTGATGGCAGAAAGTGAGGAGGAATTAAAGAACCTTTTAATGAGGGTGAAAGAGGAGAGCGCAAAATATGGTCTGAAGCTCAACATCAAAAAAACTAAGATCATGGCCACTGGTCCCATCACCTCCTGGCAAATAGAAGGGGAAGAAATGGAGGCAGTGAGAGATTTCACTTTCTTGGGTTCCATGATCACTGCAGATGGTGACAGCAGTCACGAAATTAGAAGACGCCTGCTTCTTGGGAGAAAAGCAATGACAAACCTAGACAGCATCTTAAAAAGCAAAGACATCACCTTGCCAACAAAGGTCCATATAGTTAAAGCTATGGTTTTCCCAGTAGTAATGTACGGAAGTGAGAGCTGGACCATAAAGAAGGCTGATCGCCAAAGAATTGATGCTTTTGAATTATGGTGCTGGAGGAGACTCTTGAGAGTCCCATGGACTGCAAGAAGATCAAACCTATCCATTCTTAAAGAAATCAGCCCTGAGTGCTCACTAGAAGGACAGATCCTGAAGTTGAGGCTCCAGTACTTTGGCCACCTCATGAGAAGAGAAGACTCCCTAGAAAAGACCCTGATGTTGGGAAAGATGGAGGGCACAAGGAGAAGGGGACGACAGAGGACGAGATGGTTGGACAGTGTTCTTGAAGCTACTAACATGAGTTTGGCCAAACTGCGAGAGGCAGTGGAGGATAGGTGTGCCTGGCGTGCCTTGGTCCATGGGGTCACGAAGAGTCGGACACGACTGAACGACTGAACAACAACAAACAAGGCTGCCTTCAGATGTCTCCTAAAAGTCGGGTAGTTGTTTATTTCCTTGACATCTGATGGCAGGGCGTTCCACAGGGCGGGCGCCACCACCGAGAAGGCCCTCTGCCTGGTCCCCTGTAACCTTGCTTCTTGCAGTGAGGGAACCACCAGAAGGCCCTCGGAGCTGGACCCCAGTGTCCGGGGTGGAGACACTCCTTCAGGTATAACCCACCCCTCACCCAGCCAAAGTTACAGGCGGCGCGAGCTCAGCTCAGCTCACCTGAGAAATTCACCACCTTAAGTCTATAAAGGTGTAATGGGAATTGATAAGCCTTTCTGAGAAGGAGGAAGGCAAAGTTCGCGCTGGCAGAGGCCTGCCGCAACCGGAACGGGGTGCCGAAGTTTCTGCGCGCTTCCTCCACGTAAGTAGACCACCTGCCCTTGCCGTCTCCGGGTGCTGGTGCTTTGCTGGCAAGGGAGGGAGGGAGAAGGAGCCTGTTCTTGAACCTTGGCTCTCTGAATCATCCTTCTGCAAATACAGCCCTTTGGGCTGAGTGGCGGCTGGCTGTGCCTATAAGCATTGCATTCGCTTAGGGTTTACTGCTCACCAGCATGGCTCACGCAAACTCGGAAGTGAGTCCTGCTGATGGCCCCAGGGCTCATTTTCAGGCTTATTCAAAAATAAGGCTTAGCAGCCTTAGCATGCCAGGTGAGTGTTACCTGCTGCTGGAAAGAGGATCCTGGACTTGTCTCCCCCGACCCTCTTGGAGCCACCTGCTTTCCTCTGTTCTTATTTTAGAAAATGTTCTGCCCACGGGTCTTTGTCGCCTTTGAGCCATTTATGCAAACAGTGTGGTTGGCTGCTGCTAATGTCGGGGAACAGGCTTTATTAATGGGTCACCTGCCCGGCGTAGGCTGTGCGATTACAGTACAAACTGCTTCGGGAAAAGAGAGAGAGAGCTGTTGTTTGCTTGCCAACTACCTAACTGCCACCTTTTGATGTGTCCCTCTTCTGCCAACTCACTAACGGGTGTTTACAGTTTAAAACAATGGCTTCCCCTCCACACTTTTTGAACTTTTTTTGGGGGGTGGCCCCTGCCCCCAAAATATAGAGGGGCTGGCCCAGCACACACAAGCTGGCGCCCCTGAAGCTAATAGATACATTACGGATGGAGAAAAGGAAGGCCGGGGTGGCGGAAAGTGAGTGGAATCCTTGACGTAATACAGGTATTAAGTAATTGTTAAAATGGCCAGGTGGAGCAGACACGGATGGCAGGAGGTTCTGGGAGGGGAGAAGGCAAATGAGGGAGCCGATGGAGGAGACCTCGTCATCTCGCCTCCCTCTTTCTGCTGCAGCCAGGCGGAAAAGCTTGCATGCTCATGTTGTGTCTGCTGTGTCAGAAACAGCCACCTGTAAGCTGGGCTCGTGAATCATAGAATCCTAGAGTTGGAAGAGACCCCAAGGGCCATCCAGTCCAACCCCCTGCCAAGCAGGAACACCATCAAAGCATTCTTGACAGATGGCTGTCAAGCCTCTGCTTAAAGACCTCCAAAGAAGGAGACTCCACCACACTCCTTGGCAGCAAATTCCACTGTTGAACAGCTCTTACTGTCAGGAAGTTCTTCCTAATGTTTAGGTGGAATCTTCTTTCTTGTAGTTTGAATCCATTGCTCCGTGTCCGCTTCTCTGGAGCAGCAGAAAACAACCTTTCTCCCTCCTCTATATGACATCCTTTGATATATTTGAACATGGCTATCATATCACCCCTTAACCTTCTCTTCTCCAGGCTAAACATACCCAGCTCCCTAAGCCGTTCCTCATAAGGCATCGTTTCCAGGCCTTTGACCATTTTGGTTGCCCTCCTCTGGACACGTTCCAGCTTGTCAGTATCCTTCTTGAACTGTGGTGCCCAGAACTGGACACAGTATTCCAGGTGAGGTCTGACCAGAGCGGAATACAGTGGTACTATTACTTCCCTTGATCTAGATGCTATACTCCTCTTGATGCAGCCCAGAATTGCATTGGCTTTTTTAGCTGCTGCATCACACTGTGGACTCATGTGAAGCTCTGCGTGTTTGCGTGCTGGCTCAGGGGAGAAAGATACGACCCCAAGCAGCTTGCCAAGGGAAAGGCTCCCTTCCCCTTCTTCTCCGGAACACTGGTTACATATTTGGGATAGTTTATTACCAGACTGGGTGCCCAGTAGCTTCTGTACCCAGAAAGCAGTGCAGTCACTTCCAGGCTGCTGCAGATTACAGATTTGACTTGTCCGTCATCTGAAAATTCCAGAGCAGAGGAAGCTGGAGAATGTTGTAGGCCGCTCTTTCCTAACCTGGCGCCTTGCAGATGTTCTCAAGCTGCAATACACATCTGCCCCAGTCACCCTGGCTGTGCTCCCATCAACACCAGCATCACATGACTGCGCTTGCTGGGGCTGATGGGAGCTGGAGTCCAAAACACCTGGAAGGTAAAGATCGAGTTGGAGTGTCCATTTCTTACGAGAAGCAGTTGTGCAGGAATAGGGGCCAAAGGAAGACCACCTCTCCAATGCCAGGCACTGAAGATTTCAACTGTACAGGGGAGGAAGTCTTAATCCTCATTTTTTGATAGGAGACAGTCCTTGCCACCTTTCTTCCATCTATTTGCATGTGATGGGATTCAACCTTCCAGAGGCAAACTTTTGCATATATTTAATCCCAGGCCCAGGGATAGTTTGAAAAGCCTCCACATTTTCTCCCTCTTCTTAGCTCCCAGCACCTGTGGACCTTCAACCCTTTTAATACCCTGTGGCTGACAAAAGCGATGCTCTCCCTGACCAGAGGTAAGTGGAATAAGTTGATTTTAGGATGTGTGTACTTACCCAAAGGATTCAGAGGTTATTATCTCAGGCTCATAGCCCGAGTTAGTAACCGTAAACCAATCCGTGAAGAAGGATGTCTGCTGCTGTGTAGATTTCTTCAGGAATAATAAACATCACTTCCCCACATAACACCAGTTGCAAAGAAAGGAGAGGGAGGGAGAGGGTAAGATAACTTGGTCCTCACAGGCCTTGTCTCTTGGCTAGGTGGAATTCAGGGGCGGAGGAAGCCTCCTTGCCACCCAGGGTGGCGAATGGAGGCTTCCCCCCTGGGGGCAGGGCGTCGTGACATTGCGTCGTGACGTCACGACGCACCGTCACGACGGAGTGCATATGCGCGAAAAACGTGTGTGTGCACTCCATCCAAACCAGCACCGCTGCTTCCGCAAGCAGCAGCAGCGGGGCACCCCCACCCACGAGCCACCGCATGCGATCGGCGGCTCGTGGGGGTGCCCCGCCGCTGCTACTTTTGGCATGGCGGCTCACAAGGGTGCCACGGGAGCAGCGGCGGCGCCGGCGGGCAGGCCCCGCACAGGGCGGTGCCAGCCCAAGTGTCACCCTCTGCTCCTGTGGAACCTGGGGCGTACCGCCCCCTCCGCTCCCCCTCGCGACGCCAGTGGTGGAATTCAGTACTAGTCATATTGGCTGGTGTGCCCTTTTTTGTGTCAGCCACACCCCCTCAATTCCTTAAAGGGTACATGCGTTTCCCCCTCGGTTTCTGCACATGCTGCTGAGGAAAGTGGGGGGGCAGAGGGGGTTCAGCCACCTGGGAAGGGAGCCCATCTATGAGAAGGAAACCTCTGTTGCTTTGCGGAACAGCTTCAGGAGAAGAAAAGGCTCAGGAGCGAACCCTACACAAATCTGGAGTCCCTAAGGCGGTTGGATGATACCTTGCATGCCTCCTTCCGGCAACTCCTGCAGCCAAGCTGGTGCCAGATGTCTTGCTCTGCTTTCCTTTGGCCGAGGGGGCGGGCCTTGTCATCTGGGCAGCCCAGGACCTCCCCACACAGTGCCCAAGCTTACGCTCCGGGGAGGTCCCTTCAGTGCTGCTAACACAGCGGTTTGACTTCACCCCCGCAAGCGCACTCCATTGTCTCTTGAGACAGACGGATGCCAACAAGTTTCCCCCAAGGGAGTGCAGCAAGGAAAAGGGGACCTGTGGCACCCCTGATGTTTTGGGACTTCAACCCCCCCCCCATCAGCCCATTGGGACTGGAAGGTCAGAAAGCAGGGTGCCCAAAGAGCAGGTGGAACCAGAGCCAAGGACAGGTGGAGCCAAGGAATACTAGTTTTGTCCCCATCCTCCTCTGCTGAGTCCCACGTGGTCTAAGGAGGAGGAAGGAGGCTGACAGACAGGGCCACCGACTGTGTTTGATGCAAATTGAAAGCAGGCAGCTGGGGCTGGCTGAAGGCACCCGGAGGTCGGTGGGCCAGGGGCCCCGTTCACCTGAAAGGACCAGCCGTCACTGATTCTAGCAGCAAATCAGATGCCAATCTGATGTGGGATTTGCCTTTGTGGTGTAGTGTGGTGTACACAAGAGTGATGTAGTGATTAAGAGCGGTAGACTCGTATTCTGGTGAACCGGGTTCGTGTCTCCTCTCCTCCACATGCAGCTGCTGGGTGACCTTGGGCTAGTCCCACTTCTCTGAAGTCTCTCAGCCCCACTCACCTCACAGAGTGTTTGTTGTGGGGGAGGAAGGGAAAGGAGAATGTGAGCCGCTTGGAGACTCCTTTGGGTAGTGATAAAGCGGGATATCAAATCCAAACTCTTCTTCTTCTTCTCTTCCTTTTGCAGAGTTCCAGAACAAAGACGACGCCTACTGCTTCTCCTTAGCCAAGGCCCTCTACTGCGTGTCCTCCCCAGTGACGGTTGGGTTTTATGCACCGTGGGGCCACTGCAAAGCCTTCCTCCTGGACAGGATCCGAGGTGAGCGCTCGTAAGGTGAAGACCCAGGAAAGGAAGGGCTCGCAAGGGCGGACCTTGGTAATAATCCACCCTGTGCGAGGTCATTATGGTGCCGGCTTAAACTGGGCTTTAGGAAGGTGGTGTGAGGCTCTGGCAGGGTCCTAGAGCCCTCCTATCTCCTTCCTGAAGCCCAGTAAGTGCTTGTGGGAATGTTCAGGGAGGCAGGGGAGGATATATTGTTTATGAATATCCTTCCTAACTTGTGCTAGCAAGTTCCTTTGGTTAGCAGAGTTTCGCATTCTCCTTTTAATGCACAGCAGATAGCTGGTTGCAGGCTGGTTAAATATCTCAATATCAGATTCCTGGTAAGTTCCCTTATATCCCTCTTAAAAGAATAAACACAGGACAATTTTATTTAAAGCCAATAAAAGAAGTTTACTCACAGCATCATCCGTTTCCAGTTGGATCCCTGAAGGCAGACTTAGTTACAAAGTATATACATGTGGATCTATCCCACATGGGGATAATCCCACTGTCCTCTGTTGGCTGGAAGTCAACAGAACATTTATTGCTAAAAAGCTGCTCCAGCGATGGAGGAAGTCAAAGAGAGGGAGTGTGGCAGCATGCCTCGTCCTTTTTGTTACCTGGACAGGTAAGGTCACCTCCACCTCTAGTCACATGCAAAGGAAGGATTTTCCAGCCAGGAGGAACAGGAAGTTTTCGACTGGCTGGACCAAACATTCCCCCACATGTCCACTCTAGGAAAACAATGAATGTTGTACTTGACTGTTACTTATGTGTCACATCCCACAGTGCTTGCCTTGTTTTGGGAAGGAGGAAGAGGGTTCTAGGACCTGGTTAGAGCCCTCATGCCTCCTCCCCAAAGCTAGGGAACTGCTCACCGGGCTTTGAGAAGGCAGCCCCCACGGCTGTATGCTCATAGCTGTCAACTTTCGGATTTGAAAATAAGGGATTTCCCCAAACTTTCGGATTGAAAATAAGGGATGCCGCAAGGGCGCTGCAATGGCACCAAGTAGCCTCGCCACCCTGCGCTCCAGAGGCTGTGTGCAAACGGGTGAGCGAAAGAGCGAGCGCGTAGACGGCAGGCAGGCTGTCTGTCTGGTTGGGCGTGAGGGTCTGGCTGCACAAGGCATGCAAGCTCCGCCCCCAGTCGGTCTCAGACTCCTTATTGGCAGCCGAGCAACGCAGCTGAGGAGCCTCCCTGACCGACAGGGAGGGAGAGGAGCTGCTTCCTTTGAAATCCGGGAAATTTAAGGGATATCAACAATCCGGGATAGCAGCAGGAAGCGGCATTGGAATAAGGGAGTTTCCCGCAAAAAAAGGGAGGGTTGACAGCTATGTGTATGCTTGGTGTGACCGCTGTGTTCACACTGCCCTAAATCCACTTCTGGTGCTCATTCACAGAATGCAAGTGTAGCCTGCGGAACTCATTCATACTGGATGAGGCGATGGCTAAGAAGAGCAGGAGTGGCTTTATGAAAGGGGGGGTGAGTTAAATACTGTGGAGGGCAGGGCTATCAAGGGCTATGTGTCAGGAGAGCAAAATGTGTTTATCTCCATTTCCAGAGATGCCCCTGCAAAGTAAGTGGGCACGTGCTGATTTTCTGCATTTGTTTTTCTTGACACAGAATTTGAGTTTCACTGGTGCAATGCTTGGATTTCATTTATTTGCTGCCCCAAGTAGCTTTCTCACTGTTCTCGCTTTCCCCTACCAGAGGCAAAACAGACTGCTTAGAGAGACAGAAGCCATTTAGAGAATAATGTTTTAAATAAATAGCATATAACGCTCAGAAAATAAAGCAATGAAACAATTTATAGATGAGCTTGAAATCACACCAAAGGGTGAGAGTGTACGGTTTATTAAAGCACGACATGTAAAAGGCCTTGCAGAATGGGAACATACAAGCCGCCCTGCAGCTGCATCAGACTAAAGTCCAGCATCCTGTTCTCACAGTGGCCACCAGATGCCTCAAGAGGAAGCCCAAGGGACAAGTGCTCTAGCACTTTCCCCACCTGCAGTTCTCTGCCTTACCCTCCCAAAAATGGTCTAATCCTGGTTTAAAACCTTTTAAATGAAAATTGGGTTTTTACCATAGAGCAGGCTTAAGGCGAGTCTCTCTGAGAAGGCTATTCCAAATTCGAGGTGCCACCACCGAGAAGGCCCTCTCCTTTGTTGCCATGTACCTCAATTCTCTTGGAGGTCGCACACGGAGCGAGGACTCCAGAGGGGATCTTAAAGTTTGGGTAGTTAATCAAAGTATTGTGTGATCAACAGAAACCAGGACACACCCTGGTTGGCTGTGGGGTACAGTAGACTCAGTCTCCAGTCTGGCTCTCTTCCTTTCCCTCTCAGAATACATGCGTCTTCAGTCACGGAAAAAAGACCAGCAGGAATTCCAGCGGACCAGACTGAAACAGCGAGGGACTTCTGGGTGGGATCTGGTCTCCGCCGTCTTCCTCATGATCTTCTACCACCCCGTCCTGACCCTGCAGCACCGACAGAGGAAAAACGTCCAGCACATCTTCATTCATTTCAGCGCCTGGGAATACGCCGGGAGTGACCAGCTCTGGGCAGGTCTCATCACTGCCTTGTGCGACGGCATCGAGAGCCACTTTGGCCTGGTCCCCGTGAGCGTCTACAGAGCTGTGGGCAGGAAGTGTGGCCTTGTCGAGGCCCCTCTGCGCCAGGAGTGGATCAGTAAGAAGTACCTCTGCCTGCCGCTGTGGGCTGCCATCCTCTTGGTGGCGGTCGTGGCTGTCGGGGTCGCGGCCCTCATCTTTGTTTTCGGCATCCCCATTGGCAACGCTTCCGGGGACGCCATTGCTGTTGTCGAGGGTCTTGGGGCCACGGCAGTTGGGATCACGGCGGCAGCGTCTGTCCGGATGGCTATCCTGGTGGTACGGAACGTCCTCATCACCCAGAAGGCACAGCTAGAGAGGCAGATGAACCGGACGGACCTCAGCGCCCAGCTGGGCTTCATGAGCAACGTCAAGAGGGAGGTGAAAGTCATTGCCAAGTTCCTGAAGTTCATGGAGATCTTCCAGCGGAGGAAGCTCAGGGTGGTGCTGGAGATCACCAGCTTGGACAACTGCTGCCCCGACAAAGTGGTGGGCGTCCTCGATGCCATGAACATCCTCCTCTCGGACTACGAGGCACCCTTCGTCTCCATCCTGGTGGCCGACCCCAGCGTGATCGTGGACTGTGTGGAGAGCTCCTTGTTCATGAAAGGGATGGCCAACAACGGCTACGAGTTCTTGAACCGCATCATCACCCTCCCGTTCTCGGTCCCCAAGATGGACACCCACACCAAGATGCAGCTGGTGAAGTCGGCCGTCGACTGCAGGGAGGAGCAGGAGAAAAGCCTGGAGGACGAGGAGGGAGAAGTGGACTTTCCGCAGGACAATCAGAGGAGGCTGGATGCTGGGTCGCCCTTGTGTTGCGATTCCACCGGCCGGAAGGCCCCCGAGCGACACGCCGATGGCAGCTGGGTGCCTCTGGTTGTCGTGAGTCGTGGGCTGGAAGCGCCTCCCCCAAAAAGGTGCAACAAAGGCTTCAAAGCCAAGGACCTGATCCAGGAGGCCTTTGAGTTCCTGCTGGACGACAGCATGAAGGAGTACATGACGGACAACATGGTGCACATGAGGCGGATCATCAACACCATCTCCGTCACTGTGCGTCTCATGGCGACGGAGGTCCCCCGGGAGAAGCTGTGCCCGCGCAAAGTGGCCTCCTGGGTGCTCCTGGCCAGCCAGTGGCCTTGCCGGCTGAGCTGGATCTTGCAGTGCATTGAGGACGATGAGCAGGTGGGCCGGCTGGGCCTGGGCCAAGGCTGCCAGCTGGCTCCCCACCACTTCCTGTGGGAGGTGTACGAGAAGTACATGGACGAGCTCGACATGCTCAAGGGCCAGCTGGAGAAGCTCCTGGAACTGGACGGAGACCCCGAGCTCTTCCACAGCTTCCTGTGCCGCCGGTTCCAGGTGGAGGACGCCAACTTCTTCCTGCCTTACACGGTCAACCTGGACTCCTCCTTGAAGAGGCACATGGAGCTGCTCCGGGGCAGCCGCAGCCTGAAGCGGAGGACCAAGCGGGGCCATGGGCTCTCCAGATGCGTTCTGCTGGGGCTGTCAGTGGATGAGGTCTGCAAGGAGGTAGGAGAGCCCTGCCTTGTCCAGGGCCAGCTTGGAAGCATGTTGAGTAAAGAGCAAGAAGGAAGGATATAGTGTTACGGCTTCCTGCCAAGGCAAACAAAGCAAGCGATTTCACAGGGTTCTCTCTAGCAAATTTCGCAGGAAAGCTCTGAGCCTCAGCCCTTTCCTGTGCCTGTCTGGCAAAACATGGATTGCTGCTTTGACTGCAATAATGTCCCGCAGATCTATCCCAACCTGACTAGGAAAACAAGTAGCCCTTGTTTTGTACCTCAGCTGTTTTTCCCTGGCTGGGATTTGGCCTTCAACTCTGATTATGCCTCTTGCCTGTCTGGATGGACACACTAGCTTATCTGCATAAAATTTACATCGGTTGCCCCACCCACATTGCATCTGGCCCCGCCCACCGTGGTCATGTGGCCCTTGGGAGGTTGCCCAACAGGGAATATGGCCCTCAGGCAGAAAAAAATTCCCCTTGCCTTCCCTATATGTGGGACAGTGTTGAGGGACGTGACTGTGAGTTTCCACCTCTGCTTTTTGCTCTTTTCCAGATGGACCAACTTGGCTTGAAAGAGGACAATTCCCAGCGGTACAAGGAGAGGTTGAGGCAGCACCACTTGAACGGGCGCGCCCTGGCCTACAGCGACAGGAACGAAATCAGAGATGTCCTTGGCATGGGTCTCGGGGAGTGGGTGAGCTTCAGTGCCCATTTCCTTGGGTCAGGGCCCCCTCAGGCCCCTTCGACATCGTCTCCCATGGTGGCCTTTGGGAAGAAGAGCTATTGGGGCGCGCAAGAGAACACCCCCAGAGGGAGCACCTGGTCCGTCAACTTTTCCAGGGAAAATAACCAGCTCAACCAGGTTCTGTGCACCTGAGACGTGCTGGATATTGCTGCTGGGATCTGGAGCAAGAGGTGAACTTGACGCTGCCACTTCAACATTTATTTATTTCTTATAGCAGGGAAGCGCTGTGGTCCCTAACTCCAGAAATAAAGGTTCAGCAACTCTGCCTGAAATCCTCAGGTCACTGGTGTGATTTATTTCCCCATAATCTGCATAAGATACAATCTATTTAATCAGCTGGAAGATTCAGGAGAATCATAGAATCCTAGAGTTGGAAGAGACCCCAAGGGCCATCCAGTCCAACCCCCTGCCAAGCAGGAAACACCATCCAAGCATTCCTGACAGATGGCTGTCAAGCCTCTGCTTAAAGACCTCCAAAGAAGGAGACTCCACTACACTCCTTGGCAGCAAATTCCACTGTCAAACAGCTCTTACTGTCAGGAAGTTACTTACTGTCAGAAGCAAAAGAATGTACCGGTAATTCACCAAGTGAATTGCTTTGAGGGTGGGGGGGGGGTTTATTTTGGTTTTAAAATTAGGCAGTATCTATGTAAAATCAGTGCTTTTTTTCTTTAAAAAAAATGTTTAGGGGTACTCTCATTTTCCTACTCATGTTGAAATACTTTCCCTCAATGAGGCCAAACTTAGATCCACAAAATGTTTAGGGGTATGCGTCCCCCTGCGTACCCCCAGAAAAAAAGCACTGCATAAAATACATAAATAAACCATAGCATTTGATCCCACAAGCGGGAGTGATGGCCACAAACTTGGATGGCCTTTTTAAAAAAAGGATAAGGTGACAAGTCTGTGAACCTAGGTGTATGGGAGAGAAGCCGAAGTCAGACTTCGTGTAACACTGGAAAAGAGTAAAAAAAATTCCTTCCAGCAGCACCTTAGAGACCAACTAAGTTTGTTCTTGGTATGAGATTTCGTGTGCATGCACACTTCTTCACATACACAGGTGTGCATGCACACGAAAGCTCATACCAAGAACAAACTTAGTTGGTCTCTAAGGTGCTACTGGAAGGAATTTTCTTATTTTGTTTCGACTATGGCAGACCAACACGGCTCCCTACCTGAAACTGAAAAAGAGGCTCAAGAGCTGAGATTTTGGGAGCTGTAGAATGAGGTGGTGGCGGTGGCGAAAATGGTCCAAAACCATGAAATGACAGAGTAAATGACAGACAAAATAATGTAATGTTTTCATAAGACATAATTTAATTTGGGGGTGAGATGGATATCTGTAACAAATATATATCATATACAGCACACTTCATTCCTCTCTTCCTGTCCCATACAGGCTTTTTTTAAAAAAAAAACCACAACCCCCCCCAAATATCTGCAGTGAAATTTGGTTGAATCCATCAGATCTCAGCATTGTAGTCCGAAACATCTGAGGGGCACTAGGCTAGTGAGGGGTGTCTAGGATCCCCTCTTTGGGGGGGGGGGATATCTTTCTCCTGCAATGAACAGCTCTGGAGTTACCCTTCACCTTTCAACCCAGCACTTTTCTCCGCAGATGGGGACTCGCCCCCCTTGTTTCCCCTCCGGACTATGTGATTCAGGCCCCGCTGCAACTCAAACTGCCTCTTCAGAGAGAAGTCTAAATTGATGAGGAAGTTGGAAAAATACCTGGCCCGCCCCACCGTAAAATGGCTCTTCTGCAAGAAGGTCCGGAAAAGGTCAGGATCTCCATCGAGCTCTAAAAGTTTCCTGACGTCGTTCTTCATCTCGTCCAGCTCCAAAGCGTTGTCCTCATAAAACGGCAACAAGGCCTTGCTGTCTCTTTCCGGCGCTTTGTTCTGCGGATCTCCTCCTCCACCTCTGCCATGGCCTTGCTTCAGCTGCGAGCCACGGCTTTCAGCGAGCTTTTCCTGCTGCTGCTCGTCTTCCGCACACTGCAAAATCCAGCTCAGGCGGCAAGGCCAAAAATGGGCGAGGATAACCCAATCGACCACCTCTTTGGTCACCAACCTGCCATCTTCCCTACTGACATTCAGCCCGGTTTGGGGCTTATATCCTAGGTCAAGCATGGACCTAATGGTCAGCACCGTGTTGACGACCCGGTTCATTTGGACAAAATTTCCTGGGACGTAGTCTTGAAAATTCTCATGGCTCAGGTCTTGGAAGATGTGCTGGACTTCCTCTGTGGCCAACCAGCCCCTGGTTTCTTTGGCCCCTTTGCTGTTTTGCTTGTGAGCCCGTGTTTCCTGATTAGTAGCACAATTCTGCCCCCGTTTCTTTCTTCTGTCCAGAATCCCTGCCAGCATCCGCCTCTTGCCCTTGCAGCTCATCCGGGGCAGGGAAAAGGGGAGAGAGAGAATTCGATTTAAGTACAAGTAGCCATTGCTGCAGGTGTTATTCGACAACTGGATGCTGTCCACGAGGATTCCTGGGTCAGCGACCAAGATGGTGATGAACGGAGCGTCTTCTTCTGAAAGGAGGATTTTGATGGCATCTAGGACGGCCACCACTTTGTCCGGAGTGCAGAGGTCTAAATTGACGATCTTCAGGACCACCCGGATCTCTCGGTCCTCCTCGAACGCCATGAATTGTAGGAAATGAGTGATTGTTCTCACCTCTTCCTTCACAAAGTGCATGAAGCCCAGCTGGTCCTTGGCGTTCATTTTCGCCTGGAGTTTCTTTTTCAGGGTGAAGAAAATGTTTTTTGTGCAGCACATAAAAGGCAGAGAAGATGCGCACAGCACTACTGCTGATGCGTATGCCATGCTTTCCCATAAACCGCCGCCCAATTTCAGCCTCGTCACCACCATGCTCAGAAACAATCCAAGGAACAGACACAAGAGGCAAAACCAGAAGAGCTTGCTCCATCCTTTCAAAGCCCATTTCTTTTTCCGTGTAACCGATTCTTCCTTGAATTGCACACCAAAGAACCGGAAAGTGCTGAACGGGATCCTGTAATTGCCTTCGATTTCATCCAGCAGCGTTGTGACGATGCCGGCCCAGGTATGATCGCATCCTGCATATTCCCAGGCGTTGAAGTTGATGAAAATATAGTGGGTGCCTTCAGGCTTTGCTGAGTGCAGAAGCGGGTGAGTGAAGATGATGTGCCAGAGGAACGATAGCAGGGAGTATGTGGCCCTTCCAGCTTTGTTTCCCTTTTGTTTGCTTCGCCAGCGCATGTGATCTGCAATGGAGAGCATCGCATTGGAAGATTCCAGACAGAATAAACAAAAGTCCTTCTTCACTCGGCACATAGTGAAACTATAGAACTCGCTGGACTAGAAGGGGCATTGCTGTGATCCAGCAGACTCTAATGAGGTTCTTATGCCTTGTGCTCACACCAGTTCCCAATTCATGGGATACGAGGTCTGCCTGAACAGATCCTCCTCTACGAATCTTTTCTCTCCCAGCCCCACCTGGAGCTTCTGGGGATTGAACCCAGGGGCTTTCTGCTCTGACTCTGATATTTTTATTTTATTTTTTATTTTTTTATTTTTTTATTTATTTCTCGGCCATCTGGCTAGGTTTCCCCAGCCACTCTGGGTGGCTTCCAACAAAAGATTACAACTACCGGTACATTAAAACATCAGTCATTAAAAACTTCCCTAAATAGGGCTGCCTTCAGATGTCTTCTAAATGTCAGATAGTTGTTTATTTCCTTGACATCTGATGGGAGGACATTCCACAGGGCGGGGCGCCACCACTGAGAAGGCCCTCTGCCTGGTTCCCTGTAACCTCGCTTTTCACAGGGAGGGAACTGCCAGAAGGCCCTTGGAGCTGGACCTCAGTGTCCTGGCTGAACGATGGGGGTGGAGACGCTCCTTCAGGTCTACTGGGCCTTTGAGGCCATTTAGGGCTTTCAAGGTCAGCACCAACACTTTTAATTGTGCTCGGAAACGTCCTGGGAGCCAGTGTAGGTCTTTCAAGACCGGTGTTATGTGGTCTCGGCGGCCGCTCCCAATCACCAGTCTAGCTGCCGCATTCTGATTTGCAGTTTCCGGGTCATTTTCAAAGGTAGCCCCAAGTAGAGCGCATTGCAGTAGTCCAAGCGGGAGATAACTAGAGCATGCACCACTCTGGCGAGACAGTCTGCGGGCAGGTAGGGTCTCAGCCTGCGTACCAGATGGAGCTGGGAGACAGTGAACAACCCTCTCGCTGTTGTATAATTCAATACACACTGAATTCTCTCTTTCATCTGTGAGGACTCCCGTCTGATGGATGGTGGTCCTTACCTTCAATTTCACACAAGAGCTTTTTCTTGCCTCGCCCCCAGGGTGCGTAGAGTCCCACCGTCACAGGCAGGGCAATGTGGTGCAGAGTCTCCGCCAAGGCTTGGCAGTAAATGCTTTCATTTGTTCCTGGTTCCTCTGTAAAACGAACAGAAGGAAATCAAAATGATTTTTATTTTTTAAAACTTCACCAGACTATGAGGACTGGCAGGAAGAAGAGCCGGAGAAGAGAACTGGTATCTAAGAGGCTGATTTGGAAACTACCTTACGCACCCTGATTTTCTTTATCCGGAGGTGCCTCTCCCTTCCGCTGGAGTGAAATGTAGATGGGCTTACTCATCATCGTGGCGTTTAAAAAGTCCCCAATCCACAGGCTGCTTAACTCTGCCAAAGAAGGATAGGATAATGAGTAGAGCCCTGTCCCCATCCCTTGGCACTGGTAGGGTGGGGGGCAGAGAGGTCAACAGGAGGTGGCACCAGAGCCGAAGATGGCGCAGGAACAGCCAGCTAATTCTGGTTTTGCCCCCACCTTCCTCCCTGCTGAATGCTACGAGGGCAACACTGAGATGAAGGAGGTAGAAGTGAGCTGCTCAACTCTCTGTGTCATGGCTACCATCGCTGCTTCCTAGCCATATTTGCTTCTGGGCTGGCAACTGTGGCAAGTTTTAGACGCCTATTAACAACTAGGACCCATAAATTTTCAGATTGTACCACTTTGTATTTTGATTCTGGATTTTTGATTTGACACCACAGGCGACAACTCGTTTATGTGGGGGTTGCCTTCCGAGGCACCGGGCGTTTAAGTGAAATCACGTATATCGGAAACAGCATTGAGAAAAACCGGCACATGCCCTCTAAACCACTGGACTCCCTTGAAAAAAAACCCTTACAAAACTTGAAAACCCCACCCAATTCCACCACAATTGCTCTCTCCAAAACCTCCTTGCTCAAACGCTAACCCTCCCCAGGCCTCAAAGGTTGGTGCAAAGGCTAGAGGCTGTTTTCATGCTCTTTTGGGGCTGCTTTTGCCAATTTTCATGCCTCTTCCAGGTTCGTGGCCACACAGTCACATGTGGCTTGAGTGCATGTAAGCGGGGAGCTAGCTGCTTGTAAACATTTTTGCTTTATTTGCCTTCAAGTCCTGTGATTTTTATGGCTTTTGCTTTGTACAATGCTTAGAGGTTGTTGTTGTTGTTTTAAAAAGGATACCAGGCATCCTATAAAATTGATAAGATAAATGAATAAAAATGGCTGAGCTGAATGGGCAGGTAAAAGCTGGAGGTGGCAGTGCGGCCATGCGTGTGTGATGCTGCATCCTTCACTGCTGATGTGCGCAGAACAATGAACCGAAAGAAAAAGTAGCAATCGCCATAAGGAGCTCAAGGCCACACGCCTTTAGGCAGAACAAACGATGCCACGCTGGCCGAGTCGTGGGAACTAGAGCAGGCATAGGCAAAGTCGGCCCTCCAGATGTTTTGAGACTACAATTCCCATCGTCCCTGACCGCTGGTCCTGTTAGCTGGGGATCACGGGAGTTGTAGTCCCAAAGCATCTGGAGGGGCGAGTTTGCCTATTCCTGAACAGCTGGAAAAGAAATGAGATCTAGCCATAATTGTTGTTAGTACAAGGAAGACAGATAGCCCCTCCTGCAAGTAAAAACATGCTTGTTTTAAAATGAA
Organism: Darevskia nairensis; assembly: GCA_034642065.1. Taxonomy (NCBI): domain Eukaryota; kingdom Metazoa; phylum Chordata; class Lepidosauria; order Squamata; family Lacertidae; genus Darevskia; species Darevskia nairensis. The sequence goes on from JAWWNI010000777.1 coordinate 342,972, forward strand.
TATAAAAATCCTTGGAGCCCTTTGTTTGGGGTCCTATCCTCTTTTTTTCCTTTTTTTTTACCAGCTTTCCAGATGGTTAGTAGCTGGACCTCTAGGCTTGAGCATGGAATAAACTGGTAATTCCTGTTTGCTTTGCTTTTCTGCACCTCACCTCCGATTTTCGGCCTCAGGAAAGACACGGTCGGTGCTCAAACCTCTGGTCCGAGATTTTCCCACCGCACCACCCACCAGATGCTCCAGATGCTGCCTCGCACCCCCTTCATCCTCTCCTAGGAAACACTCCCTCTTGGCCACAAGTCGGGGCAGCAGAGCACATGTGTTGCCTGCCAGTTTCAATCCTGATTGTCTCCAGATAGGGCTGGCAAAAGGTGTCTGTCCGAAACCCTAGAGAGCCACCCCCAGCTGGTCTTTGAAGGCGATGCTGAGCCAGATGGACCAACAGGCCTGGACTCAGTGTGAGGCAACAGGGAACTTCTTGAATTCTTACCTATGTGGCTGCCCATGTAACTTCTGAAGTACAAGAACCTAACAGGGAGTGGCAGTTGGAGCAGCAGAGATGACAACTGATGCTTCCTAGAATGTCCCTTTTCTCCAGCTTATATCAGGGTCAACGGAGGAATGAGTGGCGGGTCAGCTAAGAGCATGCAGGCATATGCATGTGTGTATGTTGGGGGTTGACAAATGGAGAGTGTTTGAGGACCGGGACATTCACAGGGAAACCAAAGCTTACATAGTTTACAAAGCTATTGTACTACCAACCTTACTGTATGCTTGTGAAACACGGACCACTTATAAACACCATCTCCAACTCCTCAAAGATTCCATCAACAGGGTCTCCGAAAAATCTTACACATCACTTGGGAAGACAGGCGAACTAATATCAGTGTACTGGAAGAAGCAAAGATCACCGGTGTCAAAGCAATGATTCTTCAACATCAACTTTGTTGGACTGGTCATGTTGTGCGGATGCCTGATTATTGCGTCCTGAGTTCGAGTGTCTTCAAAGCCCATGACACCTTTGGTAAAGCCTGTTCTCCAACTGGAGCGCTTGCAGGCCAGTGTTTCCCAGTTGTCGGTGTTTATACTACATTTTTTAAAGATTTGCCTTGAGACAGTCTTTAAACCTCTTTTGTTGACCACCAGCATTACGCTTTCCATTTTTAAGTTCGGAATAGAGTAGTTGCTTTGGAAGATGATAATCAGGCATTGGCTGCCCTGATAAATTTGTAAACATCATTCGGCTCCTCCATGATAATATGACAGCAAACATCGAAGATAACAATGGCTCTCAAAGTGAACCATTCACAGTGGGATCAGGTGTTAAACAGGGTTGTGTTATTGCCCCAACTCTATTCATTATTTTCATTGCCATGATCCTACACTTTGTCAAAGGGAAACTCCCCACTGGGGTAGAAATCATGTATCGAACAGATTGAAAGCTCTTCAGTCTGAGGCTGAAAGCCAAGAGTAAGGTTACCGTAAACCAAATAATAAGGAAGTAAAGAACCCATAATGAAACCCCCATAAGCACCCTCCCCAGGCCCCACCCTGGGGCCCCCACCCATTCCGGGACCAGGCGGGCTCAAAATCTGCCTCTTCCCCCCCCCCCGGGATCAGCTGGGCGCGCTCGGATCGCCAAGGGTTAAAAGGAACTGAGCTGGCTTCTTAGAGAGGAATAAAAAGAGGAGGCTCCCCAATGCCCCCCCATCCCTTCCTGCGGGCTTTTGTCTCTCTGCTCCGCAAGTGCTGCCTCGGTGAGTCTCCTTCCCGCTTAGGGCGCCTTGGGGAGATGGGGGTCCCAGAGCTTCAGGGGAGGGTCCCCCAAGGAAGAGAGAGGGAGAAGGGCGAGCTCCGCTGTGCACGGGCTCAAAGAATCATCGTGATGAGGGACCCCCAAAGTCATCTAGCCCAACCCCCTGCCAGGCAGGAGCCTGAGATGAAAGGGACTTATGCTCTACCCACTGAGCTCTCTTGCCTTGTTCGGCTTCATTTCTCCGTGTCTGCGGCGATGCACGTGGCTCCTCCTGGAAGAGCCTCAGAGAGAGAGAGAATGTGAGCTTGGTTGCTTCACCTTTACCTGGTTAAAAGGAACTGAGCTGCATTCCTAGAGAAGACAGGGAATAAGGGGGGGGGGATGAGGTCCTCCCGAGCAAAAGCCCCTCCCACCTGCCCACGTTTCTCCCTGCAAGAGGGGGAGGGGGCTTTGGTCTCCTCTACAGGAGCTGCCTCAGTTTCCCTTCTGGCATCTGGTGAGTTTCCTCTCTTTTCTTCCATAGGGTGCATTGGGGAGAAGTGGGGCGGGGGTGTCCCAGGGCTGCGGGTCGGTGGGGAGCCTGATCAGCTCCTGCAGGGGGATCCCCAAGCCACAGGAGGAAGGGATGGCCCCCAAGCGAGGGGGCTTGAGAAGAGGATGAGGCCCATTCAGGGAGGAGCAGAGGGCTGGCCATGGCTCCTGGCCCCACAGTTGGAGGCAGCCATGCTTCTGAAGGCCAGATGCAGTGTAGGAGGAGAGAGTTGCCCTCAGAACAAAGACAGGAGTCAGTCTTGAGAACATGGGAGATTCCAAGTGCCTGAACTCAGAGTCTGGGCTGTGCTTGCCCAAGGAACATTTCTCTCCTCCTGACTGGTTCTCAATCTTGTAGTAGAAGAATGCATTTGCTTTAAAGGATTCTCTGGCATCTCTCATTAGGACAGACAGAACTTGGCAGAAGACCTAGGGACTCCTTCCAATCTCCTGGAGGTGTCCTGAGAACAGAGATGGGTGAGCAGGACTCAGCTGGCGCTGAAGCAGGAATCCAACATGGGAGCATTGGGGGATTCTGGGAAAACTTTGCAAAGAAGAACTCGGGTGAGGAGGACACCCTCCGCTCAGAGGTGCAGAGCCAGCAGTTCAGGCAGTTCTGCTACCAGGAGGCCAAAGGACCCCGAGAGGTTTGCAGCCAACTCTACCACCTTTGCCGTCAATGGCTGAAGCCAGAAAGACACACGAAAGCTGAGATGCTGGACCTGGTGATCTTGGAGCAGTTCCTGGCTGTCCTTCCTCCAGAGATGGAGAACTGGGTGAGGGAATGTGGAGCAGAGACCAGTTCCCAGGCAGTGGCCCTGGCCGAAGGATTCCTCCTGAGTCAGGCAGAGGAGAGAAAGCAGGCAGAGCAGCAGGTGAGAGAGACTTTCCTCTGGATACTCCCAAGGGGCTCAGAACAGGAGGGAGAGTATCGCCCTATTCTCCACTAATTTGCCCATCCTTTTTTGGAAAGCATCTAGGAACATATATTATTATTGTTGTTATTATTATTAATCACATGTATTGGCTGGGTGCCTTCCAGCACATATAAAAGTATAATAAGATATCAGATATCTTCTAAAAGTTATGCCATTCTTTATCTCCTAATCATCTGATGGGAGGGCATTCCACAGGGTGGGTGCCACTGTCGAGAAGGCCCTCTACCTGGTTCCCTGTAACTTCGCTTATCGCAGTGAGGGAATCAGCAGAAGACCCTCAGAGCTGGACCTCAGTGTCCGGGCTGAGCAATGAGGGTGGAGACACTCCTTTGGGTATACTGGGCCTTTGAGGCCGTTTAGGGCTTTAAAGTTCAGCGCCAACACTTTGAATTGTGCTGGGAAACGTTCTGGGAGCCAGTGAAGATCCTTGATGTCCAATGTTATATGCTCCTGTCCCCTGAAAGCGCTTGCCTCTGCCATTCCTTTTCTAATCCTTCTCCGCATTCTCTGTTTTCAATCCTTCTTGCTCTTTCATTGGAAGGATCTTTTTGCAGAAATGGGTCTTGATTCTTCTGAGGCAGAGGAGACTCCGTTGGACACCAGAGTGAGGCCTCTGGGTAAGGAGGAAGGAGTGCTTCCTGCATTTTGTCACATTCTCTTGGTTTTGAAACTAATCTGTGAGTTCTTTACATCTTTTGGGTGAAGACACCTGGAGCCCAGAGCTCAGAGGGGGGGGGGAGATGTATTTTTGCACAACTAATATTAAAGGGGCAGAAATGTCCAAATGTTCTCAGCAGGGGAGTCTTTTACGATAATAATTATTATGAATTTCAGTTACAGTCCAATAATAGCCTCATTATAACAATGCCAAATTACAATACAATTACTAATATCAATCATTCAGATACCAAATCATACAATTTTGGCGGCCCCCCGCATGCTAAAACCGATGGTTTGATGATTTTCTTGATTTCTGCATTCCAAAATCTTATTAATTTCAATGACACTCCTGCCAAGATAACAATCCTTTCTACAACAGCTGCAATATTAATGACTTCCATTCATATTGACACATGAAATAATATATAAAACTACAATTGAGGCACTCCAGCTATACAGTGTTACCTCGGGTTAAGTACTTAATTCGTTCCGGAGGTCCGTTCTTAATCTGAAACTGTTCTTAACCTGAACCACCACTTTAGCTAATGGGACCTTCTGCTGCCGCTGTGCCGCCAGTGCACAATTTCTGTTCTTAGTGGAGTTCTTAACCTGAAGCGTACTTAACCCGATGTACCACTGTATTCTTATTCTTCATGTGTATGGCAATCTTTCTGTTCGTGATGTTTCTTCCTATCTTTGTAAAATGTTCTGTCTATCTCTTCCTGATTGCTGTTCTCCATCATTCCTTGGGCTGAGCTAATATCCCATTGTGGTTTCAGAAATTCTCCATCGCTCCGTCCTGTGCTTCGTTGTTTGGCAACTTTAACAGCAGCTGCAAAAATCACAGTGTCCCAATAAATAACCTGTTTTCACCATTTTCCTTCTCTGCCTGTGAAGGTGAGGGATCTGTCAAACTGCAGATGACTCAGTAATGAACCTTATCAGTCATACCTCTGGTTGCGTGCACTGTGGGTTGCGTTCGGCACGGATTACGAATGCGCCGTACCGGAACGCAACCAGAGGTACCACTGTACCTTGCAGCTGGTTCCATTCCGCAGTTTAGAATCTCATCTCTTCCAGCCTGTACATTAGTCCAAATTGAGCTCTTATTGACAGCAGAACCTCTGCTTCATAATGGCGGAGAAGGAGGGATTTTGGAAGGGCTTTTGCACTCAGTGCCTGCCTGCCTCCCGCAATCCATGCCGGAGCAAGAGCCAGGTACCAAGACGAACTGGGAGTGAAGAGAATTACCCTCAGTCATCCTTGTTTTTCCTTCGCCAACGATCTCCCGCTGCAGAGCAGAACCAGAAGCTAGCAGGGGAGACTTTGACGAAGCCCCATCCATACTTAGAGTTGCACTTTTCACCTCTGAGAGAAGTTTATGGTTTCCCACTTACCTTGGTTTCTCATAGGTGACAGAATGATGCCACCCAGACCTGCTCCTTCATCTTTTCATGGTGGTGGAGGGGAGGCAGCGGTTGTGGACCCAGATCAGGTAGGCAGAAGGAGCCTTGTGGGGAAAGACTGCTTGGATGCAGACTGGCTGGACACCGTTGGATGCAGAGGAATGGTGGGAAGAACCAGAGAAGAGGGAGCCGACTGGGAGGAGGAGGTGTCTGAAGCTGGAGAGGGAACAGGGCTCAGGGAGCAGAGGGAGTGTCAGGGACTGGCCCAAGCCAGGAGGGGTGGCGGAAGGGACAGAGGCATCAGGAGGTCACCCATGGACGCCAGAGGAGGTATTGCGAGCATGGGAGCAGGAAGAGGCAGCGCCTAGGTTGTCGCCAGAGATAGGGAAGGAGGTGTGGAGAAGTGAGAGTGAAGAGGTGTCGCCACCTGTGCTGACGCAAGAAGAGGGGGTGGCGTGGGAGCCAATGGGAAGGGAGGAGAACATGGAGACGGAGGGAGAGCAAGGGGTCGAGGATGTTGCGGGAGCCTCGGCAACAACCTCGAGGGAGGATGAAAGTGAAAGCGATGCAGGGACCAGCAGGGTCAAGAAACGGAAAAGGAGGAGTGAGAGGAGACGTTGGAGTTTCAAGAGGCTTTTATGTTGGGGGGGAAAAGCGGAAGCCCTTACTTGGAGAATCTGATTCATCGGAGGATGAGGAGATGTAAAGCTGAGCGGTGAAATAAACTTGTACATGAACTGAATGGACTGCTGAGTCGCTTACTCTCGAGGAGGACACATATCTCCCCTCACAGGGAGTCTGTGGCAGAGAGCAGCCCAGACTCAGAGACAGAAGCTGCAGCAGGAGAGTGGAATGAGGAATGCAGAGAAGCGTCTGGCCGCTGTAGAAAACAAGAGAGCCAAGTGTAATGGATCACGTGAATGTTCTGTAAGAGGACAGCTTTTTCCTTTTCTGTTAGGGTCCAGTGTGCTTTGAAGAGGTAGCTTTGCATTTCACTGATGAGGAGTGGGCGTTGCTGGATTCTGACCAGAGAGCTCTGTATCAGGAGGTCATGGAGGAGAATTATGGGATGTTGGACTCTCTCGGTAAGGCTCCCTATTGGATCATCCTATCTGTTTTGTAATTCAAGGCATCTTTCTAGGTGACAAACCTGATATTTCGATGGGGCTCAACAGCGCCACCCACAGCACCTGGGATGCTAACACTCCCACAGCAAACCTTGGATGGATGGCTATTGATTGTTTTCCCTGTGAATATTATTCCTCCAGTTCTGCCTTTGAAAACCATGATCAGGCTGTCCGAACTGGCCAGGCCTTCTTAAATGTAGGCTTCAGAGTGATTTTGGGTGTTGAAGTAGCTTCTGTCAAGTTTTTTGGTGTTCTTCTTGCTTCTGTCTCTCTTTCGTTGACCAGAGTCGCTTGACACTGGAGATGGCACAGATTCCACGACTGGACCAAACAAACTCCATCCCCAAAAAGAGCCTGGCTTTTTGAATCTCAGGCAGTGAACCCTGTAGTAACAATAATGATAATTTTATTATTTTTACCCTGCCCTTCTGACTAGGTTGCCCCAGCCACTCTGAGCATTTTCCAACAGAGAGAAAAACATAATAAAACATCAAACATTAAAAACTTCCCAATACAGAGGTGCCTTCAGAAGTCCTCTAAATTTGCATAGTTATTTCCTTGACATCTGCCTCGTCCCCTGTAACTTCTCACAATAATGTAACATTTAAGTAAGGAAACTTTAATAATAATAATAATAATAATAATAATGCTGATATGACAAGTTTCTGCTGCATTCTGTGATGTCGAGAATTTAAGAAAACATCCAAATTGGTTTCATAGAATCATAGAGTTGGAAGAGACCACAAGGGCCATCCAGTCCAACCACCTGCCAAGCAGGAACACCCTCAAAGCATTCCTGACAGGTGGCTGTCAAGCCTCTGCTTAAAGATCTCCAAAGAAGGAGACTCCACCACACTCCTTGGCAGCAAATTCCACTGTCGAACAGCTCTTACTGTCAGGAAGTTCTTCCTAATGTTTAGGTGGAATCTTCTTTCTTGTAGTTTGAATCCATTGCTCCGTGTCCGCTTCTCTGGAGCAGCAGAAAACAACCTTTCTCCCTCCTCTATATGACATCCTTTTATATATTTGAACATGGCTATCATATCACCCCTAAACCTTCTCCAGGCTAAACATACCCAGCTCCCTAAGCCGTTTCTCATAAGGCATCGTTTCCAGGCCTTTGACCATTTTGGTTGCCCTCCTCTGGACATGTTCCAGCTTGTCAGTATCCTTCTTGAACTGTGGTGGTTTAAGGTGATGCACATCATAATTAAAAATTTTAGCCACAAAAGAAATTTAAATATCGTAGTACAGATCCATACAGTATTTAAATTTGAACAAAATGACGTTACCAAGTTAAGCTGTACAGTTATCTTTTTAAAACTTGAGAGAACACATCTAATATTCAACTTGATTTGTATATGAAACTAGACATTTTTACAGAACAAAAGGAACATTATAACATCTAACTCACTTCAGTTCTTTCCCAGACACAAGCATTAATTAGCATTGCTCCATAATTTGGGGCTGCACTTGTTCCCGAGACTCTAATCTGTTTTCCTCTTAGTTTCAGGTGATGATGAATTGGAAATGAAGCAGAAGGGAGACCACAATGAAATCCACAAACTGGAGGAGCGATATCAGGATTCAGACTGTGGAGAGAGCTTCAGTCAGAGCTCCCATTCCTCTTCCCATCAAAGAAATTGCCTTGAGAAGAAACCCTATCAATGCTTGGAGTGTGGAAAGAGCTTCGCCTGGAAACAGAGATTAGCTTCCCATCAAATAATTCATACCGGGAAGAAACCATATCAGTGCCTGGAATGTGGAAAGAGCTTCAGTCAAAACCGCAGTTTGACTTCCCATCAAAGAACTCATACAGGGGAGAAGCCATATCAGTGTTTGGAATGTGGAAAGAGCTTTAGCCAGGGCTCCCATCTTACTTTACATCGTAGAATTCATACAGGGGAGAAACCTTATCACTGCGTGGAATGTGGAAAGAGCTTCAGTCGAAAAGAGAGTTTCACTTCCCATCAAAGAATTCATACAGGGGAGAAACCCTATCAGTGCTTGGAATGTGGAAAGAGCTTCAGAAAGGGCTCACATCTCACTTCCCATCGTAGAATTCATACAGGGGCGAAACCCTATCAGTGCTTGGAATGTGGAAAGAGCTTCATTCAGGGTTCCCATCTCACTGCCCATCAAAGAATTCATACAGGGGAAAAACCATATCAGTGCCTGGAATGTGGAAAGAGCTTCAGTCAAAAGGATAATTTGAGTTCCCATCAAAGAATTCATACAGGAGAGAAACCATATCAGTGCCTGGAATGTGGAAAGAGCTTCAGTCGAAAGGATAATTTGAGTTCCCATCAAAGAATTCATACAGGAGAGAAACCATATCAGTGCCTGGAATGTGGAAAGAGCTTCAGTCAAAAGGATAATTTGAGTTCCCATCAAAGAATTCATACAGGAGAGAAACCATATCAGTGCTAGGAAAGTGGAAAGAGCTTCCGTCAAAAAGGAAATCACACTTTCATCAAAGAATACATACAGGGGAGGAATCATATCCGTGCTAAGTGTGTGATCGGAGGGATTTATGAAAGTCTGGTCTCATTTTTAAAGTTTTTTAAAAGAAATTTTTAAAGAAAATTTTTAAAGAAATACTGAAATGGTGACAAATTTGACCACTAAAGTAGAGATACTGACAAAGAAAACAGAAGCGCTAGATGTCTCCATGAAAGGAATGGAGGAGAAATCTGAAAAGCTGGAAAAGGAGACAAAAGAATGGAAATCAGAACAGGAGATGCTTAGGATTGATGTGGGCTGTTTGGGTGGAAGGCAAGAGGCCTTCGCAGGCCTCTTGGCGGTCCTTGAGATGAGACGGAAATCCCAGACTCTGGGACTGAGAGGAGGAAGGAGAGCAGGATTTTAGCAAAGGTTTGAGCAGAGTGGATGGGAGTGGAAGAGGAATTCATGGAGGAGGCGCCACCCTCCTCACAGCCGGGGGTGGTGGTTTTTGGGTAGAAAACCAATGTGAATAAATCCCCCCATTGCCACCCCCTGGCTGGTCTTCCTGTCTTCTGGGGAAATTTCCCGCCCTGGCATTGGGAGCCCACCCCCTGAAATGCAGAAACGGCAGCTGAAATGTTCCCTTGTGGGGTCTGGACTAGGGGGTGTTTCAGACCTGGGACCCAATCCGTCCCAGACCCACAAATGTAAACTATGTCCTGAGTTCCCCCCACTTTCAGGTGTGTCAGTGAGGGAGGGGGGGGTGCAGGGACCACGTTCAGGTGTTGACATGCCAGGAAGGGTCAGCGGGGGGGGGGGGGCGTCCTCTAGCTTCTCTAGCAAAGGGTGGGAAGGAATACTTTCTTATTGCTCTTGAGATGTACAGAAATCTGTTGTCCTAATCCAGGCAAAGGCAACCTTTGACCTCAAGATGTTTGGGGACTACAACTCCCATGACTCTTAGCTAAAAGGTCAGGGATGATGGGAATTGTAGTCCCAAAACATCTGCACGCTCAAGGTTGCCTATGCCTGTCCTAATCTTTAACAACACAGGCCTGCTGTGATGGGCTTCATTTTTCTCTTCCCACTAAAAATTCCAGTTAACTGCCTCTTTGCCAATTGTTTTCTTTCATGACTTTATTTTAAGGTAAATATGTTAGGCTGTATCTTTGAGACACTGTACTTACTGCTGCTTTTGTCTATTCTGGGTTTGAATAAAAATTTATCTGTGGAATAACGTTGTTGCTTTTTGTGTGGTCTTTTCCTGTTGCCTGATATACAACAGACGCTTATTTATTTCTTCATGGTATTACACTCCCCTTTTTTCTCCAGGGGCTCCAGGGGGCATATTCATGGTTCTCCCCCTCCCCACAACAACCCTGTGAGACAGCGACTGGCCCCCCAAGTGGGGATTTGAACTCTTGTCTCCCAGGTCCCAGTCCGACACTCTAACCACTGCCCCACCCTGCCTCCTGTCCCTCTGCAGTCTCCCTTCTCTCTACCCAGACACTCCCTCCTGCTCTAATGCAGCAGGAACTGGCCAGGTCTGGGGCAAAGGAGATGAGGGGCGGCTGGGGGGTGGGAGGCCTGGATGATGCTCCAGGCCTGAGTGTGCAGAAACTGGCGCCCCCGACAATGCAGAGATTTGTGACCCTCCTTCACATCCCTTGGGCCACAGGTCCTGCATTGCAGGGGGTTGGACTAGATGACCCTTGGGGTCCCTTCCAACTTTAGGATTCCAACTTGGCTTTCTGGTTGAAACAATCCAGTTCAGGAAATTAACAACTTTCTCTCTCTCCACCCCAATCTCCCCAGGGTTTTAATGTGCTCACTGACAGAAAGTGCCACCTTGTTAAGAACCAAAGTATATAGTGTGAAACAACTGAGAAAACCCTGAAGTGAAATAACTTTGTAAACTGAAGTATCCTAAGTTTTATCCACCTGTGTCATAAACTTCCTTCTTAAGTAAAATCGTTAATGTTTATTTCAACAAATCCTGCCTGAGAGTCCCAATTATTAAGTTTTACCTCACGCAAGTCCCCCACAAGATAATCTGAGGTAGTTGGAGGGAATATGCGTCGTTGAATATTAATTGGTGGCAGAGTTGGGATACGAAGTTAAAACCCGCACAGATCCTATTTAGTTTTGAGCAGACTGGCAGAGACTTAAACTTTCCTGAGGAAAACTGGATGCTGTACTTACGCCCACAAATATGTGGAATTTTGAGTGAAATATACTCAGATCTAAGGGAAGATGAAACCTCCGATCACCTCACATTTAAAGAGAGAGTGAAATGCACTTTGGACTGAGAGCAGAACAAAGCCGAAAAGCCTTTCGTGAAATTAAAAGAAAACCAGGAGAGACTTATATCCAACTGGGTAGCCGAATTGACAAAGCTCTAGACAGATGGGTGGAAGGAGGAAAGTTAGAGGAGCTTAAACAGTTAATCAATGGGATACACAATGGGATAGTATTTGGGAGGGTAGCATAAGATTCACGGCATGCACAAAGATAAAAGAAAATATATTGAAAATGTTCTACAGATGGCATATAACCCCGGTAAAATTAGCAAAAATGGACAAAACATATTCAAATAAATGTTGGAAGTGTAAGGTAAGGCCAGGAGATTATCTCCACTGCTGGTGGAGCTGTGTAAAAGTGAAAGAGTACTGGAACACAATATACGAAAAAATGAAGAAAATGTTAAAAATTACCTTTAATAAAACACCAGAGGCACTATTACTAAGCATCTTACCTGAAAACATCCTGGAAGAAAGAAAGAACATATTTTTATACGCCAGTGCGGCGGCCAGACTTTTGCTGGCGCAATATTGGAAAGAGGAGGAGTTACCATCAGTACAGGAATGGTTTATAAAAATTGTAGAATTTATGAACTTAGCGAGGATGACTGCTGCAATCAGGAACATCTCAAAACAAAAAATTAAAGGAGAATGGTTATATGTAGAGGATTATTTAAGTAGTGAAGGTATAAATACGGATCTGAGGATCTGCCTAGAGTAATTAAGTAGACAGAAAACAAGATTAGGTTGTCATAGCTAACTACATTATCAGATAGGTTAAGCAAGATAAATAATCTGAAAGAATTAACACAAGGGGATAAAAAGGGAAAGCAAAGAAAACATGAGGGGAAACTAGGAGGTAATTTTAATTTGTCCGGTTAAGGGGGAGCGGGGAGTAGGTGCATGGGGAGAGAGCGATGCTAATATTTTGAGAAAGGCTGGTTAATGTTTGTTAAATAGTCGAGTGAATGGTATGTGTGATAAGGTCTAAATTTACATGGGGGGTGGAGGAGGGGAAATTTAATTTGTATGTAAGCTAATGAGTTATGATAGGGGACTGTATGGAAAGTATGTAAGTTTTGTATGATTATTTGTATGTATTGTGTTTATATAATAAAAATTAAAAAGAAAAATTAAAAAGAAAACCAGGAGAAACTTATGTCCAACTGGGTAGCTGAATTGACAAAGCTCTGGACAAATGGCTGGAAGGGAGGAAAGTTAGATGAGCTTAAACAGTTAATCAGTTTAGAACAATTTTTTAATCCGGTTCCTGCTCATTTACGCTGGTTCCTCAAAGAAAAGAAACTGAAAAGAGTAACTGAAGTCTCTACCTTGGTAGATGAAATCGAAGGAGACTTAGGGGGAGCAGTAATACTCAGTCCCTAAAAGAAAAGTAAGGATTGGAAACCCAGGGAGGAAGTGGGGTCTCAAAACGACAACCCTGAAGGGCGGCCCAGCGCTGCCAGGGGGGAAAGAGCCATTGCTTCAGCGCATATTACCTAATTGGTGGCAGTGCCGTGATACGAAGTTAAAACCCACACAGAAACGTACCCAGAGATAAAGAACAACCAGTTTAATAAAGTAGTGAAGTTATTTTCTTAAAAGAAGGAAAATTTCCTGTCAGAAAATGACCAGCAAGCGCCAAACCAAAGAGACTCGGGATGACCCAGTGCAGGGAGCTGCTGCGTCTGAGGAGAATCCCAGTTCTGAGTTAGAAATGATGAGGTGAAGGTTAGAATTGGCTAAGGTTGGAGCAGAGAAAGAAAGAGAAGAGGCCGGAATGGGAGCTGACCTTCAGCTAGCAGAGATAATGGGCTGAGAGAGAGAGAGCAGGTTAGGCCAAGAAGAAAGAGACAGGGAGGCCAAGATGGCCCATGAAAAAGACAGGTTTCCTTTACAAATGGAGGAGATTAAGCCCAGGGCAGAATTGCCGCAACCAATGTTGGGGGGGGAGGATGGAGATTTTACCTCAGGGAATATGAAGTATGTAAAAGGTGTGCAGGCCCATAGCTGTCAATTTCTCCCTTATTTTAAGGGAAATTCCATTATGTCGAATAGACTTCCTTGTGAGAAAAGGTAAAACTTGACAGCTATGTGCAGGCCTAACGGTCAAAGCTTCAAAATGCCAGTTTGCTATGAGGCAAGTCAAATACAGTGGTACCTCGGGTTAAGTACGCTTCAGGTTAAGAACTCCGCTAAGAACAGGAATGGTGCTTCGGCGGCAGCAGGAGGTCCCCTTAGCTCAAGTGGTGCTTCAGGTTAAGAACAGTTTCAGATTAAGAACGGAACAAATTAAGTACTTAACCCGAGGTACCACTGTATTTAGGTCACGTCCGAGGGGGTGGAAATCTACAAGCTGATTGTCAAGGTCCTTCAAGAGGGGCCTAGACCCTCTACGAAAAAACAAATACGAGGTTTTCTGGGGGGAGTGGGATATTGTCCTCGATTTATTCCTAATTTCAGCACCCATGCTGCTCCTTTACATGAAGAAAGATCACCCAGACAGGATCATTGGGAGGGACCAGTGCCAGGCAGCGTTGGAACATTTAAAAGCAGCCCCAAAACAGAGACTATTTTGAGGGCTCCCTCCTTCCTAGAGCCCTTTATCCTTTTTACGGCGAGGTTGCATACACCAGCCTCCATGCAGCAATGGGCAGGAACGTTTTGTTTGATATACAAGGGATGCTTATTTATTTCTTCATGGCATTTACATCCCGCTTTTTCTCCAGGGGGCTCCAGGTGGCATATTCATGGTTCTCCCCCTCCCCACAACAACCCTGTGAGGCATCGACTGGCCCCCCAAGTGGGGATTTGAACTCTTGTCTCCCAGGTCCCAGTCTGACACTCTAACCACTGCCCCACCCTGCCTCCTGTCCCTCTGCAGTCTCCCTTCTCTCTACCCAGACACTCCCTCCTGCTCTAATGCAGCAGGAACTGGCCAGGTCTGGGGCAAAGGAGATGAGGGGCGGCTGGGGGGTGGGAGGCCTGGATGATGCTCCAGGCCTGGGACAAGGCAGCCCGAGGGTGTGCAGAAACTGGCGCCCCCGACAATGCAGAGATTTATGGCCCTCCTTCACATCCCTTGGGCCACAGGTCCTGCATTGCAGGGGGTTGGACTAGATGACCCTTGGGGTCCCTTCCAACTTTAGGATTCCAACTTGGCTTTCTGGTTGAAACAATCCAGTTCAGGAAATTAACAACTTTCTCTCTCTCCACCCCAATCTCCCCAGGGTTTTAATGTGCTCTCTGACAGAAAGTGCCACCTTTTAAAGAACCAAAGTATATAGTGTGAAACAACTGAGAAAACCCTGAAGTGAAATAACATTGTAAACTGAAGTATCCTGTTTTATCCACCTGTGTCATAAACTTCCTTCTTAAGTAAAATCGTTAATGTTTATTTCAACAAATCCTGCCTGAGAGTCCCAATTATTAAGTTTTACCTCACGCAAGTCCCCCACAAGATAATCTGAGGTAGTTGGAGGGAATATGCGTCGTTGAATATTAATTGGTGGCAGAGTTGGGATACGAAGTTAAAACCCGCATAGATCCTATTTAGTTTTGAGCGGACTGGCAGAGACTTTCCTGAGGAAAACTGGATGCTGTACTTACGCCCACAAATATGTGGAATTTTGAGTGAAATATACTCAGATCTAAGGGAAGATGAAACCTCCGATCACCTCACATTTAAAGAGAGAGTGAAAGTGCGCTTTGGACTGAAAGCCGAAAAGCCTTTCGTGAAATTAAAAGAAAACCAGGAGAGACTTATGCCCAACTGGGTAGCCGAATTAACAAAGCTCTGGACAAATGGCTGGAAGGAGGAAAGTTAGAGGAGCTTAAGCAGTTAATCAATGGGATACACAATGGGATAGTATTTGGGAGGGTAGCATAAGATTCACGGCATGCACAAAGATAAAAGAAAATATATTGAAAATGTTCTACAGATGGCATATAACCATATAATTGGTGGCAGCGCCATGATACGAAGTTAAAACCCGCACAGATCCTATTTAGTTTTGAGCGGACTGGCAGAGACTTAAACTTTCCTGAGGAAAACTGGATGCTGCACTTACAACCACAAATATGTGGAATTTTGAGTGAAATGTACTCAGATCTAAGGGAAGATGAAACCTCCGATCACCTCACATTTAAAGAGAGAGTGAAATTATGTTTATGTTATATTATGTTCTGTTGAAAACCTAATAAATATAATTTAAAAAAATAAAAATAAAGAGAGAGTGAAAGTGCGCTTTGGACTGAAAGCTGAAAAGCCTTTCGTGAAATTAAAAGAAAACCAGGAGAGACTTATGTCCAACTGGGTAGCTGAATTGACAAAGTTCTGGACAAATGGCTGGAAGGGAGGAAAGTTAGATGAGCTTAAACAGTTAATCAGTTTTGAACAATTTTTTAAACCGGTCCCTGCTCATTTACGCTGGTTCCTCAAAGTAAAGAAACTGAAAAGAGTAACTGAAGTCTCTACCTTGGTAGATGAAGTGGAAGGAGACTTAGGGGGAGCAGTAATACTCAGTCCCTAAAAGAAAAGTAAGGATTGGAAACCCAGGGAGGAAGTGGGGTCTCAAAACGACAACCCTGAAGGGCGGCCCAGCGCTGCCAGGGGGGAAAGAGCCATTGCTTCAGCGCATATTAATTGGTGGCAGCGCCGTGCTACGAAGTTAAAACCCACACAGAAACGTACCCAGAGATAAAGAACAGCCAGTTTAATAAAGTAGTGAAGTTATTTTATTAAAAGAAGGAAAATTTCCTGTCAGAAAATGACCAGCAAGCGCCAAGCCAAAGAGACTCGGGATGACCCAGTGCAGGGAGCTGCTGCGTCTGAGGAGAATCCCAGTTCTGAGTTAGAAATGATGAGGTGAAGGTTAGAATTGGCTAAGGTTGGAGCAGAGAAAGAAAGAGAAGAGGCCGGAATGGGAGCTGACCTTCAGCTAGCAGAGATAATGGGCTGAGAGAGAGAGAGCAGATTAGGCCAGGAAGAAAGAGACAGGGAGGCCAAGATGGCCCATGAAAAAGACAGGTTTCCTTTAAAAATGGAGGAGATTAAGCCCAGGGCAGAATTGCCGCAACCAATGTTGGGGGGGGAGGATGGAGATTTTACCTCAGGGAATATGAAGTATGTAAAAGGTGTGCAGGCCTAACGGTCAAAGCTTCAAAATGCCAGTTTGCTATGAGGCAAGTCAAATACAGTGGTACCTCGGGTTAAGTACGCTTCAGGTTAAGAACTCCGCTAAGAACAGGAATGGTGCTTCGGCGGCAGCAGCGCAGGAGGTTCCCTTAGCTAAAGTGGTGCTTCAGGTTAAGAACAGTTTCAGATTAAGAACGGAACAAACTAAGTACTTAACCCGAGGTACCACTGTATTTAGGTCACGTCCGAGGGGGTGGAAATCTACAAGCTGATTGTCAAGGTCCTTCAAGAGGGGCCTAGACCCTCTACGAAAAAACAAATACGAGGTTTTCTGGGGGGAGTGGGATATTGTCCTCGGTTTATTCCTAATTTCAGCACCCATGCTGCTCCTTTACATGACTGTGTGAAGAAAGATCACCCAGACAGGATCATTGGGAGGGACCAGTGCCAGGCAGCTTTTGAACATTTTTAAACAGCCCAAAAAGAGCCTATTTTGAGGGCTCCCTCCTTCCTAGAGCCCTTTATCCCTTTTACGGCGAGGTTGCATACACCAGCCTCCATGCAGCAATGGGCAGGAACGTTTTGTTTTATATACAACGGACGCTTATTTATTTCTTCATGACATTTACACTCCCCTTTTTTCTCCAGGGGCTCCAGGGGGCATATTCATGGTTCTCCCCCTCCCCACAACAACCCTGTGAGGCAGCGACTGGCCCCCCAAGTGGGGATTTGAACTCTTGTCTCCCAGGTCCCACCCTGCCTCCCGTCCCTCTGCAGTCTCCCTTCTCTCTCCGTCTGGCTACCCAGGAGCGGAACTGGCCAGGTCTGGGGCAAAGGAGATGAGGGGCGGCTGGGGGGTGGGAGGCCTGGATGATGCTCCAGGCCTGAGTGTGCAGAAACTGGTGCCCCCGACAATGCAGAGATTTGTGACCCTCTTTCACATCCCTTGGGCCACAGGTCCTGCATTGCAGGGGGTTGGACTAGATGACCCTTGGGTTAGGATTCTATTCTTCATTTTGGGAGGCAGAGAAGGAAGAGGGTTGTGCCTTCATCTGGTTGGTTGCCCTTCTCTGGGAGGGATGGCATCTTTCGAAGAGCAAAAACGAGGATGCGATGATGACTCTCATTTAAATACCCCTACTGGTTCTGACCTTTAAAGCCCGTACTTACGGGACCGGCTCTCCTGGGATGTCCCGCAGAGGACCCCAAGGTCCATGAAGAATAATAGCTTCAGGGTCCCGGATTATCCTCCGCCAGGGCCAGGGCCTTTTCAGGGATGGCTCCCACCTGGTGCAATGCTCTGTCCCAGGAGACTAGGGCCCTGCAGGACTTGATCTCCTTCCGCCTGGCCTTCAATCGGAATTAGCCTGATTTCCCTTTTCCCTTTCCTTTTTCTACAGTACAGATGCCCCCCCCCCCCCAAGCAAGCTGAATGCAGACATTTGTATCCAATGTCTGTGAACCTGTCCATGTCTCCCCCCTGCAACTGCCCTTTCCGCCCCCTGGACCCCCTCTCTGCCCTGGAGCCCCCCACCTCCGACCCCCCACCAGAGCTGCCCAGGGGGTCCCCAAGAGAGCCAAGCGGGACTCGCCCCCTCCCAGTCCCCGGAGAAGAGACGCCCCCCAGAAGCCCCCCGCCCAGACGCCCCTTCCCAGCCCCGGAGCCCCAGGCAGACAGAGGGGCTCCTCCTCCTCCCGGACACGGGTTTCCCTTTCCCACGCACACGCGCCCAGTCCTTGCCAGGCGCCCCTCCTCTCGGCCCAGGGGCCCCAGCACCCTCCCCAGGCCCCACCCTGGGGCCCCCACCCATTCCGGGACCAGGCGGGCTCAAAATCTGCCTCTTCCCCCTCTCCCCAGGGAACAGCTGGGCGCGCTCGGATCGCCAAGGGTTAAAAGGAATTGAGCTGGCTTCCTAGAGAGGAATAAAGGGAGGAGGCTCCCCAGAGCGAAAGCCCCCCCCCTCCATCCCTTCCTGCGGGGTTTTGTCTCTCTGCTCCGCAAGTGCTGCCTCGGTGAGTCTCCTTCCTGCTTAAGGCACCTTGGGGAGATGGGGGGTCCCCGGGTCCGAGAGCTTCAGGGGAGGGTGCAGGCCAGCCAGGAGGGTCCCCCAAAGAAGAGAAGGGAGCAGGGCGAGCTCCGCTGTGCAAGGGCTCAAAGAATCATCATGATGAGGGACCCCCAAAGTCATCTAGCCCAACCCCCTGCCAGGCAGGAGCCTGAGATGAAAGGGACTCATGCTCTACCCACTGAGCTCTCTTGCCTTGCTCGGCTTCATTTCTCCGTGTCTCTTGTATTGCTTTAAAGGATTCTCCGGCTGCGGCACCTCTCATTAGGGCCCACAGAACTTGGCAGAGGACCAAGGAATTATTTCCGATCTCTGGGAGGCTTCCTGAGAACAGAGATGGGTGAGCAGGACTCAGCTGGCCCTGAAGCAGGAAGAGGCCTTGCAATCCAACATGGGAGCAGTGGGGGATTCTGGGGAAACTCTGCAAAGAAGAACCCGGGTGAGGACACCCTCCGCTCAGATGTGCAGAGCCAGCAGTTCAGGCAGTTCTGCTCCCAGGAGGCCAAAGGACCCCGAGAGGTTTGCAGCCAACTCTACCACTTTGACCATCAATGGCTAAAGCCAGAAAGGTACACGAAAGCTCAGATGTTGGACCTGGTGATCTTGGAGCAGTTCCTGGTTGTCCTTCCTCCAGAGATGGAGAGCTGGGTGAGGGAATGTGGAGCGGAGACCAGTTCCCAGGCAGTGGCCCTGGCCGAAGGATTCCTCCTGAGTCAGGCAGAGCAGCAGGTGAGAGAGACTTTCCTCTGGATACTCCCAAGGGGCTCAAAACAGGAGGGAGAGTATCGCCCTATTCTCCACTAATTTGCCCATCCTTTTTTGGAAAGCATCTAGGAACAGATATTATTATTATTATTATTATTATTATTATTAATCACACGTATGTGGCTGGGTGCCTTCCAGCACATATAAAAGCATAATAAGACATCATATGTCTTCTAAAAGTTATGCAGTTCTTTATCTCCTTATCATTTGGTGGGAGGGCATTCCACAGGGTGGGTGCCACTGTCGAGAAGGCCCTCTACCTGGTTCCCTGTAACTTCGCTTATCGCAGTGAGGGAATCAGCAGAAGACCCTCGGAGCTGGACCTCAGTGTCCGGGCTGAGCAATGAGGGTGGAGACGCTCCTTTGGGTATACTGGGCCTTTGAGGCCGTTTAGGGCTTTAAAGTTCAACGCCAACACTTTGAATTGTGCTGGGAAACGTTCTGGGAGCCAGTGAAGATCCTTGAGGTCCAATGTTAAATGGTCCTGGCAGCTGATTCCAGACACCAGTCTAGCAGAAGCAGGAAACAGCATTCACCTCTGTGAATTGCCAATGCAATTCTGGGCTGCATCAATAGCATATAGATCAAGGGAAGTAATAGTACCACTGTATTCCACTCTGGTCAGACCCCACCTGGAATACTGTGTCCAGTTCTGGGCACCACAGTTCAAGAAGGATACTGACCAGCTGGAACGTGTCCAGAGGAGGGCAACCAAAATGGTCAAAGGCCTGGAAATGATGCCTTATGAGGAACAGCTTAGGGAGCTGGGTATGTTTAGCCTGGAGAAGAGAAGGTTAAGGGGTGATATGATAGCCATGTTCAAATATATGAAAGGATGTCATATAGAGGAGGGAGAAAGGTTGTTTTCTGCTGCTCCAGAGAAGCGGACACGGAGCAATGGATTCAAACTACAAGAAAGAAGATTCCACCTAAACATTAGAAAGAACTTCCTGACAGTAAGAGCTGTTCAACAGTGGAATTTGCTGCCAAGGAGTGTGGTGGAGTCTCCTTCTTTGGAGGTCTTTAAGCAGAGGCTTGACAGCCATCTGTCAAGAATGCTTTGATGGTGTTCCTGCTTGGCAGGGGGTTGGACTGGATGGCCCTTGGGGTCTCTTCCAACTCTAGGATTCTATGATTCTATGTCCCCTGAAAGCGCTTGGCTCTGCCATTCCTTTTCTAATCCTTCTCCCCATTCTCTGTTTTGAATCCTTTTTGCTCTTTCAGAGGAAGGATCTTTTTACAGAAATGGGTCTTCATTCTTCTGAGGCAGAGGAGACTCCGTTGGACACCAGAGTGAGGCCTCTGGGTAAGGAGGAAGGAGTCTTTTCTGCGTTTTGTCACATTCTCTTGGTTTTGAAACTAATCTGTGAGTTCCTTACATCTTTTGGGTGAAGACTCCTGGAGCCCAGAGCTCAGAGGGGGGAGAGATCTATTTTGGCACAACTAACATATGAAAGGGGTAGAAATGTCCATATTTACTCAGCAGGGGAGTCTTTTATGATAATAATTATTATGAATTTCAGTCACAGTCCAATAATAGCCTCATTATAACAATGCCAAATTACGATACAATTACTAATATCAATCATTCAGATACCAAATCATACAATTTTGGTGCCCCCCCATGCTAAAACCAATGGTTTGATGATTTTCTTGATTTCTGCATTCCAAAATCTTATTAATTTCAATGACACTCCTGCCAAGATAACAATCCTTTCTACAACAACTGCAATATTAATGACTTCCATTCATATTGACACAATAAATAATATATAAAACTACAAGTGAGGCACTCCAGCTACAGTATATTCTTATTCTTCCTGTGTGTGGCAATCTTTCTGTTCGTGATGTTTCTTCCTGTCCTTGTAAAATGTTCTGTCTATCTTTTCCTGGATGTTGCTGTTCTCCATCATTCCTTGGGCGGAGCTAATATCCCATTGTGGTTTCAGAAATTCTCCATCGCTCTGTCCTGTGCTTCGTTGTTCGGCAACTTTAACAGCAGCTGCAAAAATCACACTGTCCCAATAAATAACCTGTTTTCGCCAATTTCCTTCTCCGCCTGGGATCTGTCAAACTGCAAATGACTCAGTAATGAACCTTATCAGCTCCTTCACAACTTGCAGATTCCTTTCATCCCTCCGTCTGGCCAAAGATAAATGTGAAGTTATCCAATTAAATTCCAAGTCCTTTTAGCATTATTCAGTTCAGTCCATAAATAATAAAGGATGGGGAAGAGTCAGCTCTAATTTTCCCTCGTAAACCTTTTGCATAATAGAGCTTCCCTCCCTTTTTCCTTTCTTTTTTTACACACATAGTTCCATTTGATGTTATATTCCATATCTGCAATCCAGTTTAATCCCTGCTCACCTGTACATATATTTTGAACTAGTATTCAAGAGAGGGTTGCCAAATCATAAATGTAGAGAAGAAAACTTTCTATAAAGAAGCCGTAGGTTCCCCTCCCCCCCCGTCATTTGCACTGAATGAAGCCTTTTCTCAATTTCAAACCTTAAATACAGTCATACCTTTGGTTGCGTTCGCTGCTGGTTGCGTTTGGAACGGATTATGAACGCGCCACACCCGGAAATACTGGAACGGATCCCGTTCACAACCAGCTGTACGTTGCAGCTGGTTCCATTCCGCAGTTTAGGATCTCATCTCTTCCAGCCTGTATATTAGTCCAAATTGAGCTCTAATTGACAGGAGAACCTCTGCTTCTTAATGGCGGAGAAAGAGGGTTTTTGGAAGGGCTTTTGCACTCAGCGCCTGCCTGCCTCCCGCAATCCATGCCGGAGCAAGTGCCAGGTACCAAGACAAACTGGGAGTGAAGAGAATTACCCTCAGTCATCCTTCCTTTTCCTTCACCAACGATCTCCCGCTGCCTCCATTAAGGCAGAGCAGAACCAGAAGCTAGCAGGGGAGACTTTGACAAAGCCCCATCCGTACTTAAAGATGCACTGTTTCACCTCTGAGAGAAGCAGCCCCTTATGGTTTCCCACTTATCTTTGTATCTCCCAGGTGACAGCTTGATGCCACCCAGACCTGCTCCTTCATCTTCTCATGGTGGTGGAGGGGAGGCAGTGGCTGTGGACCCAGATCAGGTAGGGGGAAGGAGCCTTGTGGGGAAAGACTGCTTGGATGCAGACTGGCTGGATACGCTTGGATGCAGAGGAATGGTGGGAAGAACCAGAGAAGAGGGAGCCGACTGGGAGGAGGAGGTGTCTGAAGCTGGAGAGGGAACAGGGCTCAGGGAGCAGAGGGAGTCTGTGGCAGAGAGCAGCCCAGACTCAGAGGCAGAAGCTGCAGCAGGAGAGTGGGATGAGGAAGGCAGAGAGGGGTCTGGCCGCTGTAGAAAACAAGAGAGCCAAGTGTAATGGATCACGTGAATGTTCTGTAAGAGGACAGCCTTTTTCCTTTTCTGTTAGGGTCCAGTGTGCTTTGAAGAGGTAGCTTTGCATTTCACTGATGAGGAGTGGGCGTTGCTGGATCCTGACCAGAGAGCTCTGCATCAGGAGGTCATGGAGGAGAATTATAGGATGTTGGACTCTCTCGGTAAGGCTCCCTAACGGATCATCCTATCTGTTTTGTAATTCAAGGCATCTGTCTAGGTGACAAACCTGATATTTTGATGGAGCTCAACAGCGCCACCCGCAGCACCTGGGATGCTAACACTTCCACAGCAAACCTTGGATGGATGGCTATTGATTGTTTTCCCTGTGAATATTCTTCCTCCAGTTCTGCATTTGAAAACCACGATCAGGCTGTGAACTACCCAGGCCTTCTTAAATGTAGGCTTCACAGTGATTTTGGTTGTTGAAGTAGCTTCAGTCAAGTTTTTTGGTGTTATTCTTGCTTCTGTCTCTCTTTCGTTGACCAAAGAGTCGCTTGACACTGGAGATGGCACAGATTCCATGACTGGACCAAACAAACTCCATCCCAGAAAAGAGCCAGGCTTTTTGAATCTCAGGCAGTGAACCCTGTAGTAACAATAATGATAATTTTATTATTTTTACTCTGCCCCAGCCACTCTGGGCAGCTTCCAACAGATAGAAGAACATAATAAAACATCAAACATTAAAAACTTCCCAATACCTTCAGAAGTCCTCTAAAAGATGCATAGTTATCTCATTGACATCTGATGGAAGGGCGTTCCACAGAGTGGGTGCCCCTACCGAGAAGGCCCCCTATCTCGTCCCCTGTAACTTCTCACAGTAATGTAACATTTAAGTAAGGAAACTTGAATAATAATAATAATGCTGATATGACAAGTTTCTGCTGCATTCTGTGATGTCGAGAATTTATGAAAACATAAAAATTAAATTTTTTAGCCACTAAAGAAAAAAAGTGGTTTTTCAGCACACAGAAGTTCCCGTTTACCATTTTTGTTCCCCTACTCTTACATCGCCCACCACAAGGCATCAGTGTTCCCAAATATTTCTCCAGCTCTTAAATTGTGTTTAGATTTATTACTGCATATTAAACAACTTATCATATTGAATATATCTTAATTTTGGACAGGGAACCTTCCAGCAATGGCCACCATTTAAATAATAATAAAAGTCCAATTTATTTATGACGATAGTACAGATCCATATTTAAATTTGAACAAATGACGTTACCAAGTTAAGCTGTACAGTTACCTTTTAAAAACTTGAGAGAGAACACATTTAATATTCTACTTGATTTGTATATGAAACTAGACATTTTTACAGAACAAAAGGAACATTATGATATCTAACTCTCTTCAGTTCTTTCCCTGTCACAAGCATTAATTAGCATTGCTCCATAATTTGGGGCTGCACTGCTTCCTGAGACTCTAATCCGTTTTCCTCTTAGTTTCAGGTGGTGATGAATTGGAAATGAAGCAGAAGGGAGACCACAACGAAATCCACACAGTGGAGGAGCCATATCAGGATGCAGACTGTGGAGAGAGCTTCAGTCACAGCTCCTATCTCACTTCCCATCAGAGAATTCATACAGGGGAGAAACCGTATCAGTGCTTGGAATGTGGAAAGAGCTTCCTTCACAGCTTCAGTCTCACTGTCCATCAAAGAATTCATACAGGGGAGAAACCATATCAGTGCCTGGAATGTGGAAAGAGCTTCAGTCAAAAGTACAGTCTCACTCTCCATCAAAGAATTCATACAGGGGAGAAACCATATCAGTGCCTGGAATGTGGAAAGAGCTTCAGACAAAAGAACAGTTTGACTTCCCATCATAGAATTCATACAGGAGAGAAACCATATCAGTGCCTGGAATGTGGAAAGAGCTTCAGTCACAGCTCCCATTTCACTTCCCATCAAAGAGTTCATACAGGTGAGAAACCCTATCAGTGCCTGGAATGTGGAAAGAGCTTCAGCCGAAAGGACAGTTTGACTTCCCATCAAATAATTCGTACAGGGAGAATTCATACAGGGGGGAAACCCTATCAGTGCCTGGAATGTGGAAAGAGCTTCAGTCGGGGCTCCCATCACACTTCCCATCAAAGAATTCATACAGGAGAGAAACCATATCAGTGCCTGGAATGTGGAAAGCGCTTCAGTCGAAAGGATAGTTTGAGTTCCCATCAAAGAATTCATACAGGGGAGAAACCATATCAGTGCCTGGAATGTGGAAAGCGCTTCAGGCACAACCGCCATTTCACTACCCATCATAGAATTCATACAGGGGAGAAACCATATCAGTGCCTGGAATGTGGAAAGAGCTTCAGTCAAAACCGCAGTTTGACTTCCCATCAAAGAATTCATACAGGGGAGAAACCATATCAGTGCCTGGAATGTGGAAAGAGCTTCAGTCAAGGCTCCCATCTAACTTCCCATCATAGAATTCATACAGGGGAGAAACCATATCAGTGCTAAGAATGTGGAAAGAGCTTCAGTCAAAAAGAAAATCAAACTTCCCATCAAATAATTCATTCAGGAGAGAAACCATATCAGTGTGTGGAATGTGGAAAGAGCTTCACCAGGAAAGAAAATCTCACTGCCCATCAAAAAATACATACAGTGGAGGAATCATATTAGTGCTAGGAATATGGAAAGAGCTTCAGTCAAAAAGGAAATCTCACTTTCATCAAAGAATACATACAGGGAAGGAATCATATCCGTGCCAAGTGTGTGATTAGAGGGATTTATGAAAGTCTGGTCTCATTTTTAAAGTTCTTTAAAAAATCAATTGGAGCTCTTAAAAGGACTGAGAGCTGGCTGAAAATTCTAAAATCGGGACAGGTTTGGGCAAGTTCGTTTCTCTTTGAAGGAAAATATTCCTTCTACTCTGAACCACTTAAAGAGAATTGGATTCCTGCAAGACAACCACTCTTCTCTGGCCATCTAAATTGCTATGTCCTCTGGGACACATTGTTTCTTTTTTTCTTTTTTATGGTTCCTCTCTTAAAGTAATATTTTGGTTTATTTGGTTATTTTGAATCTTAATTTGAGAAATTGTATTTTATGTTAAACAGCTTATGTGTGTTGGGTATCAGGCTGGAAGGAAGAGGGAGGGCTGGAAAAATACAGGAAACAGGATCTCTGGGGAAAGAGTTATTCTGTGGCCATGACAAACTGATACGGTGCTGCTGGAAAAGGGAGTGAGAGATTTTGACTATGGCCGTTCAAAAACAGTTAACTCCAGGCCTGAGTAGAAAATCTTCGCAGCAAGACTCGGGACAAGTCCCCATTTGAATTGGAACTTTTTGCTGACTTAAAAATTCATGGAGGAGGCGCCACCCTCCTCACAGCCAGGAGTGGTGGTTTTTGGGTAGAAAACCAATGTGAATAAATCCCCCCAGTGCCAACCCCTGACTAGTCTTCCTGTCTTCAGAGGCTTCTCTCCCTGTGCCCTCGTCCCGCCCAGGAGAATCTAATGCATCTTCAGTTGGGAGTGTCCAGGAAGTTTCAGATGAAGGGGAAAAGAGCTCCTTGTGAAAGGGAGGGGGCAGTTTCAGGGGACATTTCCAGCCCTGGCATTGGGAGCCAGAAGAGGAATCCTGGAAGAGGACACTCCCGGCTCATCTAGTCCAACCCCTGCAATTCAGGAACCCCGGTTCTTAGTCCCGCCAGCTCCCTTGAACTGAGCAACTCAGATGCCTGAAGCAACACCCTGTTGGAGAGCAGCCTTTGGTAGCCTCTGGAGCTGGCCGGACCTTTTGGACGGCTGTTTCCATCCCCCCTGCCTTCTGCTGGCAGGCCTGGTTGGGAGATTGAGGGGGGCTGGTCCTGGAGGGCCGGCTGAAGCCTTTGTGCTGTGGCCCCCTGCCTGGCAAGGCCTCCTGGGCCAGTCCCCCTCCCCTAATATCGGGCCTGTGTGTTTCTGTGGCTCTTCTGAGTCCGAGATCATGGAGTTGAAGGGACCCCAAGGGTCATCTAGGCCCACCCCCTGCAATGCAGGAACAGTAGCTGAACTGTTCCCTTGTGAGGTCTGGACTAGGAGGTGCCAGGATCCAGGGTGCTCTCATGACCTGGGAGCCAATCCTTCTCCACCCCACCCCCTATAAAATGGGGCCTTCCCCTCATCTTCTCCTTCCTGGAACCCCTTGCCTTCCTCTTTGCTCAGAGTCAGAACCAACTCTCTCTCAAGGGACCCTGGAGCCAAACCCTTCCAGAGTTTTCTCTTCTCCACTCCTCAGCATTGCATTCGGGGGGGGGGGGGGGGAGTTCGCCAGCAGTCCCCAACTTTACTTGAATTCGGAAGGGGTCTGAGATAGGAAAAGGGGCTAAATTGTGACTCCCACCCACTGACCCTCTGCCTTGATTTCAAACAGCCATGAATTCGTCCCAGACCCACAGATGTAAACTATCTTCTGAGTTCCCCCCACTTTCAGGTGTGTCAGTGAGGGAGGGGGTGGGGGTGCAGGGACCACGTTCAGGTGTTGACATGCCAGGAAGGGGCAGGGGGGGGCGTCCTCTAGCTTCTCTAGCAAAGGGTGGGAAGGAATACTTTCTTCTTGCTCTTGAGATGTACAGAAATCTGTTGTCCTAATTTTTAACAACACAGGCCTGCTGTGATGGGCTTCCTTTTTTTCCTTGCAGCAAAAAAATCCCAGTTAACTGCCTCTTTGCCGACTGTTATCTTTCATGACTTTATTTTAAGGTAAAGATGTATCTTTTGAGACACTGTACTTACTGCTGCTTTTTTCTATTCTGGGTTTGAATAAAAATTAATCTGTGGACTAATGTTACTGGTTTTTGTGTGGTCTTTTCCTGTTGTTTGATATACAGCAGATGCATATATATTCATTTATGTGCTCATGGAAGATATGATACTTAATGCTGAAAAGTAGACACAAAACAACATATGGTAAAACAAAAGTGTCAGGGTCAGATCACTTCCTGGTGCAACTAGACTAGAGGCGCAGAAGACCCCTAAAGTCACTGCCCCCCCCAGACCCACAACCAGTTCCTCTCCCGCCGGAAAAGAGACACCAGCCGGGTCCCCGATATTGGGTGAGATCTGAAGAGCGTAGAAATCTTTATGTTTCTTTTTTTCCGCCCGGGCTCCTGCCCCATCTCCCATATATGACCCATGTCTCCCCCCTGCAGCTGCCCTTCCCGCCCCCTGGACCCCCTCTCTGCCCTGGAGCCCCCCACCTCCGACCCCCCACCAGAGCTGCCCAGGGGGTCCCCCAGGAGAGCCAAGCGGGACTCGCCTCCTCCCAGCCCCCGGAGAAGAGACACCCCCCAGAAGCCCCCCCCCACCAGACTCCCCTTCCCAGCCCCAGAGCTCCAGGCAGACAGAGGGGCTCCTCCTCCTCCCGGACACGGGTCCCCCTTTCACACGCGCCCAGTCCCTGCTAGGCGCCCCTCCTCTCGGCCCAGGGGCCCCAGCACCCTCCCCAGGCCCCACCCTGGGGCCCCCACCCATTCCGGGGCCAGGCGGGGTCAAAATCGGCCTCTTTCCCCCGGAGGGAGCAGCTCGCCAAGGATAAAGTGGAGCTTCCTAGAGAGGACAGGAAATAAAGGCGGGGCCGCTCCTCCCCTCTTACGTCACTTCCTGCAAGAGGGTCTCCTCGCGTAGAGTGCCCTCGCCTTCGCCTGCCGGGATCTGGTGAGTCTCCTCTCTGCTCCGCTATGGGGAGAAAGGGGGGGGGAGCTGCGGGGAAGCCTGTGGAACTCCCTCCCGCAGGAGGCAGGAAGGGGGCCCTGGCCAGGTCCAGCTGCCCTTTGGGGGGCGGAGAGATACTGGAGGGTCAGGGATGGAGCCCAGAGGGATCTGCAGCCATTGGCCCATAGAATCCTAGAGTTGGAAGAGACCCCAAGGGCCACCCAGTCCAGCCCCCTGCCAAGCAGGAAACACCATCAAAGCATTCCTGGTTGGGAGATTGAGGGGGGCTGGTCCTGGAGGGCCGGCTGAAGCCTTTGTGCTGTGCCCCCCTGCCTGGCAAGGCCTCCTGGGCCAGTCCCCCTCCCCTAATATTGGGCCTGTGTGTTTCTGTGGCTCTTCTGAGTCCAAGATCCTCGAGTTGAAGGGTCCCCAAGGGTCATCTAGGCCCACCCCCTGCAATGCAGGAACAGTAGCTGAACTGTTCCCTTGTGAGGTCTGGACTAGGAGGTGCCAGGATCCAGGGTGCTCTCATGACCTGGGAGCCAATCCTTCTCCACCCCACCCCCTATAAAATGGGGCCTTCCCCTCATCTTCTCCTTGCCTTCCTCTTTGCTCAGAGTCAGAACCAACTGTCACCCACTGACCCTCTGCCTTGATTTCAAACAGCCATGAATTCGTCCCAGACCCACAGATGTAAACTATCTCCTGAGTTCCCCCCACTTTCAGGTGTGTCAGTGAGGGAGGGGGTGGGGGTGCAGGGACCACGTTCAGGTGTTGACATGCCAGGAAGGGGCAGGGGGGGGCGTCCTCTAGCTTCTCAAGCAAAGGGTGGGAAGGAATACTTTCTTCTTGCTCTTGAGATGTACAGAAATCTGTTGTCCTAATTTTTAACAACACAGGCCTGCTGTGATGGGCTTCCTTCTTTTCCTTGCCGCTAAAAAATCCCAGTTAACTGCCTCTTTGCTGACTGTTATCTTTCATGACTTTATTTTAAGGTAAAGATGTATCTTTGAGACACTGTAGTTACTGCTGCTTTTTTCTATTCTGGGTTTGAATAAAAATTAATCTGTGGACTAACGTTTTTGCTTTTTGTGTGGTCTTTTCCTGTTGATTAATATACAACAGACACATATATATTCATTTATTTGCTCCTGGCTTATATGCTCATGGAAGATATGATACTTAATGCTGAAAAATGGACATAAAACAACATATGGTAAAACAAAAGAAGTGTCAGGGTCAGATCACTTCCTGGTGCAACTAGAGGCGCAGAAGACCCCTAAAGGCGCTGCCCCCTCCCCCCCAAAAACCCAAGACCAGTTCTTCTCTCCCAGGAAAAGAGACACCAGCCGGGTCCCCGATATTGGGTGAGATATGAAGAGCGTAGTGTTGCAGGAATTTCCTTTCACAGTCGCACAAGCGCAACACACACACACACACATGGACATGTCCCTTTGACATTTATTGAAATGCCCCCCCCCCCGTAGATAAGGGGGACCAGCAATGGAAGCCTGCCTCCCGCTGCGCTCATTTCTCCTATCTCAGTGATGGCTAACCTTGACACCCCAGATGTTTTGGAACTACAACTCCCATCAACCCTAGTTAACAGGATCAGTGGTCAGGGATGATGGGAGTTGTAGTCCCAAAACATCTGGAGTGTCAAGGTTAGCCATCACTGTCCTATCTTAAAGCTGGGTTGACCAGGCGACTGAGATTCGTTTCAACCAATCAATGTAACCGAACAGCGCCCCTTGTGGCGGCCACACAGGTACTGCAGAGGCGCTGGAAGCCTTATCAATGACCTGCGTAGGTATTAATAGAAAACTTCAACTTCAATGGACCGTGATTACTCCTGTCCAACTTGTGTGAATGGTTTTTTCCTATGTGTTTTTCTTTAAAAATTCATACAAAATCAACCGTATATCAGATCCAAACCGTTCCACTTTTGTTTTCCACCAGAAAAGAAGGACTATCAAGGGGGGGGGGGAGATTTGGTGTGCTCCTAAGGCAGCCATAATCCCCTAAGCGTAGCAGCACGTCCTGCCAGGGGGACATATCCGCCCAAAAGCTACCAGGCGATGGGACATTTCACTCACAAAGGGTCCACCGCCTGGAAATGGATACGGCTGGGACTAGAACAAAGGACGGTGATCGACCCCCCTCGGGCAGGCCAGGAAACCATGGACAACCCTTTGTCTTGAAGAAATGTGTGCCTGGGAGGGGAGTGAGGAGGGATGGGACAGGTGGAGACAGTCCCTCCCTTTTGTGATCTAGCTCTGGTCGGTCTCTCCGCCCCCCCCCCCAGGGAACAGCTGGGCGCACTTGGATCGTCAAGGGTTAAAAGGAACTGAGCTGGCTTCTTAGAGAGGAATAAAAAGAGGAGGCTCCCCAATGCCCCCCCATCCCTTCCTGCGGGCTTTTGTCTCTCTGCTCCGCAAGTGCTGCCTCGGTGAGTCTCCTTCCCGCTTAGGGCGCCTTGGGGAGATGGGGGGTCCCCGGGCTGCAGGGGAGGGTCCCCCAAAGAAGAGAGAGGGACAAGGGAGCAGGGCGAGCTCCACTGTGCAAGGGCTCCAAGAATCATCATGATGAGGGATCCCCGGGATCAGCCAGCCCAACCCCCTGCCAGGCAGGAATCTTCTGCCCAAGCTGGGGCTCGAACCCAGGACCCTGAGATGAAAGAGACTCATGCTCTACCAACTGAGCTCTCCTGCCTTGTTGAGGTTCATTTCTCCGTGTCTGCGGCGATGCATGTGGCTCCTCCTGGAAGAGCCTCAGAGAGAGAGAGAGAGAGAGAGAATGTCAGTTTGGTTGCTTTACCTTTACCTTGTTAAAAGGAACTGAGCTGCATTCCTAGAGAAGACAGGGAATAAGGGGGGGGGGATGAGGTCCTCCCGAGCAAAAGCCCCTCCCACCTGCCCACGTTTCTCCCTGCAAGAGGGGGAGGGGGGCTTTGGTCTCCTCTGCAGGAGCTGCCTCAGTTTCCCTTCTGGCATCTGGTGAGTTTCCTCTCTTTTCTGCCATAGGGTGCATTGGGGAGAAGTGGGGCGGGGGTGTCCCAGGGCTGCAGGCGGCAGGTCGGTGGGGAGCCTGATCAGCTCCTGCAGGGGGATCCCCAAGCCACAGGCGGAAGGGATGGCCCCCAAGCGAGGCAGCTTGAGAAGAGGATGAGGCCCATTCAGGGAGGAGCAGAGGGCTGGCCATGGCTCCTGGCCCCACAGTTGGAGGCAGCCATGCTTCTGAAGGCCAGATGCAGTGCAGGGGGAGAGAGTTGCCCTCAGAACAAAGACAGTAATCAGTCTTGAGAACATGGGAGATTCCAAGTGCTTGAACTCAGAGTCTGGGCTGTGCTTGCCCAGGGAACTTTTCTCTTCTCCTGACTGGTTCTCAATCTTGTAGTAGAAGAATGCATTTGCTTTTTAGGATTCTCTGGCACCTCTCATTAGGACAGACAGAACTTGGCAGAAGACCTAGGGACTCCTTCCGATCTCCTGGAGGTGTCCTGAGAACAGAGATGGATGAGCAGGACTCAGCTGGCGCTGAAGCAGGAATCCAACATGGGAGCATTGGGGGATTCTGGGAAAACTTTGCAAAGAAGAACCCGGGTGAGGAGGACACCCTCTGCTCAGATGTGCAGAGCCAGCAGTTCAGGCAGTTCTGCTCCCAGGAGGCCAAAGGACCCCGAGAGGTTTGCAGCCAACTCTACCACTTTGACCATCAATGGCTAAAGCCAGAAAGGTACACGAAAGCTCAGATGTTGGACCTGGTGATCTTGGAGCAGTTCCTGGCTGTCCTTCCTGCAGAGATGGAGAGCTGGGTGAGGGAATGTGGAGCGGAGACCAGTTCCCAGGCTGTGGCCCTGGCCGAAGGATTCCTCCTGAGTCAGGCAGAGGAGAGAAAGCAGGTGAGACTTTCCTCTGGATACTCCCAAGGGGCTCAAAACAGGAGGGAGAGTATCGCCCTATTCTCCACTAATTTGCCCATCCTTTTTTGGAAAGCATCTAGGAACAGATATTATTATTATTATTATTATTATT
The DNA here is from genome assembly GCA_034642065.1 of Darevskia nairensis. Classification (NCBI taxonomy): domain Eukaryota; kingdom Metazoa; phylum Chordata; class Lepidosauria; order Squamata; family Lacertidae; genus Darevskia; species Darevskia nairensis. Next base: position 375,170 of record JAWWNI010000777.1, read on the forward strand.
ATTATTATTATTAATCACACGTATGTGACTGGGTGCCTTCAAGCACATATAAAAGCATAATAAGACATCAGATGTCTTCTAAAAGTTATGCAGTTCTTTATCTCCTTATCATTTGGTGGGAGGGCATTCCACAGGGTGGGTGCCACTGTTGAGAAGGCCCTCTACCTGGTTCCCTGTAACTTCGCTTATCGCAGTGAGGGAATCAGCAGAAGACCCTCAGAGCTGGACCTCAGTGTCTGGGCTGAGCAATGAGGGTGGAGACGCTCCTTTGGGTATACTGGGCCTTTGAGGCCGTTTAGGGCAGTGATGGCTAACCTTGACACTCCAGATGTTTTGGAACTACAACTCCCATCATCCCTAGCTAACAGGACCAGTGGTCAGGGATGATGGGAGTTGTAGTCCCAAAACATCTGGAGTGTCTGTGGAGATGAGTGGGAATGTGGATGAGGGAATATTGATTAATATTTCCTATCCCAGCTTGTGCTAACAAGCTCCAAACTAGCAGAGATTCTCATCTCCAATTAAACGCAGCAAAACGTGGCGATTAAGTTCCTATGAACTTCTATAACAAGGCAGATCCTGGCTTATATTTCCCCTGGTTCCCTCTTAAAAGTAAATACACGACATAATGCTTTTTAAAAGTAATAGATTTTACTCACAGACATTCCAGGCTTTTACAAGTCTCAGAAGGCAGGCTAACTTAGATTAAATGTATGTACATGTGGACACTCTCCTTAAGGGAGAAGGCTCCATCTGGGCCCTCTCGGCTGGAAGCCAAGAGTGCATCTCTTGAGATGTTGCATCTTCGAAGTCCTGGTGGAGAAGAGAGAGGAGAATGGCAGCTGACCTGTGTGCTTCAGGTAAGGCCACTCCCACCTCTGATCACACAAAGGAAATGATCTTAGTCCAGGCGCAGGAAACTAGCTGGAGGACCAAGACCCCTTGTGTACACTCTAGGAATGTTGTGATTGACTGCACCAGTGTTATACCTCCCACAGTGTCAAGGTTAGCCATCACTGGTTTAGGGCTTTAAAGTTCAGCACCAACACTTTGAATTGTGCTGGGAAACGTTCTGGGAGCCAGTGAAGATCCTTGAGGTCCAATGTTAAATGGTCCTGGCACCTGATTCCAGACACCAGTCTAGCAGAAGCAGGAAACAGCTTTCACCTCTGTCCCCTGAAAGCGCTTGCCTCTGCCATTCCTTTTCTAATCCTTCTCCCCATTCTCTGTTTTGAATCCTTTTTGCTCTTTCAGAGGAAGGATCTTTTTACAGAAATGGGTCTTGATTCTTCTGAGGCAGAGGAGACTCCGTTGGACACCAGAGTGAGGCCTCTGGGTAAGGAGGAAGGAGTCTTTTCTGCGTTTTGTCACATTCTCTTGGTTTTGAAACTAATCTGTGAGTTCCTTACATCTTTTGGGTGAAGACTCCTGGAGCCCAGAGCTCAGAGGGGGGAGAGATCTATTTTGGCACAACTAACATATGAAAGGGGTAGAAATGTCCATATTTACTCAGCAGGGGAGTCTTTTATGATAATAATTATTATGAATTTCAGTCACAGTCCAATAATAGCCTCATTATAACAATGCCAAATTACGATACAATTACTAATACCAATCATTCAGATACCAAATCATACAATTTTGGTGCCCCCCCATGCTAAAACCGATGGTTTGATTTTCTTGATTTCTGCATTCCAAAATCCTATTAACTTCAATGACACTCCTGCCAAGATAACAATCCTTTCTACAACAACTGCAATATTAATGACTTCCATTCATATTGACACATTCAATCTATATATATATAAATGTTCCCATTGCGTGCGCGGCGGACACTACCGTGCTCCGTAACCGCTGGACCGAATCGCATCAAATTTAGGACACAGCGTAGCATGACCATCAAGGAAGGATCTGGCATAATAAAAATTCAAAAACCCACACCTAACATACCTGAAATAAAGAAAAATCGCAAAAAAAATTGGCGCACACATTACGTGTCATCATCATCTTTCAATAGAAAGGCTCATCGCAGGGCAGCGTCATATCTCAATGGACTCTTCAGGCCAGGGCCGCAAGGATGTCTGGGAAATAGAGTTCAAAGAAGCGATGGCCTGCCTCTTTCCCTGATAGTCGACTCGGCTTTTAATAGGCTTTTAATAGCCGCAAGGCACGCTGGGAAATGGGGGCAGCTGCCTCTCACAGTTAACTAGGCCGGACCTGCAAGGTGTTGTAAGAATCAAGGTCTTATCTATATATATATAATAGTTCTTAAGTGTGCCAAGCAAAACAAGGCCACATGTCTGAAGACAGGCCACAGGCCTGCCTCCATTTTCACTCCCAAACTGACAAACTGTTTCTCTGCAAGGATTGGCTGGGAAACAGGGAAATGTAAATATCTCTTTTGTCAAAGGCACGCTGGGAAATGGAGGCCGCTGCCTCTCGCAGTTACCGTAACTAGGCTGGACCCGCAAGGCACACTGGGAAATGGAGTCAAGGCGCCCTGTGGGTGAACTAAGCTCTTTTGCCCAAACCACAAGGCATGCTGGGAAACGGTGGGCTTATTATCCCAACCAACCACGGGGCGTCAGAGGCCTCCTTCCTCAGCTTTTTCTGCCACAGGGCGCAAGAGGGCACTTGAGCGCGTGCAGAGTGCACACGACGCAGGCGGGGGTAGGTGGGGGTTTATTTTGGCTGCGGCTGCTACTGATGGTAATAAGCATAAAATCAGCCACAGCAAGGCATGGCTGGGCCCGCTAGTAATATATAAAACTACAAGTGAGGCACTCCAGCGATATTCTTATTCTTCCTGTGTGTGGCAATCTTTCTGTTCGTGATGTTTCTTCCTGTCCTTGTAAAATGTTCTGTCTATCTTTTCCTGGTTGTTGCTGTTCTCCATCATTCCTTGGGCGGAGCTAATATTCTATTGTGGTTTCAGAAATTCTCCATCGCTCCGTCCTGTGCTTCGTTGTTCGGCAACTTTAACAGCAGCTGCAAAAATCACACTGTCCCAATAAATAACCTGTTTTCGCCATTTTTCTTCTCCGCCTGGGAAGGAGAGGGATCTGTCGAACTGCAAATGACTCAGTAATGAACCTTATCAGCTCCTTCACAACTTGCAGATTCCTTTCATCCCTCCGTCTGGCCAAAGATAAATATGAAGTTATCCAATTAAATTCTAAGTCCTTTTAGCATTATTCAGTTCAGTCCATAAATAATAAAGGATGGGGAAGAGTCAGCTCTAATTTTCCCTCGTAAACCTTTTGCATAATAGAGCTTCCCTCCCTTTTTTCTTTTTTTTTACACACATAGTTCCATTTGATGTTATATTCCATATCTGCAATCCAGTTTAATCCCTGCTCACCTGTACATACCGTATATACTCGAGTATAAGTCGACCCGAATATAAGCCGAGGCACCCAATTTTACCACAAAAAACTGGGAAAGCTTCATAGGAGCCACTGCCTGCCTCACTCGAGTATAAGCCGAGGGCGGCTTTTTCAGCACAAAAAATGTGCTGAAAAACTAGGCTTATACTCGAGTATATAGGGTATATTTTGAGCTAGTATTCAAGGGAGGGTTGCCAAATCATAAATGTAGGGCTTTCAAAAGGAAAAATCCAAGTTGGAAACGGAACTATTAGAACCAGAGACAAAAAATATATCCAGAATGTACAACGTTCTGCTAGAGTAGCATACATGGGATGAATTAGTAAAATCTGCAATGATTGACTGGGCTAGGGATGTTGGGCACAACATCATGATGGATGACTGGGAGAGACTCTGGAAAACAGGAATTAAATTCACAGCATGTAATGTGCTTAAAGAAAATGTTATGAAAATGATGTACAGATGGTATCTAACCCCAGTCAAGCTTGCAAAAATGTATCATTTGCAGGACAACAAGTGTTGGAAATGTAATCAAGTACAAGGGACATTTTATCATATGTGATGGACATGTCCAAAGATTAAGGCCTTCTGGGAGATGATATATAATGAAATGAAAAAAGTGTTGAAAAACACATTTGTTAAAAAACCAGAGGCTTTTCTACTTGGAATGGCCAATCAGGTGGTGCCCAAAGAAGACCAAATTTTTTTTGATGTATGCCACAACAGCTGCTAGAATATTAATTGCAAAAAACTGGAAGACGCAGAATATACCAACATTAGAAGACTGGCAGATGAAAATGATGGACTATATGGAACTAGCCGAAATGACCGGAAGACTCCGAGACCAGGGGGAGGAGTCGGTGGAAAAAGATTGGAAAAAATTATTTTAAGAAGTAAAGAATTTACTATTAGGACGTTTAGGATATACAATGAAACACAGCGGGGGGGACAGGAGGAAGCCACCCTAAAGATGGTACAAAAAGATGAAAGGAAATAAGATGTTTTGTTTGTGTTTGTTTAAAATGAAAAATGACAAACCTAGACAGCATCTTAAAAAGCAAAGACATCACCTTGCCAACAAAGGTCCGTATAGTTAAAGCTATGGTTTTCCCAGTAGTAATGTACGGAAGTGAGAGCTGGACCATAAAGAAGGCTGATCGCCGAAGAATTGATGCTTTTGAATTATGGTGCTGGAGGAGACTCTTGAGAGTCCCATGGACTGCAAGAAGATCAAACCTATCCATTCTTAAAGAAATCAGCCCTGAGTGCTCACTAGAAGGACAGATCCTGAAGTTGAGACTCCAGTACTTTGGCCACCTCATGAGAAGAGAAGACTCCCTAGAAAAGACCCTGATGTTGGGAAAGATTGAGGGCACAAGGAGAAGGGGACGACAGAGGACGAGATGGTTGGACAGTGTTCTCGAAGCTACCAACATGAGTTTGGCCAAACTGCGAGAGGCAGTGGAGGATAGGTGTGCCTGGCGTGCCTTGGTCCATGGGGTCACGAAGAGTCGGACACGACTGAACGACTGAACAACAACAACAACAACAACAAAATGAAAAATGAGTGGAAATGATGTTTCAGAAAGAACAGTGTTATGTTTAAATTTTTTGATGTTGAAAACGTAATAAAAACATTATTTAAAAAAAAACATAAATGTAGAGAAGAAAACTTTATATAAAGAAGCCGTATGCTCCCCCCCCAACCGTCTTTTGCACTGAATGAAGTCTTTTCTCAATGTCAAACCTTAAATACAGTCATACCTCTGGTTGCATTCGCTGCTGGTGGCGTTTGGCACGGATTACAAACGCGCCACACCCGGAAATACTGGAACGGATCCCGTTCACAACCAGAGGTACCACTGTACGTTGCAGCTGGTTCCATTCTGCAGTTTAGGATCTCATCTCTTCCAGCCTGTACATTAGTCCAAATTGAGCTCTAATTGACAGGAGAACCTCTGCTTAATGGCGGAGAAGGAGGGATTTTGGAAGGGCTTTTGTACTCAGCGCCTGCCTGCCTCCCGCAATCCATGCCGGAGCAAGAGCCAGGTACCAAGACGAACCGGGAGTGAAGAGAATTACCCTCAGTCATCCTTGTTTTTCCTTCGCCAACGATCTCCCGCTGCCTCCATTAAGGCAGAGCAGAACCGGAAGCTAGCAGGGGAGACTTAGAATCATAGAATCATAGAGTTGGAAGAGACCACAAGGGCCATCCAGTCCAACCCCCTGCCAAGCAGGAAACACCATCCAAGCATTCCTGACAGGTGGCTGTCAAGCCTCTGCTTAAAGACCTCCAAAGAAGGAGACTCCACCACACTCCTTGGCAGCAAATTCCACTGTCAAACAGCTCTTACTGTCAATAAATTCTTCCTAATGTTTAGGTGGAATCTTCTTTATTGTAGTTTGAATCCATTGCTCCGTGTCCGCTTCTCTGGAGCAGCAGAAAACTTTGACGAAGCCCCATCCGTAGTTAGAGATGCACTGTTTCACCTCTGAGAGAAGCAGGCGCTTACGGTTTCCCACTTATCTTTGTCTCTCCCAGGTGACAGAATGATGCCACCCAGACCTGCTCCTTCATCTTCTCATGGTGGTGAAGGGGAGGCAGCGGCTGTGGACCCAGATCAGGTAGGCAGAAGGAGCCTTGTGGGGAAAGACTGCTTGGATGCAGACTGGCTGGACACCGTTGGATGCAGAGGAATGGTGGGAAGAACCAGAGAAGAGGGAGCCGACTGGGAGGAGGAGGTGTCTGAAGCTGGAGAGGGAACAGGGCTCAGGGAGCAGAGGGAGTCTGTGGCAGAGAGCAGCCCAGACTCAGAGGCAGAAGCTGCAGCAGGAGAGTGGGATGAGGAAGGCAGAGAGGGGTCTGGCCGCTGTAGAAAACAAGAGAGCCAAGTGTAATGGATCACGTGAATGTTCTGTAAGAGGACAGCCTTTTTCCTTTTCTGTTAGGGTCCAGTGTGCTTTGAAGATGTAGCTTTGCATTTCACTGATGAGGAGTGGGCGTTGCTGGATCCTGACCAGAGAGCTCTGCATCAGGAGGTCATGGAGGAGAATTATGGGATGTTGGACTCTCTCGGTAAGTTTCCCTATTGGATCATCCTATCTGTTTTGTAATTCAAGGCATCTCTCTAGGTGACAAACCTGATATTTTGATGGGGCTCAATAGCGCCACCCACAGCACCTGGGGTGCTAACACTCCCACAGCAAACCTTGGATGGATGGCTATTGATTGTTTCCCCTGTGAATATTCTTCCTCCAGTTCTGCCTTTGAAAACCATGATCAGGCTGTCTGAACTGCCCAGGCCTTCTTAAATGTAGGCTTCAGAATGATTTTGGGTGTTGAAGTAGCTTTAGTCAAGTTTTTTGCTGTTCTTCTTGCTTCTTTCTCTCTTTCGTTGACCAAAGAGTTGCTTGACACTGGAGATGGCACAGATTCCATGACTGGACCAAACAAACTCCATCCCAGAAAAGAGCCAGGCTTTTTGAATCTCAGGCAGTGAACCCTGTAGTAACAATAATGATAATTTTATTATTTTTACTCTGCCCCAGCCACTCTGGGCAGCTTCCAACAGATAGAAGAACATAATAAAACATCAAACATTAAAAACTTCCCAATACAGAGGTACCTTCAGAAGTCCTCTAAAAGATGCATAGTTATCTCATTGACATCTGATGGAAGGGCATTCCACAGAGTGGGTGCCCCTACCGAGAAGGCCCCCTATCTCGTCCCCTGTAACTTCTCACAGTAATGTAACATTTAAGTAAGGAAACTTGAATAATAATAATAATGCTGATATGACAAGTTTCTGCTGCATTCTGTGATGTTGAGAATTTATGAAAACATCAAAATTAAAAATTATATATATATATATATATATATATATATATATATATATATATATATATATATATATATATATATATATATATATATATATATATATAAAATTTTTTTATTAATTTTACAATTTTATAAGCACATTACATCTCGGTCAGGTTTTCATTGCTCCCCCCCTCTCTCACCATGGGAGGCTTAAATCTTACCCCCCCCCCCTCACAGAGGTATACACATTCTTCATGCCCCTGACCTTAATTAATGCCTTAACTTTGCTTAGGTCTGGCCCTATTCCCGGGCCAGGCCACTCTTATTTCTATTACATATTTCCTGTGACTCCCTCACATCCTCCCTATTGATTTCATATTTTCTTATCATGTTTTCTTGTCAGGTTCATACTTCTTGTTTTAAATCATCATCAAGTATACATATTAGTATAACTAGGTTCACACCTCAGCATTTAACTCTTCTGTTCCATCTACTTGGTTTCCGTCTACCTCCCCTTAGTCTCCAGGCATCTAGCCTTATTATGTCCTCTACTTTTTCATGTCCTTAGCCGTGTCCGTAATCATTGTCCAAAATCCATAATATGTCCCAATAATAGCAAATAGCGTCCTTCACCCCTCACCCCGTCTTTATAAAGTCCATGACCATGTACTTGCTTGCATGACTTGGCCTTTTTCTTGTTCTCTTCTCTGCTGCTCCCTCTGCTTTCTTTTTGGGGATTCCTTCCTTGTTTCCACCTTCTTCTTCCTTCTTTTCATAACTCCAATTTTCTTACGTCGATGAACTTTTTTCCTGCAGCAGGACTTTTTTAATCTTCCTCCGTCTTTGACCTTGGTGAGGATTTCTCCCTTCTCCTCTTGTTCAGCTAGCTTGACAGCATTCTCATATTGGGCGCCTCTTATCTCACGCTCATTATTATCGCGCTCATTCTCCGCCATGTTCAAGGACACAGCTTTTCTCAGTCAAAAACAGTCCACTTTCAAGATAAAATCCAACAGTTCCAATTCAATTCCAATTCAGTTTTCTGCCACTTTTCCCACTTTTTCCGCTAGTAACCCACAAGACCAGGGGTGGCAGGGGGATTGAATCTCTTCTTTTAAGTTGCAGTTCAGTTGCATCGGTTACAAAGTTCCTGCATCTGCTGTCACAATAGCAAAGGACGGACCTCCGTGTTTAAAATCCCAAGCAGTTCTCTAATTGCAGCCAAATTACTTTTTGCTCACTTTCTCCATTTCCGAATGTTGTTTCTTGGAGGAATCGGCGTGCTCAGAACAATCGGTCTACGTAGTTTCAACCCGACAGGGTTTTTGGATCCGATGAGCTCCGCCTCCCTTCGCTCTCTCTCTTGGAGCAGGGAAGGCGTTCCGAGCTCTGCCGGATTGCTGAGCTCCCGGGACGCTCGACCTGGGATTTTTAGGGGCCATGGTGCTGTCGCGGTCTCCCTTTTTCCCGGTCGGGTCGGGGAATGTCAAAGCGACATGTCCCCCCGACCGTCCTCTCCGGCGAACCGACCAGAAGTCCAAAATTAAAATTTTTAGCCACTAAAGAAATTTAAATTTGGCAGCTGCTACACACATTTGTTCAATATCCAAAAAGTGGTTTTTCAGCACACAGAAGTTCCCGTTTGCCATTTTTGTTCCCCTACTCTTACATCGCCCACGACAAGGCAGCTGACTATGACCACATCTGTCCAGAGTCACTGTTCCCAAATATTTCTCCAGCTCTTAAATTGTGTTTAGATTTATTACTGCATATTAAACAACTTATCATATTGAATATATCTTAATTTTGGACAGGGAACTTTCCAGTAATGGCCACCATTTAAATAATAATAAAAGTACATTTTATTTATGAAGATAGTACAGATCCGTATTTAAAGTTGAACAAATGACATTACCAAGTTAAGCTGTACAGTTACCTTTTAAAAACTTGAGAGAGCACATCCAATATTCAACTTGATATGTATATGAAACTAGACATTTTTACAGAACAAAACCAACATTATAACATCTAACTCCCTGCAGTTCTTTACCTGTCACAAGCATTAATCTGCATTGCTCCATAATTTGGGGCTGCACTTCTTCCTGAGACTCTGTTTGCCTCTTAGTTTCAGGTGGTAATGAATTGGAGATGAAGAAGAAGGGAGACCACAACGAAATCCACACAGTGGAGGAGCTATATCAGGATTCAGACTGTGGAGAGAGCTTCAGTAACAACGCCTATCTCACTTACCATCAAAGAATTCATACAGGGGAGAAACCGTATCAGTGCTTGGAATGTGGAAAGAGCTTCAGTCGAAAGGATAGTTTGAGTTCCCATCAAAGAATTCATACAGGAGAGAATCCATATCAGTGCCTGGAATGTGGAAAGAGCTTCAGTCAAAAGTACAATGTGACTTGCCATCAAAGAATTCATACAGGGGAGAAACCATATCAGTGCTTGGATTGTGGAAAGAGCTTCAGTCACAGCTCCCATCTCACTTCCCATCAAAGAATTCATACAGGAGAGAAACCATATCAGTGCCTGGAATGTGGAAAGAGCTTCAGTCGAAAGGATAGTTTGAATTCCCATCAAAGAATTCATACAGGGGAGAAACCATATCGGTGCCTGGAATGTGGAAAGAGCTTCAGTCACATCTCCCATCTCACTTCCCATCAAAGAAATTGCCTTGAGAATAAACCCTATCAGTGCTTGGAGTGTGGAAAGAGCTTCACCTGGAAAAAGAGTTTTGTTTCCCATCGTAGAATTCATACAGGAGAGAATCCATATCAGTGCCTGGAATGTGGAAAGAGCTTCAGTCAAAAGTGCAGTTTGACTTCCCATCATAGAATTCATACAGGAGAGAAACCATATCAGTGCCTGGAATGTGGAAAGAGCTTCAGACAAAAGAACAGTTTGACTTCCCATCATAGAATTCATACAGGAGAGAAACCATATCAGTGCCTGGAATGTGGAAAGAGCTTCAGACAAAAGAACAGTTTGACTTCCCATCATAGAATTCATACAGGAGAGAAACCATATCAGTGCCTGGAATGTAGAAAGAGCTACAGTCACAGCACCCATTTCACTTCCCATCAAAGAATTCATACAGGGGAGAAACCATATCAGTGCCTGGAATGTGGAAAGAGCTTCAGGGACAACCGCAGTTTGACTTCCCATCAAAGAATTCATACAGGAGAGAAACCATATCAGTGCTTGGAATGTGGAAAGAGCTTCAGTCACAGCTCCCATTTCGCTTCCCATCGAAGAGTTCATACAGGGGAGAAACCATATCAGTGCTTGGAATGTGGAAAGAGCTTCAGTCAAAGTTCCCATTTCGCTTCCCATCGAAGAATTCATACAGGAGAGAAACCATATCAGTGCTTGGAATGTGGAAAGAGCTTCAGTCACAGCTCCCATTTCGCTTCCCATCAAAGAATTCATACAGGAGAGAAACCATATCATTGCCTGGAATGTGGAAAGAGCTTCAGTCGAAAGGATAGTTTGAGTTCCCATCAAAGAATTCATACAGGGGAGAAACCATATCAGTGCCTGGAATGTGGAAAGAGTTTCAGTCAAAACCACACTTTGACTTCCCATCAAAGAATTCATACAGGGGAGAAACCATATCAGTGCCTGGAATGTGGAAAGAGTTTCAGTCAAAACCACACTTTGACTTCCCATCAAAGAATTCATACAGGGGAGAAACCATATCAGTGCTAGGAATGTGGAAAGAGCTTCAGTCAAAAAGGAAATCTAACTTCCCATCAAAGAATTCATTCAGGAGAGAAACCATATCAGTGTGTGGAATGTGGAAAGAGCTTCACCAGGAAAGAAAATCTCACTGCCCATCAAAAAATACATACAGTGGAGGAATCCTATTAGTGCTAGGAATATGGAAAGAGCTTCAGTCAAAAAGGAAATCTCACTTTCATCAAAGAATACATACAGGGGAGGAATCATATCCGTGCCAAGTGTGTGATTCGAGGGATTTATGAAAGTCTGGTCTTGTTTTTAAAGTTCTTTAGACCAGTGTTTCCCAACCAGTGTGCCTCCACATGTTTTGGGACTACAACTCCCATCATCCCTCGCTAGCAATACCAGTGGTCAGGGATGATGGGAATTGTAGTCCCAAAACATCTGGAGGCACACTGGTTGGGAAACACTGCTTTAGACAAAACCATTGGAGCTCTTAAAAGGACTGAGAACTGGCTGAAAGTGCTAAAATCGGGACAGGTTTGGGCAAGTTAGTTTCTCTTTGAAGGAAAATATTCCTTCTACTCTGAGCCACTTAAAGAGAATTGGATTCCTGCAAGACAACCACTCTTCTCTGGACATCTAAATTGCTATGTCCTCTTGGACACATCGTTTCTTTTTTTCTTTTTTATGGTTCCTCTCTTAAAGTAATATTTTGGTTTATTTTGTTATTTTGAATCTTAATTTGAGAAATTGTATTTTATGTTAAACAGCTTATGTGTGTTGGGTATCAGGCTGGAAGGAAGAGGGAGGGCTGGAAAAATACAGGAAACAGAATCTCTTAGGAAAGAATTATTCTGTGGCCATGACAAACTGATACGGTGCTGCTGGAAAAGGGAGAGTGAGATTTTGACTATGGCCGTTCAAAAACAGTTAACACCAGGCCTGAGTAGAAAATCTTTGCAGCAAGACCCAGGGGACAGGTCCCCATCTTAATTGGAACTTTTTGGTGACTTAAGAAAAGACAGGAATAAAGAGAGGAAGGAAAATTTGGAGAAGCTATTAGCCTGAATTGGTAGAAATACTGAAATGGTGACAAATTTGACCACTAAAGTAGAGATACTGACAAAGAAAACAGAAGTGCTAGATGTCTCCATGAAAGGAATGGAGGAGAAATCTGAAAAGCTGGAAAAGGAGACAAAAGAATGGAAATCAGAACAGGAGATGCTTAGGATTGATGTGGACTGTTTGGTGGAAGGCAAGAGGCCTTGGCGGGCGTCTTGGCGGTCCTTGAGATGAGACGGAAAGCCCAGACTCTGAGACTGAGAGAAGGAAGGAGAGCAGGATTTTAGCAAAGTTTTGAGCTGAGTGGATGGGAGTTGAAGAGGAATTCATGGAGGAGGCGCCACCCTCCTCACAGCCGGGGGTGGTGGTTTTTGGGTAGAAAACCAATGTGAATAAATCCCCCCATTGCCACCCCCTGGCTGGTCTTCCTGTCTTCTGGGGAAATTTCCCGCCCTGGCATTGGGAGCCCACCCCCTGAAATGCAGAAACGACAGCTGAAATGTTCCCTTGTGGGGTCTGGACTAGGGGGTGTTTCAGACCTGGGACCCAATCCGTCCCAGACCCACAAATGTAAACTATCTCCTGAGTTCCCCCCACTTTCAGGTGTGTCAGTGAGGGAGGGGGGGTGCAGGGACCACGTTCAGGTGTTGACATGCCAGGAAGGGGCAGCGGGGGGGGGGCATCCTCTAGCTTCTCTAGCAAAGGGTGGGAAGGAATACTTTCTTATTGCTCTTGAGATGTACAGAAATCTGTTGTCCTAATCCAGGCAAAGGCAACCTTTGCCCTCCAGATGTTTGGGGAATACAACTCCCATGACTCTTAGCTAAAAGGTCAGGGATGATGGGAATTGTAGTCCCAAAACATCTGGAGGCTCAAGGTTGCCTATGCCTGTCCTAATCTTTAACAACACAGGCCTGCTGTGATGGACTTCATTTTTCTCTTCCCACTAAAAATTCCAGTTAACTGCCTCTTTGCCAATTGTTTTCTTTCATGACTTTATTTTAAGGTAAAGATGTTAGGCTGTATCTTTGAGACACTGTACTTACTGCTGCTTTTTTCTATTCTGGGTTTGAATAAAAATTAATCTGTCGACTAACGTTGCTTTTCGTGTGGTCTTTTCCTTTTGCTTGATATACAACAGACGCTTATTTATTTCTTCATGGTATTACACTCCCCTTTTTTCTCCAGGGGCTCCAGCTGGCATATTCATGGTTCTCCCCCTCCTCACAACAACCCTGTGAGGCAGCGACTGGCCCCCCAAGTGGGGAGTTGAACTCTTGTCTCCCAGGTCCCAGTCTGACACTCTAACCACTGCCCCACCCTGCCTCCTGTCCCTCTGCAGTCTCCCTTCTCTCTACCCAGACACTCCCTCCTGCTCTAATGCAGCAGGAACTGGCCAGGTCTGGGGCAAAGGAGATGAGGGGCGGCTGGGGGGTGGGAGGCCTGGATGATGCTCCAGGCCTGGGACAAGGCAGCCCGAGAGTGTGCAGAAACTGGCGCCCCCCACAATGCAGAGATTTGTGACCCTCCTTCACATCCCTTGGGCCACAGGTCCTGCATTGCAGGGGGTTGGACTAGATGACCCTTGGGGTCCCTTCCAACTTGTTCTTCATACCAAGAACAAACTTAGTTGGTCTCTTAAGGTGCTACTGGAAGAATTTTTTTTATTTTGTTTAGACTACGGCAGACCACCACGGCTACATACCTGTAATTAAAATTTGTAATACATAAATAATTCTCAGTATGCCTAGAACACAACTTCTGATCTGCCAGTACAAACATAGCTATCAGTTGTGTAAAGTATACCAGCTGGAAGTTCCATTACCACCTTCCTTGTGAGGCAATTGATCAGAGTACAACTGAAGAACAGATGAGAAATTAATTATCATTATCACCAGCCTAGCCTTAATGAGCGCAAAGTAAAGCCTTGATATGTACAGAGGGATAAGATGCTCCAAACTACTTGCTGGCTTTCTGGTTGAAACAATCCAGTTCAGGAAATTAACAACTTTCTCTCTCTCCACCCCAATCTCCCCAGGGTTTTAATATGCTCTCTGACAGAAAGTGCCACCTTTTAAAGAACCAAAGTACCGTATATAGTTTGAAACAACTGAGAAAACCCTGAAGTGAAATAACATTGTAAACTGAAGTATCCTAAGTTTTATCCACCTGTGTCATAAACGTCCTTGTTAAGTAAAATCGTTAGTTTGTTTGAACAATCCTGCCTGAGAGTCCCAATTATTAAGTTTTACCTCAGGCAAGTCTCCCACAAGATAATCTGAGGTAGTTGGAGGGAATATGCGTCGTTGAATATTAATTAGTGGCAGAGTTGGGATACGAAGTTAAAACGCGCATAGATCCTATTTAGTTTTGAGTGGACTGGCAGAGACTTTCCTGAGGAAAACTGGATGCTGTACTTACGCCCACAAATATGTGGAATTTTGAGTGAAATATACTCAGATCTAAGGGAAGATGAAACCTCCGATCACCTGAAATGCACTTTGGACTGAGAGCAGAGCAAAGCCGAAAAGCCTTTCGTGAAATTAAAAGAAAACCAGGAGAGACTTATATCCAACTGGGTAGCCGAATTGACAAAGCTCTGGACAGATGGGTGGAAGGAGGAAAGTTAGATGAGCTTAAACTGTTAATCAGTTTAGAACAATTTTTTAAACTGGTTCCTGCTCATTTACGCTGGTTCCTCAGAGAAAATAAACTGAAAACAGTAACTGAAGTCTCTACCTTGTTAGATGAAATTGAAGGAGACTTAGGGGGAGCAGTAATACTCAGTCTGTGGGATGCATAACACTGGTGCAGTCAATCACAACATTCCTAGAGTGTACACAAGGGGTCTTGGTCCTCCAGCTAGTTTCCTGTGCCTGGAGGAGGATCATTTCCTTTGTGTGACCAGAGGTGGGAGTGGCCTTACCTGAAGCACAGAGGTCAGAAGCCATTCTCCTCTCTCTTCCCATCAGGACTCCGAGGATGCAACACCTCAGGAGATGCACTCTTGGCTTCCAGCCGAGAGGGCCCAGATGGAGCCTTCTCCCTTAAGGAGAGTGTCCACATGTACATACATTTAATCTAAGCTAGCCTGCCTTCTGAGACTTATATATTCTTGGATGTCTGTGAGTAAAACCTTTATACTTTTATAAGCTTATGTGTCGTGTATTTTCTTTTAAGAGGGAACCAGGGGAATTATATGCCAGGATCTGCCTTGTTCTAGAAGTTCATAGGAACTTAATTGCCACGTTTTGCTGCGCTTAATTGGGGGTGAGAATCTCTGCTAGTTTGGAGCTTGTTAGCACAAGCTGGGATAGGAAATATTAATCAATATTCCCTCATCCACATTCCTACTCATCTTCCACACAGTCCCTAAAAGAAAAGTAAGTATTGGAAACCCAGGGAGGAAGTGGGGTCTGAAAACGACAACCCTGAAGGGCGGCCCAGCGCTGCCAGGGGGGAAAGAGCCATTGCTTCAGCGCATATTAATTGGTGGCAGCGCCATGATACGAAGTTAAAACCCACACAGAAACGTACCCAGAGATAAAGAACAGCCAGTTTAATAAAGTAGTGAAGTTATTTTATTAAAAGAAGGAAAATTTCCTGTCAGAAAATGACCAGCAAGCGCCAAGCCAAAGAGACTCGGGATGACCCAGTGCAGGGAGCTGCTGCGTCTGAGGAGAATCCCAGTTCTGAGTTAGAAATGATGAGGTGAAGGTTAGAATTGGCTAAGGTTGGAGCAGAGAAAGAAAAACAAAAAGTTGAAGTAGAGAATGAAAGAGAAGAGGCCAGAATGGGAGCTGACCTTCAGCTAGCAGAGATAATGGGCTGAGAGAGAGAGAGCAGGTTAGGCCAAGAAGAAAGAGACAGGGAGGCCAAGATGGCCCATGAAAAAGACAGGTTTCCTTTACAAATGGAGGAGATTAAGCCCAGGGCAGAATAGCCGCAACCAATGTTGGGGGGGATGGAGATTTTACCTCAGGGAATATGAAGTATGTAAAAGGTGTGCAGACCCATAGCTGTCAATTTCTCCCTTATTTTAAGGGAAATTCCATTATGTCGAATAGACTTCCTTGTGAGAAAAGGTAAAACTTGACAGCTATGTGCAGGCCTAACGGTCAAAGCTTCAAAATGCCAGTTTGCTATGAGGCAAGTCAAATACAGTGGTACCTCGGGATAAGTACGCTTCAGGTTAAGAACTCCGCTAAGAACAGGAATTGTGCTGTGGCGGCAGCAGGAGGTCCCATTAGCTCAAGTGGTGCTTCAGGTTAAGAACAGTTTCAGATTAAGAACGGAACAAATTAAGTACTTAACCCGAGGTACCACTGTATTTAGGTCACGTCCGAGGGGGTGGAAATCTACAAGCTGATTGTCAAGGTCCTTCAAGAGGGGCCTAGACCCTCTACGAAAAAACAAATACGAGCTTTTCTGGGGGGAGTGGGATATTGTCCTCGGTTTATTCCTAATTTCAGCACCCATGCTGCTCCTTTACATGAAGAAAGATCACCCAGACAGGATCATTGGGAGGGACCAGTGCCAGGCAGCGTTTGAACATTTAAAAGCAGCCCCAAAACAGAGCCTATTTTGAGGGCTCCCTCCTTCCTAGAGCCCTTTATCCTTTTTACGGCGAGGTTGCATACACCAGCCTCCATGCAGCAATGGGCAGGAACGTTTTGTTTGATATACAAGGGACGCTTATTTATTTCTTCATGACATTTACACTCCCCTTTTTTCTCCAGGGGCTCCAGGGGGCATATTCATGGTTCTCCCCCTCCCCATTTAATCCCCACAACCCTGTGAGGTGGGTGACACTGAGAGGCAGCGACTGGCCCCCCAAGTGGGGATTTGAAGTCTTGTCTCCCAGGTCCCAGTCCGACACTCTAACCACTGCCCCACCCTGCCTCCTGTCCCTCTGCAGTCTCCCTTCTCTCTCCATCTGGCTACCCAGGAGCGGAACTGGCCAGGTCTGGGGCAAAGGAGATGAGGGGCGGCTGGGGGGTGGGAGGCCTGGATGATGCTCCAGGCCTGGGACAAGGCAGCCCGAGAGTGTGCAGAAACTGGCGTCCCCCACAATGCAGAGATTTATGACCCTCCTTCACATCCCTTGGGCCACAGGTCCTGCATTGCAGGGGGTTGGACTAGATGACCCTTGGGGTCCCTTCCAACTTTAGGATTCCAACTTGGCTTTCTGGTTGAAACAATCCAGTTCAGGAAATTAACAACTTTCTCTCTCTCCACCCCAATCTCCTCAGGGTTTTAATATGCTCTCTGACAGAAAGCGCCACCTTGTTAAGAACCAAAGTACTGTATATAGTGTGAAACAACTGAGAAAACCCTGAAGTGAAATAACATTGTAAACTGAAGTATCCTGTTTTATCCACCTGTGTCATAAACTTCCTTGTTAAGTAAAATCGTTAGTTTGTTTGAACAAATCCTGCCTGAGAGTCCCAATTATTAAGTTTTACCTCAGGCAAGTCTCCCACAAGATAATCTGAGGTAGTTGGAGGGAATATGCGCCGTTGAATATTAATTAGTGGCAGAGTTGGGATACGAAGTTAAAACCCGCACAGATCCTATTTAGTTTTGAGCGGACTGGCAGAGACTTAAACTTTCCTGAGGAAAACTGGGTGCTGTACTTACAGCCACAAATATGTGGAATTTTGAGTGAAATATACTCAGATCTAAGGGAAGATGAAACCTCCGATCACCTCACATTTAAAGAGAGAGTGAAATGCACTTTGGACTGAGAGCAGAACAAAGCCGAAAAGCCTTTCGTGAAATTAAAAGAAAACCAGGAGAGACTTATATCCAACTGGGTAGCCGAATTGACAAAGCTCTGGACAGATGGGTGGAAGGAGGAAAGTTAGATGAGCTTAAACAGTTAATCAGTTTAGAACAATTTTTTAAACCGGTTCCTGCTCATTTACGCTGGTTCCTCAAAGAAAAGAAACTGAAAAGAGTAACTGAAGTCTCTACCTTGGTAGATGAAGTGGAAGGAGACTTAGGGGGAGCAGTAATACTCAGTCCCTAAAAGAAAAGTAAGGATTGGAAACCCAGGGAGGAAGTGGGGTCTCAAAACGACAACCCTGAAGGGCGGCCCAGCGCTGCCAGGGGGAAAAGAGCCATTGCTTCAGCGCATATTACCTAATTGGTGGCAGTGCCGTGATACGAAGTTAAAACCCACACAGAAACGTACCCAGAGATAAAGAACAACCAGTTTAATAAAGTAGTGAAGTTATTTTCTTAAAAGAAGGAAAATTTCCTGTCAGAAAATGACCAGCAAGCGCCAAGCCAAAGAGACTCGGGATGACCCAGTGCAGGGAGCTGCTGCGTCTGAGGAGAATCCCAGTTCTGAGTTAGAAATGATGAGGTGAAGGTTAGAATTGGCTAAGGTTGGAGCAGAGAAAGAAAGAGAAGAGGCCGGAATGGGAGCTGACCTCCAGCTAGCAGAGATATGGGCTGAGAGAGAGAGAATGAGAGAGAGCAGGTTAGGCCAAGAAGAAAGAGACAGGGAGGCCAAGATGGCCCATGAAAAAGACAGGTTTCCTTTACAAATGGAGGAGATTAAGCCCAGGGCAGAATTGCCGCAACCAATGTTGGGGGGGATGGAGATTTTACCTCAGCGAATATAAAGTATGTAAAAGGTGTGGAGGCCTAACGGTCAAAGCTTCAAAATGCCAGTTTGCTATGAGGCAAGTCAAATACAGTGGTACCTCGGGTTAAGTACGCTTCAGGTTAAGGACTCTGCTAAGAACAGGAATTGTGCTGTGGCGGGAGCAGGAGGTCCCATTAGCTCAAGTGGTGCTTCAGGTTAAGAACAGTTTCAGATTAAGAACGGAACAAACTAAGTACTTAACCCGAGGTACCACTGTATTTAGGTCACGTCCGAGGGGGTGGAAATCTACAAGCTGATTGTCAAGGTCCTTCAAGAGGGGCCTAGACCCTCTACGAAAAAAACACAAAGTTTTCTAAGGGGAGTGGGATATTGTCCTCGATTTATTCCTAATTTCAGCACCCATGCTGCTCCTTTACATGAAGAAAGATCACCCAGACAGGATCATTGGGAGGGACCAGTGCCAGGCAGCGTTGGAACATTTAAAAGCAGCCCCAAAACAGAGCCTATTTTGAGGGCTCCCTCCTTCCTAGAGCCCTTTATCCTTTTTACGGCGAGGTTGCATACACCAGCCTCCATGCAGCAATGGGCAGGAACTTTTTGTTTGATATACAAGGGACGCTTATTTATTTCTTCATGGCATTTACATCCCGCTTTTTCTCCAGGGGGCTCCAGGTGGCATATTCATGGTTCTCCCCCTCCCCACAACAACCCTGTGAGGCATCGACTGGCCCCCCAAGTGGGGATTTGAACTCTTGTCTCCCAGGTCCCAGTCTGACACTCTAACCACTGCCCCACCCTGCCTCCTGTCCCTCTGCAGTCTCCCTTCTCTCTCCCCAGACACTCCCTCCTGCTCTAATGCAGCAGGAACTGGCCGGTTCTTAGTCCCGCCAGCTCCCTTGAACTGAGCAACTCAGATGCCTGAAGCAACACTCCGTTGGAGAGCAGCCTTTGGTAGCCTCTGGAGCTGGCCGGACCTTTTGGACGGCTGTTTCCATCCCCCCTGCCTTCTGCTGGCAGGCCTGGTTGGGAGATTGAGGGGGGCTGGTCCTGGAGGGCCGGCTGAAGCCTTTGTGCTGTGGCCCCCTGCCTGGCAAGGCCTCCTGGGCCAGTCCCCCTCCCCTAATATCGGGCCTGTGTGTTTCTGTGGCTCTTCTGAGTCCGAGATCATGGAGTTGAAGGGACCCCAAGGGTCATCTAGGCCCACCCCCTGCAATGCAGGAACAGTAGCTGAACTGTTCCCTTGTGAGGTCTGGACTAGGAGGTGCCAGGATCCAGGGTGCTCTCATGACCTGGGAGCCAATCCTTCTCCACCCCACCCCCTATAAAATGGGGCCTTCCCCTCATCTTCTCCTTCCTGGAACCCCTTGCCTTCCTCTTTGCTCAGAGTCAGAACCAACTCTCTCTCAAGGGACCCTGGAGCCAAACCCTTCCAGAGTTTTCTCTTCTCCACTCCTCAGCATTGCATTCGGGGGGGGGGGGGGAGTTCGCCAGCAGTCCCCAACTTTACTTGAATTCGGAAGGGGTCTGAGATAGGAAAAGGGGCTAAATTGTGACTCCCACCCACTGACCCTCTGCCTTGATTTCAAACAGCCATGAATTCGTCCCAGACCCACAAATGTAAACTATCTTCTGAGTTCCCCCCACTTTCAGGCGTGTCAGTGAGGGAGGGGGTGGGGGTGCAGGGACCACGTTCAGGTGTTGACATGCCAGGAATTGGCAGCGGGGGGGGGGCGTCCTCCAGCTTCTCAAGCAAAGGGTGGGAAGGAATGCTTTCTTCTTGCTCTTGAGATGTACAGAAATCTGTTGTCCTAATTTTTAACAACACAGGCCTGCTGTGATGGGCTTCCTTCTTTTCCTTGCCGCTAAAAAATCCCAGTTAACTGCCTCTTTGCTGACTGTTATCTTTCATGACTTTATTTTAAGGTAAAGATGTATCTTTGAGACACTGTAGTTACTGCTGCTTTTTTCTATTCTGGGTTTGAATAAAAATTAATCTGTGGACTAACGTTATTGCTTTTTGTGTGGTCTTTTCCTGTTGCTTGATATTCAACAGACGCATATATATTCATTTATTTACTCCTGGCTTATATGCTCATGGAACATATTATATTTATTACTGAAAAATAGATGCAAAACAACATATGCTAAAACAAAACAAGTGCCAGGGTCAGATCACTTCCTGGTGCAACTAGACTAGAGGCGCAGAATCATAGAATCCTAGAGTTGGAAGAGACCACAAGGGCCATCCAGTCCAACCCCCTGCCAAGCAGGAAACACCATCAAAGCATTCCTGACAGGTGGCTGTCAAGCCTCTGCTTAAAGACCTCCAAAGAAGGAGACTCCACCACACTCCTTGGCAGCAAATTCCACTGTTGAACTACTCTTACTGTCAAGAAATTCTTCCTAATGTTTAGGTGGAATCTTCTTTCTTATAGTTTGAATCCATTGCTCCGTGTCCGCTTCTCTGGAGCAGTAGAAAACAACTTTTTTCCCTCCTCTATATGACATCCTTTTATGTATTTGAACATGGCTATCATATCACCCCTCAACCTTCTCTTCTCCAGGCTAAACATACCCAGCTCCCTAAGCCGTTCCTCATAAGGCATCGTTTCCAGGCCTTTGACCATTTTGGTTGCCCTCCTCTGGACACGTTCCAGCTTGTCAGTATCCTTCTTGAACTGTGGTGCCCAGAACTGGACACAGTATTCCAGGTGAGGTCTGACCAGAGCGGAATACAGTGGTACTATTACTTCCCTTGATCTAGATGCTATACTCCTATTGATGCAGCCCAGAATTGCATTGGCTTTTTTAGCTGCTGCATCACACTGTTGACTCATGTCAAGTTTGTGGTATACCAAGACTCCTAGATCCTTTTCACTTGTACTGCTCTCAAGAAGACCCCCAAAGGCGCGGCGCGCGGGCAGCCAAGCGGGAGTCGCCCCCTCACAGCCCCCCAGAGCCAAGACCAGTTCTTCTCTCCCAGGGAAAGAGACACCAGCCGGGTCCCCGATATTGGGTGAGATCTGAAGAGCGTAGTGTTGCAGGAATTTCCTCTCACAGTCGCACAAGCACAACACACACACACACACAGGGACACGTCCCTTTGACATTTATTGAAATGCCCCCCCCGTAGATAAGGGGCGCCAACAATGGAAGCCTGCCTCCCGCTGCGCTCATTTCTCCTATCTGAAAGCTGGGTTGACCAGGCGACTGAGATTCGTTTCAACCAATCAATGTAACCGAACAGCGCCCCTTGTGGCGGCCATACAGGTACTGCAGAGGCGCTGGAAGCCTTATCAATGACCTGCGTAGGTATTAATAGAAAACTTCAACTTCAATGGACCGTGATTACTCCTGTCCAACTTGTGTGAATGGTTTTTTCCTATGTGTTTTTCTTTAAAAATTCATACAAAATCAACCGTATATCAGATCCAAACCGTTCCACTTTTGTTTTCCACCAGAAAAGAAGGACTATCAAGGGGGGGGGGGAGATTTGGTGTGCTCCTAAGGCAGCCATAATCCCCTAAGCGTAGCAGCACGTCCTGCCAGGGGGACATATCCGCCCAAAAGCTACCAGGCGATGGGACATTTCACTCACAAAGGGTCCACCGCCTGGAAATGGATACGGCTGGGACTAGAACAAAGGACGGTGATCGACCCCCCCTCGGGCACGCCAGGAAAACATGGACAACCCTTTGTCTTGAAGAAATGTGTGCCTGGAAGGGGAGTGAGGAGGGATGGGACAGGTGGAGACAGTCCCTCCCTTTTGTGATCTAGCTCTGGTCGGTCTCTCCCCCCCCCCCCAGGGACCAGCTGGGCGCACTCGGATCGTCAAGGGTTAAAAGGAACTGAGCTGGCTTCTTAGAGAGGAATAAAAAGAGGAGGCTCCCCAATGCCCCCTCATCCCTTCCTGCGGGCTTTTGTCTCTCTGCTCCGCAAGTGCTGCCTCGGTGAGTCTCCTTCCCGCTTAGGGCGCCTTGGGGAGATGGGGGGTCCCCGGGCTGCAGGGGAGGGTCCCCCAAAGAAGAGAGAGGGACAAGGGAGCAGGGCGAGCTCCACTGTGCAAGGGCTCCAAGAATCATCATGATGAGGGATCCCCGGGATCAGCCAGCCCAACCCCCTGCCAGGCAGGAATCTTCTGCCCAAGCTGGGGCTCGAACCCAGGACGCTGAGATGAAAGAGACTCATGCTCTACCAACTGAGCTCTCCTGCCTTGTTGAGGTTCATTTCTCCGTGTCTGCGGCGATGCACGTGGCTCCTCCTGGAAGAGCCTCAGAGAGAGAGAGAGAGAGAGAGAGAGAGAGAGAGAGAATGTCAGTTTGGTTGCTTTACCTTTACCTTGTTAAAAGGAACTGAGCTGCATTCCTAGAGAAGACAGGGAATAAGGGGGGGGGACGAGGTCCTCCCGAGCAAAAGCCCCTCCCACCTGCCCACGTTTCTCCCTGCAAGAGGGGGAGTGGGCTTTGGTCTCCTCTGCAGGAGCTGCCTCAGTTTCCCTTCTGGCATCTGGCTCTCTTTTCTTCCATAGGGTGCATTGGGGAGAAGTGGGGCGGGGGTGTCCCAGGGCTGCAGGCAGGTGGGGAGCCTGATCAGCTCCTGCAGGGGGATCCCCAAGCCACAGGAGGAAGGGATGGCCCCCAAGCGAGGCGGCTTGAGAAGAGGATGAGGCCCATTCAGGGAGGAGCAGAGGGCTGGCCATGGCTCCTGGCTCCACAGTTGGAGGCAGCCATGCTTCTGAAGGCCAGATGCAGTGTAGGGGGAGAGAGTTGCCCTCAGAACAAAGACAGTAGTCAGTCTTGAGAACATGGGAGATTCCAAGTGCCTGAACTCAGAGTCTGGGCTGTGCTTGCCCAGGGAACTTTTCTCTTCTCCTGACTGTTTCTCAATCTTGTAGTAGAAGAATGCATCTGCTTTAAAGGATTCTCTGGCATCTCTCATTAGGACAGACAGAACTTGGCAGAAGACCTAGGGACTCCTTCCGATCTCCTGGAGGTGTCCTGAGAACAGAGATGGATGAGCAGGACTCAGCTGGCGCTGAAGCAGGAATCCAACATGGGAGCATTGGGGGATTCTGGGAAAACTCTGCAAAGAAGAACCTGGGTGAGGAGGACACCCTCTGCTCAGATGTGCAGAGCCAGCAGTTCAGGCAGTTCTGCTATCAGGAGGACAAAGGACCCCGAGAGGTTTGCAGCCAACTCTACCACTTTGACCATCAATGGCTAAAGCCAGAAAGGTACACGAAAGCTCAGATGTTGGACCTGGTGATCTTGGAGCAGTTCCTGGCTGTCCTTCCTCCAGAGATGGAGAACTGGGTGAGGGAATGTGGAGCGGAGACCAGTTCCCAGGCAGTGGCCCTGGCCGAAGGATTCCTCCTGAGTCAGGCAGAGCAGCAGGTGAGAGAGACTTTCCTCTGGATACTCCCAAGGGGCTCAAAACAGGAGGGAGAGTATCGCCCTATTCTCCACTAATTTCCCCATCCTTTTTTGGAAAGCATCTAGGAACATTTATTATTATTATTATTATTATTATTATTATTATTATTTATTAATCACACGTATGTGGCTGGGTGCCTTCCAGCACATATAAAAGCATAATAAGACATTATATGTCTTCTAAAAGTTATGCAGTTCTTTATCTCCTTATCATCTGATGGGAGGGCATTCCACAGGGTGGGTGCCACTGTAGAGAAGGCCCTCTACCTGGTTCCCTGTAACTTCACTTATCGCAGTGAGGGAATCAGCAGAAGACCCTCAGAGCTGGACCTCAGTGTCTGGGCTGAGCAATGAGGGAGGAGACGCTCCTTTGGGTATACTGGGCCTTTGAGGCCGTTTAGGGCAGTGATGGCTAACCTTGACACTCCAGATGTTTTGGAACTACAACTCCCATCATCCCTAGCTAACAGGACCAGTGGTCAGGGATGATGGGAGTTGTAGTCCCAAAACATCTGGAGTGTCTGTGGAGATGAGTGGGAATGTGGATGAGGGAATATTGATTAATATTTCCTATCCCAGCTTGTGCTAACAAGCTCCAAACTAGCAGAGATTCTCATCTCCAATTAAACGCAGCAAAACGTGGCGATTAAGTTCCTATGAACTTCTATAACAAGGCAGATCCTGGCTTATATTTCCCCTGGTTCCCTCTTAAAAGTAAATACACGACACAATGCTTTTTAAAAGTAATAGATTTTACTCACAGACATTCCAGGCTTTTACAAGTCTCAGAAGGCAGGCTAACTTAGATTAAATGTATGTACATGTGGACACTCTCCTTAAGGGAGAAGGCTCCATCTGGGCCCCCTTGGCTGGAAGCCAAGAGTGCATCTCTTGAGATGTTGCATCTTCGAAGTCCTGGTGGAGAAGAGAGAGGAGAATGGCAGCTGACCTGTGTGCTTCAGGTAAGGCCACTCCCACCTCTGATCACACAAAGGAAATGATCTTAGTCCAGGCGCAGGAAACTAGCTGGAGGACCAAGACCCCTTGTGTACACTCTAGGAATGTTGTGATTGACTGCACCAGTGTTATACCTCCCACAGTGTCAAGGTTAGCCATCACTGGTTTAGGGCTTTAAAGTTCAGCACCAACACTTTGAATTGTGCTGGGAAACGTTCTGGGAGCCAGTGAAGATCCTTGAGGTCCAATGTTAAATGGTCCTGGCAGCTGATTCCAGACACCAGTCTAGCAGAAGCAGGAAACAGCTTTCACCTCTGTCCCCTGAAAGCGCTTGCCTCTGCCATTCCTTTTCTAATCCTTCTCCCCATTCTCTGTTTTGAATCCTTTTTGCTCTTTCAGAGGAAGGATCTTTTTACAGAAATGGGTCTTGATTCTTCTGAGGCAGAGGAGACTCCGTTGGACACCAGAGTGAGGCCTCTGGGTAAGGAGGAAGGAGTCTTTTCTGCGTTTTGTCACATTCTCTTGGTTTTGAAACTAATCTGTGAGTTCCTTACATCTTTTGGGTGAAGACTCCTGGAGCCCAGAGCTCAGAGGGGGGAGAGATCTATTTTGGCACAACTAACATATGAAAGGGGTAGAAATGTCCATATTTACTCAGCAGGGGAGTCTTTTATGATAATAATTATTATGAATTTCAGTCACAGTCCAATAATAGCCTCATTATAACAATGCCAAATTACAATACAATTACTAATATCAATCATTCAGATACCAAATTATACAATTTAGGTGGCCCCCAGCATGCTAAAACCGATGGTTTGATGATTTTCTTGATTTCTGCATTCCAGAAATGTCAAGATAATAATTCTTTATACAACAACTGCAATATTAAAGACTTCCATTCGTATGGACACATTCAATAATATATAAAACTACAAGTGAGGCACTCCAGCTACAGTATATTCTTATTCTTCCTGTGTGTGGCAATCTTTCTGTTCGTGATGTTTCTTCCTGTCCTTGTAAAATGTTCTGTCTATCTTTTCCTGGATGTTGCTGTTCTCCATCATTCTTTGGGCGGAGCTAATATCCCATTGTGGTTTCAGGAATTCTCCATTGCTTCGTTGTTCGCCAACTTTAGCAGCAGCTGCAAAAATCACACTGTCCCAATAAATAACCTGTTTTTGCCATTTTCCTTCTCCGCCTGGGAAGGAGAGGGATCTGCTGAACTGCAAATGACTCAGTAATGAACCTTATCAGCTCCTTCACAACTTGCAGATTCCTTTCATCCCTCCTTCTGGCCAAAGATAAATGTGAAGTTATCCAATTAAATTCCAAGTCCTTTTAGCATTATTCAGTTCAGTCCATAAATAATAAAGGATGGGGAAGAGTCAGCTCTAATTTTCCCTCGTAAACCTTTTGCATAATAGAGCTTCCCTCCCTTTTTCCTTTTTTTTTTTTACACACATAGTTCCATTTGATGTTATATTCCATATCTGCAATCCAGTTTAATCCCTGCTCACCTGTACATATATTTTGAGCTAGTATTCAAGAGAGGGTTGCCAAATCATAAATGTAGGGCTTTCAAAAGGAAAAATCCAAGTTGGAAACGGAACTATTAGAACCAGAGACAAAAAATCTATCCAGAATGTACAACGTTATGCTAGAGTGGCATACATGGGATGAATTAGTAAAATCTGCAATGATTGACTGGGCTAGGGATGTTGGGCACAACATCATGATGGATGACTGGGAGAGACTCTGGAAAACAGGAATTAAATTCACAGCATGTAATGTGCTTAAAGAAAATGTTATCAAAATGATGTACAGATGGTATCTAACCCCAGTCAAGCTTGCAAAAATGTATCATTTGCAGGACAACAAGTGTTGGAAATGTAATCAAGTACAAGGGACATTTTATCATATGTGGTGGACATGTCCAAAGATTAAGGCCTTCTGGGAGATGATATATAATGAAATGAAAAAAGTGTTGAAAAACACATTCGTTAAAAAACCAGAGGCTTTTCTACTTGGAATGGCCAATCAGGTGGTCCCCAAAGAAGACCAAAAATTTTTGATGTATGCCACAACAGCTGCTAGAATATTAATTGCAAAAAACTGGAAGACGCAGAATATACTGTAGCGATCGCACCAGATCCCCAGACGTTTCATGGTCCGTTGACTCTGATGCCACTACCCTTCAGTCTGCTGCCGCCACCCAAGTTTCCTCCCTCCCTGGGAAAGTATTAACACAGACCGGGTTTTGAACAACTGAACAAGTGTTTATTAGGTAACTCACAACTCCCAATACTTAAACACATTGGCATGCAGTTTACACATCCCTAACCTGTCCTTCATCTATTTCTCCTCTGTCTCCTATCCTATCTCCGCCCTCACAACCAACAACCCTCCTGGTTCCACCCGGCTCCTTCCTCCCACTCCCTCCAACTGCCTATTCTCAACCGACTCCTTCTCAACTGCCCTTCAGCTCCACCCCTGACTCCTCATTGGTTAATCAATTTAACCCTTCTTCCCCCTCCTGCACAGTCATCTCTTCCCCCCAGGGATGGATGATCGTTACAATACCAACATTAGAAGACTGGCAGATGAAAATGATGGACTATATGGAACTAGCCAAAATGACTGGAAGACTCCGAGACCAGGGGGAGGAGGCGGTGGAAAAAGATTGGAAAAAATTGAAAGATTATTTCAAAAACATTGTTTGATTTATAGACTTAATGGTATAAAAGTCGGATTATACAAGAGACTGCAGAATGAATAGAATGAAAGAAATTTAAGGACAGATGATATAGATATAAGACATAGATTAAGAAATAAGATAGGTGATTTGTAAAAGTTATTTTAAGATGTAAAGAATTTACTATTAGGACGTTTAGGATATACAATGAAACACAGCGGGGGGACAGGAGGAAGCCACCCTAAAGATGATACAAAAAGATGAAAGGAAATAAGATGTTTTGTTTGTGTTTGTTTAAAATGAAAAATGAGTGGAAATGATGTTTCAGAAAGAACAGTGTTATGTTTAAAGTTTTTGATGTTGAAAACGTAATAAAAACATTATTAAAAAAAAAACATAAATGTAGAGAAGAAAACTTTATATAAAGAAGCCGTATGCTCCCCCCCCAACCGTCTTTTGCACTGAATGAAGTCTTTTCTCAATGTCAAACCTTAAATACAGTCATACCTCTGGTTGCATTCGCTGCTGGTGGCGTTTGGCACGGATTACAAACGCGCCACACCCGGAAATACTGGAACGGATCCCGTTCACAACCAGAGGTACCACTGTACGTTGCAGCTGGTTCCATTCCGCAGTTTAGGATCTCATCTCTTCCAGCCTGTGCATTAGTCAAAATTGAGCTCTAATTGACAGGAGAACCTCTGCTTCTTAATGGCGGAGGAGGGATTTTGGAAGGGCTTTTGCACTCAGTGCCTGCCTGCCTCCCGCAATCCATGCCGGAGCAAGTGCCAGGTACCAAGACGAACTGGGAGTGAAGAGAATTACCCTCAGTCATCCTTCCTTTTCCTTCGCCAACGATCTCCCGCTGCCTCCATTAAGGCAGAGCAGAACCGGAAGCTAGCAGGGGAGACTTTGACGAAGCCCCATCCGTACTTAGAGATGCACTGTTTCACCTCTGAGAGAAGCAGGCGCTTACGGTTTCCCACTTACCTTTGTCTCTCATAGGTGACAGAATGATGCCACCCAGACCTGCTCCTTCATCTTTTCATGGTGGTGGAGGGGAGGCAGCGGCTGTGGACCCAGATCAGGTAGGCGGAAGGAGCCTTGTGGGGAAAGACTGCTTGGATGAAGACTGGCTAGACACAGTTGGATGCAGACTGGCTGGACACAGTTGGATGCAGAGGAATGGTGGGAAGAACCAGAGAAGAGGGAGCCGACTGGGAGGAGGAGGTGTCTGAAGCTGGAGAGGGAACAGGGCTCAGGGAGCAGAGGGAGTCTGTGGCAGAGAGCAGCCCAGACTCAGAGGCAGAAGCTGCAGCAGGAGAGTGGGATGAGGAATGCAGAGAAGCGTCTGGCCGCTGTAGAAAACAAGAGAGCCAAGTGTAATGGATCACGTGAATGTTCTGTAAGAGGACAGCTTTTTCCTTTTCTGTTAGGGTCCAGTGTGCTTTGAAGAGGTAGCTTTGCATTTCACTGATGAGGAGTGGGCGTTGCTGGATTCTGACCAGAGAGCTCTGTATCAGGAGGTCATGGAGGAGAATTATGGGATGTTGGACTCTCTCGGTAAGGCTCCCTATTGGATCATCCTATCTGTTTTGTAATTCAAGGCATCTTTCTAGGTGACAAACCTGATATTTCGATGGGGCTCAACAGCGCCACCCACAGCACCTGGGATGCTAACACTCCCACAGCAAACCTTGGATGGATGGCTATTGATTGTTTTCCCTGTGAATATTCTTCCTCCAGTTCTGCCTTTGAAAACCATGATCAGGCTGTCTGAACTGCTCAAGCCTTCTTAAATGTAGGCTTCAGAATGATTTTGGGGGTTGAAGTAGCTTCTGTCAAGTTTTTTGCTGTTCTTCTTGCTTCTGTCTTTTACAATTTTATAAGCACATTACATCTCGGTCAGGTTTTCATTGCCCCCCCTCTCTCACCATGGGAGGCTTTAATCTCCCCCCCTCTCACAGAGGTATACACATTCTTCATGCCCCTGACCTTAATTAATGCCTTAACTTTGCTTAGGTCTGGCCCTATTCCCGGGCCAGGCCACTCTTATTTCTATTACATATTTCCTGTGACTCCCTCACATCCTCCCTATTGATTTCATATTTTCTTATGTTTTCTTGTCAGGTTCATACTTCTTGTTTTAAATCATCATCAAGTATACATATTAGTATAACTAGGTTCACACCTCAGCATTTAACTCTTCTGTTCCATCTTCTTTGTTTCCCTCTACCTCCCCTTAGTCTCCAGGCATCTAGCCTTATTATGTCCTCTACTTTTTCATGTCCTTAGCCGTGTCCGTAATCATTGTCCAAAATCCATAATTATGTCCCAATAATAGCAAATAGCGTCCTTCACCCCTCACCCCGTCTTTCCAAAGTCCATGACCATGTACTTGCTTGCATGACTTGGCCTTTTTCTTGTTCTCTTCTCTGCTGCTCCCTCTGCTTTCTTTTTTGGGGTTCCTTCCTTGTTTCCACCTTCTTCTTCCTTCTTTTCATAACTCCAATTTTCTTACGTCAATGAACTTTTTTCCTGCAGCAGGGCTTTTTTAATCTTCCTCCGTCTTTGACCTTGGTGAGGATTTCTCCCTTCTCCTCTTGTTCAGCTGGCTTGACATCATTCTCATATTGGGCGCCTCTTATCTCACGCTCATTATTATCGCGCTCATTCTCCGCCATGTTCAAGGACACAGCTTTTCTCAGTCAAAAACAGTCCACTTTCAAGATAAAATCCAACAGTTCCAATTCAGTTTTCTGCCACTTTTCCCACTTTTTCCGCTAGTAACCCACAAGACCAGGGGTGGCAGGGGGATTGAATCTCTTCTTTTAAGTTGCAGTTCAGTTGCATCGGTTACAAAGTTCCTGCATCTGCTGTCACAATAGCAAGGGACGGACCTCCGTGTTTAAAATCCCAAGCAGTTCTCTAATTGCAGCCAAATTACTTTTTGCTCACTTTCTCCATTTCCGAATGTTGTTTCTTGGAGGAATCGGCGTGCTCAGAACGATCGGTCTACGTAGTTTCAACCTGACGGGGTTTTTGGATCCGATGAGCTCCGCCTCCCTTCGCTCTCTCTCTTGGAGTAGGGAAGGCGTTCCGAGCTCTGCCAGATTGCTGAGCTCCCGGGACGCTCGACCTGGGATTTTTAGGGGCCATGGTGCTGTCGCGGTCTCCCTTTTTCCCGGTCGGGTCGGGGAATGTCAGAGCGACATGTCCCCCCGACCGTCCGCTCCGGCGCACCGACCGGAAGTCCAAAATTAAAATTTTTAGCCACTAAAGAAATTTAAATTTGGCAGCTGCTACACACATTTGTTCAATATCCAAAAAGTGGTTTTTCAGCACACAGAAGTTCCTGTTTGCCATTTTTGTTCCCCTACTCTTACATCGCCCACCACAAGGTAGCTGACTATGACCACATCTGTCCAGAGTCAGTGTTCCCAAATATTTCTCCAGCTCTTAAATTGTGTTTAGATTTATTACTGCATATTAAACAACTTATCATATTGAATATATCTTAATTTTGGACAGGGAACTTTCCAGCAATGGCCACCATTTAAATAATAATAAAAGTACATTTTATTTATGAAGATAGTACAGATCCGTATTTAAATTTGAACAAATGACATTACCAAGTTAAGCTGTACAGTTACCTTTTAAAAACTTGAGAGAGAACACATCCAATATTCAACTTGATATGTATATGAAACTAGACATTTTTACAGAACAAAAGCAACATTATAACATCTAACTCCCTGCAGTTCTTTACCTGTCACAAGCATTAATCTGCATTGCTCCATAATTTGGGGCTGCACTTCTTCCTGAGACTCTGTTTGCCTCTTAGTTTTAGGTGGTAATGAATTGGAGATGAAGAAGAAGGGAGACCACAACGAAATCCACGCAGTGGAGGAGCTATATCAGGATTCAGACTGTGGAGAGAGCTTCAGTAACAATGCCTATCTCACTTACCATCAAAGAATTCATACAGGGGAGAAACCGTATCCGTGCTTGGAATGTGGAAAGAGCTTCAGTCGAAAGGATAGTTTGAATTCCCATCAAAGAATTCATATAGGAGAGAATCCATATCAGTGCCTGGAATGTGGAAAGAGCTTCAGTCAAAAGTACAATGTGACTTGCCATCAAAGAATTCATACAGGGGAGAAACCATATCAGTGCTTGGAATGTGGAAAGAGCTTCAGTCACAGCTCCTATCTCACTTCCCATCAAAGAATTCATACAGGGGAGAAACCATATCTGTGCCTGGAATGTGGAAAGAGCTTCAGTCGAAAGGATAGTTTGAATTCCCATCAAAGAATTCATACAGGGGAGAAACCATATCTGTGCCTGGAATGTGGAAAGAGCTTCAGTCACAGCTCCTATCTCACTTCCCATCAAAGAAATTGCCTTGAGAATAAACCCTATCAGTGCCTGGAATGTGGAAAGAGCTTCAGTCAAAAGTGCAGTTTGACTTCCCATCAAAGAATTCATACAGGAGAGAAACCATATCAGTGCCTGGAATGTGGAAAGAGCTTCAGACAAAAGAACAGTTTGACTTCCCATCATAGAATTCATACAGGAGAGAAACCATATCAGTGCCTGGAATGTGGAAAGAGCTTCAGTCACAGCACCCATTTCACTTCCCATCAAAGAATTCATACAGGGGAGAAACCATATCAGTGCCTGGAATGTGGAAAGAGCTTCAATCGAAAGGATAGTTTGAGTTCCCATCAAAGAATTCATACAGGGGAGAGACCATATCGGTGCATGGAATGTGGAAAGAGCTTCAGGGACAACCGCAGTTTGACTTCCCATCAAAGAATTCATACAGGAGAGAAACCATATCAGTGCCTGGAATGTGGAAAGAGCTTCAGTCACAGCTCCCATTTCGCTTCCCATCGAAGAGTTCATACAGGGGAGAAACCATATCATTGCCTGGAATGTGGAAAGAGCTTCCGTCGAAAGGATAGTTTGAGTTCCCATCAAAGAATTCATACAGGGGAGAAACCATATCAGTGCCTGGAATGTGGAAAGAGTTTCAGTCAAAACCGCACTTTGACTTCCCATCAAAGAATTCATACAGGGGAGAAACCATATCAGTGCTAGGAATGTGGAAAGAGCTTCAGTCAAAAAGGAAATCTAACTTCCCATCAAAGAATTCATTCAGGAGAGAAACCATATCAGTGTGTGGAATGTGGAAAGAGCTTCACCAGGAAAGAAAATCTCACTGCCCATCAAAAAATACATACAGTGGAGGAATCATATTAGTGCTAGGAATATGGAAAGAGCTTCAGTCAAAAAGGAAATCTCACTTTCATCAAAGAATACATACAGGGGAAGGAATCAAATCAGTGTCAAGTGTGTGATTAGAGGGATTTATGAAAGTCTGGTCTTGTTTTTAAAGTTATTTAGAAAAAACAATTGGAGCTCTTAAAAGGACTGAGAACTGGCTGAAAGTGCTAAAATCGGGACAGGTTTGGGCAAGTTCGTTTCTCTTTGAAGGAAAATATTCCTTCTACTCTGAAACACTTAAAGAGAATTTGATTCCTGCAAGACAACCACTCTTCTCTGGACATCTAAATTGCTATGTCCTCTTGGACACATTGCTTTTTTTTTTCTTTTTTATGGTTCCTCTCTTAAAGTAATATTTTGGTTTATTTGGTTATTTTGAATCTTTATTTGAGAAATTGTATTTTATGTTAAACAGCTTATGTGTGTTGGGTATCAGGCTGAAAGCAAGAGGGAGGGCTGGAAAAATGCAGGAAACAGAATCTCCTAGGAAAGAATTATTCTGTGGCCATGACAAACTGATAAGGTGCTGCTGGAAAAGGGAGAGTGAGATTTTGACTATGGCCGTTCAAAAACAGTTAACACCAGGCCTGAGTAGAAAATCTTTGCAGCAAGACCCAGGGGACAGGTTCCCATCTTAATTGGAACTTTTTGGTGACTTAAGAAAAGGGGCAGCGGGGGGGGGGGGCATCCTCTAGCTTCTCTAGCAAAGGGTGGGAAGGAATACTTTCTTATTGCTCTTGAGATGTACAGAAATCTGTTGTCCTAATCCAGGCAAAGGCAACCTTTGACCTCAAGATGTTTGGGGAATACAACTCCCATGACTCTTAGCTAAAAGGTCAGGGATGATGGGAATTGTAGTCCCAAAACATCTGGAGGCTCAAGGTTGCCTATGCCTGTCCTAATCTTTAACAACACAGGCCTGCTGTGATGGGCTTCATTTTTCTCTTCCCACTAAAAATTCCAGTTAACTGCCTCTTTGCCAATTGTTTTCTTTCATGACTTTATTTTAAGGTAAAGATGTTAGGCTGTATCTTTGAGACACTGTACTTACTGCTGCTTTTGTCTATTCTGGGTTTGAATAAAAATTTATCTGTGGAATAACGTTGTTGCTTTTTGTGTGGTCTTTTCCTGTTGCCTGATATACAACAGACGCTTATTTATTTCTTCATGGTATTACACTCCCCTTTTTTCTCCAGGGGCTCCAGGGGGCATATTCATGGTTCTCCCCCTCCCCACAACAACCCTGTGAGGTGGGTGGCACTGAGAGGCAGCGACTGGCCCCCCAAGTGGGGATTTGAACTCTTGTCTCCCAGGTCCCAGTCTGACACTCTAACCACTGCCCCACCCTGCCTCCTGTCCCTCTGCAGTCTCCCTTCTCTCTACCCAGACACTCCCTCCTGCTCTAATGCAGCAGGAACTGGCCAGGTCTGGGGCAAAGGAGATGAGGGGCGGCTGGGGGGTGGGAGGCCTGGATGATGCTCCAGGCCTGGGACAAGGCAGCCCGAGGGTGTGCAGAAACTGGCGCCCCCGACAATGCAGAGATTTGTGACCCTCCTTCACATCCCTTGGGCCACAGGTCCTGCATTGCAGGGGGTTGGACTAGATGACCCTTGGGGTCCCTTCCAACTTTAGGATTCCAACTTGGCTTTCTGGTTGAAACAATCCAGTTCAGGAAATTAACAACTTTCTCTCTCTCCACCCCAATCTCCTCAGGGTTTTAATATGCTCTCTGACAGAAAGCGCCACCTTGTTAAGAACCAAAGTACTGTATATAGTGTGAAACAACTGAGAAAACCCTGAAGTGAAATAACATTGTAAACTGAAGTATCCTGTTTTATCCACCTGTGTCATAAACTTCCTTGTTAAGTAAAATCGTTAGTTTGTTTGAACAAATCCTGCCTGAGAGTCCCAATTATTAAGTTTTACCTCAGGCAAGTCTCCCACAAGATAATCTGAGGTAGTTGGAGGGAATATGCGCCGTTGAATATTAATTAGTGGCAGAGTTGGGATACGAAGTTAAAACCCGCACAGATCCTATTTAGTTTTGAGCGGACTGGCAGAGACTTAAACTTTCCTGAGGAAAACTGGGTGCTGTACTTACAGCCACAAATATGTGGAATTTTGAGTGAAATATACTCAGATCTAAGGGAAGATGAAACCTCCGATCACCTCACATTTAAAGAGAGAGTGAAATGCACTTTGGACTGAGAGCAGAACAAAGCCGAAAAGCCTTTCGTGAAATTAAAAGAAAACCAGGAGAGACTTATATCCAACTGGGTAGCCGAATTGACAAAGCTCTGGACAGATGGGTGGAAGGAGGAAAGTTAGATGAGCTTAAACAGTTAATCAGTTTAGAACAATTTTTTAAACCGGTTCCTGCTCATTTACGCTGGTTCCTCAAAGAAAAGAAACTGAAAAGAGTAACTGAAGTCTCTACCTTGGTAGATGAAGTGGAAGGAGACTTAGGGGGAGCAGTAATACTCAGTCCCTAAAAGAAAAGTAAGGATTGGAAACCCAGGGAGGAAGTGGGGTCTCAAAACGACAACCCTGAAGGGCGGCCCAGCGCTGCCAGGGGGAAAAGAGCCATTGCTTCAGCGCATATTACCTAATTGGTGGCAGTGCCGTGATACGAAGTTAAAACCCACACAGAAACGTACCCAGAGATAAAGAACAACCAGTTTAATAAAGTAGTGAAGTTATTTTCTTAAAAGAAGGAAAATTTCCTGTCAGAAAATGACCAGCAAGCGCCAAGCCAAAGAGACTCGGGATGACCCAGTGCAGGGAGCTGCTGCGTCTGAGGAGAATCCCAGTTCTGAGTTAGAAATGATGAGGTGAAGGTTAGAATTGGCTAAGGTTGAAGTAGAGAATGAAAGAGAAGAGGCCAGAATGGGAGCTGACCTTCAGCTAGCAGAGATACAGGCTGAGAGAGAGAGAATGAGAGAGAGCAGGTTAG
The DNA here is from genome assembly GCA_034642065.1 of Darevskia nairensis. Classification (NCBI taxonomy): domain Eukaryota; kingdom Metazoa; phylum Chordata; class Lepidosauria; order Squamata; family Lacertidae; genus Darevskia; species Darevskia nairensis. The sequence goes on from JAWWNI010000777.1 coordinate 411,079, forward strand.
GCCAAGAAGAAAGAGACAGGGAGGCCAAGATGGCCCATGAAAAAGACAGGTTTCCTTTACAAATGGAGGAGATTAAGCCCAGGGCAGAATAGCCGCAACCAATGTTGGGGGGGATGGAGATTTTACCTCAGCGAATATAAAGTATGTAAAAGGTGTGGAGGCCTAACGGTCAAAGCTTCAAAATGCCAGTTTGCTATGAGGCAAGTCAAATACAGTGGTACCTCGGGTTAAGTACGCTTCAGGTTAAGGACTCTGCTAAGAACAGGAATTGTGCTGTGGCGGGAGCAGGAGGTCCCATTAGCTCAAGTGGTGCTTCAGGTTAAGAACAGTTTCAGATTAAGAACGGAACAAACTAAGTACTTAACCCGAGGTACCACTGTATTTAGGTCACGTCCGAGGGGGTGGAAATCTACAAGCTGATTGTCAAGGTCCTTCAAGAGGGGCCTAGACCCTCTACGAAAAAAACACAAAGTTTTCTAAGGGGAGTGGGATATTGTCCTCGATTTATTCCTAATTTCAGCACCCATGCTGCTCCTTTACATGAAGAAAGATCACCCAGACAGGATCATTGGGAGGGACCAGTGCCAGGCAGCGTTGGAACATTTAAAAGCAGCCCCAAAACAGAGCCTATTTTGAGGGCTCCCTCCTTCCTAGAGCCCTTTATCCTTTTTACGGCGAGGTTGCATACACCAGCCTCCATGCAGCAATGGGCAGGAACTTTTTGTTTGATATACAAGGGACGCTTATTTATTTCTTCATGGCATTTACATCCCGCTTTTTCTCCAGGGGGCTCCAGGTGGCATATTCATGGTTCTCCCCCTCCCCACAACAACCCTGTGAGGCATCGACTGGCCCCCCAAGTGGGGATTTGAACTCTTGTCTCCCAGGTCCCAGTCTGACACTCTAACCACTGCCCCACCCTGCCTCCTGTCCCTCTGCAGTCTCCCTTCTCTCTCCCCAGACACTCCCTCCTGCTCTAATGCAGCAGGAACTGGCCGGTTCTTAGTCCCGCCAGCTCCCTTGAAGTGAGCAACTCAGATGCCTGAAGCAACACTCCGTTGGAGAGCAGCCTTTGGTAGCCTCTGGAGCTGGCCGGACCTTTTGGACGGCTGTTTCCATCCCCCCTGCCTTCTGCTGGCAGGCCTGGTTGGGAGATTGAGGGGGGCTGGTCCTGGAGGGCCGGCTGAAGCCTTTGTGCTGTGGCCCCCTGCCTGGCAAGGCCTCCTGGGCCAGTCCCCCTCCCCTAATATCGGGCCTGTGTGTTTCTGTGGCTCTTCTGAGTCCGAGATCATGGAGTTGAAGGGACCCCAAGGGTCATCTAGGCCCACCCCCTGCAATGCAGGAACAGTAGCTGAACTGTTCCCTTGTGAGGTCTGGACTAGGAGGTGCCAGGATCCAGGGTGCTCTCATGACCTGGGAGCCAATCCTTCTCCACCCCACCCCCTATAAAATGGGGCCTTCCCCTCATCTTCTCCTTCCTGGAACCCCTTGCCTTCCTCTTTGCTCAGAGTCAGAACCAACTCTCTCTCAAGGGACCCTGGAGCCAAACCCTTCCAGAGTTTTCTCTTCTCCACTCCTCAGCATTGCATTCGGGGGGGGGGGGGTTCGCCAGCAGTCCCCAACTTTACTTGAATTCGGAAGGGGTCTGAGATAGGAAAAGGGGCTAAATTGTGACTCCCACCCACTGACCCTCTGCCTTGATTTCAAACAGCCATGAATTCGTCCCAGACCCACAAATGTAAACTATCTTCTGAGTTCCCCCCACTTTCAGGTGTGTCAGTGAGGGAGGGGGTGGGGGTGCAGGGACCACGTTCAGGTGTTGACATGCCAGGAATTGGCAGCGGGGGGGGGGGCGTCCTCCAGCTTCTCAAGCAAAGGGTGGGAAGGAATGCTTTCTTCTTGCTCTTGAGATGTACAGAAATCTGTTGTCCTAATTTTTAACAACACAGGCCTGCTGTGATGGGCTTCCTTCTTTTCCTTGCCGCTAAAAAATCCCAGTTAACTGCCTCTTTGCTGACTGTTATCTTTCATGACTTTATTTTAAGGTAAAGATGTATCTTTGAGACACTGTAGTTACTGCTGCTTTTTTCTATTCTGGGTTTGAATAAAAATTAATCTGTGGACTAACGTTTTTGCTTTTTGTGTGGTCTTTTCCTGTTGATTAATATACAACAGACGCATATATATTCATTTATTTGCTCCTGGCTTATATGCTCATGGAACATATTATATTTATTGCTAAAAAATAGATACAAAACAACATATGCTAAAACAAAAGAAGTGCCAGGGTCAGATCACTTCCTGGTGCAACTAGACTAGAGGCGCAAAAGCTCCCGAAAGGCGCGCCGGGCGGGCAGCCAAGCAGGAGTCGCCCCCTCACAGCCCCCCAGACCCAAGACCAGTTCTTCTCTCCCAGGAAAAGAGACACCAGCTGGGTCCCTGATATTGGGTGAGCGTAGTGTTGCAGGAATTTCCTCTCACAGTCGCACAAGCACAACACACACACACACACATGGACACGTCCCTTTGACATTTATTGAAATGCCCCCCCCCCGTAGATAAGGGGCGCCAACAATGGAAGCCTGCCTCCCGCTGCGCTCATTTCTCCTATCTGAAAGCTGGGTTGACCAGGCGACTGAGATTCGTTTCAACCAATCAATGTAACCGAACAGCGCCCCTTGTGGCGGCCATACAGGTACTGCAGAGGCGCTGGAAGCCTTATCAATGACCTGCGTAGGTATTAATAGAAAACTTCAACTTCAATGGACCGTGATTACTCCTGTCCAACTTGTGTGAATGGTTTTTTCCTATGTGTTTTTCTTTAAAAATTCATACAAAATCAACCGTATATCAGATCCAAACCGTTCCACTTTTGTTTTCCACCAGAAAAGAAGGACTATCAAGGGGGGGGGGAGATTTGGTGTGCTCCTAAGGCAGCCATAATCCCCTAAGCGTAGCAGCACGTCCTGCCAGGGGGACATATCCGCCCAAAAGCTACCAGGCGATGGGACATTTCACTCACAAAGGGTCCACCGCCTGGAAATAGATTCGGCTCGGACTAGAACAAAGGACGGTGATCGACCCCCCTCGGGCAGGCCAGGAAACCATGGACAACCCTTTGTCTTGAAGAAATGTGTGCCTGGGAGGGGAGTGAGGAGGGATGGGACAGGTGGAGACAGTCCCTCCCTTTTGTGATCTAGCTCTGGTCGGTCTCTCCCCCCCCCCCCCAGGGACCAGCTGGGCGCACTCGGATCGTCAAGGGTTAAAAGGAACTGAGCTGGCTTCTTAGAGAGGAATAAAAAGAGGAGGCTCCCCAATGCCCCCCCCATCCCTTCCTGCGGGCTTTTGTCTCTCTGCTCCGCAAGTGCTGCCTCGGTGAGTCTCCTTCCCGCTTAGGGCGCCTTGGGGAGATGGGGGGTCCCCGGGCTGCAGGGGAGGGTCCCCCAAAGAAGAGAGAGGGACAAGGGAGCAGGGCGAGCTCCACTGTGCAAGGGCTCCAAGAATCATCATGATGAGGGATCCCCGGGATCAGCCAGCCCAACCCCCTGCCAGGCAGGAATCTTCTGCCCAAGCTGGGGCTCGAACCCAGGACGCTGAGATGAAAGAGACTCATGCTCTACCAACTGAGCTCTCCTGCCTTGTTGAGGTTCATTTCTCCGTGTCTGCGGCGATGCACGTGGCTCCTCCTGGAAGAGCCTCAGAGAGAGAGAGAACGTGAGCTTGGTTGCTTCACCTTTACCTTGTTAAAAGGAACTGAGCTGCATTCCTAGAGAAGACAGGGAATAAGGGGGGGGACGAGGTCCTCCCGAGCAAAAGCCCCTCCCACCTGCCCACGTTTCTCCCTGCAAGAGGGGGAGTGGGCTTTGGTCTCCGCTGCAGGAGCTGCCTCAGTTTCCCTTCTGGCATCTGGTGAGTTTCCTCTCTTTTCTTCCATAGGGTGCATTGGGGAGAAGTGGGGTGGGGGTGTCTCAGGGCTGCAGGTCAGTGGGGAGCCTGATCAGCTCCTGCAGGGGGATCCCCAAGCCACAGGAGGAAGGGATGACCCCCAAGCGAGGCGGCTTGAGAACAGTATGAGGCCCATTCAGGGAGGAGCAGAGGGCTGGCCATGGCTCCTGGCCCCACAGTTGGAGGCAGCCATGCTTCTGAAGGCCAGATGCAGTGTAGGAGGAGAGAGTTGCCCTCAGAACAAAGACAGGAGTCAGTCTTAGTTACAGGTAGATGCTGTGTTGGTCTGTCATAGTCAAAACAAAATAAAAAAATTCCTTCCAGTAGCACCTTAGAGACCAACTAAGTTTGTTCTTGGTATGAGCATGCACACGAAAGCTCATACCAAGAACAAACTTACCGTAGTTGGTCTCTAAGGTGCTACTGGAAGGAATTTTTTTATTTAGTACATGGGAGTCTTGAGAACATGGGAGATTCCAAGTGCCTGAACTGTGATTCCTGCCCAGACTCAGCCATGCTTGCCCAGGGAACATTTCTCTCCTCCTGACTGGTTCTCAATCTTGTAGTAGAAGAATGCATTTGCTTTAAGGATTCTCTGGCACCTCTCATTAGGACAGACAGAACTTGGCAGAGGACCTAGGGACTCCTTCCAATCTCCTGGAGGTGTCCTGAGAACAGAGATGGATGAGCAGGACTCAGCTGGCCCTGAAGCAGGAAGAGGCCTTGCAATACAACATGGGAGCAGGGGGGGATTCAGGGAAAACTCTGCAAAGAAGAACACCCTTTGCTCAGATGTGCAGAGCCAGCAGTTCAGGCAGTTCTGCTCCCAGGAGGCCAAAGGACCCCGAGAGGTTTGCAGCCGACTCTACCACCTTTGCCGTCAATGGCTGAAGCCAGAAAGACACACGAAAGCTGAGATGCTGGACCTGGTGATCTTGGAGCAGTTCCTGGCTGTCCTTCCTCCAGAGATGGAGAGCTGGGTGAGGGAATGTGGAGCAGAGACCAGTTCCCAGGCTGTGGCCCTGGCCGAAGGATTCCTCCTGAGTCAGGCAGAGGAGAGAAAGCAGGTGAGACTTTCCTCTGGATACTCCCAAGGGGCTCAAAACAGGAGGGAGAGTATCGCCCTATTGTCTACTAAATAATTGTCTACTAAATTGCCCATCCTTTTTTGGAGAGCATCCCAGGAATGATATCGGACGCCCCTAAAGTGTTTGTGTCCTAAGCCATTCCATTTCTGATCTACTTCTTTTGAATGCCTGTTGCTCTTTCAGAGGAAGGATCAGTTTCCAGAAATGGGTCCGGATTCCTCTGAGGCAGAGAAGACTCTGTTGGACTCCAAAGAGAAGCAACTGGGTAAGGAGGAAGGAGTTTTCTCTCTGGTTGGTCACATTATGTGGATTTTGAAACTAATCTATGAATTCTTTTCATCTGGGGGGGGGGAGTGACAGGGGACCAAGAGCCAAGAGGAGGGGGGCTGTATTTTTGCACAACTCATATGTGAAATGGGTACAAACGTCCACATTTAGGTGGCAACTCATACTTGTTTGAAGGCCCAGCTGTAGTTTTCCTCCTGAGTGAAGCATGCACTCTTGGCTTCCCACATACCCTTTTCCCCTCGCAGGAGACAGAACGATGCCAGCAAGACCTGTTTGTCCATCTTTTCTTGGTGGCGGAGGGGAAGCTGCCCCTGTGGAACCAGAGCAGGTAGGAGGAAGGGGCCATGTGGGGAGAGAGGATGTCATGGGCTGGTTGGCCACAGAGGAACGGTGGGAGGAACCGGCAAGGAATGAAGGCTCAGGGCCAGGGGAGGGGTGGTGGGAAGATGATGAGGGAGAAGAGAGAGCAGGCTGGGAGGAGAAGGTGTCAGTAGCTCACCCCCAGAACCGAAACCAGGGAGAGGAGAGAAGGGATCCTTCCATGTGGCAAACAGCAAAGCCTGGGAAAACCATGATCTGGAGAAGACCAGGTTCTTTATGTCCATCATTATATTTAACAATAAGGGTTCCATTAAGACATTGAAATATGCACCCATAATCAAAATGTGCAGCAAAACAAACCCATTAAAAAAGAACAGCAATTAAGAGGCAGAAAACAACAGAGTAAAGTGTAACAGATCACCTTCATGTTTTCTAAGAGGACACCCTTTTTCTTTTTCTTTTAGGGTCCAGTGTGCTTTGAAAATGTGGCTGTCTATATCACAGATGAGGAGTGGGCATTGCTGGATCCTGACCAGAAAGCTTTGTATCAGGAGGTCATGGAGGAGAATCGTGAGATATTGGACTCTCTTGGTAAGGCTCCCTGTTAGATCATCTTATCTGCTTTGTAATTCAAGACATCTCTCTATGTGACGAACCTCTGATATTTTGATGGGGCTCAACAGCGCCACCCACAGCACCTGGGATGCTAACACTCCCACAGCAAACCTTGGATGGAGGGCTATTGATTATTTCCCCTGTGAATATTCTTCCTCCTATTCTGCCTTTGCGAAACATGGACAGGCTCCTCTGAGCTGCCCAGGTCTTCTTAATGTAGGCTTCAGATTGGATTGGGAAGTAGAAGTCGGTTCTGTCAGGGTTTTTGTTTCTGTTCCTGCTTGTTTCTGTCTTTGGTTGACCAAAGAGAAGATTGGCATTGGAGTTGGCACAGTTTCCACAATTGGGCCTGATCAAATCCATCCCAGAAAAGAGTCAGGCTTTTTGAATCTCAGGCAGTGAACCTGTAGGAAGGCCTCCCATCTTCTCAGTCGTGGCCGGTGAAAGTAAAGGTAAATGACTCCTGGACGTTTAAGTCCAGTCAAAGGCAACTATGGGGTGCGGCACTCATCTTGCTTTGAGGCCAAGGGAATTGGCGTTTGTCCACAGACCGCTTTCTGAGTTATGTGGCCAGCAGGACTAAACCACATCTGGCACAACAGAACACCAGGATGGAAGCTGTGTTACACACACACACACACACACACACACACCATTCAGATGTCAAGGAGATATAGGACTACACAAATATTAGAAGACTGAAGGCAGGCCTGTATCAGGAAGTTTTTAATTCTTGATGTTTTACTATGCTTTTATATATACTCTAAGCTGCCCAGAGTGACTGGGGAAAGCCAGCCATATGAGTGGGGTGTAAATAATAACATTACTATTACTATTATTATATAATTCCCTATAGGTTCTTTCTCTGTCACAAGCATTAATTGGCATTGCTGCATTGTTTGGGGCTGCCTTTATTCCTGAGGCTCTAATCTGTTAGTCCCTCAGTTGCAGGTGGTGATGAATTGGAAATGAAGAACGAGGGAGACCACGATAAAATCCACACAGTGGAGGAGCCAGATCCATATTCAGAGTGCGGAGAGAGCTTCAGTCAGAGCTCCCATCCCATTTCCAATCAAGGAAATCCTATTGGGAAGAAACCTTTTCAGTGCTTGGAATGTGGAAAGAGCTACAGTCAGAGCAGCCAAATCACCCCCCATAAAAGGATTCACACCGGGGAGAAACCATATCAGTGCCAAGAGTGTGCCAAGAGCTTCCAAAAAAGGGTCAGTGTCACTTCTCATCAGAGAATTCATTCGGGGGGGGGGGACCCTATCAGTGCCTGGAATGTGGAAAGAGCTTCAGTCACAGCCACCAGCTACCGTATTTTTCGCTCGCTGAGACACACTTTTTTCCTCTTAAAAATCAAGGAGAAATGTTATGGAGCGAATGTGTGGTCCCTGGCAGCGGCAGAGCTGGGGACTCGTCCCGGAGTGGTGGGGGTGTGACACGTCGCCTGTAAGAGGGGGTAGTGAGAGGCAAGGCAGGGGGAGAGGGCTTTGGGACACTCTTTAGAGTTCCCGCCGTCCGAGGGGCCCTGTGACTTGCATGAGAGAAGCCAGGAGCCAGCTCAGAGGGGGATCTTTCTCCCTCGCGCGCTCTGTCAAATTGGGACTGGGAGCTCCCTCCAAGCGATATATTCACCTCTTACCCCGGGGCTTAGCTGCCAGATGCCCATGTGTGTCTGAAGGCTCTGAGGGAGACGTTGCCCAGAAGTAGAGGAAACAGGTCTCTTTATAATAATAATAATAATAATAATAATAATAATAATAATAATAATAATAATAATAATTTATTATTTGTACCCCGCCCATCTGGCCGGGTCTCCCCAGCCACCCTGGGCGGCTTCCAGCAAATACCAAAAAACAAAACATTAAAATCACAGATTAAAAGCTTCCCTGAACAGGGCTGCCTTCAGGTGTTTTCTAAAGGTCATGTGGTTGTTTATTGCTTTGACCTCTGGTGGGAGGGTGTTCCACAGGGCGGGCGCCACCACCGAGAAGGCCCTCTGCCTGGTTCCCTGTAGCTTCGCTTCTTGGAGTGAGGGAACCGCCACAAGGCCCTCGGAGCTGGATCTCAGTGTCCGGGCTGAACGGTGGGGGTGGAGACGCTCCTTCAGGTATACAGGACCGAGGCTGTTTAGGGCTTTAAAGGTCAGCACCAACACTTTGAATTGTGCTCGGAAACATACTGGGAGCCAGTGTAGATCTCTCAGGACTGGTGTTATGTGGTCCCAGCAAGGCTAGCAGGCAACACCTTTGGGTTCTGTTTGCAAGGCGAGGCGGCAACCTTCACTTTTGCTCTGTTTTTATGTTGTGATCTTCGGATGGAGGGCACTATACAAATTAACAACAACGCCTGATCTAGACAAGCTCTCTCTCTCTCTCTCTCTCTCTCTCTCTCTCTCTCTCTCTCTCCTGGGGAGCGGATGTAGTTGCAGCAGGAGTTTGCTGCGGCTTAATGCCAGGCGAGAGGGGGTGGGTGCTACCGCCAGAGCCAAATAATGTTCGAGCAAACATTGCCCAGGGAGATGGATGTTGCGGCTGGAGAATGAGGCTCATTGAAAAGAGCGGCAGGCGCTGTCCCGTTGCCAAGGCTCCAGCGGGAGAAGGAAGGGAGGCCGTTTGCAGGTGGCGGGAAGGAGTCTGCAAGCACGGGCTCTCGCTGCTGCTAGAGCATCATCCCAAGGGGCTGGCGTATCGGGTCTGTCCGACGGTGTGCTGCCTTCCCTCTCGTCACCTAGCAACTGGTCTCACCGGGACACCAGTGCCTTCCTTTCCCTTACCGATACTCCTTCCAGGTAAAAAATGCTCTCTCGCGATGTGCATAGCTGAGCCTGCCGATTGGTGGAGTGGGCCGAGCATGCCTTCCTCACTGTACACTGGGCCATGCACTGAGTCCCTCCTGAGTTAAAAGGACACCCTTTGCCATGCCTGACATGCTATCTTTTTATCCCAATATGATAAGTCTCTCAGCTAACATGTTCAGACCAACTACGTGTCAGTTGTTTAACCTCAAAACTATTTTTAATCTGGGTTTTACTGAGAAGAGGTTTCTTCATATAAGAAAATGTGTAAATATTCATTCTCTTTAAATATATTTCACAATATGAATGTGGTATCTCAATCTCCATTTCAGATTTAATTTGAATTGCCAATTTTCTACATGAAAATTTATTCTTTTGGCAATACAAAATACAAATACCGTATTTTTCGCTCCATAACACACACTTTTTTTTCCTCCTAAAAAGGAAAGGGAAAAGTCTTAATAAAATATTGGGGGGGGGCAGATACTGGTAAGCCCCACCTCGCATGCCCATCAACATGGGGGGGTGTGGCTCTCTCAATTACAGTATTTACCAGTAATGGGGAGGGGGGAGGCACCTAGGCTTCTAGGAGTTGCCTGCTATGCTTAGGACAATTCAAGAATGAAACAATGCATATACCTTTACAAATCAAGAATATCCTTAATTTAAAAAATAAATAAATGAATGAATGAATAAATATATGGAAGATAACTATAAAGCTAAAAACACTGGCAGCACTATGATAATTTCAACAGAGTAAATAATTTTTGATGGCTGCAAAAGTGGAAAACTGATTTGCATGGAAAATATGTGGGAATGATATGTAACATGAAGGAGAAGAAGGGAAGTCATTGGTTATTTTAAAGTTTGTAAAATGTTTATTTTGAAATGTAAAATTGAAAAATTTAATAAAAATTATTATTAAAAAAAAAAAAAAGCAAAATGATGCATATGCTATAATATACCGGTAATATCACTGTATTTTCTTGCAGAAAACCTCCCCCATTCTGATCAGGAAGATAAAGCAGAAAAGACTAGCATATAGGATTCCTTTTAAACTACAGGTAGTGCAATATGCTAAGGAATATGGAAACAGAGCAGCAGAGAGACATTTTGGGCCACTGCCAAGTGAAAGCACGATAAGAGAATGGAGGAAACAGGAGGATCAGCTTCAAAAAGCAGATAAAAGTAAGCACACTTTTCGTGGACATGCTGCTAAGTGGCCACAGTTGGAGACTGCAATGAAAGAATGGACCACAAATCACCGGAATAATGGCTTCTCAGTCTCTGCAAAAATGATAATGTATGAAGCCAAACGCATTGCTGTAGAGAAAGGCATTCACGATTTTACTGGATCACCTTCGTGGTGCTACAGATTTATGAAGCGATGTGGCCTTCCTATGCGCACCAAAACTAGAATGGCACAAAAAATGCCAGAAGAATATGAATCTAAGATTCTGTCTTTTCATAAATTTGTAATTGATGCTAGGAAGAGAAATGGGTTTGAAATTGGCCAGATTGGGAATATGGATGAAGTTCCGCTAACGTTTGGTGTGCCATCTAATAGGACTGTTGATCTGAAAACCTCAGGACATGAGAAAACCCATTACACGGTTGTGTTGTCTTGCTGTGCAGACGGCACCAAATTGCCACCCATGTTAATTTTCAAAAGGGAAACATTTCCAAAAGAAGTGATTCCAAGAGGAATTGTTGTTCATGTTCATGAGGAAGGACGGATGGACGAAAATGGAATGAGAGTATGGGTTGAAAAAGTGTGGTCCAAACGTCCTGGAGGGCTTTTGAAAAAACCTGCCTTATTAGTGCTTGACCAGTTTAGAGCACATATTAGCGAAACTACAAAAAAGTGGTTTAAAGAAGTGAAGACACATCTAGCTGTAATTCCTGGAGGTCTTACCAGCCAGTTGCAACCTCTCGATGTTTCCATCAACAAGCCGTTTAAGGTCTTTATGCGAGAAGAATGGAACAAATGGATGGCTGCTGGTAATCATGATCTGACACCTCCTGGACAAATGAACAGGCCCACTATCACTCAAGTTTGTGAATGGGTGAAAACATCATGGCACTCGGTGAAGCAGGAAATCGTTGTCCAGTCATTCAAAAAATGTGGCATTAGCAATGCTTTGGATGGAACCGAAGATGATATTCCATATGAAGATGGAGAGGAAAGTGATGTCAGCGATTGTGAGCAACTGAGCTTCCTAAATTCTGACTCTAGCACTGATGAGTTCTTGGGGTTCACAGAAGACTAGAAGAGTGCTCAAGCCTTAAAGCTTCTCTTCATTTGTTAATGACAGTGATGATGGTTCTTAATGCCACTGTTGACTGCTGTTCACTTTACATGGTTGAAGTATTATGCTGATATACCAGTTGTTTATTAAATATGGTAGTTTAGTACAACATTTGATTCAGAGTATTTTTTTCTTGTTTCCCTCCCCTAAAAACTAAGCGCACATTCCGCGCGTTATGGAGCGAAAAATACGGTAAGCGCATATATTTCAGCAAAAAGTTTTGAATGTGTGCCATTTTTACTAACACGTTTTAATAAGCTAGTTGCTTTATATTTCTGAAGTCTCTTACTCACTGTGGGTTGACTTACGGTACATTCATAACTTTTGTAACTTGCCTAGTCGATTTTCCATCTACAAAATGCACACAGAATTGTGCTAGCCCTACACTTGTTAATCGTTTAACTATAGAGATAAGGTTAGCGCATTTCCAATATTTTTCATGTGGGGAAACATTAAATTTTTGAAGTGATAACTTTATTATTTTACAATTTAAAAATAAAATGCTCATAAATAAGTGAAAATGATATAGTATTTTACCAAAGAAAAATACATAAAGGAATAATTCAATAAATAATATCATATAATTAATCATCTGGGTTTATGCTCTAATATCAATAAACTGTTAGGGTGATAACTTGTTTTTTTACAGACTGTATGTCGGCTATGTTTACTATGGTCAGCGCTCAGTGGTAAACATTGGAGACACATCACTTACAGTTCCTTCATCACTGTATTTTCTTGCAGAAAACCTCCCCCATTCTACATACAAGGATGATAAAGCAGAAAAGACTAGCATATAAGATTCCTTTTAAACTAGAGGTAGTGAAATATGCTAAGGAACATGGAAACAGAGCAGCGGAGAGACATTTTGGGCCACTGCCAACTGAAAAAATGGTAAGAGCGTGGAGGAAACAGGAGGATCAGCTGCAAAAAGCAGATAAAAGTAAGCACACTTTTCGTGGACATGCTGCCAAGTGGCCACAGTTAGAGGTGGCCATGAAAGAATGGATCACAAATCACCGGAATAATGGCTTCTCAGTCTCTGCAAAAATGATAATGTATGAAGCCAAACGCATTGCGATAGAGAAAGGCATTCACGATTTTACTGGCTCACCATCGTGGTGCTACAGATTAATGAAGCGATGTGGCCTTGCTATGCGCACCAAAACTAGAATTAGCAAGGCTGTCCAGTTGCAATAGTTTGAATAAACTGGGTCCCTGCTCTCCTTCTCTTGGTTCCGTGTTTTTATTTCAGATGTTCCCTTACATGTGTAACAAATTATTACCACACAAGCAAGTATCGTACTTTATTATTTCTATAACTATTAAATTTGCATCACACCCTTGTTCTGAAGAAGTCATATGTTAAATACAAGCACGGTTAATAGATGACTCTGGCTAGAGCGATAATAATTTGCAAGATATTTGGTTCATACTAAGTCTTCCAAAGACTTTGCCAAAGAGAAAAATAGAGGACGAGACCCTATAGATAAAAGCTACAATTTATAATATGAGAATTATAAGTATGGATGTCTAGGGATTAAAGGAAAGAACAGATCCTAACACTTAGCTATTTACAGTCCTTAAAGGCTGATTTAGATCTATTACAAGAAACACACTTGACAGAACAAGGGGCACAAACTTTGAAAAGTCAATGGGTAAAAGAAGTTTTTTCAACAAATCTAGATAAAAATGCGATGGGAGTCATGATTCTATTTAGGAAAGGCTGGTCTTATGAATCACAAGATATAATAAGAGAGGAAGATGGTTGATGTTTAATAATTGTAATTAAAACAGAAGGGATAGAAATAGCAGTAGTCAATGTCTATGCCCCTAATACTGATAACCATAAGTTTATTCAAAACTGTTTTAAGAGTTTAAGCTCTTTATTGTATCAGCATCTGATAATTGGTGGAGACTTTTATGAAATTTTAGACCCTCAGATGGACACCACTTCTACAGCTAGGAAAAAAATTACGAAGGTTAGAGGGACAATTAATAATTATACGATATATTGGAATATAGTGGATTCATAGAGACTGCACCATCCTAAGGAAAAATCCTTTACATATTTTGCAGGAATTCACAATACGCAGCACAGAATTGATTTTTTTTTTTAACATCAGCATCAGTACACTTCTTTACTAGCCGATGTGACATTGTCGCGACCCGACTAGACAGTGGGGTCGCGCCATGTGGGCGCCAGGAAGGGGAACCATGCAGCGGGCCAGGAAAGGGGGCGACAGCAGATCCAGGCGCGCAGGGGTTAAACCGAGCGCAGGAAGGCCCGACTTCGCCCAGGCATGCCCTGCAGGGTAAACAACCCCAGGATGGGTGATAACGACCGCTAACGAGCCATCAGCGGCGGGCGTGGCGGAACCATCAGCATCGCAATAACAATGTAAAAGACACCCATGAATGGCACGGGCAGACCGGGGCAGTTAACTCTTTTGTCCAAGCCATCCCGGGTGGGGAAGAGGATTGCCCCCGGACCCTTAGGGCAGAAGGGAGGGGGGAATTGGGAGTCACCCAGCAAAATGTATTTAAGAGGGATTCTGAGATGGCCTCCTCAGAATCCTTACGGACTTTCCACGTTTCTCTGTGTGCTGTACAATAAACTTCAAGACATCTTCCGCTGACTTCTCGGAGTGGCGTGCGTTCTTGACAGCTAGCTACAGTTACCATTGGGGACACGACATAGTAAGGATTCTCCCCAAAAACTTCGACGTCCGTATCGTGTTGGGATCGCTTACCGGCAGCTACCGAGATGGCGACCCCATGGCGCGGAGCGGCACGTTTTCAGACCCCCGTTACCTCAAGCACCCTACTCGAGCGGCCGGCGGATCTGTTCACCTCAAATCAACGGAGCCTTTCCTCGGCCGGACCAGACAGCGGGAGCCTGGGCGAGCTACGGCGACTCCAGGAGCAGCTGAACCACCTCATCTGGGAGCGGCTGCGGGTCGGTGAGGAGTCAGGCCGGTTGCTGGACCAGGCCTGTGGGGGCGCGGTGTCCCGGACAAGTCGTAGCGGCGGCGGGAGCCGAGGCCACGCGGGATCGGGGGTCTGCAGTTGGCAGACCCCAAGGGAGGGCTCAGGTCAGGAGCCCGGAACGACTCAGCGGCTGACGTGGTTGGACGGGACGGCCCCGAGGGGGCAGGCGTTTTCCCCGCCAAGACGTCGCAGCAGCCGGCTGGAGGACGACGCAGTGGCGGGGAGTTCCACGGGCGACAGCAGCGAGGACGAGCGCGCTGCAGCGATCCCGGAGACCCGCGGGAGGCACGTCCGCCGGAGGGCGACGGCGCGGCGCAGGCCGCCCCCGGAGCTGAAGTCCATTTTCGAGGGGGACCCGGCGGAACTCTCCACCTTCATCTTCCACGCAAGGAACCACGCCAGAAGGTACGGGGGAGACGACTGCGACCCAGAGGACTTGGTAGCGGCGGTCATCTCCTCCCTGCAGGGGAAGGCCGGCCAGTGGGCCATGCTCCTGGTCGACCGCAGGGATCCAGCTCTGGCCAACCTGGAGGACTTCTTGGCGGCCCTTCGAGAGCGCTTCCAAGACCCGCAGGCGAAGGAGAAGGCGAAGCGACGGGTCCAGAAGGCCAGGCAAGGGGGTCTCCCGGTACAGGACTATGTAGACATGTTCAGGGGGGAGGCCGCCCAAATCCCCTCCTGGAACGAGGAGGTCCTCGTCCACTACTTCAAGGAGGGCCTCCATCCTGAGCTCCGCAAGTGGGCCGTAGTGAAAGGGACCCCTCGGGAGCTGTCGACGCTGGACGGCTGGTGCCGCATGGTGGCTCAGTTGGAAGCAGACCTGGGGATGCTGGAGCTAGGACCCAGGGCGGGCAAGGACCGAAGGCCCGCGGAGAACTCAGGGACCCCCCGTCCCGCCAATGGCGCGGGGGTCCCCCGGCCCAAGCGCACCCCCGACCCGGAACGGGAGAGGAGACGCCGGGGGGGACTCTGCATGAGGTGCGGGGGGGCAGGACACTATGCGGCGGCGTGCCCCAAGCGACCCCCAGAAGAGGTTCGGACCCCGGCAGGGTCCCAAGCGACGTCGGGAACCAGCCGGACACCCAAGACCGGGAGCCGGGCGGCTGTCGCGTCGGAGCCAAGGGGAAAGCGCCAGTCCGACTCCGAAGGCTCGGAGTCGGGAAACGACCTGGACCTGCAGTGAAGGACGCCCGGCTGCAGGTCCCGCCAGGGTCAACGGACCCCAAGAAACGGGCGGTAAGACCACCCAACCTGGTCCGGGTGAGGCTGGAAAACCCGGACGGCGGCAAGCAATGGACGGGCGATGCGCTGCTGGACTCGGGCTGCGACCACAGCATGCTGCACCCCGAAGTGGCCAAGGAACTGGACTTGCCCACCCAGGTTCGGAGCACCCCCTTAGTTTTTGTCCAGATGGACGGCAGTCCCATAAAGGGGGGTCCATTTGGGGTGGAAGTGGGGCCGGTCTCCTTGTGGGTGGGGGACCACCGGGAGTCCAGGATGCTAGTTAGGGTCCCCACGGATGGGTATCAGGTAGTGCTGGGGTTGGATTGGCTGATGGAACATAACCCCATAGTAGACTGGCGCTCAGGGCGCCTGACGTTCGACCTGGATAGGTGTGGGCAGCACAGGGTCGAATCGGACCCCCAGTGCCCCGGAAAGGGGGAGGCCAAAGGGGTCCACGGGGGCGAGGGCAAGCTGGATGTGGTGGCGCCGGAGATACCCCCGGAGTACCGGGATCTGGCGGCGGTGTTCGGGGAAACCGAGGCAGACGAGCTGCCCCCCCACCGCCGCACAGATTGCGCCATCGACATCCCAGAAGATGCGGTCCTCCCCAAGGGACGCATCTACAAGATGTCCGGGGAGGAACTCCAGGACCTCAGGGAGTTCCTGGACAAGAATCTGGCCAGAGGGTTCATCCGCCCCGCCAAGAGCCCCATGGGGGCTCCGGTCATCTTCGTGGGCAAGAAGGATGGCACCCGGAGGCTGTGCCAGGACTATAGAGGGTTGAACGCCATAGCGGCAGGGAACGTGTACCCGCTCCCCCTCATCCCGGATCTGCTGGACCAGTTGGGTACCGGCACGATCTTCACGAAGCTAGACTTAAGGGAGGCATACTACCGGGTGGGGGTCCGGGAGGGGGACGAATGGAAGACGGCTTTTAACTGCCAGTTTGGACAGTTCGAGTTCCTGGTAATGCCGTTCGGTTTGAGCGGGGCCCCGGGGGTGTTCATGAGCCTCATCAACGAGGTGCTCCACGACCTCCTGTACAAAGGGGTGGTGGTCTACCTGGATGATGTGCTGGTGTACAGTCGGGACCCCCGGGAACACGTCCGTTTGGTCCGGGAGGTCTTGCAGAGACTCCTGGACAACCACCTATACGTCAAGTTGCCCAAGTGCGAGTTCCACCGCCCCTCCTTAGATTACCTGGGGTATAGGATCTCGGCGGCGGGGGTGGCCATGGATCCCCGGAAGGTGGAGGCAGTCCTGGGGTGGGAGCGGACGCGGACACGGCGCCAACTCCAGAGCCTGCTGGGGTTCGCAAATTTCTGCAGGGGCTTTTTGCCCAACTATTCGGCCTTGGTGACCCCCCTTACCGATCTCCTAGGTACCAAGGGGAAAGGAAAGGGGGCCAAGCGTCCCGGGGCGGCTCTGGAATGGGGGTCCCGGGCGGAGGAGGCTTTCCAGGGGCTCAAAGGGGCGTTCGCCGCCGAGCCTACGCTGATCCATGTGGATCCAGCCCGGCCCATGGTGGTACAGGTAGACGCTAGTGATGTAGCCATGGGAGCGGTACTCTTGCAGAGGGACGGGGAGGGCCGCCTGAGGCCCGGAGTGTACCTGTCCCGGAAGTTTGGGAAGGCGGAAAGGAACTGGTCTACCTGGGAGAAGGAGGCAGCGGCCATCCGCATGGCGCTTGAGGAGTGGAGGCACTGGCTGGAGGGGGCAAGGCAGCCGTTTGAGGTCTGGACAGACCACCGCAACCTCGAGGCCCTCCGACAGCCACGGAAGCTGACCGCCAAGCACATGCAGTGGGCAGAGTTCTTCTCCCGGTACGATTTCCAGCTAAGCCACATCCCTGGGAAGGACAACTTCCTCGCGGACGCCCTGTCTCGCCTGCCCCAGTACGAGGCGGACGTCCGCACGGAGATGCGTCCGCTATTTGAGGACAAACACTTAGCCCGAGCCGTCACCACCCGTAACCAGGCTAGGAGGAAGGAGGGACAGACAGGGGGTCAAGATGGGACACCCCCCCCGGGAGCGCAGCCAGCCTTCTGCAGCGCTCCGCGACAGACTAGTGGCGGCGTATCCGACAGACACGGAACTACAGAGCCTGCGGGACTCCTTGACACTGGAAGGGGACATCTGGCGAAGAGGGAGCGCCGCGTACGTCCCGGAACCCCTCCGGAGGGCCGCCCTGGAAGCATGCCACGACGCCAAAGCGGCCGGACACTTCGGCTTCGTCAAGACGTGGAAGCTGGTTCGGCGGAGCTTCTGGTGGCCCACGCTCCGTAAAGATGTCAAGGACTACGTCGCGGGCTGCCCCACCTGCCTCACCTGCAAGCCGGCAGTGGGCAAGCCGCAGGGCCTCCTACAGCCCCTGGAGGTCCCACCTCGACCTTGGTCGGTGATCTCCATGGACTTTATTACGGATCTGCCACCCAGCTGAGGCAAGACAGCAATATGGGTCGTGGTGGACCTGTTCTCCAAGCAAGCCCATTTCGTGCCCTGCGCCTCACTGCCTACTGCCACCCAGGTGGCAAAGCTGTTCATGGAGCACATCTTCCGGCTCCATGGGGTTCCAGACAAGGTCATTTCCGACCGCGGCTCCCAGTTTGTGTCCCGATTTTGGAAGGCGTTCCTGGGACTGCTGGGGATCGAACAGGGACTCAGCTCGGCCTACCACCCCCAGACTGACGGACAGACGGAACGTGTCAACCAGGTGCTGGAGCAGTACCTGCGGTGTTTTGGCTGCTACCAGCAGGACGACTGGTCACAGCTGCTTCCATTGGCGGAGTTCGCTTATAATAACTCCGTACATAGCAGCACGGAGATGTCCCCCTTCGCCGTGGTCTACGGGGTCGACCTGAGGCACCTGCCGGACTTGGGGGAGCCCACCGCCCGGGAGCCGGAGGAGCTCGGAAAGTGGAGGGAGAGGACAGCCAGGTGCTGGGAATCCCTTCGGGAACAACTGCTGGAGGTCAAGGCGGCGCAGAAGAGGACGGCGGACCAGCGAAGAAGACCGGCGGGGGACATCAAGACGGGGTGCCGGGTCTACCTGTCCACGCGGCACTTGAAACTGGGCCTCCCCAGCAAGAAACTCGGGCCCCGGTACTTGGGCCCGTTTAAAGTGATAGAGATAATCAACGGAGTTTCTGCGAAGCTGGAACTCCCAAAGAACTTGCAACAGATACACCCGGTGTTCCACTTCAGCTTGCTGAAGAAGTCCCCGGAGGACGACGGTTGGCACCCCGTGGCGGCGCCACCCACCCCGTTGATCCTGGCGGGAGGGGAGCACCATGAGGTCAAGGACATTTTGGACTCCAGATTCCACAGAGGGCGTTTGCAGTACCTGGTGGAGTGGAAGGACTTTGCAACAGGGGACCGAGAATGGGTGTGGGCGTCGGACGTTTTGGCCCCGCAACTGGTCAAGAGATTCCACCAGCAGTGGCCAAACCGGCCGGGGGGCCCCGGGACCCAGGACGCTCCCCAGGGGAGGGGGGTGTCAGTTTTGGGGGGGCAGGATGTCGCGACCCGACTAGACAGTGGGGTCGCGCCATGCGGGCGCCAGGAAGGGGAACCATGCAGCGGGCCAGGAAAGGGGGCGACAGCAGATCCAGGCGCGCAGGGGTTAAACCGAGCGCAGTAAGGCCCGACCTCGCCCAGGCATGCCCTGCAGGGTAAACAACCCCAGGATGGGTGATAACGACCGCTAACGAGCCATCAGCGGCGGGCGTGGCGGAACCATCAGCATCGCAATAACAATGTAAAAGACACCCATGAATAGCGCGGGTAGACCGGAGCAGTTAACTCTTTTGTCCAAGCCATCCCGGGTGGGGAAGAGGATTGCCCCCGGACCCTTAGGGCAGAAGGGAGGGGGGAATTGGGAGTCACCCAGCAAAATGTATTTAAGAGGGATTCTGAGATGGCCTCCTCAGAATCCTTACGGACTTTCCACGTTTCTCTGTGTGCTGTACAATAAACTTCAAGACATCTTCCGCTGACTTCTCGGAGTGGCGTGCGTTCTTGACAGCTAGCTACAGTTACCATTGGGGACACGACAGACATTGATATTCCCATTATAGCTGATCACTCAGCAGTAATATTGGAGTAGGCATAGAGATATTACTGTATCTGAATTTGTGTTATTATGGTTTTTTTGTTGTAGGTGTCTTTTTAGTTTGGTGTTTGTAATGATTGGATAAAGTGAATAAATAAAAAATAAAAAAATAAAACCACCCACTTTGGCCACCATCCCTGCCTCCAAAGTTTGTTTTTTAAAAAAAAGTTTTTCAGTGTTAATTTTATGCATTTTAAAAAATCAGAATGGAATTTAAGACTAACGTCTTACCTCCTTTAGAGGAGAAATGGCGAATTGCAGAATTTTAAATCCCCGCCATCATCCTTGGCTTCACGACACTCCTCCATTTTCTTCTAGCTGTGAGGGTGGGGGGTTGGGAGGGGTCTCACAAGGGAGGGGCTGAAATAAAGGAGAAGAACGACCGCCAGGAAGACGGCCTTGCAGAGACACTCCCTGGACTCCTGGGGGGGGGGACCTCAGGCGACCCCTCCGAGCCTTTCACCCCGCAGAGGCCATCCAAACACCCCAAAATCCCATTCACCCACGTAGGACGTTGAGCCTGGGTGCCCCCGCCCCATAGAAGCCCCCCTCCCCATTCTGCAGCGGAGAGGCTTGTAAACCCTTCAATGGAGTCCCGAAACCGTCAATGAAACATGAGGATTACTCAATGAACCATCGCTGACCAATCAGCATCGTCCAAAGGTGACAGGCAGCCAATCCGAAGTCATGAAGAAGCACCCGCCCCCTCCAGGGTCTGGAGGGGCTCCCCCTGCCTCCCTCCCTCCCTCCCCGCAGAAGCTTTGCCCCTCCCCCCTTAGGTGTGAATCCAGCTTCGCCATAGGAGGCAGCACATACCCCGGACAGAAACTGAATCCGGATCCTTTCCGAGGAGAAGCGCAGGAAAGCCTTGCTGCTGCGGGGAGGAGTAAATCCTGGCCTTGTTCTTTGGGGAAGAAGCAGGAGCTGGAATGACAGACCGGGGGGGGGGGGGGACACGACACTTTCCCCTTTCTGCATGACAACCCCTCCTCTTTTGTGACGAGGCCATGACGTTTTGGTGATGCATTGTGGGGAAACCGAAAAGCCTTTTAAAACCTCTGTCACCCCCTTGCTGGGGGTTCTTTCTCTTTGTCACCTTTGAACCTTCGTTGCAACAAAGATCAGGTCTACGGACCCCTATTTTGCTTCTTCAACTTGCCTCGAGTCTCCTTCATTAACTGACCGGAGGTAACTGGGGGGGGGAGCGGTGTAAGAGCCCGTAAACCCGATTATTTTATTTAACTCTGTTGCTCCTGCTTCCCTTTCCAAGGGAGGGAACAGCTCAGAAGTCAGCCCAGGGGGTCCTCAAAATAAGACCCTCCTGGGGGCTCCTGCTTTGCAGAGGGAGGGGGGATCCCGGCTCACCAAGGGTTAAAAGGAACTGGGCTGGGTTCCGAGAAAGGCAGGGAATAAAGGGGGGGGGCAAGTCCTCCTGAGCAAAAGACCCCCCATCCCTTCCTGCAAGGGGAGGGGGGGGCTGTTGTCTCTCTGCTCTGCAAATGCTGCCTCGGTGGCTCCTTCTGGGATCCGGTGAGTCTCCCCTCTCTTCCCCCTGTGGGTGCTTTGGGGAGAAGCGACTGAGGTCTCCTGCCCCCTTTGGATTCATTTAGATCCAGGGAATCTGCAATGCACGAGGCTCCTCCTGGGCTCCTGAATAGAAAGAGAGAATGTGAGTTTGATGCGCGCCGCCTTGCAAGGGTTAAAAGGAACTAAGCTGTGTTCCTAGAGAGAACAGGAAATAGGGGGGGGGGACGAAGTCCTCCCGAGTAAATCCCCTCCCCCCTTCCCCATTTTCTCTCTTCCAGGAGGAAGGTTTTCGTCTCCTCTGCAAGAGCTGCGAACCTTAGGGATCTTGTAAGTCTCCTCTCTCTTCCCCATAGGGCGCAGTGGGGAGAAGGGGGGAAGTCCCAGGGCTGCAGGGGAGGGGGCCTGGGGGGCAAGTTGACATGGGGTCTGCTGCAACTGGACATGTGTTGGATTCCTGACCATTAGGCTCATTTGCCTTCGCTAGCAGTAAAGCTCAGCTGGATGAAATATAGAATTGCCTCCGATCTATTTTTTGGGAATCCTGCAATCTGTTTGAGTTTTTTCTCTGCTAACTATATGCGAGGGGACGCAGGTGGCGCTGTGGGTTAAACCACAGAGCCTAGGGCTTGCCGATCAGAAGGTCGGCGGTTCGAATCCCCGCAACGGGATGAGCTCCCGTTGCTCTGTCCCTGCTCCTGCCAACCTAGCAGTTCAAAAACACGTCAAAGTGCAAGTAGATAAATAGGTACCGCTCCGGCGGGAAGGTAAACGGCGTTTCCATGCACTGCTCTGATTCGCCAGAAGCAGCTTAGTCATGCTGACCACATGACCCAGAAGCTGTATGCCGGTTCCCTCAGCCAATAATGCGAGATGAGCATGCAACCGCAGAGTCGGTCACGACTGGACCTAATGGTCAGGGGTCCCTTTACCTTTACCTTTACCTTTACCTATATGCGAGAGTTCCATGCTGGATCAATTGAGTAGAATTTAAATGACATAAATGTGTTCCCAAGGATATTTGTCAGTATTCAATGAGGAGGGGCAGACCCATGGATTGGAGAAAAAGGTAGGATAGATACGCCACAAACAAAAAGAGGGAACCCAGCCGTTTGGGGCCAGCTTCGGAGCCGTCTTCCAGGGCAGTTCCACCCAGAGGGCCTTGCAACCATCCCATCGGATCCAGAGCAGAACGTCCCCTGGCCACATCCTCTCTGTGCCAAAGGGACGGTGGCTGGAGCTTCAAATGGGCCCTCCTAGTCCCCGAGGCCACCTGAGCAAGCAGATGTGGCTGGGTGGGGATTAAGCTATGTAACACCACCATCATCATCATCCCCACCCCATATTTCACCCTAAGTTTTCAGGGCAGATTGCAACATTGAAACACAATACTGAAAAGACCTTAAAACTACTTACAATCACAGAATGAAGGGGAGTCCTACTTTTCTTGCTTTTGAGAGCTGTCCTTTGGTCAGGTCAGGATCTGGCCCTCAGAACAAAGGAAAAAGGGAGTCTGTCTTGAGAACATGGGAGATTCCAAGTGCTGGAAAAGGAGACAGACGCTGGAAAGAAATGGGCCCTGACATTTGGGGAGGGAGGGACCCCCCTCTTGCCTTGAGTCCAGGTTACACCTGGTACAAATGACTCACTTGTCAATTCTGACTTCATTCTTCCTATTTTAAAAAAGAAACTCTGAGTCTGGGCTGTGATTCCTGCCAAGACCCATCCATGCTTACCCAGGGAACCTTTTTCTCCTCCTTATTGTGTATTAATTTTATATCAGAAAAATGTATTTGCTTTTTAGGATTTGCCACAACCTCTCATTAGGACAGACAGAATCTGGCAGAAGACCTAGGGACTCCTTCCAATCTCCTGGAGGTGTCCTGAGAAAAAGAGATGGATATGCAGGACTCAGCTGGCCCTGAAGCAGGAATCCAACATGGGAGCAGTGGGGGATTCTGGGAAAACTCCGTGCAGAAGATCCTGGTTGAGGAGGACACCCTCCGCTCAGATGTGCAGAGCCAGGAGTTTGGGCAGTTCTGCTACCAGGAGGCCAAAGGACCCCGAGAGGTTTGCAGCCGACTCTACCACCTTTGCCGTCAATGGCTGAAGCCGGAAAGACACACAAAAGCTCAGATGTTGGACCAGGTGATCTTGGAGCAGTTCCTGGCTGTCCTTCCTCCAGAGATGGAGAGCTGGGTGAGGGAATGTGGAGCGGAGACCAGTTCCCAGGCAGTGGCCCTGGCCGAAGGATTCCTCCTGAGTCAGGCAGAGCAGCAGGTGAGAGAGACTTTCCTCTGGATACTCCCAAGGGGCTCAAAACAGGAGGGAGAGTATCGCCCTATTCTCCACTAATTTGCCCATCCTTTTTTGGAGAGCATCCCAGGAATGATATCGGACGCCCCTAAAGTGTTTGTGTCCTAAGCCATTCCATT
This sequence comes from Darevskia nairensis, assembly GCA_034642065.1. Taxonomy (NCBI): domain Eukaryota; kingdom Metazoa; phylum Chordata; class Lepidosauria; order Squamata; family Lacertidae; genus Darevskia; species Darevskia nairensis. The sequence goes on from JAWWNI010000777.1 coordinate 434,733, forward strand.
TCTGATCTACTTCTTTTGAATGCCTGTTGCTCTTTCAGAAGAAGGATCAGTTTCCAGAAATGGGTCTGGATTCCTCTGAGGCAGAGAAGACTCTGTTGGACTCCAGAGAGAAGCAACTGGGTAAGGAGGAAGGAGTTTTCTCTCTGGTTGGTCACATTATGTGGATTTTGAGGGGGGGGGAGTTACAGGGGACCAAGAGCCCCGAGGAGGGGAGATGTATTTATGCACAACTCATATGTGAAATGGGTACAAACGTCCACATTTAGGTGGCAACTCATACTTGTTTGAAGACCCAGCTGTAGTTTTCCTCCTGAGTGAAGCATGCACTCTTGGCTTCCCACTTACCCTTTTCCTCTCACAGGAGACAGAACGATGCCAGCAAGACCTGTTTGTCCATCTTTTCTTGGTGGCGGAGGGGAAGCTGCCCCTGTGGAACCAGAGCAGGTAGGAGGAAGGAGCCATGTGGGGAGAGAGGATGCCATGGGCTGGTTGGACACAGAGGAATGCTGGGAGGAACCCCAAGGAATGAAGGCTCAGGGCCAGGTGAGGGGTGATGGGAAGATGATGAGAGGTCAGAGGGAGAAGAGGGAGCAGGCTGGGAGGAGAAGGTGTCAGTAGCTGAAAAGGCAACAGGGCTTAGTGAGCAGGGGGAGTCTGTGGTAGAGAGCAGTGCAGACTCACAGGCAGAAGCGGAGGCAGGGGAGTGAGATGTGGGAGACCGAGAGGAGTCCAGCTAGTGAAGAAGAACAAGGGTCTCCTAGTCCTCCTGCAACAAGCTTCTCCTCCCTGCTGGTACCTCACAACCCAGAGAGCCATGAAGCTGGAGGAGCAGTCTCAGATTGCCTGGGGAGAGCCATGGAGAGGAGAGGACCCCATCAGTCGCACAGGGCAGCTTTCCCTCTCTCATTCCCCAGTCGTTTCCCCCCTGCACACCTTGAAGATGTGTAGGGCATCAGGAGGGTCCTCCACACCTGGCAAGAACAGCTCAGAGGGACAGAAGAAAGGGAATTCTTCCATGTGGGAAACGGGAATGTATCCACAATGAAATGTGCAGAGAAAGATTCCCATTAAAACAGAACATCAATTAAGAGGCAGGAAATAACAAAGTGTAACAGTTCACATTTATTTTGTCTAAGAGGACAGCCTTTTTCCTTTTCTGTTAGGGTCCAGTGTGCTTTGAAGATGTAGCTTTGCATTTCACTGATGAGGAGTGGGCGTTGCTGGATCCTGACCAGAGAGCTCTGCATCAGGAGGTCATGGAGGAGAATTATAGGATGTTGGACTCTCTCGGTAAGGCTCCCTAACGGATCATCCTATCTGTTTTGTAATTCAAGGCATCTTTCTAAGTAACAAACCTCTGATTTTTCGATGGGGCTCAACAGCACCACCCACAGCACCTGGGATGCTAACACTCCCACAGCCAGCCTTGGATGGAAGACTGTTGACTGCTTTCCCTGTGAATATTCTTCCTCCAGTACTGCCTTTTCAAAGCATGAAACTCAGCCAGATGGCTGGCATATAAATAATAAAATCATCATCTTGCTTACCCCCCTACAAGTTGGCCCCCCTTTTGCTCTTGAAGGTCTGGCCTGTCTGAAACCCCCCAGCCTCCCATCAGGGCCCCTTCACCAGGGGCAGAAGCAGAGGAAGGGCCTCAGGAAAGCAGCCATGGCTCCAGCAGGGCTGGGAAGCATCTGGCCAGATGCACAGGAGGAGGAGGAGGAGGAGGGCTGAACCTCTCCTTCCCCCTCCGACTCCATCCATCAGCAGCCCCTCGTCCCCTCATAGGGGCAGGGCAACCAGAGGCGCAAGGTGCTGAGCAGGGGGCGAAATGCTCAGCTGCATGTCCTCCAGGGGAGATAAGACCCCCCCTCCATATTATTTTCAGGCTCTCTAAACTGCCAGGCCTTCTTAAATGTAGGCTTCAAAGTGATTCAGGAAGTAGCTTCTGTCATCTTTTTTGTTTCTATTCTGGCTTTTTTCTGTCCTTGGCTGACTAAAGAGTCGAGTGACATTGGAGATGGCACAGAACCCAGGATTGGGCCAAACAAAATCCACCCCAGAAAATAACCAGGCTATTTGAATCTCAGGCAGTGAACCCTGCAGGAAGACCTCCCATCTAACTCCCTTCAGTTCTTCCTGGGTCACAAGCATGAATCAGCACTGCTCCATAATTTGGGGTTCTGTTGCTTCCTGAGGCTCTAATCCATTTCTCTCTCAGTTGCAGGTGGTGATGAATTGGAGGTGATGAACGAGGGAGACCACGACAAAAGCCACACAGATGGGAACTCATACCCTTATGCAGAGTGCGGAGAGAGCTTCAGTCAGAGCTCCTATTCCACTTCATATCAAAGAAGTTCCAGGCAGAAAAAACCCCATCAGTGCTTGGAATGTGGAAAGAGCTTCATTCACAGAGGCCTTCTCAGTGTGCATCATAGAATTCATACAGGGGAGAAGCCATATCAGTGCTCAGAATGTGGAAAAAGATTCACTCAGAGTGCCCATCTCACAACCCATCACAGAATTCATACAGGGGAGAAACGCTATCAGTGCTTGGAATGTGGAAAGAGATTAATTGACAGACGCCAGCTCACTGTCCATTACAGAATTCATACAGGGGAGAAACCCTATCAGTGCTTGCAATGTGGAAAGCGATTCATTGACAGACGCCAGCTCACTGTCCATTACAGAATTCATACAGGGGAGAAACCCTATCAGTGCTTGGAATGTGGAAAGAAATTCACTCAGAGAGCTAATCTCACAACCCATCACAGAATTCATACAGGGGAGAAACGCTTTCATTGCTTGGAATGTGGAAAGAGCTTCATTGACAGACGCCAGCTCACTATCCACCACAGAATTCATACAGGGGAGAAGCCATATCAGTGCTTGGAATGTGGAAAGAGCTTCATTGACAGACGCCAGCTCACTGACCATCAGAGAATTCATTCGGGGGAAAGGCCATATCAGTGCTTGGAATGTGGAAAGAAATTCACCCGGCGCAGCCATCTCACAACCCATCAAAGAATTCATACCGGGGAGAAACCCTATCAGTGCTTGGAATGTGGAAAGAGCTTCAGTCAGGGCTCCTATCTCACAACCCATCAAAGAATTCATACCGGGGAGAAACGCTATCAGTGCTTGGAATATGGAGAGATTCATTCACAAGGTCAAACTCATGATCCATCAAAGAATTCACAGTGGGGGGAAATTATTTCAGTTCCAATAATGTAGAACGACCTTCAGCCACGAGTACAGCTTGCTTCCCATCAAAGAACTCACATTGGAGGCAAACACTTCTTCAGAAGTGTGCATGCACACGAAAGCTCATACCAAGAACAAACTTAGTTGGTCTCTAAGGTGCTACTAGAATGAATTTTTTTTATTTTTTATTTTGTTTTGACTATGGCAGACCAACATGGCTACCTACCTGTAACTGGAACTATAGTAGTGGCTGTATACAGATTTAATTTTAGAGACATTAGTTAATATGAGGTAATGATCGCAGCCGGGTACTTTGCCACATCTGGTGCCCCATAGTAATTCCTACTCCGTACCCAGAAGTGTGACTTGCAAGTTATTGGCCAAGGTGTTTAATACCTTCTTCACAGTGTCCTTTCTCTTGGCAGATCAAGATGAGCAGATGACAGCAAAGGTTGCAAGGTTTTTAGCTGGGGCAATTAGAATAAGATCCACCATTTGACTATGGACTCCAAACCTTAAAAAGTATTTTATGTAACTGACTTTTTATTTTTTTTTCTTTGTATATCGTATTGTTGTTTTATTACTATGGCCGGTGGCTGACGCAAATTAAGGTTTATTCATTCCTTCAATACCTTCTTCACGTCATGCCTGGGGAGGACAGGGATAAGAGTGATTTGGCGACACTGGTGAGGTTGCTGTCCATGCTGAGCTTTCCTAGGAAGGACTTGGTGTACAAATTGTGATAGTTTATTTAATATTAGAGATTAGAGATTTTGATTCTGTTTGAAGTGTCCTAGTATTAATTGCATTTCGCCTTTTAGATAAGATGCATTAGGCTTGATTTTTGTATTCCTGCATTTTGTAACCCTCATGCCACCCTCCTGCACTGTGTAAAGTTGTGGTGTGTATGTTGCCTTCCACTTCCAGGCTAAACTGACCCTAGGAGGGCAGATGATGTTTTGGGAAAGAGGGAGGAGTTGAGCTAGCATCCGTGTGAGAACTGGCATCTCTCCTCAAAGGTCTTTGACATCTTTTGGTACCAGGGAAGTAAGATAGAGTGATAGAAATTTCAACAGTCCCATGGAAGTCCTGGTTGCCATGGGTATGGTGTCAAAGTGAGACATATGACCTGGGCACTCTGGGACACCCCAAGGTAATTTCAGAGGAGTCGATATCCACATTAAGCCATGCGTCTCATGATCTGAGACCTTTCTTGATGCAAGTGGAAGACTGTTGTGGCATTTTATGAGTCTTGGTGTGCTGTGTATATAATCTTGTCTTCTAATATGCCTCCTGGCAGCCTTTTCAAACCAGCCACTCTGCTGAACAACTGGTTAGGAAGGCTGTTCTATTTGAATAAACCGGGTCCATGGAGGATGCTGAAATTGCTCTCATTCTCTTGGTTCTGAGCTTTTGTTTCAGGTGTTCCCTCACCTGGGTAATGAACAGGTGATGTAGAAACAAATTCTGATCCCATGAGCAATTCACATACTTTATATTTTCATTTCCTCTGTGAGAAGCCTGTCATGGATTCCCTTTCTGCTGTCCTCCTTTGATCATTCACAATGGACGTATGCCAAGAGGAAAGAATTGTCTCCATGAGGAAGCAGAGTTCTTGGTTCATGGTGCCCCAAAGGGAGCTGGGAGCAAGAGAAGGACAAGTTTGTTTGCTTCAGGGTACTCCTGTTCTTCATTTTTGAAGTTGAGCAATTAAGTAAACACTCTACTCCTTGCCGAAGTGTGTACATACAGAGAGAGGGGGGGGAAGCATATTCAAAGTAATAATTGATGTGAAGTGTTGAAATTGTTATAAAAATGTGTTGGTGGTTCGGGAGACCCTACCAGGCTCCTCAATGGTCAGAAGCGAAGCAAAGGCACTTTAAGCAATGGTCCTATATTCTGTTGCAACCGGCTTCCCTATACAAGCAGCAACAGGAGCAGCAGGAGGAAGCCCTATGCAAGGCAAGGCTGGATTTTTTACACCCCATGGATTGTGGGGGGGCCTAATCGCCATGGATCCCTCATTTTGCAAGATATGGGGAGTTGCAATGGTGTGGGGTGCAAGAAGGTGGAAGGGTTGCAAGCGAATTCATTTCCCCAACCCACAGAGATCCCGTGGAAGATGGATCTTTAGCGACAGGACAATAGGGCTGGCGATCCGAAGTGGATCTGTCCCGTCTAGCGCCTTCAAAGACAGAAGAAAGGAGACAAGGGAAGAGCTAAGGGCAGGAAGGTGTTTAAAGAGGGAATAGCATCTTGTTGCATTGCTTCAATAAAATGTTGCATCCCAGGGACAAAGTTCCCATCCTCATTTCTGTCCCTGATTGTAAGTAGGGAGAAGCAAAGTGACATCTAGGGCAGGCATAGGCAACCTTCGGCTCCCAGATGTTTTGGGACTACAACTCCCATCATCCCTGACCACTGGTCCTGTTAGCTAGGGATCATGGGAGTTGTAGTCCCAAAACATCTGGAGGCACAGGGTTGAGAAACACTGAGTTAGCTAACTGCCACAGCAACTTTGTAGCTTTATCCAGGCTTCACCCCTCTAGCCCAGGCATAGGCAACCTTCGGCTCCCAGATGTTTTGGGACTACAACTCCCATCACCTCTGACCACTGGTCCTATTAGCTAGGGATCATGGGAGTTGTAGTCCCAAAACATCTGGGAGCCGAAGGTTGCCTACCCCTGCCCTAGGGGGCTTTTCCCGGAGGATGGGGTGCCTGGGGTGCCGCGGTGGAGCGCGCGAAGCTCGGCCCCGATCCAGGCTCTCCGGCGCTTCTCAGCGCTTTCAGGGAAGAGAGAGAGAGCTTGGTTTGCTCCGCCTTGGAAGAGTTAAGGAACTAAGCTGCATTCCTAGAGAGGACAGGAAATAACGGGGGGGGGCGAGGTCCTCCCGCGCAAAAGCCCCTCCCACCTTCCCAGGATCCTCCTTGCAAGAGGCTGGCTTTTTTTCCCTCTGTCTAGGTGGCCCCTTCTGGCATCTGGTGAGTTTCCTCTCTTTTCTGCCATTGGGCAGATGTGGGGCGGGGGTGTCCCAGGGCTGCCTGCAGGGGGCGGGTCCGTGGGGAGCCTGCTCAGCTCCTGCAGGGGGGTCCCCAAGCCAGGACAAGAGGTTCTGCCCCCCCTCCTCTCTGCAAAGTAGCAGGAGGTCTGCAGCTCTCGTCTTGCCCCTTTGGGGAGGGGTCGCTGAGTCAGGAAGAAAGGGGGCATGCGAAGGAACCCCGATGGGACTGAGGAAACAGCCACGTTCCTTAGCCCAGGTGGCAGCCGGGTGGGAACATTTGGAGGCAGAAATAAAAACCTGGCCTCTATCATGTTAAAAGTCCTTCCATCTCGCAGTGTGCAGTTAGACCCATGGAACTCCCTGCCACAGGAGGAAGGGATGGCCCCCAAGCGAGGTGGCTTGAGAAGAGGATGATGTCCATTCAGGGAGGAGCAGAGGGCTGGCCATGGCTCCTGGCCCCACAGTTGGAGGCAGCCATGCTTCTGAAGGCCAGATGCAGTGTAGGAGGAGAGAGTTGCCCTCAGAACAAAGACAGTAGTCAGTCTTGAGAACATGGGAGATTCCAAGTGCCTGAACTCAGAGTCTGGGCTGTGCTTGCCCAGGGAACATTTCTCCTTTCCTGTCTGTGTCTCAGTCTTGTAGTAGAAGAATGCATTTGCTTTTTAGGATTCTCTGGCACCTCTCATTAGGACAGACAGAACTTGGCAGAAGACCTAGGGACTCCTTCCGATCTCCTGGAGGTGTCCTGAGAAAAAGAGATGGATATGCAGGACTCAGCTGGCCCTGAAGCAGGAATCCAACATGGGAGCAGGGGGGGATTCCATGAAAACTCCGTGCAGAAGATCCTGGGAGAGAAGGACACCCTCCGCTCAGAGGTGCAGAGCCAGCAGTTCAGACAGTTCTGCTCCCAGGAGGCCAAAGGACCCCGAGAGGTTTGCAGCCGACTCTACCACCTTTGCCGTCAATGGCTGAAGCCAGAAAGGCACACGAAAGCTCAGATGCTGGACCTGGTGATCTTGGAGCAGTTCCTGGCTGTCCTTCCTCCAGAGATGGAGAGCTGGGTGAGGGAATGTGGAGCGGAGACCAGTTCCCAGGCAGTGGCCCTGGCCGAAGGATTCCTCCTGAGTCAGGCAGAGCAGCAGGTGAGAGAGACTTTCCTCTGGATACTCGCAAGGGGCTCAGAACAGGAGGGAGAGTATCCCCCAATTGTCTACTAAATAATTGTCTACTAAATTGCCCATGCTTTTTTGGAGAGCATCCCAGGAATGATATCGGACGCCCCTAAAGTGTTTGTGTCCTAAGCCATTCCATTTCTGATCTACTTCTTTTGAATGCCTGTTGCTCTTTCAGAGGAAGGATCGGTTTCCAGAAATGGGTCCGGATTCCTCTGAGGCAGAGAAGACTCTGTTGGACTCCAAAGAGAAGCAACTGGGTAAGGAGGAAGGAGTTTTCTCTCTGGTTGATCACATTATGTGGATTTTGAAACTAATCTATGAATTCTTTTCATCTGGGGTGGGGGGAGTGACAGAGGACCAAGAGCCAAGAGGAGGGGGGCTGTATTTTTGCACAACTAATATGTGAAATGGGTACAAACATCCACATTTAGGTGGCAACTCATACTTGTTTGAAGGCCCAGCTGTAGTTTTCCTCCTGAGTGAAGCATGCACTCTTGGCTTCCCACTTACCCTTTTCCCCTCGCAGGAGACAGAACGATGCCAGCAAGACCTGTTTGTCCATCTTTTCTTGGTGGCGGAGGGGAAGCTGCCCCTGTGGAACCAGAGCAGGTAGGAGGAAGGGGCCATGTGGGGAGAGAGGATGTCATGGGCTGGTTGGACACAGGAATGCTGGGAGGAACCACCAAGGAATGAAGGCTCAGGGGAGGGGTGATGGGAAGATGATGAGAGGTCAGAGGGAGAAGGCATCGGTAGCTGAAGAGGCAACAGGGCTTAGTGAGCAGGGGGAGTCTGTGGCAGAGAGAAGTGCAGACACAGGGGCAGGAGCTGAAGTAGGAGATGGGAGGAGAGAGGCAGAGAGGAGTCTGGTTGTTGTAGAGGCATGGGAGTCTCCCCACCCTCCTGTGATAAGCTCCCCTCCCCCCTTGTCTCCCACAACTCAGAGATCCATGAAGCGGGAGGAGCAGTCTCAGATTATGAGGGAAGAGCCCTGGAGAGGAGGGGAGTTTGGCAGCTGGGGGAGGGCAGGGACCTTCAGGCTCTGCAACTCTTTCATGGAGAAAAGACCTATTGAGAAGTGTTCTGGGCTCATTAGGCTTCTTCTAATAAAGAGTAATAAAGAGTAAACTTCACCTACAGCAGGTGAGGCAGAGGGGGGGGGGTGGAGCAGCCAGAGTTGCTCTGGGCGCAAGCGATGAAACGCCATTCAGTGAGTTTTATGTGCAGAGAACAAGGAACTGCTGCCTCGCCTTCTGAATGTCACTAATTTTATTTATCAACCATTGAGGTTTTATTTCTAGATTGAATGCTCAAATAGACTTCTAAGCAGTTTACACACTATGCCAGACTGTGGCCAGGCTTCACTTCCTCATTCACACAATGGGGTTCCCCCCTCCCTCTCTGCGTGCCCCCATGTGACCTTGAAGTTGGCTTGGGGGCATCTGGAGGTCTCTCTCTCTCCCCCCACCCCCCAGAACTGAATCCAGGGAGAGGAGAGAAGGGATCCTTCTATGTGGCTAACAGCAAAGCCTGGGAAAACCATGATCTGGAGAAGACCAGGTTCTTTATGTCCATCATTATAATAAACAATAAAAGGGTTATAATAGTAATAGTAATAATAATAATAATAATAATAATAATAATAATAATAATAATTTATTATTTATACCCTGCCCATCTGGCTGGGTTTTCCCAGCCACTCTGGGCGGCTTCCAACAGAACATTAAAATACAATAATCTATTAAAACATTAAAAGCCTCCCTAAACAGGGCTCCCTTCAGATGTCTTCTAAAGGTCTGGTAGTTGTTGTTCTCTTTGACATCTGGTGGGAGGGCGTTCCACAGAGCGGGTGCCACTACCGAGAAGGCCCTCTGCCTGGTTTCCTGTAACTTGGCTTCTCGTAGTGAGGGAACCGCCAGAAGGCCCTCGGAGCTGGACCTCAGTGTCCAGGCTGAACGATGAGGGTGGAGACACTCCTTCATTAAGACATTGAAATATGCACCCATAATCAAAATGTGCAGCAAAACAAACCTATTAAAACAGGACAGCAATTAAGAGGCAGAAAACAACAGAGTAAAGTGTAACAGATCACCTTCAAGTTTTCTAAGAGGACACCCTTTTTCTTTTTCTTTTAGGGTCCAGTGTGCTTTGAAGATGTAGTCGTCTATATCACAGATGAGGAGTGGGCATTGCTGGATCCTGACCAGAGAGCTTTGTATCAGGAGGTCATGGAGGAGAATCGTGGGGTCTTGGACTCTCTCGGTAAGGCTCCCTGTTAGATCATCCTATTTGTTTTGTAATTCAAGACATCTCTCTATGTGACGAACCTCTGATATTTTGATGGGGCTCAACAGCGCCACCCACAGCACCTGGGATGCTAACACTCCCACAGCAAACCTTGGATGGATGGCTATTGATTGTTTTCCCTGTGAATATTTTTCCTCCTATTCTGGTTTGGTTTAGAAAGTAGAAGTAGGTTCTATCAGGGTTTTTGATTCTGTTCCTGCTTGTTTCTGTATTTGGTTGACCAAAGAGAAGATTGGCATTGGAGTTGGCACAGTTTTCACAATTGGGCCTAATAAAATCCATCCCAGAAAAGAGCCAGGCTTTTTCAATCTCAGGCCGTGAACCTGTAGGAAGGCCTCCCATCTTCTCAGTCGTGGCAGGTAAAAGTAAGGGCAAATGACCCCGGGACGTTTAGGTCCAGTCAAAGGCAACTATGGGGTGCGGCACTCATCTTGCTTGGAGGCCAAGGGAGCTGGCGTTTGTCCACAGACAGCTTTCTGGGTTATGTGGCCAGCAGGACTAAACTACATCTGGCACAACAGAATGCCAGGATGGAAGCTGTGTAACACCCCCCCCCCCCTTTCAGATGTCAAGGAGATATAGGACTACACAAATATTAGAAGACTGAAGGCAGGCCTGTATCAGGAAGTTTTTAATTCTTGATGTTTTACTATGCTTTTATATATACTCTAAGCTGCCCAGAGTGACTGGGGAAAGCCAGCCATATGAGTGGGGTGTAAATAATAACATTACTATTACTATTACTATTACTATTACTATTATTATATAACTCATAGAATCATAGAGTTGGAAGAGACCACAAGGGCCATCCAGTCCAACCCCCTGCCAAGCAGGAAACACCATCAAAGCATTCCTTCTCGCTTCTGTTCTTTCTCTGTCACAAGCATTAATTGGCATTGCTGCATTGTTTGGGGCTGCCTTTATTCCTCAGGCTCTAATGTGTTTGTCTCTTAGTTGCAGGTGGTGATGAATTGGAAATGAAGAACGAGGGAGACCACGATAAAATCCACACAGTAGAGGAGCCAGATCCATATTCAGAGTGCGGAGAGAGCTACAGTCAGAGCTCCCATCCCATTTCCAATCAACGAAATTATACAGGGGAAAAATCATATCAGTGCATGGAATGTGGAAAGAGCTTCAGTCGAAAGGACTGTTTCACTAGACATCAGAGAATTCATACAGGGGAGACACCATATCATTGCTTGGAATGTGGAAAGAGTTTCATTCAAAAAGGCCAGCTCACTGTCCATCAAAGAATTCATACAGGGGAGAAACCCTATCAGTGCTTTGAATGTGGAAAGAGATTCATTGACAGACGCCGGCTCACTGACCATCAGATAATTCATTTGGGGGAGAAACCCCATCTGTGCTTGGAATGTGGAAAGAGCTTCATTTGCAAAAGCAAGTTCACTGTCCATCAGAGAATTCATACAGGGGAGACACCATATCAGTGCTTGGAATGTGGAAAGAGCTTCATTCAAAAAGGAAATCTAACTTCCCATCAAAGAATTCATACAGGAGAGAAACCCTATCAATGCCAAGAGTGTGGCAAGAGCTTCAGTCGAAAGGACAGTTTCACTTCCCATCTGCAAATTCATACAGGGGAGAAACCATATCAGTGCTTGGAATGTGGAAAGAGCTTCAGTCGCAGCTACAATCTCAGTTCCCATCACAGAATTCATAGGGGGGAGAAACCCTATCAGTGCTCAGAATGTGGAAAGAGCTTCAGAACCAAAAGCCAGCTCACCGTCCATCAAAGAATTCATACAGGGGAGAAATCCTTTGAGTGCCAAGAGTGTGGCAGGAGCTTCAGTCGAAAGGACAGTTTCACTTCCCATCTGCAAATTCATACACAGGAGAAACCTTATCAGTGCTTGGAATGAAGAAAGAGCTTCAGTCTCAAAAGAAAGGATGAATTCACTTCCCATCAGAGAATTAATACAGGGGAATAATAATAATAATAATAATAATAATAATAATAATAATAATAAATTACAAATAAAAAAATATTATTTATACCCCACCCACATGGCTGTCTTTCCCCAGCCCTATCAGTGCTGGGAATGTGGAAAGAGCTTCAGTCAAGGCTCCCATCTCACTTCCCATCGGATAATTTATACAGGGGAGAAACCCTGTCAGTGCTTGGAATGTGGAAGAGCTTCATTGACAAGGCCACACTCATGATCCATGAAAGAGTTCACAGTGGGGGGAAACGATTTCAGTGCCTAAAATGTGGAAAGAGCTTCAGTCACGGGGCCTGTCTTGCTTCCCATCAATAAACTCACATTGGGGGCAATCTATAGTAGTGGCTGTATACAGATTTAATTTTAGGAGATTTTGACATGGCTAAAAATTTGCCGCTGTTTCTTTAATGCTAAAAGAACTAAGTCAGCATTAAACAAAATAAAACATTTAAAAAATCCTTTCAGTAGCACCTTAGAGACCAACTGAGTTTGTTCTTGGTATGAGCTTTCGTGTGCATGCAGACTTCTTCAGATAAGTCAGGATGAGTCAGCGGCCTACAATGACTCATGCAACCTTTTACCTAATTATACCTGTATATATAGAGTGGTCAATGTTATTCTTGGCTGTGGGTTGGTTGGTGAAAGCTGGTAGTGTTGATGTGTGTACAGTTGGTCGGTCGTTTTGCAGATAAAGACTTAAGAATAAAAGCATAAAATACTCTGCAAGGACACTCTTCTTGTGGACTCTTTTATGCCGACAAGGGACTAGGTTGAGGGGGCAAAGGAAGTCAGGACCTTTGCATTTGAATATTTGGGGTAGAGATTTATGACAGGAAATGAATACTACCCTTGAAATCCATGTCTACTTCTCCCCTCACCGCGTTGCCTTTAAAGGGGCTGACGCTTGAGGCTGTTCAGCACCATTGCAGCCTCTGTTTCCGCTGTTAAAAGGAACAAAAGCCCCTCTGACCTCGGTTCCATAACTGACAAACATAACATGTGTTTTGCTAGTCTAAATGCCCCTTTAGCCCACCAGGTTCTGGATCACCCCAGATGCTGTTAGACCCTTGCGTTTAACAGTTCTAGACACCGCACAGTTCCACGAACACAAAAAGCGGTCCATGTTATAGAATGGCTGTATCTTGCCTCCACTCCTCCCAAAAATATTGACCCCTACGTGGAAGCCTTGGCAGACCACGGCAGAGAAGGATGGTCTCGTGCACTGCAGCTCAGGTGCTTCTGACTTAGTCCTTATCGCATTGCCCTTAACAAAGGAGGTTGGTTTTTTTAACCTCACTGCAAATTTCCCTCGCTTGACAGGTTGCATTTTCTGAGATTTGGCTTATGACTTACCCCAAGACCCTCAATTGATTGTGACCCAGTGTGTTCCTCTTTTTTAATCCATCGGCTCTGTCAGTCAGGACCAAATTCTCATGCTGTAACGATTTTTTAGTGATGGCTCATGCGGCCGGGGGGGGGGGGTGACATTTCATCTTCCTGAGGGTGTGGGTTGGCGTGTAAAGTGCACCCTTCCTCAGTGCTCAGCAGCAAAGGAACAGTAAATTTAGCTTTCCATCTCTTTTTCAGATGCTCTGTTTACCTTGATAGTAGTTGTCAGGGGGGAACTGCAGACCCCCCTGCCAGTCCAGCTCTTAGCCAGTACAGGCAGCAGCCGGAGCTTTTGGAGACAGACCCCTCTTCCTCCTCCCCTTCTTCGTCGGGAGGGAGTGCTGGAGAGGAGGGGGGAGTGCTGAGGCTTCAGCCAGCATCCCAGGGACCGGGTCCAGTTTCCAGGGGACCCAGAAGAAGGAGGACTAGGCATTTCCGGTTCCCGAGGTGCTGTGATTGGCGCCAAAACAGAGGCTCACTCGGGAGTTCTGAGTCGGACTGAGCAGACATGATTTATGTTCTCTGTACATGAATGTAAATAACTTAGATAAAAGCCTTTTGGCAGAGTGACTCTTCGTCTTTCTTGGAACGTCCAGCCGAGGGGGAAGGGAACCCCCTACGTGTGACAGTAGTCATTATGTGTTTCAGCTTATTGACCATTTGCCCATAGCTGCCATTCCTCGTCACATTGAAAGAATCTGTTGAGCTTGCTCCTCTCTCTGTAACACCTGTTTCCCGATGCAAAGCTTCGTTCTATGTGTGTCATATCTGGAGCCATTCTACCCTGCCCGGCCTCTCACCACAGGAAACGCTTGAGCGGATGAAGCCTTGCATGGGTTAACTGCTAACTCTCTGTTCCCAGACACAGTTGAGAGTTCAGTTTTTTCATCAGAGTGCAAGAGCTAAACGACTGCACCTGCCTCTGACTTCAGCTTAAGTGCTTGTCAGAACCTGGCCTCAGTGCTCTAGGAGCCTCACTTATTCTCTCGTGCTGTTAATCCTAGAGGCACAGCATCATGCCAGTTAGGGCAGAAGACTGTGACCATAGATACCTTCTCAGGGTTTCTATGGGGATCAGCACAACATGGAAAAACAGCTGCTAAAGTCATACAGCCCGTGAATGTTTGCATCACTGCTCTGGGCCGACCCCAAGCTTTAAATATAGATAGTGGCCCTTCATATTGCTCTAATCTGTTCCAACAGTTCGGCCAGCAGGGAAACATTTCCCTAACACATGGAATTCCTTATTATTCCAATGACCAAGCGATTGTGGCACGTGCCCACCGCACACTGGAAATTTTTTTGGACAATTAAGACATGGGGGAAGGTTCCTAGGTGCAATCCAGTGTAAATTGAATACCTTCCTGTGCTCCCTAAATCATCTCACTTTTATTTCTGAGCAGAAGGCACCAGAAGGTCGCTTTCGCAGGTCCCAGGCCATTGAGCATCCACCGGTCCCAGGCCATTGAGCATCCACCAGCTGCCTAAACTGCAGTAGCATGGGCCAGCGCCCCTGATCACTTGGGGAGGGCGGCTATGCTGTTATTTCTAGTCCTACAGGTCCATTGTGGGTTCCAGCTCAGTGTGAAGCCAGCAGTCCAACCAGCTCTCCAGCATGGCATGGTGCCAGCATCTGACCAGTCCACTTCCGGTCTTCAAGCTGACCCTCGAAGAAGAGCCAGCACCGGATCGCCAGAGGGGGCAGCGCTACCAACTGCAGACCCTGAGGGAGCCGCACCTAGTCACATGGGGTGACATCAAGGGCCTTGTCACAGTGGGCCAAAGCCAGCTCACCCGAGCTCAACAACCAGAGACTCCCGACTCTTTATTTGTGGCCATACTTGCTCAGCTGACTGCCAATTCCATACTGTTTCTGTTTATGCTATATCTTCTTTTGCCAACCCCGGTAACAGCTAAGCCCTTTTCTCTAAAAGAGCACATGTCTTAAAATGTATGGGAATGGGTGGCCGAAATTGCAAACGTGTCTAGTTGCCTCCTTAGTAGGAGTGTATAACGCATGAATGCTATCTGCCTTAGCCTGCTATGCTGCAAAAACAATTAATGCCACTTCTTGAGCTATTGCGTTGCTCAATGCTGAACAACAGGAACTGCGTTCTGTGATCCTCGACAATCACGCCCCACTTGATTATCTTCTTCCAGAGCATAACCTCGACTGTGAAACCATCCGTGGTGTATGCAACCTCGCCGTAAAAAGGATAAAGGGCTCTAGGAAGGAGGGAGCCTTGTTTTGTTGTAGAGGGTCTAGGCCCCTCTTGAAGGACCTTTACAATCAGCTTGTAGATTTCCACCCCCTCGGGCGTGACCTAAATATTTTACTTGCCTCATAGCAAGCTGGCATTTTGAATCTTTGACCGTTAGGCCTGCACACCTTTTACGTACTTTATATTCCCTGAGGTAAAATCTCCATCCTCCCCCCCCCCCCAACATTGGTTGCGGCAATTCTGCCCTGGGCTTAATCTCCTCCATTTTTAAAGGAAACCTGTCTTTTTCATGGGCCATCTTGGCCTCCCTGTCTCTTTCTTCCTGGCCTAACCTGCTCTCTCTCTCTCAGCCCATTATCTCTGCTAGCTGAAGGTCAGCTCCCATTCTGGCCTCTTCTCTTTCATTCTCTACTTCAACCTTAGCCAATTCTAACCTTCACCTCATCATTTCTAACTCAGAACTGGGATTCTCCTCAGACGCAGCAGCTCCCTGCACTGGGTCATCCCGAGTCTCTTTGGCTTGGCGCTTGCTGGTCATTTTCTGACAGGAAATTTTCCTTCTTTTAATAAAATAACTTCACTACTTTATTAAACTGGTTGTTCTTTATCTCTGGGTACGTTTCTGTGTGGGTTTTAACTTCGTATCACGGCACTGCCACCAATTAGGTAATATGCGCTGAAGCAATGGCTCTTTTCCCCCTGGCAGCGCTGGGCCGCCCTTCAGGGTTGTCGTTTTGAGACCCCACTTCCACCCTGGGTTTCCAATCCTTACTTTTCTTTTAGGGACTGAGTATTACTGCTCCCCCTAAGTCTCCTTCCACTTCATCTACCAAGGTAGAGACTTCAGTTACTCTTTTCAGTTTCTTTTCTTTGAGGAACCAGCGTAAATGAGCAGGAACCTGTTTAACAAATTGTTCTAAACTGATTAACTGTTCAAGCTCATCTAACTTTCCTCCTTCCAGCCATTTGTCCAGAGCTTTGTTAATTCGGCTACCCAGTTGGGCATAAGTCTCTCCTGGTTTTTTTAATTTCACGAAAGGCTTTTCGGCTTTGCTCTGCTCTCAGTCCAAAGCGCACTTTCACTCTCTCTTTAAATGTGAGGTGAGTACATTTCACTCAAAATTCCACATATTTGTGGTTGTAAGTGCAGCATCCAGTTTTCCTCAGGAAAGTTTAAGTCTCTGCCAGTCCGCTCAAAACTAAATAGGATCTGTGCGGGTTTTAACTTTGTATTATGGCGCTGCCACCTATTAATATGCAACGACGCATATCCCCTCCAACTACCTCAGATTATCTTGTGGGGGACTTGCCTGAGGTAAAACTTAATAATTGGGACTCTCAGGCAGGATTTGTTGAAACAAACATTAACGATTTTACTTAACAAGGAAGTTTATGACACAGGTGGATAAAACTAGGATACTGCAGTTTACAATGTTATTTCACTTCAATGTTTTCTCAGTTGTTTCACACTATATACTTTGGTTCTTTAAAAGGTGGCACTTTCTGTCAGTGAGCACATTAAAACCCTGGGGAGATTGGGGTAGCGAGAGGGAGAGAGAAGGGAGACAGCAGAGGTTAGAGTGTCGGACTGGGACCTGGGAGACAAGAGTTCAAATCCCCACTTGGGGGGCCAGTCGCTGCCTCTCAGTGTCACCCACCTCACAGGTTTGTGGGGATTAAATGGGGAGGGGGAGAACCATGAATATGCCACCTGGAGATAAAAGGGGGATGTAAATGCCATGGACAAATAAATAAGTCTCCGTTGTATATCTAGCAAAAGGAAAAGACCACACAAAAAGCAATAACGTTACTCCACAGATTAATTTTTATTCAAACCCAGAATAGAAAAAAGCAGCAGTAAGTACAGTGTCCCAAAGATACAGCCTAACATCTTTACCTTTAAAAAAGTCATGAAACAGAACTAGCCCTGGTTATGTTTTTAATAAATAGTGTCTGTATGTGCCCAATGACCATTTGTATGTTTGCTGCACCTTCATATTTTAAAAGAGTTCATCTATTCAATTTTTTTTAAAAAACAACAACCTCACATCAGCTTGAAAAGAAAATCATTTGACCAAAACCACATGCTTAAGATCCAGTAATAATAAACATGGCAGAGAACTGAAAAGTGTTTGGGGCAGATGCTTTGGAGCTGGAGCATGTCTTGCACAGATAATCACTTGCAACATGAGAAAAGCCCTCCTTGGCTGCCCTGTTCAGGGTGGGGAACCCAGCAAGTAGTTTGGAGCATCTTATCCCTCTGTACTTTGTGCTCATTGAGGCTATGCTGGTGATAATGATAATTAATTTCTCATCTGTTCTTCAGTTGTACTCTGATCAATTGCCTCACAAGGAAGGTGGTAATGGAACATCCAGCTGGTATACTTTACACAACTGATAGCTATGTTTGTACTGGCAGATCAGAAGTTGTGTTCTAGGCATACTGAGAATTATTTATGTATTACAAATTTTAATTACAGGTATGTAGCCGTGCTGGACTGCCGTAGTCGAAACAAAATAATAAAAAAAATTCCTTCCAGTAGCAGCTTAAGAGACCAACTAAGTTTGTTCTTGGTATGAGCAATCCTTTCTTACCCCTGATGATGGTGCTGTTATAGGAAAATCTTTGGGCTCCCTTGGATTGTCAAACAAAGGCACCAGCCAGGAATACAGGAGCAAAACAGCAGCCTGTAGGCCTGATCTTTATTTAAAAGACTGTTGCAACAGGACATCCACCCACCACGTGGAAGAAGCAGGAGGAATCCCCGAACAAAGGGATGCTCCTTCTTTAATAAGTTTTCTCTTTTCCTATGTAGTAATGTACAGACGTGAGAGCTGGACCATAAAGAAGGCTGATTGCCGAAGAATTGATGCTTTTGAATTCTGGTGCTGGAGGAGACTCTTGAGAGTCCCATGGACTGCAAGAAGATCCAACCTCTCAATTCTTAAAGAAATCAGCCCTAAGTGCTCACTGGAAGGGCAGATCCTGAAGTTGAGGCTCCAGTACTTTGGCCACCTCATGAGAAGAGAAGACTCCCTAGAAAAGACCCTGATGTTGGGAAAGATTGAGGGCACAAGGAGAAGGGGACGACAGAAGATGAGATGGTTGGACAGTGTTCTCGAAGCTACCAACATGAGTTTGGCCAAACTGCGAGAGGCAGTGAAGGATAGGCGTGCCTGGAGTACTCTGGTCCAGGGGGTCACGAAGAGTCGGACACGACTGAACGACTGAACAACTCTTTTCCTATAAACACCTTGGGTGAAGCATCATGCATACATCATAGATCCATCATACCTATGTCACAAACAGGGAGGGGTTTTCTTGGTAGAAACCAGTTCATTCCTCCCTTGCCCTCCACCTCACACCCATCAAGTAATACGCAGGAAATATCTACAAGTTCCTGGGTCTCCCCCTCAGGTACCCGGTAATCACACTTCTTTGTCCTGACTGAGGGCCTACTCCATTCCTGGATAGTCTGCTATTGTCCATGGGAAGACTACCTGTCTGGCACCCATTTGCCAGGAAGCCAGTGATTATCTCTTGTTCAAGAGGCTGCTGAGTACAAGATCTCAGGTTTCAGGGATTATGGCTGTCTTATTTCCCAAGTTCCCCCTTTCGGAGTCACTTGTTCCCTGAGTAAAATGAAGTTGGAATGGTGTGGATGGGCTGATTTTATATGAAGGTTTTGCTGCATAAGGGAAGGTGAGTGTTGTTGTTGTTGTTTAGTTGTGTCCGACTCTTCGTGACCCGCTGGACCAGAGCACGCCAGGCACGCCTATCCTTCACTGCCTCTCGCAGTTTGGTCAGACTCATGTTGGTCGCTTCGAGAACACTGTCCAACCGTTAGCGGTCGTTATCGCCCATCCTGGGGTTGTTTACCCCGTGGGGCATGCCTGGGCGAGGTCGGGCCTTGCTGCGCTCGGTTTAACCCCTGCGTGCCTGGCTCCGCTGTTGCCCCCTTTCCTGGCCCGCTGCATGGTTCCCCTTCCTGGCGCCCGCATGGCGCGACCCCACTGTCTAGTTGGGTCGCGACAGTAAGCCTGATCTTTATTAACTGTTTCACTACCACACGCAGCCGGCAGGAGGGACCCCGAACAATGACACACAAGCCCTTATATAGGCATTTGAAATTGCCCACCCTGGAGCCAAAGACCACCCCCAATACATCACACATACATACATCACCAAAGATCCTGTCTGCCAGGGTACCTCAAAAATGACCACTGATTGCATTACTTGGGCTGTCTGGTGATTCCTTTGTGATGCTTTGGGTTTCATGCTACTGGAAGGAAAGCCAGGAATTTGCCCTATTCTGGAGGAGAAGCAGAGGGCTGGAGAGCTGGCTTGCTACACTCTTGGTGAATTTTTAAGTCAGCAAAAAGTTCCCATTCAGATGGTGACCTTTCCCCTGGGTCTTACTCCAAAGATTTTCTACTCAGGCCTGGTGTTAACTGTTTTTGAACTGCCATAGTCAAAATCTCACTCTCCCTTGTTCTCAAAGCAGCCTATTTTCCATCAGCACCTTATCAGTTTGTCAGGGCTACAGAATAACTCTTTCCCAATAGATCCTGTTTCCTGTATTATTCCACCCGCTCCCTGTTCCTTACAGCCTGATACCCAACAAACATAAGCTGTTTAAAATAAAATCCAATTTCTCAAATTAAGATTCAAATTCAACAAATAATTACTTTAAGAAAGGAACCAGTGGTTTTTATCACTTTCAGACAGCTCTCAGTCTTTTTAAGAGCTCCAATAGTTTTTTCTAAAGAACTTTAAAAATGAGACCAGACTTTTATAAATCCCTCGAATCACACACTTGACACTGATTTCATTCCTCCCCGTATGTATTCTTTGATGCAAGTGAGATTTCCTTTTTGACTGAAGCTCACTCTATTACTCCAGAGAAGCGGACATGGAGCAAAAATTCAAACTACAAGAAAGAAGATTCCACCTAAACATTAGAAAGAACTTCCTGACAGTAAGAGTTGTTTGACAGTGAGATTTGCTGCCAAGGAGTGTGGTGGAGTCTCCTTCTTTGGAGGTTTTTAAGCAGAGACTTGACAGCCACCTGTAAGGAATGCTTTAATGGTGGTTCCTGCTTGGCAGGGGGTTGGACTGGATGGCCCTTGTGGTCTCTTCCAACTCTATGATTCTATGATTCCTAGCACTGAGATGATTCCTCCACTGTATGTATTTTTTGATGGGCAGTGAGATTTTCTTTCCTGGTGAAGCTCTTTTCACATTCCACACACTGATACGGTTTCTCTCCTGAATGAATTCTTAGATGGGAAGTGAAACTTATTTTCCAGGTGAAACTCTTTCCACATTCCTAGCACTGATATGGTTTCTCTCCTGTATGAATTCTTCGATGGGAAGTGAGATGGGAGCTGCTTCTGAAGCTCCTTCCACATTCCAAGCATTTATAGGGTTTCCCCCCTATATGAATTCTTTTATGGGAAGCGAAACTCTGTTTCCAGCTGAAGCTCTTTCCACATTCCAAGCACTGATAGGGTTTCTCTCCTGAATGAGTTATTTGATGGGAAGTCAAACTGTCCTTTCGACTGAAGCTCTTTCCACATTCTGCACACTGATATGGTTTCTCCCCTGTATGAATTCTACGATGAGAAGTGAGATTGTAGCTGTGACTGAAGCTCTTTCCACATTCCAAGCACTGATAGCGTTTCTCTCCAGTATGAATTCTTTGATGGGAGGTGAAACTTTCTTTCCTGGTGAAGCTCTTTCCACATTCTGTGCACTCATAGGGTGTCTCCCCTGTATGAATTATTTGATGGGCAGTGAAACTCTCTTTTCGACTGAAGCTCTTTCCACATTCTGCGCACTCATAGGGTGTCTCCCCTGTATGAGTTCTTTGATGGGAAGTGAAACTGTACTTTTGACTGAAGCTCTTTCCACATTCCAGGCACTGATAGGGTTTCTCCCCTGTATGAATTCGTCGATGGGAAGTGAGACTTTCTTTCCAGGTGAAGCTCTTTCCACATTCCAAGCACTGATAGGGTTTCTCTCCTGTATGAATTCTTTGATGGGAAGCTAATCTCTGTTTCCAGGCGAAGCTCTTTCCACACTCCAAGCACTGATAGGGTTTCTCCCCGGTATGAGTTCTTTGATGGGAAGTGAAACTGTACTTTTGACTGAAGCTCTTTCCACATTCCAGGCACTGATAGGGTTTCTCTCCTGTATGAATTCTTTGATGGGCAGTGAGATGGGAGCCCTGACTGAAGCTCTTTCCACATTCCAAGCACTGATAGGGTTTCTCTCCTGTATGAATTCTTTGATGGGAAGCTAATATCTGTTTCCAGGCGAAGCTCTTTCCACATTCCAAGCACTGATAGGGTTTCTTCTCAAGGCAATTTATTTGATGGGAAGAGGAATGGGAGCTCTGACTGAAGCTCTCTCCACAGCCGGAATCCTGATATGGCTCCTCCACTGTGTGGATTTCGTTGTGGTCTCCCTTCTGCTTCATTTCCAATTCATCACCTAAAACTAAGAGGAAAATGGATTAGAGTCTTGGGAAGATGTGCAGCCCCAAATTATGGAGCAATGCTAATTAATGCTTGTGACAGGGAAAGAACTGAAGGGAGTTAGATGTTATAATGTTCCTTTTGTTCTGTAAAAATGTCTAGTTTCATATACAAATCAAGTTGAATATTAGATTTTTTCCTCTCTCAAGCTTTTAAAAGATAACTGTACAGCTTAACTTGGTAACGTCATTTTGTTCAAATTTAAATACTGTATGGATCTGTACTAATTTAAATTTCTTTTGTGGCTAAAAAAATTAATTATGATGTGCATCACCTTAAACCAATTTGGATGTTTTCTTAAATTCTCGTCATCACGGAATGCAGCAGAAACTTGTCATATCAGCATTATTAATATTATTCAAGTTTCCTTACTTAAATGTTACATTATTGTGAGAAGCTACATGGGACGAGGCAGATGTCAAGGAAATAACTATGCAAATTTAGAGGACTTGTCAGATGTCAAGGAAATAACTATGCAAATTTAGAGGACTTCTGAAGGCACCTCTGTATTGGCAAGTTTTTAATGTTTGATGTTTTATTATGTTTTTCTATCTGTTGTAAGCTGCCCAGAGTGGCTGGGGCAGAGTAAAAATAACAAAATTATCATTATTGTTACTACAGGGTTCACTGCCTGAGATTCAAAAAGCCTGGCTCTTTTTTGGGATGGAGTTTGTTTGGTCCAGTCGTGGAATCTGTGCCATCTCCAGTGTCAAGCGACTCTTTGGTAAACCAAAGAGAGACAGAAACAAGAATAACACCCAAAATCACTGTGAAGCCTACATTTAAGAAGGCCTGGGCAGTTCAGACAGCCTGATCATGGTTTTCAAAGGCAGAACTGGAGGAAGAATATTCACAGGGGAAACAATCAACAGCCATCCATCCAAGGTTTGCTGTGGGAGTGTTAGCATCCCAGGTGCTGTGGGTGGTGCTGTTGAGCCCAATCAAAATATCAGAGGTTTGTCACCTAGAAAGATGCCTTGAATTACAAAACAGATAGGATGATCCAATAGGGAGCCTTACCGAGAGAGTCCAACATCCTATAATTCTCCTCCATGACCTCCTGATGCAGAGCTCTCTGGTCAGGATCCAGCAACGCCCACTCCTCATCAGTGAAATGCAAAGCTACATCTTCAAAGCACACTGGACCCTAACAGAAAAGGAAAAAGGCTGTCCTCTTACAGAACATTCACGTGATCCATTACACTTGGCTCTCTTGTTTTCTACAGCGGCCAGAAGCCTCTCTGCCTTCCTCATCCCACTCTCCTGCTGCAGCTTCTGCCTCTGAGGCTGGGCTGCTCTCTGCCACAGACTCCCTCTGCTCCCTGAGCCCTGTTCCCTCTCCAGCTTCAGACACCTCCTCCTCCCAGTCAGGTCCCTCTTCTCTGGTTCTTCCCACCATTCCTCTGCATCCAACGGTGTCCAGCCAGTCTGCATCCAAGCAGTCTTTCCCCACAAGGCTCCTTCTGCCTACCTGATCTGGGTCCACAACCGCTGCCTCCCCTTCACCACCATGAAAAGATGAAGGAGCAGGTCTGGGTGGCATCATTCTGTCACCTGGGAGAGACAAAGGTAAGTGGGAAACCGTAAGCGCCTGCTTCTCTCAGAGGTGAAACAGTGCATCTCTAAGTACGGATGGGGCTTCGTCAAAGTTTCCCCTGCTGGCTTCCGGTTCTGCTCTGCCTTAATGGAGGCAGCGGGAGATTGTTGGTGAAGGAAAAGGAAGGATGATTGAGGGTAATTCTCGCAAGTTCCCCCCCAGGGACAGGGGGGAACGGGCTTCACTCCCAGTTCGTCTCGGTACTTGGCTCTGGCTTCGGCATGGATTGAGGGGGGCAGGGACGCGCTCAGTGTAAAAGCCTGCTGAAAACCCTCCTTTGCCGCCATTAAGAAGCAGAGGTTCTCCTGTCAACTAGAGATTAATTTGGACTAATGTACAGGCATTGCTGCAAAACGGTGTATGTGGGGAGAAGGGGAGCCCATGGCTTCTTTATATAAAGTTTTCATCTCTACATTTATGATATGGCAACCTTCCCTTGAATACTAGTTCAAAATATATGTACAGGTGAGCAGGGATGAAACTGGATTACAGATATGGAATATAACATCAAATGGAACTGTGTGTGTAAAAAAAAGAAAAAAGGGAGGGAAGCTCTATTATGCAAAAGGTTTACGAGGGAAAATTAGAGCTGACTCTTCCCCATCCTTTATTATTTATGGACTGAAATGAATAATGCTAAAAGGACTTGGAATGGAATGGAATGGATTTGATTTGAATAAATGCACATTTATCTTCAGCCAGACAGTTCGACAGATCCCTCTCCTTCCCAGGCGGAGAAGGAAAATGGCAAAAACAGGTTATTTATTGGGACAGTGTGCTGCTGCTAAAGTTGCCAAACAACGAAGCACAGGACAGAGCGATGGAGAATTCCTGAAACCACAATGGGATATTAGCTCCGCCCAAGGAATGATGGAGAACAGCAACATCCAGGAAAAGATAGACAGAACATCTTACAAGGACAGGAAGAAACATCACGAACAGAAAGATTGCCACACACAGGAAGAGTAAGGATATACTGTAGCTGGAGTGCCTCACTTGTAGTTTTATATATTATTTAATGTGTCCATACGAATGGAAGTCATTAATATTGCAGTTGTATAAAGAATTGTTATCTTGACATTTCTGGAATGCAGAAATCAAAAAAATCATCAAACCATCGGTTTTAGCATGCTGGGGGCCACCTAAATTGTATAATTTGGTATCTGAATGATTGGTATTAGTAATTGTATTGTAATTTGGCATTGTTATAATGAGGATATTATTGGACTGTAACTGAAATTCATAATAATTATTATCATAAAAGACTCCCCTGCTGAATACATATGGACATTTCTGCTCCTTTCACATATTGTATTGTAATTACATATTGTATTGTAATTTGGCATTCTTATAATGAGGCTATTATTGGACAGTAATTGAAAACTGAGAAAAATTATTATCGTAAAAGTCTCTCCTGCTGAGTACATTTGGACATTTGTACCAATTTCATATATTAGTTGTGCAAAAATACATCTCCCCCCCCCCCCCGAGCTCTGGGCTCCAGGTGTCTTCATCCAAAAATGTAAGGAACTCACAGATTATTTTCAAAACCAAGAGAATGTGACAAAACGCAGAAAAGACTCCTTCCTCCTTACCCAGAGGCCTCACTCTGGTGTCCAACGGAGTCTCCTCTGCCTCAGAAGAATCAAGACCCATTTCTGTAAAAAGATCCTTCCTCTGAAAGAGCAAAAAGGATTCAAAACAGAGAATGGGGAGAAGGATTAGAAAAGGAACGGCAGAGGCAAGCACCTTCAGGGGACAGGACCATATAACATTGGACATCAAGAATCTTCACTGGCTCCCAGAACGTTTCCCAGCACAATTCAAAGTGTTGGCGCTGAACTTTAAAGCCCTAAACGGCCTCAAAGGCCCAGTATACCCAAAGGAGCGTCTCCACCCTCATTGCTCAGCCCAGACACTGAGGTCCAGCTCTGAGGGTCTTCTGCTGATTCCCTCACTGCGATAAGCGAAGTTACAGGGAACCAGGTAGAGGGCCTTCTCGACAGTGGCACCCACCCTGTGGAATGCCCTCCCACCAAATGATAAGGAGATAAAGAACTGCATAACTTTTAGAAGACATCTGATGTCTTATTATGCTTTTATATGTGCTTGAAGGCACCCAGCCACATACGTGTGATTAATAAATAATAATAATAATAATAATAATAATAATAATAATAATATCTGTTCCTAGATGCTTTCCAAAAAAGGATGGGCAAATTAGTGGAGAATAGGGCGATACTCTCCCTCCTGTTCTGAGCCCCATGGAAGTATCCAGAGGAAAGTCTCTCTCACCTGCTCCTCTGCCTGACTCAGGAGGAATCCTTCGGCCAGGGCCACTGCCTGGGAACTGGTCTCTGCTCCACATTCCCTCACCCAGCTCTCCATCTCTGGAGGAAGGACAGCCAGGAACTGCTCCAAGATCACCAGGTCCAACATCTGAGCTTTCGTGTGCCTTTCTGGCTTCAGCCATTGATGGACAAAGTGGTAGAGTTGGCTGCAAACCTCTCGGGGTCCTTTGGCCTCCTGGTAGCAGAACTGCCTGAACTGCTGGCTCTGCACCTCTGAGTAAAGGGTGTCCTTCTCTCCCAGGATCTTCTGCACAGAGTTTTCATGGAATCCCCCACTGCTCCCATGTTGGATTCCTGCTTCAGGGCCAGCTGAGTCCTGCATATCCATCTCTTTTTCTCAGGACACCTCCAGGAGATTGGAAGGAGTCCCTAGGTCTTCTGCCAGGTTCTGTCTGTCCTAATGAGAGGTTGTGGCAAATCCTAAAAAGCAAATACATTTTTCTGATATGGGTCTTGGCAGGAATCACAGCCCAGACTCAGAGTTTCTTTTTTAAAATAGGAAGAATGAAGTCAGAATTGACAAGTGAGTCATTTGTACCAGGTGTAACCTGGACTCAAGGCAAGAGGGGGGTCCCTCCCTCCCCAAATGTCAGGGCCCATTTCTTTCCAGCGTCTGTCTCCTTTTCAGGCACTTGGAATCTCCCATGTTCTCAAGACAGACTCCCGTTTTCCTTTGTTCTGAGGGCCAGATCCTGACCTGACCAAAGGACAGCTCTCAAAAGCAAGAAAAGTAGGACTCCCCTTCATTCTGTGATTGTAAGTAGTTTTAAGGTCTTTTCAGTATTGTGTTTCAATGTTGCAATCTGCCCTGAAAACTTAGGGTGAAATATGGGATGGGGATGATGATGATGGTGGTGTTACATAGCTTAATCCCCACCCAGCCACATCTGCTTGCTCAGGTGGCCTCGGGGACTAGGAGGGCCCATTTGAAGCTCCAGCCACCGTCCCTTTGGCACAGAGAGGATGTGGCCAGGGGACGTCCTGCTCTGGATCCGATGGGATGGTTGCAAGGCCCTCTGGGTGGAACTGCCCTGGAAGACGGCTCCGAAGCTGGCCCCAAACGGCTGGGTTCCCTCTATTTGTTTGTGGCGTATCTATCCTACCTTTTTCTCCAATCCATGGGTCTGCCCCTCCTCATTGAATACTGACAAATATCCTTGGGAACACATTTATGTCATTTAAATTCTACTCAATTGATCCAGCATGGAACTCTCGCATATAGGTAAAGGTAAAGGTAAAGGGACCCCTGACCATTAGGTCCAGTCGTGACCGACTCTGCGGTTGCATGCTCATCTCGCATTATTGACCGAGGGAACCGGCATACAGCTTCTGGGTCATGTGGTCAGCATGACTAAGCTGCTTCTGGCGAATCAGAGCAGCGCATGGAAACGCCGTTTACCTTCCCGCCGGAGCGGTACCTACTTATCTACTTGCACTTTGACATGTTTTTGAACTGCTAGGTTGGCAGGAGCTGGGACCGAGCAACGGGAGCTCACCCCGTCACTGGGATTTGAACCGCCGACCTTCTGATCAGCAAGCCCTAGGCTCTGTGGTTTAACCCACAGCGCCACCTGCGTCCCCTCGCATATAGTTAGCAGAGTAAAAACTCAAACAGATTGCAGGATTCCCAGAAAATAGATCGGAGGCAATTCTATATTTCATCGAGCTGAGCTTTACTGCTAGCGAAGGCAAATGAGCCTAATGGTCAGGAATCCAACACATGTCCAGTTGCAGCAGACCCCATGTCAACTTGCCCCCCAGGCCCCCTCCCCTGCAGCCCTGGGACTTTCCCCCTTCTCCCCACTGCGCCCTATGGGGAAGAGAGAGGAGACTTACAAGATCCCAAAGGTTCGCAGCTCTTGCAGAGGAGACGAAAACCTCCCTCCTGGAAGAGAGGAAATGGGGAAGGGGGGAGGGGATTTACTCGGGAGGACTTCGTCCCCCCCTATTTCCTGTCCTCTCTAGGAGTGCAGCTCAGTTCCTTTTAACCCTTGCAAGGCGGCGCGCATCAAACTCACATTCTCTCTTTCTATTCAGGAGCCCAGGAGGAGCCTCGTGCATTGCAGATTCCCTGGATCTAAATGAATCCAAAGGGGGCAGGAGATCCCAGTCGCTTCTCCCCAAAGCACCCACAGGGGGAAGAGAGGGGAGACTCACCGGATCCTTGAAGGAGCCACCGAGCCAGCATTTGCAGAGCAGGAAGGGATGGGGGGGTCTGTCCCCCTCTCTGGAGGACCTGCCCCCCTTTATTCCCTGTCCTCTCTAGGAACCCAGCCCAGTTCTTTTTAACCCTTGGCGATTCGAGCGCGCCCAGCTGGTCCCTCTCTCCCTGCGGAGGAGCTGCTCCCTCCAGGGGGAAGAGGCAGAATGGGTGGGGGGCCCAGGGTGGGGCCTGGGGAAGGTGCTGGGGGTCCTGGGCCGAGAGGAGGGGCGCCTGGCAGGGACTGGACGCGTGTGCGTGGGAAAGGGAAACCCGTGTCCGGGAGGAGGAGGATCCCCTTTGTCTTCCTGGGGCTCCAAGGCGGGGGGCTTCTGGGGGGTGTCTCTTCTCCGGGGGGGGAAAGGGGAAGGGGCTGGGAGGAGGCGAGTCCCGCTTGGCTCTCTTGGGGACCCCCTGGGCAGCTCTGGTGGGGGGTCGGAGGTGGGGGGCTCCAGGGCAGAGAGGGGGTCCAGGGGGCGGAAAGGGCAGTTGCAGGGGGGAGACATGGACAGGTTCACAGACATTGGATACAAATGTCTGCATTCAGGTTGCTTGGGGGGGGGGCATCTGTACTGTAGAAAAAGGAAAGGGAAAAGGGAAATCAGGCTAATTCCGATTGAAGGCCAGGCGGAAGGAGATCTAGTCCTGCAGGGCCCTAGTCTCCTGGGACAGAGCATTCCACCAGGTGGGAGCCATCCCTGAAAAGGCCCTGGCCCTGGTGGAGGGTAATCTGGCTTCTTTAGGGCCCAGGACCCTTAGGCTATTATTATTCATGGACCTTAGGGTCCTCTGCGGGACATCCCAGGAGAGCCGGTCCCCGTAAGTACGGGCTTTAAAGGTCAGAACCAGTAGGGGTATTTAAATGAGAGTCATCATCGCATCCTCGTTTTTGCTCTTCGAAAGATGCCATCCCTCCCAGAGAAGGGCAACCAACCAGATGAAGGCACAACCCTCTTCCTTCTCTGCCTCCCAAAATGAAGAATAGAATCCGAAAGTTGGAAGGGACCCCAAGGGTCATCTAGTCCAACCCCCTGCAATGCAGGACCTGTGGCCCAAGGGATGTGAAGGAGGGTCATAAATCTCTGCATTGTCGGGGACGCCAGTTTCTGCACACTCTCGGGCCGCCTTGTCCCAGGCCTGGAGCATCATCCAGGCCTCCCACCCCCCAGCCGCCCCTCATCTCCTTTGCCCCAGACCTGGCCAGTTCCTGCTGCATTAGAGCAGGAGGGAGTGTCTGGGTAGAGAGAAGGGAGACTGCAGAGGGACAGGAGGCAGGGTGGGGCAGTGGTTAGAGTGTCATACTAGGACCTGGGAGACAAGACTTCAAATCCCCACTTGGGGGGCCAGTCGCTGCCTCACAGGGTTGTTGTGGGGAGGGGGAGAACCATGAATATGCCCCCTGGAGAAAAAAGCCGGGTGCAAATGCCATGAAGAAATAAATAAGCGTCCGTTGTATATCAAACAAAACGTTCCTGCCCATTGCTGCATGGAGGCTGGTGTATGCAACCTCGCCGTAAAAGGGATAAAGGGCTCTAGGAAGGAGGGAGCCCTCAAAATAGGCTCTGTTTTGGGGCTGCTTTTAAATGTTCCAACGCTGCCTGGCACTGGTCCCTCCCAATGATCCTGTCTGGGTGATCTTTCTTCATGTAAAGGAGCAGCATGGGTGCTGAAATTAGGAATAAACCGAGGACAATATCCCACTCCCCCCAGAAAAGCTCGTATTTGTTTTTTCGTAGAGGGTCTAGGCCCCTCTTGAAGGACCTTGACAATCAGCTTGTAGATTTCCACCCCCTCGGACGTGACCTAAATACAGTGGTACCTCGGGTTAAGTACTTAATTCGTTCCGTTCTTAACCTGAAACTGTTCTTAACCTGAAGCACCACTTGAGCTAATGGGACCTCCTGCTGCCGCCACAGCACAATTCCTGTTCTTAGCGGAGTTCTTAACCTGAAGCGTACTTATCCCGAGGTACCACTGTATTTGACTTGCCTCATAGCAAACTGGCATTTTGAAGCTTTGACCGTTAGGCCTCCACACCTTTTACATACTTCATATTCCCTGAGGTAAAATCTCCATCCCCCCCAACATTGGTTGCGGCTATTCTGCCCTGGGCTTAATCTCCTCCATTTGTAAAGGAAACCTGTCTTTTTCATGGGCCATCTTGGCCTCCCTGTCTCTTTCTTCTTGGCCTAACCTGCTCTCTCTCATTCTCTCTCTCTGCCCATTATCTCTGCTAGCTGAAGGTCAGCTCCCATTCTGGCCTCTTCTCTTTCTTTCTCTGCTCCAACCTTAGCCAATTCTAACCTTCACCTCATCATTTCTAACTCAGAACTGGGATTCTCCTCAGACGCAGCAGCTCCCTGCACTGGGTCATCCCGAGTCTCTTTGGCTTGGCGCTTGCTGGTCATTTTCTGACAGGAAATTTTCCTTCTTTTAATAAAATAACTTCACTACTTTATTAAACTGGCTGTTCTTTATCTCTGGGTACGTTTCTGTGTGGGTTTTAACTTCGTAGCACGGCGCTGCCACCAATTAATATGCGCTGAAGCAATGGCTCTTTCCCCCCTGGCAGCGCTGGGCCGCCCTTCAGGGTTGTCGTTTTGAGACCCCACTTCCTCCCTGGGTTTCCAATCCTTACTTTTCTTTTAGGGACTGAGTATTACTGCTCCCCCTAAGTCTCCTTCGACTTCATCTACCAAGGTAGAGACTTCAGTTACTCTTTTCAGTTTCTTTACTTTGAGGAACCAGCGTAAATGAGCAGGGACCGGTTTAAAAAATTGTTCAAAACTGATTAACTGTTCAAGCTCATCTAACTTTCCTCCCTTCCAGCCATTTGTCCAGAACTTTGTCAATTCAGCTACCCAGTTGGACATAAGTCTCTCCTGGTTTTCTTTTAATTTCACGAAAGGCTTTTCAGCTTTCAGTCCAAAGCGCACTTTCACTCTCTCTTTATTTTTATTTTTTTAAATTATATTTATTAGGTTTTCAACAGAACATAATATAACATAAACATAATTTCACTCTCTCTTTAAATGTGAGGTGGTCGGAGGTTTCATCTTCCCT
Source organism: Darevskia nairensis (assembly GCA_034642065.1). Classification (NCBI taxonomy): domain Eukaryota; kingdom Metazoa; phylum Chordata; class Lepidosauria; order Squamata; family Lacertidae; genus Darevskia; species Darevskia nairensis. Next base: position 465,745 of record JAWWNI010000777.1, read on the forward strand.
TAGATCTGAGTACATTTCACTCAAAATTCCACATATTTGTGGTTGTAAGTGCAGCATCCAGTTTTCCTCAGGAAAGTTTAAGTCTCTGCCAGTCCGCTCAAAACTAAATAGGATCTGTGCGGGTTTTAACTTCGTATCATGGCGCTGCCACCAATTATATGGTTATATGCCATCTGTAGAACATTTTCAATATATTTTCTTTTATCTTTGTGCATGCCGTGAATCTTATGCTACCCTCCCAAATACTATCCCATTGTGTATCCCATTGATTAACTGTTTAAGCTCCTCTAACTTTCCTCCTTCCACCCATCTGTCCAGAGCTTTGTCAATTCGGCTACCCAGTTGGATATAAGTCTCTCCTGGTTTTCTTTTAATTTCACGAAAGGCTTTTCGGCTTTGCTCTGCTCTCAGTCCAAAGCGCACTTTCACTCTCTCTTTAAATGTGAGGTGATCGGAGGTTTCATCTTCCCTTAGATCTGAGTATATTTCACTCAAAATTCCACATATTTGTGGGCGTAAGTACAGCATCCAGTTTTCCTCAGGAAAGTCTCTGCCAGTCCGCTCAAAACTAAATAGGATCTATGCGGGTTTTAACTTCGTATCCCAACTCTGCCACCAATTAATATTCAACGACGCATATTCCCTCCAACTACCTCAGATTATCTTGTGGGGGACTTGCGTGAGGTAAAACTTAATAATTGGGACTCTCAGGCAGGATTTGTTGAAATAAACATTAACGATTTTACTTAAGAAGGAAGTTTATGACACAGGTGGATAAAACTTAGGATACTTCAGTTTACAAAGTTATTTCACTTCAGGGTTTTCTCAGTTGTTTCACACTATATACTTTGGTTCTTAACAAGGTGGCACTTTCTGTCAGTGAGCACATTAAAACCCTGGGGAGATTGGGGTGGAGAGAGAGAAAGTTGTTAATTTCCTGAACTGGATTGTTTCAACCAGAAAGCCAAGTTGGAATCCTAAAGTTGGAAGGGACCCCAAGGGTCATCTAGTCCAACCCCCTGCAATGCAGGACCTGTGGCCCAAGGGATGTGAAGGAGGGTCACAAATCTCTGCATTGTCGGGGGCGCCAGTTTCTGCACACTCTCGGGCCGCCTTGTCCCAGGCCTGGAGCATCATCCAGGCCTCCCACCCCCCAGCCGCCCCTCATCTCCTTTGCCCCAGACCTGGCCAGTTCCGCTCCTGGGTAGCCAGACGGAGAGAGAAGGGAGACTGCAGAGGGACGGGAGGCAGGGTGGGACCTGGGAGACAAGAGTTCAAATCCCCACTTGGGGGGCCAGTCGCTGCCTCACAGGGTTGTTGTGGGGAGGGGGAGAACCATGAATATGCCACCTGGAGCCCCCTGGAGAAAAAAGCGGGGTGCAAATGCCATGAAGAAGTAAATAATCGTCCGTTGTATATCAAGCAACGGGAAAAGACCACACAAAAAGCAACAACGGTATTCCACAGATAAATTTTTATTCAAACCCAGAATAGAAAAAAGCTGCAGTAACTACAGTGTCTCAAAGATACAGCCTAACATCTTTACCTTTAAAAAAGTCATGAAACAGAACTAGCCCTGGTTATGTTTTTAATAAATAGTATCTGTATGTTCCCAATGACCATTTGTATGTTTGCTGCACCTTCATATTTTAAAAGAGTTCATCTATTCAATTAAAAAAACCCACCCAACCTCACATCAGGTTAAAAAGAAAATCATTTGACCAAAACCACATGCTTAAGAACCAGTAATAATAAACATGGCAGAGAACTGAAAAGTGTTTGGGGCAGATGCTTTGGAGCTGGAGCATGTCTTGCACAGATTATCACTTGCAACATGAGAAAAGCCCTCCTTGCCTGCCCTGTTCAGGGTGGGGAACCCAGCAAGTAGTTTGGAGCATCTTATCCCTCTGTACATATCAAGGCTTTACTTTGCGCTCATTAAGGCCAGGCTGGTGATAATGATAATTAATTTCTCATCTGTTCTTCAGTTGTACTCTGATCAATTGCCTCACAAGGAAGGTGGTAATGGAACATCCAGCTGGTATACTTTACACAACTGATAGCTATGTTTGTACTGGCAGATCAGAAGTTGTGTTCTAGGCATACTGAGATTTACAGTACAGTATTTATGAGATGGCAAGAATAAACATTGACATCCTGGGCATCAGTGAACTAAAATGGACGGGAATGGGTGAATTCAGTTCGGATGACTATCATATCTACTACTGTGGGCAGGAATCCCGTAAAAGAAATGGAGTGGCCCTCATAGTCAACAAAAGAGTGGCGAAAGCTGTACTGGGATGCAATTTCAAAAATGATAGAATGATCTCGATACGAATCCAAGGCAGACCTTTTAACATCACAGTAATCCAAGTTTATGCACCAACTACCAGTGCTGAAGAAACTGAAATTGACCAATTCTATGAAGACTTACAACACCTTATAGAAATGACACCAAGGAAGGATGTTCTTCTCATTATAGGGGATTGGAATGCTAAAGTAGGGAGTCAAGAGATAAAAGGAACAACTGGCAAGTTTGGCCTTGGAGTTCAAAATGAAGCAGGCCAAAGGCTAATAGAGTTCTGCCAAGAGAACAAGCTGGTCATCACAAACACTCTTTTCCAACAACACAAGAGACGACTCTACACATGGACATCACCAGATGGGCAACATCGAAATCAGATTGATTATATTCTCTGCAGCCAAAGATGGAGAAGCTCTATACACTCAGCAAAAACAAGACCCGGAGCTGACTGTGGCTCAGATCATCAGCTTCTTATAGCAAAATTCCAGCTTAAACTGAAGAAAGTAGGAAAAACCACTGGGCCAGTAAGATACAATCTAAATCAAATTCCTTATGAATACACAGTTGAAGTGAAGAACAGGTTTAAGGATTTAGATTTGGTGGATAGAATGCCTGAAGAACTGTGGATGGAGGCTCGTAACGTTATACAAGAGGCAGCAACGAAAACCATCCCAATGAAAAAGAAATGCAAGAAAGCAAAGTGGCTGTCAAATGAGGCCTTACAAATAGCGGGGGAGAGAAGGCAAGCAAAATGCGAGGGAAATAGTGAAAGATACAGGAAATTGAATGCAGATTTCCAAAAAATAGCAAGGAGAGACAAGAGGGTCTTTTTAAACGAGCAATGCAAAGAAATAGAGGAAAACAACAGAATGGGAAAAACCAGAGATCTGTTCAAGAAAATTGGAGATATGAAAGGAACATTTCGTACAAAGATTACCACAATTAAGGATAAAAGTGGAAAGGACCTAACAGAAGCAGAAGACATCAAGAAGAGGTGGCAAGAATACACAGAGGAATTATACCGGAAAGATATGGAGGTCTCGTACACCCCAGGTAGTGTGGTTGCTGACCTTGAGCCAGACATCCTAGAGAGTGAAGTCAAATGGGCCTTAGAAAGCCTTGCTAACAACAAGGCTAGTGGAGGTGATGATATTCCAGCAGAACTATTTAAAATTCTAAAAGATGATGCTGTTAAGGTGCTACACTCAATATGCCAGCAAGTTTGGAAAACTCAGCAGTGGCCAGAGGATTGGAGAAGATCAGTCTACATCCCAATCCCAAAGAAGGGCAGTGCCAAAGAATGCTCCAACTACCGCACAATTGCGCTCATTTCACACGCTAGCAAGGTTATGCTTAAAATTCTACAAGGCAGGCTTAAGCAATATGTGGACTGAGAACTCCCAGAAGTGCAAGCTGGATTTCGAAGGGGCAGAGGAACCAGAGACCAAATTGCAAACATGCGCTGGATTATGGAGAAAGCTAGAGAGTTCCAGAAAAACATTTACTTCTGCTTCATTGACTACGCAAAAGCTTTTGACTGTGTTGACCACAGCAAACTATGGCAAGTTCTTAAAGAAATGGGAGTGCCTGATCACCTCATCTGTCTCCTGAGAAATCTCTATGTGGGACAAGAAGCTACAGTTAGAACTGGATATGGAATAACTGATTGGTTCAAAATTGGGAAAGGAGTACGACAAGGCTGTATATTGTCTCCCTGCTTATTTAACTTATATGCAGAATTCATCATGCGAAAGGCTGGACTGGATGAATCCCAAACTGGAATTAAGATTGCCGGAAGAAATATCAACAACCTCAGATATGCTGATGATACAACCTTGATGGCAGAAAGTGAGGAGGAATTAAAGAACCTTTTAATGAGGGTGAAAGAGGAGAGCGCAAAATATGGTCTGAAGCTCAACATCAAAAAAACTAAGATCATGGCCACTGGTCCCATCACCTCCTGGCAAATAGAAGGGGAAGAAATGGAGGCAGTGAGAGATTTCACTTTCTTGGGTTCCATGATCACTGTAGATGGTGACAGCAGTCACGAAATTAGAAGACGCCTGCTTCTTGGGAGAAAAGCAATGACAAACCTAGACAGCATCTTAAAAAGCAAAGACATCACCTTGCCAACAAAGGTCCGTATAGTTAAAGCTATGGTTTTCCCAGTAGTAATGTACGGAAGTGAGAGCTGGACCATAAAGAAGGCTGATCGCCGAAGAATTGATGCTTTTGAATTATGGTGCTGGAGGAGACTCTTGAGAGTCCCATGGACTGCAAGAAGATCAAACCTATCCATTCTTAAAGAAATCAGCCCTGAGTGCTCACTAGAAGGACAGATCCTGAAGTTGAGACTCCAGTACTTTGGCCACCTCATGAGAAGAGAAGACTCCCTAGAAAAGACCCTGATGTTGGGAAAGATGGAGGGCACAAGGAGAAGGGGACGACAGAGGACGAGATGGTTGGACAGTGTTCTCGAAGCTACTAGCATGAGTTTGGCCAAACTGCGAGAGGCAGTGGAGGATAGGTGTGCCTGGCGTGCCTTGGTCCATGGGGTCACGAAGAGTCGGACACGACTGAACGACTGAACAACAACATTTATGTATCACAAATTTTAATTACAGGTATGTAGCCGTGCTGGACTGCCGTAGTCGAAACAAAATAAAAAAAAAAATTCCTTCCAGTAGCACCTTAAGAGACCAACTAAGTTTGTTCTTGGTATGAGCAATCCTTTCTTACCCCTGATGATGGTGCTGTTATAGGAAAATCTTTGGGCTCCCATGGATTGTCAAACAAAGGCACCAGCCAGGAATACAGGAGCAAAACAGCAGCCTGTAGGCCTGATCTTTATTTAAAAGACTGTTGCAACAGGACATCCACCCACCACGTGGAAGAAGCAGGAGGAATCCCCGAACAAAGGGATGCTCCTTCTTTAATAAGTTTTCTCTTTTCCTATAAACACCTTGGGTGTCATGCATACATCATAGATCCATCATACCTATGTCACAAACAGGGAGGGATTTTCTTGGTAGAAACCAGTTCATTCCTCCCTTGCCCTCCACCTCACACCCATCAAGTGATACAAAGGAAATATCTACAAGTTCCTGGGTTTCCCTCTCAGGTACCCAATTGATTTTTTTTAAAGAAGTTTAAAAATGAGACCAGACTTTCATAAATCCCCCTAATCACCCACTTGACACTGATTTGATTCCTCCCCTGTATGTATTCTTTGATGAAAGTGAGATTTCCTTTTTGACTGAAGCTCTTTTCACATTCCTAGCACTGATATGATTCCTCCACTGTATGTATTTTTTGATGGGCAGTGAGATTTCCTTTCCTGGTGAAGCTCTTTCCACATTCCACACACTGATATGGTTTCTCTCCTGAATGAATTCTTTGATGGGAAGTGAAACTTATTTTCCATGTGAAGCTCTTTCCACACTCCAAGCACTGATAGGGTTTCTCCCCTGTATGAATTCTTTGATGGGAAGTGAGATGGGCGCCTTGACTGAAGCTCTTTCCACATTCCAGACACTGATAGGGTTTCTCTCCTGAATGAATTCTTTGATGGGAAGTGAGAACCTCTTTCCAGATGAAGCTCTTTCCACATTCCAAGCACTGATAGGGTTTCTCTCCTGTATGAATTCTACGATGGGAAGTGAAACTGCGGTTGTGACTGAAGCTCTTTCCACATTCCAGGCACTGATAGGGTTTCTCCCCTGTGTGAATTCGTCGATGGGAAGTGAGATAGGAGCTTTGACTGAAGCTCTTTCCACATTCCAGGCACTGAAAGGGTTTCTCCCCTGTATGAATTCTTCGATGGGAAGTGAAACTGCGGTTGTGACTGAAGCTCTTTCCACATTCCAAGCACTGATAGGGTTTTTCCCCTGTATGAATTCTTTGATGGGCAGTGAGATGGGAGCCCTGACTGAAGCTCTTTCCACATTCCAGGCACTGATGTGGTTTCTCCCCTGTATGAACTCTTCGATGGGAAGTGAGACCTTCTTTCCAGGTGAAGCTCTTTCCACATTCCAAGCACTGATAAGGTTTCTCTCCTGTATGAATTCTATGATGGGAAGTGAGATGATGGCTTTTACTGAAGCTCTTTCCACATTCCACACACTGATATGGTTTCTCCCCTGTATGAATTTTTTGATGGGAAGTCAAACTGTGCTTTCGACTGAAGCTCTTTCCACATTCCAAGCAATGATAGGGTTTCTTCTCAAGGGGATTTCTTTGATGGGAAGAGGAATGGGAGCTCTGACTGAAGCTCTCTCCACAGTCCGAATCCTGATATGGCTCCTCCACTGTGTGGATTTTGTTGTGGTCTCCCTTCTGCTTCATTTCCAAATCATCATCACCTGAAACTAAGAGGAAAACGGATTAGAGTCTCGGGAAGAAGTGCAGCCCCAAATTATGGAGCAATGCTAATTAATGCTTGTGACAGGGAAAGAACTGAAGGGAGTTAGATGTTATAATGTTCCTTTTGTTCTGTAAAAATGTCTAGTTTTCATATACAAATCAAGTTGAATATTAGCTGTTTTCTCTCTCAAGTTTTTAAAAAGATAACTGTACAGCTTAACTTGGTAACATCAATTTGTTCAAATTTAAATATGGATCTGTACTATCTTCATAAATAAAACAAAATTTAAAAAGACCTGGCCAGTTCGGACAGCCTGATCATGGTTTTCAAAGGCAGAACTGGAGGAATAATATTCATAGGGAAAACAATCAATAGCCATCCATCCAAGGTTTGCTGTGGGAGTGTTAGCATCCCAGGTGCTGCGGGTGGCGCTGTTGAGCCCCATCAAAATATCAGAGGTTTGTCACAGAGAGATGCCTTGAATTACAAAACAGATAAGATGATCCAATAGGGAGCCTTACCGAGAGAGTCCAACATCCCACGATTCTCCTCCATGACCTCCTGATGCAGAGCTCTCTGGTCAGGATCCAGCAACGCCCACTCCTCATCAGTGAAATGCAAAGCTACCTCTTCAAAGCACACTGGACCCTAACAGAAAAGGAAAAAGCTGTCCTCTTACAGAACATTCACGTGATCCATTACACTTGGCTCTCTTGTTTTCTACAGCGGCCAGAAGCCTCTCTGCCTTCCTCATCCCACTCTCCTGCTGCAGCTTCTGCCTCTGAGTCTGGGCTGCTCTCTGCCACAGACTCCCTCTGCTCCCTGAGCCCTGTTCCCTCTCCAGCTTCAGACACCTCCTCCTCCCAGTCAGCTCCCTCTTCTCTGGTTCTTCCCACCATTCCTCTGCATCCAACGGTGTCCAGCCAGTCTGCATCCAAGCAGTCTTTCCCCACAAGGCTCCTTCCGCCTACCTGATCTGGGTCCACAGCCGCTGCCTCCCCTCCACCACCATGAAAAGGTGAAGGAGCAGGTCTGGGTGGCATCAATCTGTCACCTGGGAGATACAAAGATAAGTGGCAAACCGTAAGGGGCTGCTTCTCTCAGAGGTGAAACAGTGCTTCTCTAAGTACGGATGGGGCTTCGTCAAAGTCTCCCCTGCTAGCTTCCGGTTCTGCTCTGCCTTAATGGAGGCAGCGGGAGATTGTTGGTGAAGGAAAAGGAAGGATGATTGAGGGTAATTCTCCTTGCAAGTTCCCCCCAGGGACAGGGGGGAATGGGCCTCACTCCCAGTTTGTACCTGGCTCTGGCTCCCACATGGATTGCGGGAGGCGCTGATTGCAAAAGCCCTTCGCCTGTTGAAAACCCTCCTTCGCCGCCATTAAGAAGCAGAGGTTCTCCTGTCAGTTAGAGCTCAATTTGGACTAATTTACAGGCATTGCTGGAGAGATGAGATCCTAAACTGCAGAATGGAAGCAGCTGCAAGGTCTTCAAGGTTTGAATTTGAGAAGACTTCATTCAGTGCAAAAAACGGGGGGGGGGGCTATGGCTTCTTTATATAAAGTTTTATTCTCTACATTTATGATTTGGCAACCCTCCCTTGAATACTAGTTCAAATTCTATATGTACAGGTGAGCAGGGATGAAACTGGATTGATGGAATGACGGAGAACAGCAACAACCAGGGAAAGATAGACAGAAGGACTAGGAAAAGATAGACAGATAGACAAAGACAGGAAGAAACATCACAAACAGAAAGATTGCCACACACGGGAAGAATAAGGATATCGCTGGAGTGCCTCACTTGTAGTTTTATATATTACTGAATGTGTCCATACGAATGGACATCATTAATATTGCAGTTACAGGTAGGTAGCCATGTTGGTCTGCCATAGTCAAAACAAAATATTGCAATATTAATAAAAACAAAATAAAAAATAAAAAAATTCCTTCCAGTAGCACCTTAGAAACCAACTAAGTTTGTTCTTGGTATGAGCTTTTGTGTGCATGCACACCAAACTTAGTTGGTCTCTAAGGTGCTACTGGAAGGAATTTTTTTATTTTTTATTTTGTTTTTATTAATATTGCAGTTGTATAAAGGATTGTTATCTTGACAGGAGTGTCATTGAAATTAATAAGATTTTGGTAAGCAGAAATCAAGAAAATCATCAAACCATCGGTTTTAGCATGCGGGGGGGGGGGGTCACCAAAATTGTATAATTCGGTATCTGAAAGATTGGTATTAGTAATTGTATTGTAATTTGGCATTCTTATAATGAGGCTATTATTGGACTGTAATTGAAAACTAAGAAAAATTATTATCGTAAAAGTCTCTCCTGCTGAGTACATTTGGACATTTGTACCAATTTCATATATTAGTTGTGCAAAAATACATCTCTCCCCCCTCTGAGTTCTGGGCTTCAGGTGTCTTTACCCAAAAGATGTAAAGAACTCACAGATTAGTTTCAAAACCAAGAGAATGTGACAAAACGCAGAAAAGACTCCTTCCTCCTTACCCAGAGGCCTCTCTCTGGTGTCCAACGGAGTCTCCTCTGCCTCAGAAGAATCAAGACCCATTTCTGCAAAAAGATCCTTCCCCTGAAAGAGCAAGAAGGATTGAAAACAGAGAATGCAGAGAAGGATTAGAAAAGGAATGGCAGGACTTCCGGTTGAAGTGCCGGAGCGATCAGTCGGGGGAAAGCTCATTCCGAGCTTACCTGGCTTGGTGGGGGGGAAGGGGAGCTCGCAACAGTGCTGCGGCCCCCGAAAATCCTGGGAAGAGCGTCCCGGGACCCTGGCGATCTGGTAGGGCTCGCAACATTTCCCCTGCTCCCCGGTAAACCCTAATAAGGGTTGCTGAGGGAGAGTGGGGTGGAGATGGAGCCCATCGGATCCAACACTACCTCTGCCGAGCGAAGCTGCATGACACTTCAATTTCTCCACAAAAAAGCATTTGGAAGAAGAATCGTGAGTAAAAAGACATTTGGACATAATTTGTAAGCCGTATTGGACTCTAAAAACGGAGGTCGGTCCCCAATGTTAGCCGCTTTGAGACTCTTTCGGGTAGTGATAAAGCGGGATATCAAATCCAAATCCAAATCCAACTTGCGTTGAAACAGGAGAAGCAGAGCACTTTGTTACCAAGGCTAATTGAAAAAGGAAATTAAAAGGAAACTTTTGTAACTGCTTATAGTTACTCTTTTTCTCGTGGATTTGGGGAATTCAGCAAGGAAAATACCTTAAAAACTTTTGGAATAATATCACTGGACTGTTGTGATTGAACAAGCTGTTTTTTTGACCTTGAAATGGCGGAAGATATGAGTGAGGCGGACATGAGAAAAATAATAGCCATACTGAATGAAATGAGAGACTCACTCAGAACAGCCAATCAGAGGAGGAACAGCTTTGTGAATAAGAATTACACCATGCCAGCTGTGTAGGATGCAGAGCTGTTGGAAAAGGAGAAAGAATCATGCCAAACCTCAGACTGTGAGATAAAAGAATTAAAAGAGAAACTCCGCAGACAGAAGTTTATAAAGCGAAAAAAGGATGGAACTGCCAAAAGGAAACAAAAGGAAAAGAAGAAAATAGATGGATCCAGGAAGAAGAAGGGCAAACTGAACAGGAAAATTCCAAAAGAAGAAAAAGCAGAACAATCATCAGGAGCTGATCGGAAAAAGAATGGAAGGATGAAGAGGATGGAACTGCAGAGTACAAAGGAAAGACAGGACCCATGTGGGCGGGAAAATTGGTGGAATTGGACTGCTGCGAGGGTGGGTGTGGGCTGAAGAAGAACTTTTCTTTGAACTGGATTATCTTTCTGGCTTTAAGGACAATCAATATGGACATGGTTACTGGCATGAGTGATTTAAGGATTACAAAGAATATTTATTTTAAATCTTAAGTAAGAGGAGGGCTGAAAACTCTGAGACCACTGGGAGGAAGGGAGGGAAGATGGGAAGAACATAGGGAAAGAGCAGAAGTACCAGGAGGCCTAGGTATGAATTTAGGACAAATAAGTAATTTTACCTATGTAATTGATGATGATTTAAAAGATGTATGAATCTGTTAAAGAGGATTTACTATGAATTCAACAGTGCGGGACTCGAGGAAGTCAACTGAAATATGAAATTGAGAAAAATGGAGATGCCTGGCCCACAGAATTGGGCCAGGCCCAAGCAATGTTATGGAAAATATCAGCAAGGTTAAATGTATAATGAATATGTATACCTCTGTGAGAGGGAGGGATGGATTGTGGCTTCCCACTGTGAGAGGGGGGAAGTATGAAAATTTAACCGCTATGTTATGTGCTTAAAAATTGTAAAAACCAATAAAAATTATTAAAAGAAAAGAAAAGGAATGGCAGAGGCAAGCGCTTTCAGGGGACAGGACCATATAACATTGGCCCATCTTCACTGGCTCCCAGAACGTTTCCCAGCACAATTCAAAGTGTTGGCGTTGAACTTTAAAGCCCTAAACGGCCTCAAAGGCCGAGTAGACCCAAAGGAGCGTCTCCACCCTCATCACTCAGCCCGGACACTGAGGTCCAGCTCCGAGGGTCTTCTGCTGATTCCCTCACTGCGATAAGTGAAGTTACAGGGAACCAGGTAGAGGGCCTTCTCGACAGTGGCACCCACCCTGTGGAATGCCCTCCCATCAGATGATTAGGAGATAAAGAACTGCATGACTTTTAGAAGACATCTGATGTCTTATTATGCTTTAAATGTGCTGGAAGGCACCCAGCCACATACGTGTGATTAATAAATAATAATAATAATAATAATAATAATAATAATATCTGTTCCTAGATGCTTTCCAAAAAAGGATGGGCAAATTAGTGGAGAATAGGGCGATACTCTCCCTCCTGTTCTGAGCCCCATGGAAGTATCCAGAGGAAAGTCTCTCTCACCTGCTCCTCTGCCTGACTCAGGAGGAATCCTTCGGCCAGGGCCACTGCCTGGGAACTGGTCTCTGCTCCACATTCCCTCACCCAGCTCTCCATCTCTGGAGGAAGGACAGCCAGGAACTGCTCCAAGATCACCAGGTCCAACATCTGAGCTTTCGTGTGCCTTTCTGGCTTCAGCCATTGATGGACAAAGTGGTAGAGTTGGCTGCAAACCTCTCGGGGTCCTTTGGCCTCCTGGTAGCAGAACTGCCTGAACTGCTGGCTCTTCACCTCTGAGTAAAGGGTGTCCTTCTCTCCCAGGATCTTCTGCACAGAGTTTTCATGGAATCCCCCACTGCTCCCATGTTGGATTCCTGCTTCAGGGCCAGCTGAGTCCTGCATATCCATCTCTTTTTCTCAGGACACCTCCAGGAGATTGGAAGGAGTCCCTAGGTCTTCTGCCAGATTCTGTCTGTCCTAATGAGAGGTTGTGGCAAATCCTAAAAAGCAAATACATTTTTCTGATATGGGTCTTGGCAGGAATCACAGCCCAGACTCAGAGTTTCTTTTTTAAAATAGGAAGAATGAAGTCAGAATTGACAAGTGAGTCATTTGTACCAGGTGTAACCTGGACTCAAGGCAAGAGGGGGGTCCCTCCCTCCCCAAATGTCAGGGCCCATTTCTTTCCAGCGTCTGTCTCCTTTTCAGGCACTTGGAATCTCCCATGTTCTCAAGACAGACTCCCGTTTTCCTTTGTTCTGAGGGCCAGATCCTGACCTGACCAAAGGACAGCTCTCAAAAGCAAGAAAAGTAGGACTCCCCTTCATTCTGTGATTGTAAGTAGTTTTAAGGTCTTTTCAGTATTGTGTTTCAATGTTGCAATCTGCCCTGAAAACTTAGGGTGAAATATGGGATGGGGATGATGATGATGGTGGTGTTACATAGCTTAATCCCCACCCAGCCACATCTGCTTGCTCAGGTGGCCTCGGGGACTAGGAGGGCCCATTTGAAGCTCCAGCCACCGTCCCTTTGGCACAGAGAGGATGTGGCCAGGGGACGTTCTGCTCTGGATCCGATGGGATGGTTGCAAGGCCCTCTGGGTGGAACTGCCCTGGAAGACGGCTCCGAAGCTGGCCCCAAACGGCTGGGTTCCCTCTATTTGTTTGTGGCGTATCTATCCTACCTTTTTCTCCAATCCATGGGTCTGCCCCTCCTCATTGAATACTGACAAATATCCTTGGGAACACATTTATGTCATTTAAATTCTACTCAATTGATCCAGCATGGAACTCTCGCATATAGGTAAAGGTAAAGGTAAAGGGACCCCTGACCATTAGGTCCAGTCGTGACCGACTCTGCGGTTGCATGCTCATCTCGCATTATTGGCCGAGGGAACCGGCATACAGCTTCTGGGTCATGTGGTCAGCATGACTAAGCTGCTTCTGGCGAATCAGAGCAGCGCATGGAAACGCCGTTTACCTTCCCGCCGGAGCGGTACCTACTTATCTACTTGCACTTTGACATGTTTTTGAACTGCTAGGTTGGCAGGAGCTGGGACCGAGCAACGGGAGCTCACCCCGTCGCGGGGATTTGAACCGCCGACCTTCTGATCAGCAAGCCCTAGGCTCTGTGGTTTAACCCACAGCGCCACCTGGGTCCCCTCGCATATAGTTAGCAGAGTAAAAACTCAAACAGATTGCAGGATTCCCAAAAAAGAGATCGGAGGCAATTCTATATTTCATCCAGCAGAGCTTTACTGCTAGCGAAGGCAAATGAGCCTAATGGTCACAAATCCAACACATGTCCAGTTGCAGCAGACCCCATGTCAACTTGCCCCCCAGGCCCCCTCCCCTGCAGCCCTGGGACTTTCCCCCTTCTCCCCACTGCGCCCTATGGGGAAGAGAGAGGAGACTTACAAGATCCCAAAGGTTCGCAGCTCTTGCAGAGGAGACGAAAACCTCCCTCCTGGAAGAGAGGAAATGGGGAAGGGGGGAGGGGATTTACTCGGGAGGACTTCGTCCCCCCCTATTTCCTGTCCTCTCTAGGAGTGCAGCTCAGTTCCTTTTAACCCTTGCAAGGCGGCGCGCATCAAACTCACATTCTCTCTTTCTATTCAGGAGCCCAGGAGGAGCCTCGTGCATTGCAGATTCCCTGGATCTAAATGAATCCAAAGGGGGCAGGAGATCCCAGTCGCTTCTCCCCAAAGCACCCACAGGGGGAAGAGAGGGGAGACTCACCGGATCCTTGAAGGAGCCACCGAGCCAGCATTTGCAGAGCAGGAAGGGATGGGGGGTCTTTTGCTCAGGAGGACTTGCCCCCCCCCCTTTATTCCCTGCCTTTCTCGGAACCCAGCCCAGTTCCTTTTAACCCTTGGTGAGCCGGGATCCCCCCTCCCTCTGCAAAGCAGGAGCCCCCAGGAGGGTCTTATTTTGAGGACCCCCTGGGCTGGCTTCTGAGCTGTTCCCTCCCTTGGAAAGGGAAGCAGGAGCAACAGAGTTAAATAAAATAATCGGGTTTAAGGGCCTTACACCGCTCCCCCCCCCCCCAGTTACCTCCGGTCAGTTAATGAAGGAGACTCGAGGCAAGTTGAAGAAGCAAAATAGGGGTCCGTAGACCTGATCTTTGTTGCAACGAAGGTTCAAAGGTGACAAAGAGAAAGAACCCCCAGCAAGGGGGTGACAGAGGTTTTAAAAGGCTTTTCGGTTTCCCCACAATGCATCACCAAAACGTCATGGCCTCGTCACAAAAGAGGAGGGGTTGTCATGCAGAAAGGGGAAAGTGTCGTGTCCCCCCCCCCCCCCGGTCTGTCATTCCAGCTCCTGCTTCTTCCCCAAAGAACAAGGCCAGGATTTACTCCTCCCCGCAGCAGCAAGGCTTTCCTGCGCTTCTCCTCGGAAAGGATCCGGATTCCGTTTCTGTCCGGGGTATCTGCTGCCTCCTATGGCGAAGCTGGATTCACACCTAAGGGGGGAGGGGCAAAGGACCTTCTGCTGGAGGGAGGGAGGGAGGGAGGGGGAGCCCTGGATTCCAGGGGCGTACCCAGGATCAAAACTAGGGGGGGGCAACAGGGCCGGTGCTAGGTTTTTTTTGCGCCCTAGGCGAGATCACTTTCTGGCGCCCCCCCCCCCCCATTTCCCAGAGTTGTCAACCTTTTTTTTAAGGGAGCTGACACCATGCTTATACTATATTATCTCTAACAAGCCCTTAGAACAAAATAAAATGAAAAGGCAGAAGAAAATCTAATGAAGTCCTCAATTCCAAAGCAAGACTCATTCAAGACTCAACAGTTCTTCTAATTCATCCTCATGATTCAAATCACCACATATCAAAAAGTTAAAGCAATCACCAGTTTGTTGTTCTTTAAATAAATTAATAAAGACACAGACAATGAAGTTCCTGGCCAATTTGTGTTTAAGTACAAAGCTGACGTTTTCAAACATTGTGGGGGGTGGAGGGTGGGGTAGGTGTAAGTGACATCCTGCTTTACACATCCTGGGTCACAAAGGCTGCAGCCCTAGCTGCACTTACCTGAGAGTAAGCCCTGCTGAATCTAATAGGACCTTACTTCTGAGTAGACAGTAGGACTGCAGCAAGAAACACAATTGGGAATTAGGGCTTTCTGTTTTAAGTCTCAACCAGAGGAAAATGTAATATTGGAGATTAGGGAGAAAGGAATATGAATAGATTGGGGGGAGGGGGCTGACGAGAGACCAAAAACCAGAGTTAGCAAGACAAGGCACACTTTCTGGGGAGCAAGTCTCACACACAGTTGCTTGGGGCGAGAACTGCAGAGGGACCATAGTTGGGTTGTGCTTGTGTGTTTTTCAGAAAAACGTAGAATTGGAAAGGACCCTGCAGGTCATCTAGCCCAACCCCCTGCAATGCTTTTTAGCTTGCATTGATATTAAAAACCTTCAGTGCCATTTTTCTTAGTTGGATAGGCAATTAACAGGCTTGTTTCACAAATAAGGGAGAAGGAGGGTTGCTCACTTGGTTTGGTTTCTTTGTTCTAGTTTTTAGGATGTGCTTATTACCGCAGTTTCATGCAGTGAGCCACCCTGATATTTATGGGTGAAGGGCAGTAGTAGTAGTAGTAATAATAATAATAATAATCTTTTTCGTGGGGGTTGGAGTGAGCGGGTGAGCTGCTGCAATGAATGGGGTTGGTGCTAAATGGTCTGGCTTGCTCTACAACCCCTAGGGACCTTGTTGGTGGGGTGGGGGCGAATAAGGAGCCCACCCCTGAAGAAGAAGAAGAAGAAGAAGAAGAAGAAGAAGAAGAAGAAGAAGAAGAAGAAGAAAAGTGAGGGGAGGAGGCTTCCCTTCACTGGGATAGAGTTGGCATGATTCCAGGGAGAGAAACCAGGGCAACAGCTGCTGCTACTCACGGCTCAGGCTGGATGTAGCTGAACAGAACGGGCAAGGGGACCCTGCAAGCAGGGCTGCAAACCCAGTGCGGAGGCTCTGCATCCTCCTCCTCCTCGTGCTCCGCTTCCCCCTCCATCGCCCACCTCCCTCTTCTCACAGGGAGGGCGGGTGAAAAAGAGAGAGAGAGAGAGAGAGAAGGCGCCTCCGCAGCCCGGGTAGAGAAGGAAGAAGGGGGCAAGTTGGAGGGCGCCTCTCTTCTTCTTCCGCCCCACTGGCCTTGTGCACAACTTTCCCTTCGCCTCTCTCTACCGCCTCGCTGCAGGGCAGAGCACGAGGCGGCAACTGAGCAAAGCCAGGACAGGAGCCTGGGGAGGGGGCGGGCCTGTGTCGCGGAGGGCGCAGCTGAGCGTCGGCTTGGTTTTTTCCCTTTTAGCCTTCTGGCGCCCGCAGAATTCGGTGCCTGCAGGGGAGGGCGGGGTATAAATAAAATTTATTATTATTATTATTATTATTATTATTAAACGCACCGGCCCTGGGTACCTGCGCGCAGCGCGGGGTGCTGGTGGCAGCTAGGGGAGGGGGCAGCTGCCTTCTAGGGGGGGGCAGCTGCCCCCTCCTGCCCCCCCTGGCTACGCCCATGCTGGATTCCCCCGTTTCTGTCTAGGATGCATTGTATCCGCTTGTTGCTACATTTTGTAGAGCGCTTCTTCAACGCTTTCTGGGCTCGATTTCTTACGCTCAAAGAGTCGCGCAAAAGAGCCGAGGCAGCCTTGCGGATCGCGCGCTTCAGACACTGGGGGGGGGGGCGCTGCTTCATGACTTCGGATTGGCTGCCTGTCACCATTCTACGATGCTGATTGGTCAGCGATGGTTCTTGGAGCAAACCTCATGTTTCATTGAGGGTTTCGGGACTCCACTGAAGGAAGGGGGAGGGGTTTCTATGGGGCGGGGACACCCAGACTCATCGTCCTACATGGGTGAATGGGATTTTGGGGTGTTTGGGTGGCCTCTTAGTCCCCGGCTCTACTAACAGCTTGCGGGGTGAAAGGCCCGGAGGGGTTGCCTGAGGTCTCTCCCCCACCCCCCAAGGCTGCTTTGTTGTCCCTAAGAGGCCAGGGAGTGTCTATGCAAGGCTGTCCTCCTGGTGGTCTTTCTCCTCCTTTATTTCAACCCCTCATCCCCAGGGGCCTGAGCAGTGGCTCCCACCCCCTACTCCCTAACAATGGAACAGGTTTCATATATATTTGATACAAAAGTATTCAGCTACCCTGTGGGGCAGGTGGGGGAACGTGTGTATTGTAGCATATCTGATGTTGTCTTGTGTTTATAAATATGTTCTTACTGTAGGAACATTTTTCCTGAACATCAATATTAGAATCTCCATTCCTGTTATCTTGAAGCCATTGGTTCGAATCCCACCCTCCAGAGCAGGAGAAAACAAGGAGCACCACTAATTAGCAGCTTGGAAACGCTGGAAGAGGAAGCACTGTGAAACACCCTCCCCACCCCCCCAGCATCATTCTGAGAACCACCGTGACTTCTTCAGATCAAGGGCGCGATGCAAATTTAATAGTTATAGAAATGATACAAGTACGTTAAGTGCTTGTGTGGTAAGAATTTGCTTCTACGCCAGCAGTTTGTTACTCAGGTGAGGGAACACCCGAAATATAAACACGGGACCAAGAGGAGGGCAAAGTCAGAGCCCCACAGGGACCCAGTTTATTCAAACTATTGCAATAGGACAGCCTTGCTAACCGGTGGTTCAGTAGAACGGCTAGTTCAAAAAGACTGCCAGGAAGCATATTAGAAGAAAGCTTATATACATATGGTAGCACACCAAGACTCATAAAATGCCACAACACTCTTCCACTTGCATCAAGAAAGATCACAGGTCATGGGACGCCTGGCTTAATGCGGATATCGACTCCTCTGAAATTACCTTGGGGTGTCCCAGTGCCCAGGTCATTTGGGTCTCATATGCTGCACCGTTCCCTTGGCAACCAGGCCCTCGGTGGGGCTGTTGACATTCCTATCCCCGATCTTACTTCTCTGTTCCCAAAACACGTAAAAGACCTCCAAGGAGAGACGCAAGTTCTCAGAAATTCTAGCTCAACTCAATCTTTTCCAAAACATAATCTGTCCATCCAGATTATAAAATGCAGGCATACAAAAATTTAGCCAAATACATTCTATCAAAAAGGCTAAATGCAATTAATACTAGGACACTTCGAACATAATCAAAATATAATATCTAATATTCAATGAACTATCACAATTTTTACACCAACTCCTTGCTAGGAAAGCTCAGCATGGACAGCAACCTCACCAGTGTCACCAAATCACTCATATCCCTCTGCCCAGGCATGACGTGAAGAAGGAATGCAACACCTTGGCCAAGGACTTGCAAGTCACAGTTCTGGGTACGTGGTAGGAATTATTATGGGGAACCTGATGTGGCAAAGAACCTGGCTGCAATCTCCAAAAATTAAATCTGTACACAGCCACTACTGTAGTTTGCTCCCACCGTGAGTTCTTTGATGGGAAGCAAGACGGGCGCTGTGGCTGAAAGTCTTTCCACACGCTTGGCACTGAAATGGTCTCTCACTTTTGTGAATTCTTTGATGGGAAGTGAGATGGCTGCTTTGACTAAAGCTCCTTCCACATTCCAAGCACTGATACGGCTTCTCCCCTGTATGAATTCTTTGATGGACAATGAGCTGGCGTCTGTGAATGAAGCTCTTTCCACATTCTGAGCACTGATAAGGTTTCTGCCCTGAATGAATTATTTGATGGACAGTAAGTTGGCTTCTGACAATAAAGCTCTTTCCACATTCCAAGCACTGATACGGTTTCTCTCCTGTGTGAATTCTTTGATGGACAGTGAGCTGGTGGCTGTCACTGAAGCTCTTTCCACATTCTGAGCACTGATATGGTTTCTCCCCTGTATGAATTCTTTGATGGACAGTGAGCTGGCATTTGTGAATGAATCTCTTTCCACATTCCAAGCACTGGTAGGGTTTCTCTCCTGTGTGAATTCTCTTATGGGAAGTGAAACTGTCCTTTTTTCTGAAGCTCCTGCCACACTCTTGGCACTGATAAGGTTTCTCTCCTGTATGAATTGTTTGATGGGCCATGAGCTGGCCTCTTTGAATGAAGCTCTTTCCACATTCCAAGCACTTATATTTTTTCTCCCCTGTATGAATTTTTTCATGGTCAGTGAGATGGCTTCTGTGAATGAAGCTCTTTCCACATTCTGAACACTTATATGGTTTCTCCCCTGTATGAATTCTTTGGTGGACAGTGAGCTGGCCTCTGTGTATGAAACTCTTTCCACATTCCAAGCACTGATGGGGTTTCTGCCCCGTATGAATTATTTGATGGACAGTAAGCTTGCGTCTGTGAATGAAGCACTTGCCGCATTCCAAGCACTGATAAGGTTTCTCTCCTGTATGAATTCTTTGATGCGCCATGAACTGGCCTTTTTGAATGAAACTCTTTCCACATTCCAAGCACTGATAAGGTTTCTCCCCTGTATGAATTCTTTGATGGGAAGTGAAACTGTCCTTTCGACTGAAGCTCTTTCCACATTCTAGGCACGGATAGGGTTTCTCCCCTGTATGATTTCTTTGATGGACAGTGAGACTGAAGCTGTGAAGGAAGCTCTTTCCACACTCCAAGCACTGATAGGGTTTCTTCCTGATGGGATTTATTTGATGGGAAGTGGAATGGGAGCTCTGACTGAAGCTCTCTCCACAGTCTGAATCCTGATATGGCTCCTCCACTGTGTGGATTTTGTTGTGGTCTCCCTTCTGCTTCATTTCCTGTTCATCACCACCTGCAACTGAGAGAGAAATGGATTAGAGCCCCAAATTATGGAGGAGTGCTGATTAATGCTTGTGACCCAGGAAGAACTCAAGGGAGTTAGATGTGAGACCTTCCTACAGGGTTCACTGCCTGAGATTAAAAGGGCCTGGCTCTTTTCTGGGATGAATACTGCTTGGCCAAATCATGGAATCTGTGTCATCTCCAAGGTCAATCTATCTTTGGTCAATCAAAAACACAAAGAAGGAAGAAGAATAACAAAGAACCTGGGAAAAGCTATTTCTACATCCTAAATCACTCTGAAGCCTACATTTAAGAAGGCCTGGGCAGTTCAGAGGAGCCTGATCATGGTCTGAAAAGGCAGAACTGGAGGAAGAATATTCACAGGGAAAGCAGTCAATAGTCTTCCATCCAAGGCTGCCTGTGGGAATGTTAGCACCCCAGGTCCTGTGGGTGGCGCTGTTGAGCCCCATCGAAAAATCAGCAGTTCCTCCCATAGAGAGATGTCTTGAATTACAAAGCAGATAAGATGATCTAACAGGGAGCCTTACCGAGAGAGTCCAAGATCCCACGATTCTCCTCCATGACCTCCTGATACAAAGCTCTCTGGTCAGGATCCAGCAACGCCCACTCCTCATCTGTGATATAGACAGCCACATCTTCAAAGCACACTGGACCCTAAAAGAAAAAGGTCATCCTCTTAGACAAAATAAAGGTGAACTGTTACACTTTGCTCTGTTGTTTTCTGCCTCTTATTCAATGTCCTGTTTTAATGGGAATCTTTTTCTGCACATTTTAATTATGGATGCATATTTTAATGTGTTAATGGAATAATTTATTGTGTATTTTGACAAACCAATTGCAATGACAAACCTAGACAGCATCTTAAAAAGCAAAGACATCACCTTGCCAACAAAGGTCCGTATAGTTAAAGCTATGGTTTTCCCAGTAGTAATGTACGGAAGTGAGAGCTGGACCATAAAGAAGGCTGATCGCCGAAGAATTGATGCTTTTGAATTATGGTGCTGGAGGAGACTCTTGAGAGTCCCATGGACTGCAAGAAGATCAAACCTATCCATTCTTAAAGAAATCAGCCCTGAGTGCTCACTGGAAGGACAGATCCTGAAGTTGAGGCTCCAGTACTTTGGCCACCTCATGAGAAGAGAAGATTCCCTAGAAAAGACCCTGATGTTGGGAAAGATTGAGGGCACAAGGAGAAGGGGACGACAGAAGATGAGATGGTTGGACAGTGTTCTCGAAGCTACTAACATGAGTTTGGCCAAACTGCGAGAGGCAGTGAAGGATAGGCGTGCCTGGCGTGCTCTGGTCCATGGGGTCACGAAGAGTCGGACACGACTGAACGACTGAACAACAAATTAAGAACCTGGTGTTATTCAAATCATTCTTTGTGCAAGCATTCCTGTTTTCCCTATGCAAGGATCCCATCTCCCTGTGTGCTGTTCTGGGGGTCAGGAGACCCTCCTGATGCCCTAAGACCAAGTTCAAGAGGTGCATGGAGGAATGAGGGGGGGGAAGCCCCTTTGTGCGAATGATGGCACTGGTTAGGTGTATCCTAGCCATGGTTTGGTACACTGTGAAAATGCTTAGAAGCCTGTTTTAGCATTCAATCTAGACATGAAACTGTAATGACTGATAAACAATCCTAGCGACATTCAGAAGGCGAGTTAAGGGGAGGCTGCTGTTCCTTATTCTCAGCACATAAACCTCCCTGAATAGCATTCCAGCCTTTGCTTAGGTCCTCTTTGAGGGAAGCCAGGAGGAGGAGAGAGATTTGTTCATGCTAGAGGCACCCTGGTTGCCCCACCTCTCTGCCTGACACAGAACGGGTGAAGTTAACTCTTCATTAGAAAAAATGGGATCTTTGTAGGATTGCCAGGCCTAAGGACCTACTTTTCTCCATGGGTCTTGCCCCTAGGAGACAGCTGCAGAGGCAAAAGGCCCCCCTTTCTCCCAGCTGTCTAAGTCGCTTCCTTTCCACAATACTCCATAAGCAATCTGAGACTGCTCCTTCCGCTTCTTGGCTCTCTGAGTTGTGGGAGACAAGGGGGGAGGGGAGCTTATCACAGGAGGGTGGGGAGACTCCCATGCCTCTACAACAACCAGACTCCTCTCTGCCTCTCATCTCCTACTTCAGCTCCTGCCCCTGTGTCTGCACTGCTCTCTGCCACAGACTCCCCCTGCTCACTAAGCCCTGTTGCCTCTTCAGCTACCGATGCCTTCTCCCTCTGACCTCTCATCATCTTCCCATCACCCCTCCCCTGAGCCTTCATTCCTTGGCGGTTCCTCCCAGCATTCCTCTGTGTCCAACCAGTCCATGACATCCTCTCTCCCCACATGACTCCTTCCTCCTACCTGATCTGGTTTCCCAGCTGCTGCTTCTCCTCCGCCATCATGAAGAGATGGTTGAGCAGGTCTTGCTGGCATCACTCTGTCACCTGCGAGAGACAAAGGTCACCAGTGGCTGCTTCTCTCAGAGGGGAAACTATAGATGGGCCTTCAAAGAAAGTACCCCTGCTGAGTGCATTGGGATGTTTGTGTTGTGAGATTCCTTCCCCGTGTGCAGTCATGGGTTTATTGTTTATCACATGATGTGTTTTCATTCCACAGAGTGGGGAGTGACGGAAGACAGGATGTTTTGTCTTCCTGTGTTCCCTAAAGTGGGACTATTGTCCTTTGTTCTTTCTCTCTTTGCTGCCTGATGCTAGAGAGAGAGGGAGCCATGATGGAGAGCTCCTCGTGTGTAGATATGTAATAAAGTAGATCTAGCCAAGCTGCTGAGTTGCTGAGGTCTGTTACGCAACTGCGCAAGAGTCTGCGGATCCCTAAGTGTGCTGGATGTCGTCTGACACAAGTCACTGTGATGTTTGGGCTGAAGAAGGTGAGAAGCTCCCGACCGATCGCCCAGGAAGGAGGGAACATGCCAGTTGGGCCTGTGTTCTACGTGTGAGTACAGGCCGTTTCCTGACAGTTTGTACCCATTTCACATTTTAGTTGTGCAAAAACGTATCTCCTTTTCTCTGAATTTTTCACCCCAAGTGTCTTCTCCAAAAGATGAAAAGTACTCACAGATTTATTTCAAAATCCACAAAATGTGACTAAATGGAGAAAAAACTCCTTCCTCCTTACCCAGAGGCCTCTCTCGGGAATCCAACGGAGTCTGTTCTACCTCAGAGGAATCCAGACCCATTTCTGCAAACAGTTCTTTCCCCTGAAAGAGCAAAAAGCATTCAAAACAGAGCATGAGGAGGATTAGAAAGGGAATGGCCGTTCCTTAGATGCTTTAAAAAAAAAAAAGGATGGGCAAATTAGTGTTTGGAGCCCCTTGGGAGTATCCAGAGAAAAGTCTCTCTCACCTGCTGCTCTGCCTGCTTTCTCTCCTCTGCCTGACTCAGGAGGAATCCTTCGGCCAGGGCCACTGCCTGGGAACTGGTCTCTGCTCCACATTCCCTCACCCAGCTCTCCATCTCTGCAGGAAGGACAGCCAGGAACTGCTCCAAGATCACCTGGTCCAACATCTGAGCTTTCGTGTGCCTTTCTGGCTTCAGCCATTGACGGCAAAGGTGGTAGAGTCTGCTGCAAACCTCTCGGGGTCCTTTGGCCTCCTGGTAGCAGAACTTCCTGAGCTGCAGGCTCTGCACATCTGAGCAGAGGGTGTCCTCCTCACCCGGGTTCTTCTTTGCAGAGTTTCCCCAGAATCCCCCACTGCTCCCATGTTGGATTGCAAGGCCTCTTCCTGCTTCAGGGCCAGTTGAGTCCTGCTCACCCATCTCTGTTCTCAAGATACCTCCAGGAGATCGGAAGGAGTCCCTAGGTCTTCTGCCAAGTTCTGCCAGTCATAATGAGAGGTGCCTGCTGTATTTTTTTTAATTAATTGCTTTATTTATTATTTTCCATATATATACAACACATAATTATCTTCATTTCAGTCAGTCCGATAAAGATATCTAGGTTCACCAAAAAGAAAGAAAGAAAAAAGTACTGTATAAAAAAATAAAAAAGAAATAAAAAGAAATTCAAATACAATTTGAGCTACGTATTTTCTACGCATACATATCTTCTGGGAAGCCCACCAGCAGGACTGAAGCCCAAGGGCAACTCTCCCCCTGCGCTTCCCAGCAGCTGGCCTTCAGAAGCATAGCTGCCTCCGACTGTGGAAGCAGAGCATGACCATCGTGGCCAGTACAATTCAAAGTGTTGGTGCTGACCTTGAAAGCCTTAAACGGCCTTGACCCAGTAGCCATGAAGGAGCATCTCCACCCCAGACACTGAGGTCCAGCTCTGAGGGCCTCCTGGCGGTTCCCTCCCTACGAGAAGTGAGGTTACAGGGAGCCAGGCAGAGGGCCTTCTCAGTGGTGGCACCTGCCTTTTGTCGGAAGCCACCCAGAGTGGCTTCCCAGCCTGATGGGTGGGGCATAAACAATAAATTGCTGTTGTTGAGAAGTTGTTGTTGTTGTTGTTGTTGTTGTAGTTAATAGCCCCCTGCCCTGCTCCTCCCTGAATGGGCCTCATCCTCTTCTAAAACCCTCTTGCTTGGTGACCATCCCTTCCTCCTGGGGGAGGGAGTTCCATGGGTCTAACTGCGTGCTGGATGATGGAAGGACTTTGTTTATTTGTTCACCATAAAGACCAAGTTTCAAGGTCCAAAGGTTTCCATCTGGGTGCAACCCGATTCCTCAGTCCCCTGGGGGTTCCTTTGCATGCCCTGACTCCGTGACCCCCCCCCCCAAAGGGGCCAAGCAGCGTCTTCACCCAAAGGAAGAGGAGAGCTGCAGACCTCTTGCCATCTCGCCCCCTCCCTGGCTTTGTAGAGAGAAAGGGGGTGCAGAACCCTGACTTGGGGGTCCTGAGCAGCCCCCCCCCGCAGCCCTGGGACCCCCCCCCCTGCGCCCTATGGGGAAGAGAGAGGAGACTTACCAGATCCCAGAGGTGCCACCGGCGCAGCTCTTGCAGAGGAGAGGAAGGTGGGAGGGGCTTTCATTCGGGAGGACCTCGGCCTCCCCCTCCCCGCTTATTTCCCGGTCGTCTCTAGGAATGCGCAGCTCGGTTCCTTTTAACCCTTGCAAGGCTCACCATCTCTCTTTATCTCAGCATCGCAGGAGGAGCCAAGCGCATTGCCGACACCCAGAGAGAAAGCCAAGGCGCGAGGCTGTCGTGGGTTCGAGCCCCAGGCTGGGCAAAATAGTTCTACGTCGCGGGAGGTTGCACTAGGTGAGCCTCGTGACCCCTGGTCATAAAATTCAATATTTCTATGACCCTCTTCTTGTCTAGCCGATCCTTTTAACCCTTGCAAAGCGGAGCTCCCCAAGCTCCCTGTCAGGGACTGGTCAGAGCCAGGAGGGGTGGCGGAAGGGGCAGAGCAGCCAAGCAGCCACCATCTAACACCGGAGCAGGTGTTGCAAGCTTGGGAAGAGGAGGAGGTGGCTCCAAAGCTGTCACCGGAGATAGGGAAGGAGGTATGGAGAAGTGAAAGCGAGGGGCTGTCGCCGCCTGCGCTGTCACCTGAAACGGAGGGTCTGGGAGAGCCAATAAGGTCAGAGGAGGAAATGGAGACGGAAGGGGAGCAGGGGCTCGGAGATCTGGGCAGTGCCTCGACAGCAACCTCCAGGGAAGAGGAGAGTGAAAGAGAAGGGGCCAGCGCCGCAACGGATAGGGTTAGAAAGAGGAAGAGGCGGAGCGAGAGGCGGCGCTGGGGTTTTGCCAAGCTCTTATGCTGGGGCGAAAATCGAAAGTCTTTATTAGGGGGATCTGACACATCGGAGTCGGATGATGAACTGTGATGCTTGTACAACGGACTTGTAAATAAAGCTAGTAGTTTAGTAAACCCGCTCAAGGCGTGCTTACTCTTGAGGAGGACACTCATCCACCTCACAGCATCCCCCTAATCATCGTAACCT
Source organism: Darevskia nairensis (assembly GCA_034642065.1). NCBI lineage: Eukaryota > Metazoa > Chordata > Lepidosauria > Squamata > Lacertidae > Darevskia > Darevskia nairensis. The sequence continues at coordinate 491,399 of JAWWNI010000777.1, forward strand.
CCTCAAGGAGTGAAAAGGTGCCAAGATGAGCGTTTCAGAAGATGAAGCGGCAGTCCCTGGTGCAGCGGCTGGCGGAGGAGCGACCAACTGGGAAGCTAGAGCGAGAGAGCTGGAAAGAAGGTATGAGATTGCTCAGGCTCAGCTCCAGGAGGCGAGGCTTCACGCCGGGCAAGGGAGAGGGACCGCAGGAGGGAGGAGAATAACTTCCATGGGGAGCAGATTCCATGGCCGGCCAGAGGATTATTTAGGCTTCAAAACGGACATGATGTATGCCTTAGAACTGCATCAGGATGAGTTTAAGAATGAAGCTGAGCAAGTGGGCTTTGTGATTTCGCATTTTGAGGGTCCTGCGAAAGATTGGGTGCGCCCATTAATTTTGGCCAAGAATCCTGCCCTCCAGAACATCAAAGACTTCTTTGAAGGGATGGACATTGTTTACACAAGCCGGTCTCAGCGGGAGATCGAGGCAAGGCAGCTTTTAACGCTAAGGCAAGGGAACATGACTGTTAGAGAATACCAAGCTCAATTCTCGCTGCTTGCACACCGCTTGGGGTGGGACTTGAAATCTGCCCCGATGCTTGCATTGTTCAAGATGGGACTGTCGGATGAGGTTCAGGATGGGCTGGCAAAATCGGGGCCCCTGGACGACTTAGACAGTTTAACGCAAGCAGCCATGGCGATTGGGGTGCGTTTGGAATTGAGAGACAAAATGAAGCGGGAGGGCAAGCAAGGGAGGTGGATCAACTTTCGATTCCCTCCTCCTGCGGAAAGACCCTCTGGCGCGCTCTCACACCCCCAACAGGAAACGCCGATGGAGATAGGAGGAGCCCGCGCGCGCTCTCTTTCAAATGCAACGGCTGTTAAGGGGAGTGGCGCGCAGGGCGGGAAAGGAGCCAAGAGGTGTTACATCTGTCAAAAGAGTGATCATTTGGCCAAAAATTGTGATCAAAAGAGGTTGTGGCAGGGGATGGCTGGAATGGTCTTGAGGGAGGGGGCAGAAGACATTCCGGTGGCGGGAAACGAAAGTGCCTGGCAGCAGAGCAAGGGGACCAGCAGCCAGGCGGATCAGCAGTGAAGCGTCCCCACAGCGAGCACACGCCTCCTACACCCCCTCCCGCCCAACCCTCATGTTCCCTCCCCAACGCACCAAAGCCTGGGATCGTGATGGAAGTTACTCTGGAGTTGCCCAATGGCTGCTCTATGCAAATTCCGGCTCTCATTGACAGCGGGGCCAGCACGGATTTTTTTGATAGGGATTTTGCTCTTCAGCACCAGCTGCACCTCTTGCAGGTGGATTTCCCCCTCCAGGTCACCACAATTGATGGTAGAGAATTGAAAGGGGGGGCCGTCACCCACAGTACACCCCCCATGAGAATGCAAATAGGAAGGCACTCTGAGGTAGTGGCCTTCCACGTCACCACTTTGGCAGGTCCGCCCATCATTTTGGGCATGGGATGGCTGAGTCGACACGATCCCATCATCAGCTGGGGTCAGCGCTCTTTGACGTTTGGATCTGCGTACTGCATGGAACACTGTTTGCAGCAGCTATACGACCCTCAGCAGACAGCAGTAGCAGTGCTGCAGGCGGGGGAGGTGACACTCCCTGAGCAGTATACACAGTTCCAGCAGGTTTTTAGCAAGACGGAAGCTGACAAACTACCCCCCCACCGCCCCTACGATTGTCAAATTAACCTGATACCAGGAGCGCAGCTACCCCCGGGCAAACTTTACACGATGTCCGAGCAGGAGATGGCGGACTTGCAGGCATTCATTGACAAGAACCTGGCCAGGGGTTTCATCAGGGAGAGCAAGGCAGTGGGGGGCAGTCCTGTGTTTTGGGTGGCCAAAAAGAATACGCAGGAGAAAAGACTCATTTGTGATTTCAGAATCCTAAACTCCTTGACCTTGCCCATCTCCTACCCCATGCCCAGAATTGATGATCTGCTGGCGGCAGTACGCAAAGGCAAGATCTTCACAAAGCTGGACCTCAGAGGGGCGTACAACCTCATCAGGATCAGGGAGGGGGATGAGTGGAAAACCACCATGTACACACCCCTCGGAGCTTATGAGTACCTGGTCATGCCTTTTGGATTACAGGCGGGCAGCCAATGCTTCCAGGCATTCATGCATCACGTGTTAGGACCCCTGCTGTTTCGACACGCAGTCGCGTATCTTGATGATATCTTAGTTTACTCGCAAAACATGGAAGAACACGTGAAGCACGTCACGGAAGTGTTGCGCAGGCTCCAGCAGCACCAGCTCTGTGTCAAGCTGGAGAAGTGCCACTTTCATACCACGGAGGTGGACTTTTTGGGCTATCGTCTTTCGGATAAAGGCATAGCCATGGACATGGACAAGGTGCAGGCAATTCTGAATTGGGAGAGTCCCAAAACCAAGAAGGATGTGCAAAGATTCGTCGGTTTCGCAAACTTCTATAGGAAGTTTCTACAGAACTTCGCTCACATGACGGCCCCCATCACAGACTGCTTAAGGGGGAAGAAGTTCCGGTGGACAGAGGAGGCTCAACGCGCCTTTGACGCCCTCAAAGCCGCCTTTGCGTCGGAGAGACAGATGCTGCACGTAGATCCCGCCAGACCCATCAGGATAGAAACGGATGCGTCGAATCGGGCCATTGCAGCGGTTCTGCTCCAGCAAGACGCGGCACTGGAATGGAGGCCTTGTGCGTTTTACTCCAGGAAGCTGAGTCCTGCAGAAGCGCGCTACGCGATCTGGGACAGGGAGCTGTTGGCAGTGGTAGCGGCTTTCAAGCATTGGCGCCATTTCTTGGTGGGCGCGCAGCAACAAATCCAGGTCTACACGGACCACAAGAACCTAGAGTATTGGTGCACGGCCAGAATACTCAACCAGAGACAGATGCGATGGGCAGAGTTCTTCGCGGACTTCAATTTTCACATCCAGTACATTCCAGGTGACCAAAACGTCAGAGCGGACGCCTTGTCCAGAAAGCCTGAATACCTGGAAGAAGAAGGACCTCCGGTGGCCAGAGCGATCTTCAAGCCTGAACAGTGGCGGTGTGGGGCAACTTTGGGGGGTCGGGAAGAACTCGTGCGCCTCACGCAGGCCGATGACTTTGCTCAGAACAAACTGAGGGAAATCAGGGAAGGGGCGTCCAGGGCGAAAGGGTTCGAGGAAAAGGAGGGATTACTGTTATTCAAAGGGGCACTGTATATTCCGGGGGAGGAGATGCGAGCCAGAATACTCAGGCAGTTGCACGACAACCCCACAGCAGGCCACTTTGGGCAGTTCAAGACCACGTTGCTGGTCACAAGGGAGTTTTGGTGGCCAAAGATCAGGCAGGAGGTCAAGGACTATGTCAGGGGGTGTGAGGTTTGTCAAAGAGCCAAAGGGGAACGGGAACGACCTGCTGGGTTGCTGGAACCCCTCCCCACCCCCAGTAAGCCCTGGGAGGCGGTTTCCTTGGACTTCATCACCGATCTTCCTCCATCTAGAGGGAAAACTGCGGTGCTTGTAGTAGTCGACCTCCTAACCAAAATGGCGCATTTCATAGCTTGCCCCAAGGTGGTATCGGCTGAGGAAACGGCCAAGCTGTTTGTGCAGCATGTTTTCAGGCTGCATGGGTTGCCACAGAGGTTGATCTCAGATCGTGGAGTTCAGTTTACCTCCCGCTTTTGGCGCAAGCTCATGCAGATCTTGCAGGTACAGGTAAATTTGTCCTCCGCACGACACCCCCAATCCAACGGCCAGGCGGAACGTGTGAACTCAGTTTTGCAGCAATACCTGCGTTGTTATGCCTCTCAGCAGCCCAATGATTGGAGTGATAAGCTATCGCTTGCTGAGTTTTCGTATAACAACTCGCAGCATGTATCCGCAGGCATGTCTCCTTTCCAGGCTAATTATGGCAATCACCCAAGAGCCTTCCCAGGGGGGGAGGGCACATGGGAAGGGGGGGAGGTACCAGCAGCACAGCAATTTGCAGAAGAATTGCAAGCCTTGCACCAGTTGCTTCAAGACAACTTGGAAAGGGCGAAAGCGGCTTACAAGAGGGCAGCAGACCAGCACCGCAGGGAGGGGGAGACCATCCAAGTGGGAGATAGGGTTTGGTTGTCCACACAGGGATTGCCCATGCCAGGCAGGTGCAAAAAGCTGCGGCAGTGCAAGATTGGTCCCTTTGAGGTGGTAGAGCAGATTAACCCTGTGGCTTTCAAGTTACAACTGCCGGATTCCATGAGAATACACCCGGTGTTTCACAGGTCGCTCCTGTCCAAATTCAGAGAGCCACACAGGTATCAACAGGGGTACCAGCAGGGGTCGCAGGACATGCCGTTAATAGATGCGGAACAGTTCAATGAAGCCACGGCAATCCTGGACTCCAGGTGGCGGGGGGAGGAACTGCAGTACCTAGTGGCGTGGGAAGGCGAACCAGCATCGGAAAATGCGTGGATTCCAGCAGAGCAGATCACTAGGGAGCATTTAATATGGGAATTCCACGAATTGTACCCAAATAAGCCCAAGCCATATGAGTGGCAATTGCGAGAGGTGTTTCAATCCACGGATTCGGAGGAAGGGGAATTTGGGGGGTTCCCAGCATCCAGGGAAGAGAATAGTGATCGGGATGAGGAGTGGCAGGGATACAGTTGGGGTCCCCCTCCATGGAGTAGAAACGACTGGGAAGCGGGGTGCTCTTCCTCATCATCGTCGACCAGCGCAGATACCACGGTATTTCTGGGACCCCGCTCTCCGCCAGAAATGGCAGAGGACATGGAAGGCGGAGAATGGGATCATGCAGGAGACCTGGGATACCTTTGGGACACTCCCACCGAGCCGCCTCAGGGAGGGAAGGGGGGCTTCGAAGGGGGGATGGATGTCAGGGACTGGTCAGAGCCAGGAGGGGTGGCGGAAGGGGCAGAGCAGCCAAGCAGCCACCATCTAACACCGGAGCAGGTGTTGCAAGCTTGGGAAGAGGAGGAGGTGGCTCCAAAGCTGTCACCGGAGATAGGGAAGGAGGTATGGAGAAGTGAAAGCGAGGGGCTGTCGCCGCCTGCGCTGTCACCTGAAACGGAGGGTCTGGGAGAGCCAATAAGGTCAGAGGAGGAAATGGAGACGGAAGGGGAGCAGGGGCTCGGAGATCTGGGCAGTGCCTCGACAGCAACCTCCAGGGAAGAGGAGAGTGAAAGAGAAGGGGCCAGCGCCGCAACGGATAGGGTTAGAAAGAGGAAGAGGCGGAGCGAGAGGCGGCGCTGGGGTTTTGCCAAGCTCTTATGCTGGGGCGAAAATCGAAAGTCTTTATTAGGGGGATCTGACACATCGGAGTCGGATGATGAACTGTGATGCTTGTACAACGGACTTGTAAATAAAGCTAGTAGTTTAGTAAACCCGCTCAAGGCGTGCTTACTCTTGAGGAGGACACTCATCCACCTCACACTCCCCTTCTCCGGAGTCACATGCATTGCACACATGGGGGGGGGGTCTTATTTGGGGGACCCTCCTGGCTGGCCTTCAGCTCTCCAAAAGCAGGAGGGGGTGGCCGGGGGCTCCATCCTCTCTCCGAGCCCCGCCGGGAAAGGCACCTGTCCGGCTGCAAGCCTTGGCAGGCGGGGGCTCTCCTCCAGCCGAACCTCTTCAGGCAGGGCGCGGGCCTCTGAGCACACGCAGAGCGCGCCTGCCTGCCTCGGAGCAGGAGAGAGCTCGGCCAGACCAGGCCCGCCCGCCCCTTACCTGCACCTCACCTGCCCCGCAGCAGCCTCGGGCGCCGACCCGTCCAGGTCCGCGGAAGGCGCTCGGCTCGCCCAGCGGAGAGGACGAATGCGCCGCTGGGCCCGGCGCGCTCCCGACACCGCCGCATGCACGGCATCGGCGCATCCCATCATCTCGGAAAACCACCCAAGGAGGAGTCAGGCGCCTTAGGCAGTGATGGCTAACCTTGACACTCCAGATGTTTTGGGACTACAACTCCCATCAACCCTAGTTAACAGGATCAGTGGTCAGGGATGATGGGAGTTGTAGTTCCAAAACATCTGGGGTGTCAAGGTTAGCCATCACTGCAGGGGATGCGCTGGGGGAAGGGCGAAGAACCTCGGGAGAGCCTGCAGGATCATTCCCAGCGCCAGAGCCCCTCTCCCTCCTCTCCCGGTGCTTCCAGAAACGGGCATCCGGAAGCATCGCCCTGCTAAGGGAAGTTTTAATGTTTGATGTTTTATTGTATTTTTAATATTCTGTTGTGAGCCGTGCAGAGTGGCTGCGGAAACCCAGCCAGAAGGGTGGGATACAAACAACAAATTATTGTTGTTGTTGTTGTTGTTATAGTCCTCTCCTCCCTCCTCCAGGCAGTTGTCGGATCCTCTCTGAAGCCATCGAGGCTGGTGACCATCCCTGCCTCCTGCAGAAGGGAGTTCCATAGGTTGAACTCTGCACCGCTTTCTTTTCTCCGCCTTCACTCTTTCAGCAGGCTGTCTGTCTGTCTCTCTGAAGGTATCTGAAGAAGTGTGCATGCACACGAAAGCTCATACCAAGAACAAACTTAGTTGGTCTCTAAGGTGCTACTGGAAGGAATTTTTTTATTTTGTTTTGACTATGGCAGACCAACATGACTACCGGTACCCACCTGTGTCTGTCTCTCTGTCTTTCCTTCCTAGCTTCAATTTTCCTTTTTTGCCTTTTTCCATGTCCAGATGTTTCTGTCCAGCTCGTGGGCGTAGCCAGGGGTGTAGGGGGGGGAGTAAATAAATAAAAGTACTTAACTAACTGACCAATTGTCATAAATAGCACACTTCCTCCCCCAACATAAATCCTGCCTGCGCCCATGGTCTGGTCTGCCAGCTCTGGCCAAAACCCTGGTTGTGTTTCGATTTGTCTGATTTCGACTCAAAGCGGCGAGCTGTACATCATCCCAAGAAGGACCTGCCTGCATCTGCTGCTCAGGGGACCTCCATCTCTCCCCCCCCCCTTGCCACCTTCTGGACCTCCGGCCTCTACTGGGCCTCTACTGGATCTCTGGGCAGGACCCTGGGCAGGCAGGATTGGACCCTGGGCAGGCAGCATTGGAAGCACCGTCTGCCACAGCTGGGCCACAACCAGTCTGGAGCAGCTCTTGAGATTCTTGCAATGGGAATCTTCCCCTTTGAGTGCGGCACTTGTGGAGGAACGAGGGCGGGGGCCCCTTTCGACTGACATGCTGCTTTTAACGTGGGTGGGTGTTGTCTATTTGGGGTTGTTTCAAACTGTGATATGTTAATTTGTATTTTGCATTTCTATTTCTTCTTTCATACTTCTGAATAATATTCTATAGCCTTTTAGTTATGTTTATGGGAGGGGGGGTTATTGCTTTGTTGTTTTAACTATTTGCTGGTATTTTTTTTACCATTTATTTTTATCCTGTGAACCGCCCTGTGACGAAGGGCGGAATAATAATAATAATAATAATAATAATAATAATAATAATAATAATAGATCTACTAACTCTCCCCTCTCTGGCTTTGCATCCTGGTCACCGTCTCTTTGAACTTTTGCCATCGGGACGGAGATACAGGACGATGACAACAAGAACAAGCTGTCTTAGAAACAGCTTCTTCTCCAGAGCGATCTCAGCCTTGAATGGGAAGCCTGGACTTTGAAGTCATCTAATCTTACCTGTTATGTTTTATCATTGTATGGTTTTAATCAGTGTGTATGGTTTTAATCAGTGTTTTTGTAGTTGTTTTGTCTTTGCGTGGAGTGCCCTATCTGGGTGGATGGAGCAGCCAAGTAATTTCGTTGTCCCCGAAGGGGACAATGACAATAAAATATATTCTATTCTATTCTATTCAGAGAGGTGGGGCAGGACCCTCTGCTCCCTGACTTGGCGTTCCCCCCATGCATAGTCCGCTACAGCCCTGGGATCAACTCCAATGTCCCCACTGTGGAAGGACGTGTGGGTCCAAAATTGGCCTCCACAGTCTCTTATGGACTCATTGTTAAAACCGTGTTTATGGAAGACAATCTTACTCGGATACAAGGGATCGCCAAAGAAGAAGAAGACAGCCCTGGGACCTCCCCATCTCCCCAATGCTCCCACCAGATCCCAGAAGAGTCCACCGAGGCATCACTTGCAGAGCAGAGAGACAACAGCCACCTGCCTTCTCCTTGCAGGAAAGACCTTGGGAGGGCGGGGCTAGTGCTCTGGAGGACCTGCCAGCAGATTTCATTTCCTATCCTCTCTAGGACTTCAGCTCAGTTCCTTTTAACTCCTGGTATGCCGAACGGCGCTGTGGTAAACCACTGAGCCTCTTGGGCTTGCTGAATGAGGGCATGTTCTAAAGGTCTAACAGCCTTTCCATGCTTTACTTTGCTGCATTTTGGTGATTTAAAATCTCTGCTGGAGTTTTCTTACCAAAGAGTACTTGCCTCTAAGTTTGAGCTTGGCATCCTGGGAATGACTAGGTATATAAGCTGCAACAGCAGCAAAAATGTGCCACCACTAAGAAGACCCCTCCAAGTGCTGCCAAGGCCTCTTGTCTCTGGCGCTTCGTTCTCAAGCACTGATTGTACAGAGATGATTCTGCAGGCTCCATGCTGAACTCTGTGCTCCCATCTTGTACCAGACATTTTTCATCTATGACCCAAGGGGAACAAAGAACTTCTGCACTGAACCAGGGTTTTAAAAGGTCCTTGGCCTTACTAGGAATCAGCAGAAGGGTCCAGATGCTTCCAAATGAACAGGTAACATAGAATCATAGAATCGTAGAGTTGGAAGAGACCCCAAGGGCCATCCAGTCCAACCCCCTGCCAAGCAGGAAACACCATCAAAGCATTCCTGACAGGTGGCTGTCAAGCCTCTGCTTAAAGACCTCCAAAGAAGGAGACTCCACCACACTCCTTGGCAGCAAATTCCACTGTCGAACAGCTCTTACTGTCAGGAAGTTCTTCCTAATGTTTAGGTGGAATCTTCTTTCTTGTAGTTTGAATCCATTGCTCCGTGTCCGCTTCTCTGGAGCAGCAGAAAACAACCTTTCTCCCTCCTCTAAATGACATCCTTTTATATATTTGAACATGGCTATCATATCACCCCTTAACCTTCTCTTCTCCAGGCTAAACATACCCAGCTCCCTAAGCCGTTCCTCATAAGGCATCGTTTCCAAGCCTTTGACCATTTTGGTTGCCCTCTTCTGGACACGTTCCAGCTTGTCAGTATCCTTCTTGAACTGTGGTGCCCAGAACTGGACACAGTATTCCAGGTGGGGTCTGACCAGAGCGGAATACAGTGGTACTATTACTTCCCTTGATCTAGATGCTATACTCCTATTGATGCAGCCCAGAATTGCATTGGCTTTTTTAGCTGCTGCATCACACTGTTGACTCATGTCAAGTTTGTGGTCTACCAAGACTCCTAGATCCTTTTCACATGTACTGCTCTCAAGCCAGGTAGGTGCAGATAGAGCAGGTGTGTTGCCCCCCCCAATGTTAGTTGAGTTAGATCAAGGCCCCGTTGTCTGCAGCAAGGTGGCTTCCCTTTCTAACTTGGTGTTCTTAGATACACAGAGAAAAGGCAGTAAATGGGAATGTAACGTGATTATTTAATGTGAACTGAACTTCTCAAGGCTGGCCTAAAAGCTGCTGGGGATGCAGGGGTAATTTCATGGTGGACTTCTGCCAGCAGGCTTCCCCCAGCCAGGCCTCCCTGCTAAAGCAAGCTGGTGGCGAGGGGGGAGGCAGATCCTCCTGGCCTCCAGCGCAGAAAGACCCTCGTCTTAGCAAGAGCCTGTTCTCTCCTGGTGAGCTGCAGAGGAGAGGGAAGGATGGTCTGAGGGGAGGGGCAGCCTCAGCTGACCCAGGCAGACAGGAGATGCCATCCAGGAACACAGCTAATGGCCGGCCGCCAACACCAAGGGAGCCCTTAGCCTTGAGTATAAGAGCCAGAGACGATCTGGCCAAAGGGGCCCCATCCAGTCCAGCATCCTGTTCTCACAGGGGCCAACCAAGTGCCTCCACAGGAAGCCCACAAGGAGGCCGTAAGCACAGCAGTATTCTCAAGCTGTAGTTCCCCGTTATCTGGTATTCAGAGGTAGAGTGTCCCTGGGCATGGAGGTTCTGCTGTCACAAAAGGCCTCTGTAAGAAGTCTGAGGCCAAAGGGGGCCCATCCAGTCCGGCCTCCTCTTCTCACAGGGGCCAACTAGATGCCCTCATGAGAAACCCTCAGGCAAGACCCGGGCGCAAGAGCCATTCTCCCCTTCTGTGGCATTCTGGCATACTTGCTTGGGGAAAAGCCTTGCTTAAGGTCAGGGGAAGGGACCGCTGCTCTGCTGCTACTTACCAATGAACAAACATTCCCCAAAGGCATTTCCCCCCCACCAGCATTGATGTAGATGGGAGTACGAACAAGCCCAAGCCCTTGTAAATCACACACTTTATATTTAATATAGTGCAACAAAAATAGTTAAGAATGCAAGAACTTTTACAGATTAAAAAAATAGTTTTTAAACCATCTGATCTTAAAAATAGACAATAGTCGTGACGCTTAAAAGACAACCACGCCGGGCATTGTTCTGCGCCCGTCGCCAGGGCTGGGCGAGCCTCTTAGGAGAAGCCGTCGCTCCTCTGGAGGGCTGCGTCTGCGGGGGCCGCTCTGTCGCCCTCCAGGTCGACCACCGTCTTGCCCCTGGCAGGCAGCGCCACGCAGTCCTGGGGCAGCCCCTCGGCCGGCTTGGAGCCTGGCTGCGCCGCAGAGCCGCCCTGGCTTCCGTTGGTCTGGGAGCAGACGCTGCTGACTCTGGCGCCCTGGCTCTTGTGGGGGTTGGCGTAGACTTTGTACTTCACCAGGAGGATGAAGATGAAGACGAGGATGGCGGCCACAATGACGCCTCCCAGGATGATGATCATGGTGCCGCCCAGGAACTGGGCGTGGAGGGAGTGGCACTGCCGGTACTCCTCCTCCGTGGAGAACTGCACGCAGCCCACCACGGCCGTCGCCGTCAGCAGCGTCACGCCGTCGTCGTAGACGGCCAGGACGCACAGGTCGTAGTCCCGCCCCGCAACCAGGTCGCTCAGGAAGAAGGACTTGCTGGCGGAGGGGATCATCCTGCAAGGGAAACGGACACGGGGGGGGGGGGATTCAGTCCACAACACAACCATCATGTACAGTGCGCCTTTGCCCCCGGGAGCGTGCAGAGGGCCGAAGGCACGTTGGCAGAACTGGCCCCGCGGCACGTTATGCCCGTTTCCTGCATTTGTAAGAACGCAAACCCTCAGTGTGGTGATACCTTTGGAACTCCCTGCCTGTTGACCTCAAGCAAGTGCCTTCACCGTAGGTGCCCTTTGGCGCCTGCCCAGAGCATCCTGGTTTGGACAGGATGCTGAGAAAGTGGAGGCGATTTTAATCTGTTTTAGGAGTTTAACTTTTGTATGCTTTAAAGTAGGCTTGTAGCTTTTTCTGGGTTTGACTGTTTTACCTCCTTGTAGACCACTTTGGGTTTTGTTGAACAATCAAGTGGTGCATAAGTTTTATTACCTCCAGGATCACCTCTTTCCATATGAACCCACCAGGACCCTGAGATCATCTCCTGAGGCCCTCCTTCGTGTGCCTCCTCCTCAAGAGGTCCAGAGGGTGGCAACACAAGAGCAGGGCCTTCTCTGCAGTGGCTCCCCAACTGTGGAAAGTTCTCCCTAGGGAAGTTCACCTGGTGCCTTCACTATACACCTTTAGGCGCCAGGCAAAAACGTTCCTTTTTAACCAGTCCTTTGATTGACATCCTATACACCCTTTTAAAATGTGGCTCTTTCTTGGGGGGCGGGGCGGGTGTTATTTTTATTTTATATATTGTGATCTTTTTTGTGAACCACTTTGAGACCTCTGGGTACAGGGCAAAATATCAATTCAATCAATGAAATGAAATTATGAAAATAATTACTGGTAATACTGACAACAAAGAGATGGGCCGACTGGCTGTTCTGGCAGCAGAAGGAGCAACTCCTGGTCATTCGGCAGGCTGAGGTGGGAATGTCCTTCAGAGCTCTGCCCTGGGACAAAGGGCAGGAAGGGAAAGCCCAAGGGGTGGTTCATTTTCTGCTCAGCCCTCCTGCTCCCCTGTGCCCAAACCCCAGAGAGTTACCTCCCTGATCTTTCCCTTTCTTCTTTGGAGATCTCTCATAGCCGAGTAAGATTGTCTTCCACAATCTTCTACAGGGAACCAGGCAGAGGGCCTTCTCGGTGGTGGCGCCCACCCTGTGGAACGCCCTCCCATCAGATGTCAAAGAGAAAAACAACCACCTGACTTTTAGAAGACATCTGAAGGCAGCCCTGTTTAGGGAAGCTTTTATGTTTGATATTTTATTGCTTTTTTAATTCTGTTGGGAGCCACCTAGCGTGGCTAGGAAAACCCAGCCAGATGGGCAAGGTATTGTTATTATTATTATTATTATTATTATTAATTAATTAATAATTTACAGGGAGTCCATGTGGCACCCCAACAGCCATGCAGCTCAAGGGACATGCTTGTTCCACATGCAGAGGGGAAGAGCCCTCAACTCTTCCTTCCCTCCAGCACAGAGGACACTTCCCCACCTCTCTCCCCAGTGCGGGACTCCCATGTTTGCATGCGGAAAAGGAGCCTGCTCACCTGTAGACCAGGATGTCATCAGCCGAGCTGTTATACTGGATCTGGAACATCCGGATCCCTGGGATGTGGTGCTGCGAAGGCCACTGGATGAGGGCAGAGGAGGAGGTCAGCTCAGCTACCACCACTTTCCTCTCCGGCTGGGATTTGGTTTCGTTGGGGAAGCTGGACTTGGCGGAAATGAGGATGTCCGAGGGGCCTGGCTCTGCTTCCTTATCACAGTTGGTGCTGTTGGCAAGGTGAGGGTAGGGGTTGACCACCAGCTCCACGGGGGCCGTGGACTCCCCCGCAGCGTTGGAGGCGATGCACGTGAAGGTCCCTTTCTCCTCCACAGAAGCCACCAAGATGTCCAGGGTGCCGTTCTCAAAAGAGACGGTCCGGGAAGTGTTGGAGACCAGCTTCCCGCCCGGCGAGATCCAGCGCACGTACGGCTCAGGGTCGCCCACCGCTTTGCACTTCAGGGAGGCCCCCTGGCCTTCCATGACCACCTGCTTCGGTGTCCGGTGCGTGATCATGGGAGGCTCGCAGACAAACTCCTCTTCCCGGATGGACCAGAAGTACTTGCCCATCAGCTCCGGCGGGGAGGCGCACGTCTCCAGGTCGTCCTCCCGCGTCAGGCGCCGCAGCCAGACGAGCTCGCAGTTGCAGTGCAAGGGGTTCCCCCCGAAGCTCATCACCAGGGAGGACAAGGGGGACCCCTTTTGCTTGGCGTAGACAGGGATGCGAGAGAAGAGGGGGTCCGGGGGAATCTTCTTCAGCTTGTTGGAGGTCATGTCCAGCCGAGCCAACTTGTGGAGGTTGGAGAAGACTCCCTCGGGGATGAAGTCTATGAGGTTGTGGTCGAGGCTGATGGTGTTGGCGTTGGACAGCCTCCCGATGGTTTCCCAAGGGACGTTCACCAGGTTATTGTAGGACAGGTCCAGGTCCTCAATCATGTCGATGAAATCGTCCAAAGACCCGGGAGAGATATAGTTCAGTTGGTTGTTGCTGAGGATCAAGTGGCGGAGGTTGACCAACCCTTTGAAGTGATCCTCGTGGATGTGGGTGAGTCGGTTGCTGTCCAGGTGCAACGCGTGAAGGCCCTTGAGGTCAAAGAACGCATAAGGCATGATCTGACTGATGGTGTTCCGCGACAGCGTCAGGTGGATCAGGCTGGTCATGTTGGCAAAGTCCCTCCTCCGGAGGGCGGTGATGAAGTTGTCCATCAGCCGCAGCTCCGCCGTTCGCCGGTCGATGCTCGGAGGCACGAAGAGGAGCCCCGTCTTGGTGCAGAGGATGGTGAAGGAGGGCGAGAGGCTCTGGCACATGCAGCGCGTGGGACACAGGGTGGCCTTCGCCACGGTGCTCATAACCAGGAGGGACAGGACCAGCCTTTCCATGGTCAGGTAAGCAGCACACCTGGGAGAAGAGGAGAAGGCCAAGGGGAGGGAGGGAGGGAGGGAAGGAAGGAAGGAAGGAAGGAAGGAAGGAAGGAGAGGAGGGAGGGAGGGAGGGAAGGAAGGAAGGAAGGAAGGAGAGGAGGGAGGGAGGGAAGGAGGGAAGGAAGGAAGGAGAGGAGGGAGGGAGGGAGGGAGGGAGGGAGGGAAGGAAGGAAGGAAGGAAGGAAGGAAGGAAGGAAGGAAGGAAGGAAGGAAGGAGAGGAGGGAGGGAGGGAGGGAGGGAAGGAAGGAAGGAAGGAAGGAAGGAAGGAAGGAGAGGAGGGAGGGAGGGAGGGAGGGAGGGAAGGAAGGAAGGAGAGGAGGGAGGGAGGGAGGGAGGGAGGGAAGGAAGGAAGGAGAGGAGGGAGGGAGGGAGGGAGGGAAGGAAGGAAGGAGAGGAGAGGAGGGAGGGAGGGAGGGAGGGAGGGAGGGAAGGAAGGAAGGAGAGGAGGGAGGGAGGGAGGGAGGGAGGGAGGGAGGGAAGGAAGGAGAGGAGGGAGGGAGGGAGGGAGGGAGGGAAGGAAGGAAGGAGAGGAGGGAGGGAGGGAGGGAGGGAAGGAAGGAGAGGAGAGGAGGGAGGGAGGGAGGGAGGGAGGGAAGGAAGGAAGGAGAGGAGGGAGGGAGGGAGGGAGGGAGGGAGGGAGGGAAGGAAGGATGGAAGGAAGGAAGGAAGGAAAGAGGGAGGGAGGGAGGGAAGGAAGGGAGGAAGGAAGGAAGGAAGGAGAGGAGGGAGGGAGGAAATTCGTATCAAGGCTATTAGTATATTAAAGCAAAAGTTGACGTCCAACAAAGTGGGGAAAGCATTTGCCCAGAGACTCCTTCTGCAAAAGCACACTTCAGCTGGCCCTGCGACATTCTTTTTGCAGATTCACCAATTAAATGACCTTTTTACGGTTGATTTAAAAAAAAGGTTTTGATACAGTGAGATAGAGATTTGAAATAAATCTGCTGGAAAATAATGCAAAGTGTTATCAAAATGGTACAAATTACTTTTAGAATGGTATACAAAAGATGGAGAAGTTAATGCAGTGGTGATACACTGGGCTAGAGATTTTGGGTGTAATATACAACTCTCATCTCCGTGCCGAACCCAGAAGTACCGGAATGGGTTACTTCCAGGTTCCGGCACTCGCGCATGCGCAGAAGCGCCAAATCGCGACCCGCGCGTGCGCAGACACGGCACTGCTCGTTGCGGACGCTGCGGGTTGCGAATGCGCCTCCCGCATGGATTGCGTTCGCAACCCGAGCGTCCACTGTACTTAAGAATATATATTTTAAAAGTAAATGGGCTGATAAATGAAAAATGAATGAACCAGTTAGCGTAGCTTCTCTCTCTGTGTGTGTGTGTGTTGACACATGCGCACGCATTGCGTACACACATTCTCAGACAGCTCCTAAAGGCAGCTGTATCGGCTGACGCAGGCTCCATCATCTGCTCCCTGAAGAAATCCGCTTCTGACTCTTTAGCAACCCTGTGCAACCACAGAGGGTTGTAATCTAATTATATAAATTATGCTCCCTTATTATTAACCTTGTCATAATCAGGAACAAATGGTACCTAATTATAATCACTCCTCTAGCCTTCTTGTATCCCCCCCCCCCACTGAACAAGCTCTGGGAAATTTCATTGCAGCAGATTCACAGCCTATATTGTAGCATTTATCTGCAGGTGGCTGTGTCTCTCTCCATGGAGGCACAGGTTGCAGCAACAGTCAAGGCGACATTTTCCCATCTTCGCCCTATCAAGCAGTTGGTCCCTTACCTTTCTCGCCCTGATCTGGCCACTGTGATCCACGCGACGGTCACCTCCAGGCTGGACTACTGTAATTCGCTCTATGCGGGGCTGCCCTTGAAACTGTCCCAGAAACTCCAGCAGGTGCAGAATGCTGCAGCGAGGCTCCTCACGGGGTCCTTGCCATGGGAGCATATTCACCCAGTGCTGTACCAGCTGCACCGGCTCCCGGTGGAGTATAGGGTCAGGTTTAAGGTGCTGGTTCTGACCTTTAAAGCCCTCTGCGGCCTAGGACTCTTGTACTTATGGGACGGCCTCTCCTGGTATGTCCCGCAGAGGACCCTAAGGTCCATGAATAATAATAGCTTCAGGGTCCCAGATTATCCTCCACCAGGGCCAGGGCCTTTTCAGGGATGGCTCCCACCTGGTGGAATGCTCTGTCCCAGGAGACTAGGGCCCTGCAGGGCTAGATCTCCTTCTGCAGGGCCTGTAAGACAGAGCTGTTCTGCCTGGCCTTCAATCTAGCCTGATCCCTCATTCCTTTTTCCCTTCCCTTTTACTATGAAGAAACCCTTCTGAGACCCCACATTTAAACTCTTCCCTGGTCTCCTTGCTGGCCCTAGCAGGACCAACTTGGCCAGTTAGCCCTGGTGATCATTTGATGTTTACTGACTGGGGTATCCCCCAAAATGACCCCTGAATTTTTGAATTTGATGCTGCATTTATGTTGTTTTTATGCTGTTTTAAAGTCGCATTTTAATCAGTGTTTTATATTTGCTGTTAGCCGCCCTGAGCCCGGTTTTTAAACCAGGAAAGGCGGGGTAAAAATAGTAATAGTAATAATAATAATAATAATAATAATAATAATAATAATTATTATTATTATTATTATTATTATTATTATACAATAGTCTATTAAACATTGAAAGCTTCCCTAAACAGGGCTGCCTTCAGATGTCTTCTAAAAGTCTGGTAGTTGTTTTTCTCTTTGACATCTGGTGGGAGGGCGTTCCACAGGGTGGGGGCCACTACCAATATCTCTATTCAGACCAGGTCTCTCCCTAGTTTTCAGTTTAGTAATAAGTTGTAATTCAGCGACTTCTCTTTCAAGTCTGAAATTCCTTTGCAATAAGACAGCTGCTTTGAGATCCTGCATTGAACGTCCTGGGAGAATGAAGTGTTCTCCTACTGGCTTCTCTGTCTTGTGATTCCTGATGTCAGATTTGTGTCCATTTATCCTTTGGCGTAGGGTTTGGCCTGTTGGTCCAATATAGAGAGCCGAAGGGCACCGCTGGCATTTGATGGCATAAAACTCCAGGAAAACCCCAACCCACCCTCCCACTATATATAAGGGTCTGGTGACTTCTGTTTCAGTGTATCTGAAGAAGTGTGCATGCACACGAAAGCTCATACCAAGGACAAACTTAGTTGGTCCCTAAGGTGCTACTAGACATTTTTTTAATTTTTTTTATTTATAAAGGGGGTGCAGGTGTGGACAAAATATCCCAATTTCACATATTCTACTGCAGGTTTCTTTGGCTATGTCCGAAGTAAGAGGAAGAAGGGGCAAGTGGAGAGGATGGAGAAATGCTCTTGGGTGACAGAGAGGAGGCGGAACTGCTCAACACCTCCTTTGCCTCTGTCTTCACCCAAAAGGAAAGCGACGGCCAACCTGGTGATAACGGAATAAATGATGCAGGGAGGGAGCTGCAGCCCAAGATAGGAAAAGAGGTGGTCAGGGAACACACACACACTGTGATGATGAAAACCCCTAATACTTAGAAAACCAGCATTTGAAATTATGCTGAGACACTTATTTTCCCCAGGCACAAAGCTGCGCTGTTTGCAGTTTCCTTCTGGCCCACTGGGTGGCAACAGCGACACCTGCGCTGGATTTTCAAGCATCCATGCAGGTTTGCAGCTTCGCCACCAGGTGGCATTAACAGCAGCAGCAGCCAAGAAGGGGGGCGCCTCCTGCTGCAATGGGGGCTGCTTCTCCCCCCAGCCCCTCCTCCCCCAGGACGGCTGGACACACCTTGTGTCCCTGCCCAGCACAGTCTCCAGGCTCTCAGATGTCAGAGTGGCTTCTTAAAAAAAGATTAAATTCCTGGCATTTTCAGAACCCAAGATAGCAGGAAGAAAGGCAGGCACCATTCTCCTCATTCATTTTGCAAGGAAATCGCTGTGGGTTAAACCACAGAGCCTAGGGCTTGCCGATCAGAAGGTCTGCGGTTCGAATCCCCACAACGGGGTGAGCTCCCGTTGCTCAGTTCCAGCTCCTGCCCACCTAGCAGTTTGAAAGCACGTCAAGTGCAAGTAGATAAATAGGAACCACTCTGGCGGGAAGGTAAACGGTGTTTCCATGCGCTGCTCTGGTTTGCCAGAAGCGGCTTTGTCATGCTGGCCACATGACCCAGAAGCTATGTGCGGACAAACGCCGGCTCCCTCCTCGGCCTATAGAGCGAGATGAGCATGCAACCCCAGAGTCGTCCGCGACTGGACTTAACTGTCAGGGGTCCCTTTACCTTTAACCTGCTCCCACCTTTTGGGTAGTGAATGAGGTCACAGCAATGGCTGGCATTTAGGAGGGAAGATCTGGCCAGTTGGGCAAAGCAAATGCCCCCCCCCAATGGCCCAAGAGATCTCTTTGACATCTGGTGGGAGGGCGTTCCACAGGGTGGGCGCCACTACCAAGAAGGCCCTCTGCCTGGTTCCCTGTAACCTCACTTCTCGCAGTGAGGGAATCACCAGAAGACCCTCAGTGCTGGACCTCAGTGTCCGGGTAGAACGATGGTCTGCTCCTCCATCCCTCTCTGCTAGGCCTTTGCTGATGGTAGAATGACCACTGCTGTTGCTCCAAAGGAGGTGTCCAGGGCTGCGCTGTGGCGACATGGGCTAGGATGTCCCTGCAAAGGCCCCAGGAAGGTCAGACCTGTTTGCTCCACCTGGAGGGAGAGCATTGCCAGGGAAAGTGTTGGGGGCTCCAACTGGGAGTGGTGAACAGGCATTAGCTGGATGCAAGTTAGCCTATTGATCGACAGCTGGTCTACCCACTAAGAAACAGGGTGGGGGCGGTGGCGGTGAGAGAGCTTCCAGAAATGACAGACTTGCCCTCTGATGCTACCTGTGTGCATTTATTTATTCATTCAGAGTATGTAGCATCAACCCCTCCTGAAAACCTCTGCAGACACCCAGGGGCTGCCCCCACCCCATTGCACACTTGCTTAGAATTATTATAATTCTTGCTTATGGGTTATAATACCTGCCCACCTTGCAGGGTGGTTGTCGGGGCAGCTGAAACCATGCGCACCAAGCAGTTTTTGAACATAACAAGCAGGTCACCAGTCGCTGCATCGCTCCAGTTGCGGCCAGATTGGATGTCGGCGCCATTCTCCGCTACGGAGCGTTTAAGACTTCTGCCAGGGACAATGATTGAGATGGTTTTAACCTGAGGCTAAAGCTGTACTTGGAGCCGTTCCAAGCAGACATGACAAGAAGCAAAGGCGGTGAAGCAGCTGTGGACGCTGCTCAGACAGTGTGTTTGGGGGGGGGTCGCAGGCGTTATTGGGGGTGTCATGAAATGGCAGCAAACAGCTGAAAGACAAGAGGAAAACCAGGTGTCCCTCAGAGGGCAGTATCCACCCAGCGAAGTGTGGGATGTAAACACTAGAGCAGTCAAGTACAACAATGCTAGAAGGGGTTTCAGTCCTCCAGCCACAACTTCCTGGTCACCTGGACTGAAACAACTTCCTCTTGCAGCTAGATGTGGGAGTGGCTTTACCTGGGCAGGTTGGAACAAGAGGCACAGGTCATGTAGCCACTCTCTCTCTTCTCTCTCTTGCCTCTCGCCTGGATTATCAGGAAGGATGCTCAGTTGGTTTCCAGCCAACTAGGGCCTAAAGGACTTCTCTCCCACATGGAGAGATTCCAATATATAGTGACAAACCAGGAAACTAGATTAAGCTGATTCTAGCGAATCAAAGCAACTTCCCCTGTGTGTATTTTAAAAGGGAATGTTACTCTGCTAGTTGAACTTGCAAGCGCAAGTTAGGATGAGATATATTAAATTATAAATCATCATCCACGTTCCCAAACATTCCCACACGAAGTGGAAAAGAACAGAAGGCCGCCAGTGAGGCCAGACAGAGCAAGAGAATGACAGGTCGCCACTCACAGCTCCCCAATGAAGTCTCTCCCCCCCCCCACCCCTGGAAGACGACATGACATGCATAAGCAGAGGAAACAAGTGCTGTGTGCCATGGGGGGGGGGTTGCCGCGAAGACACCCAAAGGATTTCCTTGTGTCGTGTGCAGATCCAAGGTCTGTTTATGGAAAGACATCATGGAGCTGGACTTCTCCTGCATAGCTCTCCCTTCCTCCCGGAGCGAAAGGGCCAAGGCCCACTCACCCTGGTCAGCAGGAAATGCCCCCTGTTCCTCTGCCCTTTGCTCATTGCTGCTCTTTGAGCTGACTGGTGTTTCCCCACAAGGCCATGCATGCAGCGGGAACGCTGACGCCCGTGCTCCAACCTGGAATGGGAGGCGGAAGCACAAAGAGCAACGTCCCGTCTGCATCTGTCAGGATCCACTTTGACTAAAGCCGGCCAAGTATGGAGGAAAGCACCGCCAGGGCTGGCCTCCTCAGCTGGTCCGGCCTTGGACAAGCAGCCGCAAGTCCCAGGATCACTTCTGGAAATGAGGGGGAGGGACAAAGCGCCAGGTCAGCAGGGAAGCAGGCAGGCTGGAAACCAGGTCTGGAAACCAAGACTTATGAGGAGCAATGGAGGGAGTTGGAGAAGAGGACACTGAGAAGTGACGTGAGAGCCATCTCCAAATCTCTGAGGGGCTGCCACATGGAATATGGAGCAATCTTGTTTTCTCCTGCTCCGGAGGCTAGGACCCAAACCAATGGTTTCAAGCAACAGGAAAGGAGATTCCGACCAAACATCAAGAAGAACTTTCTGACAGTAAGAGCTGTTTCAAGAGTGGAAATGGTCTCCCTTGGGAGGTGGTGGACTCTCCTTCCCTGGAGGTTTTTGAGCAGAGCTTGGAAGGCCATCTGCCATGGATGCTTTAGCTGAGATTCGAGCATTGCGGCAGCTGGACTGGTGACTGGGAGCGGCCGCCAAGACCCCATAACACTGGTATTGAAAGACCTGCATTGGCTCCCAGTATGTTTCCAAGCACAATTCAAGTGTTGGTGCTGACCTTTAAAGCCCTAAACAGCCTCAAAGACCCAGTATACTTCAATGAGCGTCTCCACCATCGTTCTACCCGGACACTGAGGTCCAGCACTGAGGGTCTTCTGGTGATTCCCTCACTGCGAGAAGTGAGGTTACAGCAGGGTGGATAAAAATCAATGATTTTTTAAAAAAAATCAAAAAAATCGGATTTTTTTGATTTAAATTGGATTTTTAAAATAAAATGCTTTTGGAGGAAAAATCTTTCTAAATATAGTCTTCTATTTAAGTTACATTGCAGTCCAAAGGCTATTCATCAGGAAATAAGGATTTGTTTTAAGTTTATCAAGTGTGCTAAAACTCAGTCTAAGGTTTTTTTTTAATGTTTAACCACATCAGTTAACAAACATGGATACATATGCTATCATGTTATTGTTTTAGTTAAATAAATTGTTTAAATGGTTATTAAGGAAATGATTATTTTTCTCCTTCCAATAAAGTACAGCAGAAAAGTTGTCCAAATATAAACAGTTAACTTATTAAACCTCACCATAATTTCACTAATTATCTGTCTATGTATTTCTAGTAGTATAACCAAATCTGTAATTTTTGATATAACTGTAAAAACTACTCTGAAAATTTATTATTCCAAAAAGGAAACCTTCATATGGTTGTAAATATTAAGATTATACCAGCAAGAATGAGTCTTTCTGTAAAAAAAAATTTAAATCAAGTCTTACTGACTAGTGATTTAAATCAAGCCTTACTGACTAGTGATTTAAATCGTGATTTAAATCAAATCCACCCTGGGTTACAGGGAACCAGGCAGAGGGCCTTCTTGGTAGTGGCGCCCGCCCTGTGGAACGCCCTCCCACCAGATGTCAAAGAGAACAACAACTACTGTACCAGACTTTTAGAAGACATCTGAAGGCAGCCCTGTTTAGGGAGGCTTTTAATGTTTTATAGATTACTGCATTTTAATGTTCTGTTGGAAGCCGCCCAGAGTGGCTGGGGAAACCCGGCCAGATGGGCGGGGTATAAATAATAAATTATTATTATTATTATTATTATTATTATTGCAGGGGATTGGACTAGATGGCCCTTGGGGTCCCCTCCAACCCTACTATTCTGTGATTCTAAGAAGATCTAAGGGACAGACTGCATCAGCAGCGCAGAAAAAGAAGGCAAGAGAGAGCAACACAACAACAGACCCGCAGGCAAAGTGACAGGAGAGCCCATCTGCCCTGAGCAGGAAGCTGGAGGATCCCCTCCCCACTCACAACACGCATCAACCTTCCCAGCCCTCGTCTGCTCCTGAGTCCTGCGTGGAACAGTTCCATTGATGTGTGGAACTATCAATCAGCGCACAGAAATCAGTGTTTGGCGCCGTTTGGAAGTGGGATTATTAAAGTGCGTAATGCATGCAGCCTGCCAGCGAGCTGAGAAGACAGTGCAGGAGAGAAGGCTCCGTTAGGGGGGAGAAAGAATATTCATGAGAACCAATTACTCTTGTTTTGTAGCTTGTCTTGAGCCACAGAGCCAAGAACAGCAGCCTCTTAATAAGGAGAGAGCTGCCTGAAAGCTGAAGCGTGAGGACAAGTCCATGAATCACAGAGAGGCAGCCAAAGGTTATTAGCCCTGCTGGCTCCACGTCCCACGAGGAGGACCTTTGTCCCTCCCTTTGGAGCATCTCAAGGACCACTGTGAGGACAGGAGGAGGCACTAGACCTTCATCCTGATCCAGCGGGATCTTCCCACGGTTGCATTCCATTTTAGCTTGCATCTTCAGTGCCAGAGATGCTGTTCTAAAAGCGGCAAGCAGGAGAACAGCTGCCCCGCTTCCGTTCTGTGAGGACTTTACTAGACAACACCCTCTGGGTGTGAGTTTCTGTTTGCGCATGTAGCTTTTCTTCATGTCTAGAAAAATACCATTGGGAACTGACAATTGGCTCATTCACACTTCCATTTGCCCTGTGGTTTCCTGGCACGGGTTCAAGAGGTTGTTCTTTTGCCCCACTAAACCTGCTATTTTCCGGGTTTTCTTGACATTTGTTCTGATTCAGTGGGAAACAGCGGGTTTTCCCTTTCCGACCTGTGCCTAGAAAACACTGGGCTAACACTGGAAACAGGGATGACTCCAATTCTCCGGTCTGTGTCTGAGTCCCTTGCCTGGAGCTGGCCTTGGTGCTGAAGTCCCCTTGGTGCTGAGGCAGCTCCCTTGGTCTGGAAAGGCGACTCTTGGATAAAAAACCACTTTCCTCGAGCTGCACTTTCTGGCATCAGGTTCTGGTGTTTCATGAATATTCACAGCAGTTATTTTAACATTTTGCTATTTTGCAGGATACGGTGGGGGAGGGAGAAAGAAAGTAGGGAAGGAGGAAGAGCAGGAAACAGCCAGGCAAACCGAGGAAGAGAAAAGTGATCCGCTGAGCCCTTTGCGAGCAGAACATTGCTGTCCATGGATGGCTCCAACCCATCACGGACTCAGCCCTCTCCTGCTGCCAGAAAAAGGAGCTTTTCCATTCCCCTCTGCTATGGGCACCCTCTGCCTTTGGCCATCCTAACAGGAGCTGCCCAGGCTGACTGGCCTCAGTGTGTTTGCTACAGTCCAGCACCCATCAAGCTCAAGGGGATCATAAAGACCCAGCAGGCAGGGGCAGGAAATCCTGGCCACTGCTCGCTCCCTGCCCCATCACGGCCCTCGCCAGGCAGGCAAATCCTTGAATGCCTTCACTATGCAGTCAGGCAGATAGCACTTCTGACGGCCAAACTGAACACAAGAAGAGCCCCCAAGGGGGCCCATCGAGACCTGCATGGTCTTCTCCCAGTGGCCAACCAGATGCCTCAGTGGCCCGGAGTGCCTTCCATCAGCTTCGGCTGGTGGCCCAGCTACGCCCCTGTCTGGACAGGGATAGCCTAACCACTGTTGTCTATGCTCTGGTAACTTCAAGGTTAGATTACTGCAACAAGTTATTCATAGGGCTGCCTCTGAAGACGGTTCAGAAACTTCAGCTGGTGCAGAATTCAGTGGCCAGGCTGCTCACCAGAGCAAGACAGTCTGAGCATATTACACAGATCCTGGTCCGACTGCACTGGCTACTGATTAGTTTCTGGGCCTATTTCAAAGGGCTGGTTTTGACCTATAAAGCCTTCAATAATAATAATAATAATAATAATAATAATAATAATTTATTATTTATACCCCGCCCATCTGGCTGGGTTTCCCCAGCCACTCTGGGCGGCTCCAGCCACTCCAGCCACTCAATGGCTCAGGACCGCAATACCTCCAGGACCGCCTCTTTCCATATGAACCTACCCAGACCCTGAGATCAACTTCTGAGGCCCTCCTTCGTGTGCCTCCTCCTTGAGAGGTCCAGAGGGTGGCAACACGAGAACGGGGCCTTCTCTGCAGTGGCTCCCCGTCTGTGGAATGCTCTCCCCAGGGAAGTTCACCTGGCACCTTCATTATACACCCTTAGGCACCAGGAAGAAACGTTCCTTTTTAACCAGGCCTTTGGTTGATCTGATAAGACATTCTATACCCTTTTAAAAAATGGGGGGGAGGGGCGAGTTATTGGGTTACTGCTTTTGGTTTGATGTTATATGCTGTGGTCTTGAAACAAACAAACAAACAAACAAACAAACAAACAAACAAACAAACAGGGTCCCTCCAAGTCTGCCATTCTGTGAGTTTATGACCCTTGGGTGATGAGTGAGTTTTCCACGCCTGCATTCAGAGTCTGCGACTGGAATCGTGGGGGCCGAAATGCCCACCCCTTCCCCACCTCGGCCTGCCCCCAATTCACCCAGGCAGAGGAGGGGCATGACAGGTGTGCCAGCGCAGAGCCCTTGAGGTTATTTTGGGCACCACCACGCGGCGTTGACGCAACACCACATGTTTCTGGTTAACATCCCCCAAGTCCTTTGAAAGCGAGGCGAGGCCTTGAAGTGGCGTCTTGCTTTCATCTGAAGGGGGGCCAATTATCTGAGACAAGCAGCTGCGAAGAAGGAGGAGTCTTGTCAGCCCTGAAGTCAACAGCCTTGAAGTCTGCAGCATCACAAACCACACCAGCCACTAGCCACCTGAAGGCTCCTCTGCCTCCCAGCCTGCCTTTCCTGCCCCTTTGCTCCAACGGAGGCCAACCTGCCCCCGCCCCCTTCTCCTGGGTTATTTCAGTTCTCTGTAGCAGCTTCTAGGATGATCTCCATTTAATATTTAATGTTTTAATATTTCACTGCTAATTGGAGCCCATAAAATACACAATCCTTTCATTCCATCGCCACCTCATGTTGTGGGTGCTAAAGACATTCATTTGCATTAGAAAGGGAGCGGGAGTTTCTCTGCTTTAGTGATTGAAGGAGGGGGGGAGACTCCCCCCCCCGCACATATCCAAATTAAGAGAGGGGAAACTGCAGTTCTCAGCACTACTAGACGTGCTCATTTCCCAGACAAAATCACGGTCCTTTGCGAAAGTTTGGGAATTAAAGCAAGGCCACAAGCGATGTGTAACGCAAGGGCAGCGCCGGAGATGAGCTTTGGGGTGGTATTAAAAGGTTAATTCAAAAGAGGGGTCAGAATGGGTGGGAGGCAATGGGAGGCCTGTGGCATGGCTTTGCCCCCCCCCCGTGCTAAGCCCAAGGGGGGCATCTGCAGGCCCTCGTGCCCCTGGCTTAGGAAAGGTGGGAGACCTCTGGGACTTTGCTTCCAGAAGGCACCCAGTCTTGATGGAGGGGGTTTGGCTGCAGGATCTTGGGGCTGTTGCACTGCAAAGGAGCAGGCAACCGTTTGCTTGGCATTTACTGTGACAGCAGCAGCAGCAGCCACAGTCTTGCAATGGCTTTGCAGACCAGAACAATTTCACAGCTTACTTCACCCCCCCCCTTATCTCCCCGGGCACAGAGCGAGCAGGTGGGGAGGGACAAGTTCCCCTTCTCATCTCCCACCTCCCCAGACTGCAAAATAAGTCCTACGGCAAATTGGTGGCAACCTGTCCTCCTTTGCTCCCGGAAGCTCCAAGGATATATCAGTAGTTTGGCAACCACTGGGAGAAGAAGAAGAAGAAGAAGAAGAAGAAGAAGAAGAAGAAGAAGAAGAAGGGAAGAGTTTGGACCTGATATCCCGCTTTATCACTCCCCAAAGGAGTCTCAAAGCGGCTCACATTCTCCTTTCCCTTCCTCCCTCACAACAAACACTCTGTGAGGTGAGTGGGGCTGAGAGACTTCAGAGAAGTGGGACTAGCCCAAGGTCACCCAGCAGCTGCATGTGGAGGAGCGGAGACATGAACCCGGTTCACCAGATTACGAGTCCACTGCTCTTAACCACTACACCACACTGGGAGGTGTGCAGGGGGTGGGGGGGATCTGAACCCACAGCGTCTGGAATGGGGCACCTGTGAGGAGAAACTGAGCCTCTTGCCCCAGGTGAGCTGAACTTCCCCTGAACAGGCCAGGCCAGGCCAACCCTCCGCTGCCCCTGGAGAAGGAAGCAGCCATCTGCTCCAACATATGCAAAACCCTCCCAGGCGAGAGTGGTTTATTCAGAGATGGAGATCTTCTTGCCTTGCCATGAAATATTCAGCGGACAAGAGCAAATTTTATGCATGGGGAAGCTGCAAGGTTGTGTAGGAGATAAAATGGTTTCTGCCTGCACAGGCAGCGGTTTCTGGGTCTGGGGGAAACCACAGGGACCTCGTCGTATGCAGAACAAGCTGCCGCTGCAGGAGGCGGGGGGGGGCACAGGACGACCAGAAATTATTTTGGAAGGGGAGAACAAGTGGGCCCCTCCTCCATGCAGGTGCAACTGAGGAGCAGGAACTACTTTGGGCCTTTCTGTCAACTCAGGCTCAATGGGTGGCATGTCAGAAGAACTGAAGAAAAGCCTGCAGCCGGATCAAACCAAAGGGGGCCGATCCAGCACAGAGGCCAACCAGACGCCTAGAAAACTACAAAGCAGGATTCAAGCCCTCTGCCCTCCAGCGTTTTCCAGCAACTGGGATTCAGCATTGCTGCTCCCAACTGCAGAGACAGAGCACAGCCACCTTGGATAATAGCCACATATAGCCTTCTCCTCCACAAATTTGTCTAATCCTCTTTTAAAGCCATCTAAGTGTTTTCGAAGCAACCAACGTGAGTCTGACCCAACTGCGGGAGGCAGTGGAAGACAGGAGTGCCTGGCGTGCTCTGGTCCATGGGGTCACGAAGAGGCGGACGCGACTAAATGACTAAACAACAACAACAACAACAACAACAAAGTTGGTGGCCATCACTGCCTCCTGCGGGAGGGAGTTCCATAGTTTAACTCTGCGCTGTGTGAAGAAGGACTTTATTTTATCTGCGCCGGATGTCCCTGAGTTCTAGCATTAGGAGAGACGGAGAAAGAGTTTTCCTTATCTACTTAGAAGGGGTCTGTTTAGCCTGGCAAAGAGGAGACTAAGAGAAGATATGGGAGCCACCTTCCAATACCTCAAGGACTGTCACATGGAAGACGGAGAAAACTTGCCTTCTCCTGCCCTGGAGGGTTTGACTTGAACCAAGTGCTTCAAGTTCCAAGGAAGCAGATTCTGACTAAATGTGAGGGAGACCTTTCTGACGGTAAGAGCTGTTGGACAGTGGGAAATGTCTCCCTCAGAAGATGGTGGACTTTCCTTCCTTGGAGGTTTCTAAGCAGAGGCTGGATGGCCACCTGTCAGGGCTGCTTTAGCTGAGATGCCTGCATTGTGAGAGGGGGTTGGACTAGATGACCCTTGGGGGTCCCTCCGAACTCTATGATTCTATTATTCCTTCATTGGAGGGTTGGATTCGATGATTCTATGATTTTATGAGACCCGAGAAAAAGAATGAAAACCAAGATGAAGGGGGTCTCCCAAACACAACTCAGCAGTCACATTAGTATTCCAGAAACATAGAATCATAGAATCCTAGAGTTGGAAGAGACCCCAAGGGCCATCCAGTCCAACCCCCTGCCAAGCAGGAAACACCATCAAAGCATTCCTGACAGGTGGCTGTCAAGCCTCTGCTTAAAGACCTCCAAAGAAGGAGACTCCACCACACTCCTTGGCAGAAAATTCCACTGTCAAACAGCTCTTACTGTCAGGAAGTTCTTCCTAATGTTTAGGTGGAATCTTCTTTCTTGTAGTTTGAATCCATTGCTCCGTGTCCGCTTCTCAGGAGCAGCAGAAAACAACCTTTCTCCCTCCTCGGCATCCACGGCAGGACGTAAATTCACCCACAAACTGGACGGCCCTGTCTGAGAAAGGCAGGCCAGCCATTAGGCAGGGTGCAGCCACTGCATCAGATGACAGAAGCCCCCCCCAGGCAGCATGCCCACGGGTGCCCTGTCTGCCAAACCACCCCCACCAGCAGCAGAGAACCAGTGCTGCCATTGGCACTGATTCCAGGCAAATCACATCCATTTGGGGCAAGTTCTCACCCAAAATCAGCCCAGTCTTGCTGGTGCAGGAGGTGGCGGCGCTTCTCCATCCGCGGAGGGT
The DNA here is from genome assembly GCA_034642065.1 of Darevskia nairensis. Taxonomy (NCBI): domain Eukaryota; kingdom Metazoa; phylum Chordata; class Lepidosauria; order Squamata; family Lacertidae; genus Darevskia; species Darevskia nairensis. The sequence goes on from JAWWNI010000777.1 coordinate 519,785, forward strand.
GCGGCAGGGCGCAAAGTGGCAGCAGAAAAGGCAGTGGTGGCAGGAGCATGGCAAGGCGGCATTTCCTGTTTTGCCTCAAGCGGAAAACAGTACAGTGCACAGATGGGCTTTGGGGGCAGGGGGGGGGAAGAGAGTCCTTTTTCACACAGTTAAACTGTGGAACTCCCTGCCGCAGGAGGCAGCAATGGCCACCAGCTTGGATGGCTTTAAAAAGAGGGCCAGACAGACTCCTGGAAGGGAACAGGGCTATTGAGGGCCATGTTGTGCCTCTGAAGCTGGAAGCAGTTGTGTTTCTGAGTCCCAGCTGCTGGAAACTGGCGAAGGGGAGAGGACTCTTTGTGCTCCGGTCCTGCTTGCAGGTTTCCCATTTGGGCACCTGAAAACCCAGAGCAGGATCCGGCCTCTGTGGCACAGGGCAGCCTTGCTGCCTGCGGAGCTGAGCAAGCGGCACAAAGCACAATTAGGAGACCTGAAACTCTTAATCCCTCATGGATGGAGGGGGGAGTTGGTGCAACTGCCCACTTCTGAGGAACCTCTTTATATTCAGAATTCTGAAACAGGAAAGGGGCTCTTTAGACTCCTACAATTTGCTTCGCTTGGGAGAAATAACTATCCCGGGCTGGGAGGTGAAAGGAGCCCCACCGTGGAGAATCTGTGGGGAAGCCTTCAGGCTGGAACAGCCTAGATGGGCCCTGTGGAACTTCCCTGCTCGACTCCTCCCCCACCGCCTCCCAGCTTGACTTTGGAGAATGAATGAATGAATGAATGAATGAATGAATGAATGAATGAATGAAATCTTTATTGCTAAAAGCTATAAGCCGTCAGAATTGGTCACAATGCGTAAAATACAAATAATTAATGGAAGTAAAACTTAAGCAGTTTGGTGTTCCCTGCACAGCCTCACACCCTCTGAAGGCCAGTCACTGATGGGGGGGGGGCAACAGTGAGGAGAGAGGCTGCCTCTTGTGCTCTGGTTGTGGGGCATCCCATGGGGGAACCTGCTGACGATTGAGAGGGACCGGTATACAGTAGGCATACATTTGGTGCCCCCCCAGAATTTGGCGCTGGGGTGCCCTGCACCCCTTGCACACCTGGGTAAAGACGGCCCTGGTGTCGCCCTCCCCATAGCTCAGGTGAGCGTCTGTGTGCTCAGCTCAAGTGGACCTGCTCCCTATTCCAAGCCCTGCAAGCTGGAGAAGACGGCAATGTTGACTCCTCCGGCAGACGCACAGAATTGCCCAGGTCAGCTGAAGCGCATCTCAGCTTCTCTCCCTGCCTCCTGGACAGATACAAAACGCCTTCGAGTTCACCCGCCGGAAGAGAATGAACCTTTTTTTTTGCAATTTTCTGAATCATAAAATGTGTTAATAGCTTAATTGAAACCCGCAACATAAAATGGAATGGAGCTCCGAGAGAGCGGAGAACTGCGAGGGGCCGAACAGCAATCTAATTACTCGCTGGCAAACGAGGCAGGTGTGCTGCGGTGGATTGAATCGCAGGAGCTTAAAATGCAAATTAACTCCAAAACAAAACACAGCCCTGGGTGGGGGGTTTCATCTTGGGTGCGGTGGCCTTTTTTTGGGGGGGGGTGCTTTGCATTTGCAGCGGAGCTTTGCTGACGCACGCACAGGCTCAAATCTCCCTTCACGGCAATTTCCCCTTAATTTGGGGAACAGGGAAGTTGCGTCTTACTACCAAACCTAATTCAGCAACGGACCTTGAGGGAGCCAGTGCCGGAGGCAACATCTGCCACATGCCCAGGATGGGGGGGGGAGAGCGAGTGAGGGGGTCCTTTAGCTCCACATCCTGACATTTCCGGTGGCCCCCGGAGGCCCCCAGAAGAGCCCAGCTTGGCCTGACCAAAGAGGGAGGGAGTTGCAGCACTTACTTTCAAGCAATCTCCAAGTTCACTGCCCGGCCGGCTCCAGCCTCCCGGACTGCCTGTCATCAGGAGCTCAGGCGCACAGGACGTCCTTGGGGCGACAGATCCGCCATTCGCCCGTCAGTCCAGCCACCCTGGGTGGGCTCAGAGGCTGCCATCCCTCCTGAAAGAAAAGAAGGGAAGGGAAGAGAAGAGAAGAGGAGGCTGCGTCAGAAAGAACTTTTATTCAAGGAACTTCAGGTGGCATTTATCATTCTGTTGTTGAGTCGTGTCCGCCTCTTCGTGACCCCCTGGACCAGAGCATGCCAGGCACCCCTGTCTTCCACTGCCGCCCGCAGTTGGGTCAGACTCATGTTGGTATCATTCTCCTCCTCCCCATTTAACCCTCACAACAACCCTGTGAGGTAGGTTAGACTGAGAGAGGCAGTGACTGCCGCCCAGTGAGGTTCACGGTCAAACTGGGGGAAAATTGAACCCTGTTCTCCCAGGTCCTAGACAGACACTCTAACCACTGCAGCACACTTTCCCCGACAGAAACAACTCCTGGGTTGGGGAGGGCCGGGTTCTCATTGCCCAGCCTCCTCCAACGGTGCTGAAAGGCCCCCACTTTGCAAGAGGACCCTTTTCCCAGAAGGAACATCTCCCAGGAGACATCAGGTTCCGGTTTTATGCCAATCCCAGCAAACCCCCATTCCCTAAGGAGCAGGGGCAGAGGGGCAAGCCCTGCGTCTCCCCACCCCACCCCCAGTGGCCCCCGTCTGCAAGGAGGTCTCCTCAAAGGGCGCAATCCTGGCAGCAGCTTCATCTGAAAGCCTGTCCCAGAAACGGCAGGTGTTCCTGCTCAGCCACCCTGGGGCCCCCCAGTTCCCCCCAGGCCCACCTGCTCCTCATCTGCGGAAGCCCAGCTGCTTGCCCAGGTGAGTGCACCATTTAAGGCCGCGCCTGCCACCAGATCTTTCCTCTCCACGGCCAATTTCTAGGGTCTCGGCTGGAGGCCAATTAAGAGCATCAACCTGACAAAGCAGACGGGAACATCCAACCACCATGGCAACCGCAGCTGCAGAGTCGCAATTCCACCGGCAGCCTGACGCCCCGACGGCGTTGGCATCAGGCTGCAGTTCCTGGTGAAAGCAGGCATGCCACATGCAGAACGTCCCTGGATCAGTAGTAAGGCCTGGAACGCCCCCCTCCTGGAGGGCCATGGCTCAGGGACTATGGGGCTGCCTTGCAAGCAGAAGATCCCAGGTTCGAATCCCGCTGACCTCTCCAGGCACAGCTGGGAGTCTGAAACCCTGCAGGGCCACTGGAGACAGCACTGAGCTGTGTTCGCATAGTCAAACTCACTCTGCCCATTTAAAAAAAAATTCCTCTTTTAATGCCGGCCTCTTGAGCTTGCATGCTGCACTGTAAGGACTCGACAACAGCCACAACTCCAGAGCAAAGGCTCCCAGCATTACATGCACGGAGATACCACTGATTTCTATACATCTTCCTCCATTATACAACCTGTACTGGGCTCCCAGTGCCACCATAAGACAAGGAAACCCCATTTTCTGAAACATAGAAATTCACCAAAAATAGATGGTTTTGTTTCGTTCCAAAAGGTAATAAAATTGTGGTCCCAGGATGTAAGGGGAGGGGACCTGACTCATGGCCTGAATGGAACAGGGACTCCATAATCAGGTCCTCAGCATTACCCCCCCCCCAGCTGCCAAACCAGCTGTTAACAGGAACCAGACTAGGGGTTGTCAGAGGGGAATGAGACTCAGGAAGAACAAATAAAGGTGAGAAGATATGGGCTTCCTTCCTGACAAAGGGATGTATAAATACTTCCATTGACTTGTGTGAAGGGGAAACTTGAACCAGGCAGGATGGACAGGGACATGTCCAGTTCTCAAATTTCTGCCCGACGCCACACCTTTCCTGTGACATACCTACGATGTTTCTGTGATGCTGTGCAAAATGTACTCTGGGAAATCGTGGGAGCTCTTCAGAAGCCATGTGCCCTTTGTTCTGGCTGCTTCTTCCTTGCTTTGGCTGGGGAACTGGAGCCTTGTTGCAGCAATCAATGATCCGGCTTCCTAGCTGCTGTTGTGCTTCCGTTTGCCTGGCTGTGGTCTCTTCCTTGAACCTGGCCAGATTCAGAACCTGCAGGGCTAGACCCTGGCGAAGTTGGGAAACGGCTTAAGTGCCGCACCCCAAGTTTTGTCCTCATCAGGGGGGTGGAGACAATGCTTCTTTCTGCTCCTTTATGCCCAGGTTCCTGAGCAAAGGCTGGCGGGCGGGAGATGGTGCAGCCAGCTGGCGCTCAGAGGGACTCGGCGTGATTTTATGTTGGCTCAGGAGACCAATGCAAACATGCAGCTAAAATTATCTGGGCGCCGTGGAGGGAATGGTGGAATGACAGGAATAATCTGATACTGCCCTTCGCACACTGTGCGGCCTGAGCATTTTGAGCACAGCTTTTCATCAGTAAGCGCCTACAGAGACGAGTTTTCTACCATATCTGTGACTTCTCTCAGTGAGGATGCTCTGCAGTCCAAACACACAAGATGGTGAGGACTCGTGAGACAACTTCTTTTCACCACCCCAGTCCTGCTCGGCTCATATTTCGCTGTGTCCTTGGTTGTGATGGGACACTTGAATGGGGCGGACAGTGTGGGGGGCGGGGGGGGGGGAGTAACCAGATTTCAGACAAATTGCCAACAAGGAAAACTTTCCCCATAGTTGTATTTCCACAGTTGTTGTTGTTGTTCAGTTGCTCAGTCGTGTCCGACTCTTCATGACCCCCTGGACCAGAGCACGCCAGGCACGCCTATCCTTCACTGCCTCTCGCAGTTTGGTCAAACTTATGTTAGTTGCTTTGAGAACACTGTCCCACCATTTCGTCCTCTGTCGCCCCCTTCTCCTTGTGCCCTCCATCTTTCCCAGCATCAGGGTCTTTTCCAGGGAGTCTTCTCTTCTCATGAGGTGGCCAAAGTACTGGAGCCTCAGCTTCAGGATCTGTCCTTCCAGTGAGGACTCAGGGCTGATTTCTTTAAGAATGGATAGGTTTGATCTTCTTGCAGTCCATGGGACTCTCAAGAGTCTCCTCCAGCACCAGAATTCAAAAGCATCAATTCTTCGGCGATCAGCCTTCTTGATGGTCCAGCTCTCACTTCCGTACATCACTACTGGGAAAACCATAGCTTGAACTATACGGACTTTTGTAGAAAAGGCTTAACCTGCTGGATTTCTTCATGTCACATGTTAAAGAGCACCTGGTTTTCTCTACCTCTGTGGGACACCTCCCCCCCTCCAAGAAAAAGGTTTGGCCCAGTTCACCATCCTGGCTTTGTGGAAGAGCCATTCCAGCCCCATGTGGGGATGTGGCAGTGACTTCCAGGCTCCCAAGAGGAGGCTCCCTGGAAAGGCCTCTCTCCCTGGGGCTGTGCTGGCCCAAGCCTTTCCCCACCCGGCCTGGGGGGGGGGAACCTGACAGACTCCAGCTACAAAAGCTGAGACTGCTGAACAGACTCTTGGGCTGGGGGGTTGTTTAGGGGGCTTTGCTGCTGTTATTGATGTCCATTTTTTTGCATCATTATTTTTAGAGATCATGATTCACGTGGCAATTGTTCAATTCAATTGCATATTTTGATTTGTTTTATCTCTTGCTTAGGACTACTTTACTATTTCTGTGATTATGGTTTTTTTAATGTTGTAAGCCATCTTGATCAGGGTTTGAATTAAGGAAAGGAAATGGGGGGGGGAATATGGAGGTATAATCTCCTCTCAGTCTCCTCTTTTCCAGACTAAACACCACCCGTTCCCTCAGCTGAGAGCCAGTGTGGTGCAGTGGTTAAGAGCGGTAGACTCATAATCTGGTGAACCGGGTTCGCACCTCCGCTCCTCCACATGCAGCTGCTGGGTGACCTTGGGCTAGTCCCACTTCTCTAAAGTCTCTCAGCCCCACTCACCTCACAGAGTGTTTGTTGTGGGGCAGGAAGGGAGAGGAGAATGTGAGCCGCTTGGAGACTCCTTTGGGTAGTGATAAAGTGGGATATCAAATCCAAACTCTTCTTCTCTTCTTCAGCCATTCCTCATAAAGCTTGGTTTCCAGACCCTTAATTATCTGCACACATTCCAGCTTGTCAACATCCTTTTTATATTATGGCACCCAGAACTGGACACAGGACTCCAGGTGGGCTCTGACCAAAGCAGAATAGAGCATTGCGGTTGTGCTGCATCAGGCCGATGGTCAAGACCAGCTGGCTTTCTGCAAAACCGGCTTGCAGAAGGCTCTTTTGCTGGGCCAGCTCTGACGTTCCGGTGTCTGTTCAGCAAGCCCGCTTTTTTTGTGAAATGTTGCAGAGGAGTGTGGAGTCCCCACCCTTTTGCACATCAGGGAACCTGCCAAGCTTTCATTGTGGTTTTGTGCATTTGGCACTCTTGCTTTTTAACTGAATTGTTTTTCACCTGCTCTTGGCTTTATTATGAGATACGGCCTTTTGGCAATCTTGCAAGCCCCTCTGGGTTCATGTGCAGTGGAATTCCCCCAACCCATGCTCAGCGGCGGAGCTAGCCACTCGGGAACCCGGAGCAGCAAACGCACCCGGGGGCGGGGTGTCGCTACGTAGCGCACACGCACAGCTTCACTACGTATGATGCATGCATCGCTATGTAGCAACGCTGCGCATGTGCACTACGTAGCGGGTTCACGAGCAAGCCATGGAGAGAGGCTTTTTACCTCGCTCTGCAGCTTCCTTGCTTACCCACTCGGCGCTTTGCTTCTTCCTGCTGCTCGGGCTGTGGGCGGAAGCGAGGGGCGGGCCAGGGAGGGGCGCCCGCTGGCGCCCCTCCCTGGCCCGCCCCTCGCCTCCGCCCGAGCAGGAAGAAGCAAAGTGCACACCGAGCAGCTGAGTGAGCAAGCCACCCCCTCCAGGGTGGCACCCGGGCCGGCCCGCCCCCAATGCACCACCCTTGCTCCGCCCCTGCCCATGCAGAAAGGGACACGCCACCCACTTGGGGGCTGGCCGGCTGGTTTTTCCAGCCCCAGCCACATCTACTTGGAGGCCAGGACCTCTCCTTCGCCCTCCTGCTCAGGCAGGGAGCCCAGGATGGGCAAAGCAAAGCTGCCCCTTCTTCCCTCCCCTGCCTTGCCTGCGTCTGAGCTGGAAGCAGCCGCACCAAGCGAGCTCAGCAGGAGAGCAGAAGCGGGATCTGGCTTTCAAGGGCTGCGCGGAGCCCGACAAACTCAGCTCCCTGTTCCCCCCATCCCTGCCTTTTATGTCGCTGAAGTACAACACGGCGCTCCTAATCCCTAGACAATGCTGAGCTCTGAAAGCCACACCAAACAACAACTGCACAAGCGTAAGGGGGGGGGCGGGACTCCCAGGATAGGAACAGAAAGCCAGAGGCTCTTGCAAGGACTGCACACAAAGGCCTTGATGGCACTCCTGCCAGGACGCTGCCGAAATGATGAGAGGGCTTTGAAGCTTCAACAAATAATGCAGCAGCAGCAGCGATTTGCATGTTCAAAGAAGGGGCTTTGCACAGTGGGGGCTCTGCCCAGACCCAGAGCAGCGAAAGCGCTCCCAGGCAAGGAGATTGGAGGGCTGCTCTTGCGCAAGAGCTCTGGAGGCCCATGTTCCGCCTGCGGGTTTCCCAAAAGAGGCATCTGGTTGGCCGCTGTGAGAACAGGCTGCTGGGCGAGATGGGCCACGGGTCGGATCCAGCCGCCTCTTCTTAAGTTCTTCTCTTCTTGCTAGAAGGGAGGCCAGGAGAGGCTGCTGCTGCTGCTGCCAGTGGTAAAGGGGGGAGGAAAACCATCCCAGGCAACTGCAGACCATGTCGCCTGCAACAGAGGGTGAACCCTAACCCTCCACAGCCCCTCTGGGCATGCACATCACAGCAGCAGCAGAGACCTGGCAGAGGAACCTCTATACCAGGGGTAGGCAACCTAAGTCCCGTGGGCCAGATGTGGCCCAATGGCCTTCTCAATCTGGCCCACGGACAGTCTGGGAATCAGCGTGTTTTTACATGAGTAGAATGTGTCCTTTTATTTAAAATGCATCTCTGGGTTATTTGTGGGGCATAGGAATTCATTCCCCCCCCCCCAAAAAAATAGTCCGGCCCACCAAATGGTCTAAGGGACGGTGGACCGGCCCACGGCTGAAAAAGGTTGCTGACCCCTGCTCTATACAATCAAACCTCGGTTCTTGAACGGCTCCATTGCTGAACGTTTCGGCTCCCAAACACTGCAAACCTGGAAGTTAAGTGTTCCAGTGTTTCTCTCCCCCCCCCCAATTGAAATTGCCGACACCCCTTTGATTTTCTGTTTTGGAAGGTTTTGGAAGTTGGTCTTCCGGAATGGATTACGTTCTAAAACTGAGGTTCCACTGTATCAGGAAGAAGGCAGGGAATCAAATCAATTCTTATTTCATGGTTGAACTGGGAATCGGTGTGGGGGGGGGCTGCTCTGAATCATGCCAGGGGGGCGCAGAGCCCAGGAGACCCCGGAAGGAAGCCCCTGGTACAGTGGGACCTTGGTTGTCGAATAGCTTGGCTCCTGAACAAACCGGCTCCTGAACGCCGCAAACCCGGAAGTGAGTGTTCCGATTTGTGGACGTTTTTTGTAAGCCAAACTTCCGACGCAGCTTCCGACTGAGTGCTGGAAGCTCCTGCAGCCTTGGTCCAAAGTGTGTATGGGGGCGGCAGCTCTGAGGCCAGATCTGCTACCCCCATAGAAGGCAGCCCCCTTACCTTGCCGGGGGGGGGGGAGGCTTAATACCAGCCTGTGCTGTTGTCAATCATTTTGTGCCGTCTCCTAGAAACGCCACCGGAGGCATCCAGCCCAGCCAGTTCTGGCTTTGTGGAACCGTAGGACAAAGTTAAAAGAACAGCCGGCAAAGCCGGATCCTGGCCACAACCTTCCCTCTAAGCCCCAGAGAACTGCAAGAGAGACCCTGGCAGAATGAAGGTCTCATTAACAATCTTCCCACCTTTTTCAGTGTTGCTCTTAATGAGCAGGTATTTTGCATTGGAGGCAAAATGACCCTGACAAGCCCCTGCTGTGCTCAGCCTCTGGGCTGACTGGCATCCTGGACCTTTCAGCCTGGCAGAGTCTGGTTCCAGCTGCTGGCTTCTGTCAGCGTCTCTCCCCCCCCCCCACAGATCCTAGAAAGCAGCCAGCAAATATTCCCGCAAATATTTGCTCACCTGCTCTGCGGGAGGCAACAGGCGCTCAGCGCCACACGGCTTGTTTGCAAGTCTCCTGCCTTGATCTTTGTGTCAGATCAGGAGTCCCTGGAAGTCTGGCTCAGCATCCAGAGTGGCGCTACCAGCGGATGAGAAACGGAAGAGAATTGGGGTCTGGATCTGCAACTGGGGGTGGGGGTAGAAGTGCGGCCAAGTCCCAGGCCCTGAGCCCCTCCCAGCCCAGCTCCCTGGGGCAACCACTAAGTCTTCAGATCCTGAGCCTGGCAGGGAGACCGGCTGCCGAATAGGGGGTGGTTCCATCCATGGGGCTGAAGGGATTCTCGGGGGGGGGGTACTAAGAAGCAAGGGGGTGGCAGGGGGTGCTGGAGGGGTCCACCAGACCTAGAAAGCCGCTATCCCTGGATCAAGTGCTTCCGTTCTGTTGAATTAAACTAAATACTTTTGACTGGGTCTGAACAAATGTGCAATTAATTGGAACTGCTTTGGGTGTTCTTGTCTTCCTTGGTGGGTCATGCAAACCGCTGTTCTAGATAATGCTTTTTTGCAGGGTTGGAGGGGCGCTGCGGGTGAGTTTGTGCAACCAAGGAAGTGGGGACCCCCCAAAATAGTTTGGGAACTGCTGGTTTAAAGGGAAGGAGGGGTGCGGGCAGGGGCGGAGTAAGGGCGGGGTGATGGGGGCGGGCTGCCCCGGGTTCCAGCCTCTAGGGGGCGACATTCTGGGCGCCCCCCCACGACTGGCGACTCCCCAAAACCTGATGACTTCTGTTTCAGTGTATCTGAAGAAGTGTGCATGCACACGAAAGCTCATACCAAGAACAAACTTAGTTGGTCTCTAAGGTTTCCATGCGCTGCTCTGGTTCGCCAGAAGCGGCTTAGTCCTGCTGACCACATGACCCGGAAGCTGTACGCCGGCTCCCTCGGCCAATAAAGCGAGATGAGTGCCGCAACCCCAGAGTCGGACACGACTGGACCTAACGGTCAGGGGCCCCTTTACCTTTAAGGTGCCACTGGAAGGAAAATTTTTATTTTGTTTCGACTACGGCAGACCAACACGGCTACCTACCTGTAACTGTATTGATACAGGTTTTTTCTTGTATCTCAGGACAAAATGCTATGTCTTGTATTGAAAGGGTTTGTGAAAGGTCATGTATTTAAGCCAGGGGTAGGCAACCTAAGGCCCGTGGGCCGGATGTGGCCCATTCGCCTTCTCAATCCGGCCCGCAGACGGTCTGGGAATCAGTGTGTTTTTACATGAGTAGAATGTGTCCTTTTATTTAAAATGCATCTCTGGGTTATTTGTGGGGCATAGGAATGTGTTCATATTTTTTTTCAAAATATAGTCTGGCCCAGCACATGGTCTGAGGGACGGTGGACCGGCCCACGGCTGAAAAAGGTTGCTGACGCCTGGTCTAAGCTCTGGGTAGCCAAGCACAGACAAATTTACAAATGTGTGTGTGTGTGTGTGTGTGTGAGAGAGAGAGAGAGAGAGAGAGAGAGAGAAAGAGAGAGACTGACTGAAGCAGGGCCATCCTGTTTGGCTGCAATAGATTGTAATGAATTGCTCTGAAGTCACTTTGGCACTGGGGGAAATCCCTCTCCCCAGCCATTCCTCCTTGGCCAGAACAAAGGCGGCACCCCTACCTACTAGGCATTCTCTAGCTGTGATTCCTGCACTGCAGGGGGTTGGGCTAGATGACCCTCAGGGGTCCCTTCTCTGATCCCAGGTCACTGGCGCAGCCTTTGATGTGAAAGGCAAAGGTGAAGGGACTCGGCTGCTGCAGCCAGGATGAATCACACCCCCTGATGCCTTTTGCTTTAACTTTCCAGTGCCTGCTGAAAACCTTTCAATTCCCCCAGGCCTAGGCGGGCAATTAAGAACACATCTTTCCACAGTGCTGAACCGGTGCCTGTTTTTAACTTTTTAAGAACAGCGTGATTTTATGTATTTTTTTTATTGTAAACCGCTTGGATATTTTTTAATAAGGTCTTTTTTAATTGATAAGTAAAATGCAGGCAGGGAAGATGCCGACCCATTTATGCATTAATAGAAATGCGCAGGGGGAGGGGGCACATGCATGCAGACCCCCACCAGGACTGTGCTTGGAAGGTTCCCCCCCCCCCCGGCCATCGGAAACCCAGGAGGGCTTCTGAGCATGCCCAGTCAAAGGCCTCCATTCACACAGACTGGGGGGTGGGACAGGTCACAAGAAGCACAAGGAGGGCCACGGGGGGGGGCGCGGGGGGGGACGAGGACACCTGCAGGCTTCTCTTACACAATTTATGGTGGGGCATGTTATTTTGCCCATGGCTCAAGTGGGGCCTTGGTTCTCAAACTCCAAAAACCCAGAAGTGAGTGTTCCGGTTTTGAACGTTTTTCAGAAGCTGAACGTCCGATGCGGCTGTGGGCTATTGTTTCCGGGGCGCCTGCACCAATCAGAAGCCGCGTCTTGGTTTCCAAACATTTTGGAAGTCAAATGGACTTCCGGAGCGGATTCAGTTTGGCGCTTTTGTTTTTGCTATTTATTTTGCGTTTTGGTTTTTGTGGCTTTTTCAGTTCCGCTCTGGTCAGACCTCACCTGGAATACTGTGTCCAGTTCTGGGCACCACAGTTCAAGAAGGAGACTGACAAGCTGGAACGTGTCCAGAGGAGGGCAACCAAAATGGTCAAAGGCCTGGAAACGATGCCTTATGAGGAACGGCTTAGGGAGCTGGGTATGTTTAGCCTGGAGAAGAGAAGGTTAAGGGGTGATATGATAGCCATGTTCAAATATATAAAAGGATGTCCTATAGAGGAGGGAGAAAGGTTGTTTTCTGCTGCTCCAGAGAAGCGGACACGGAGCAATGGATTCAAACTACAAGAAAGAAGATTCCACCTAAACATTAGGAAGAACTTCCTGACAGTAAGAGCTGTTTGACAGTGGAATTTGCTGCCAAGGAGTGTGGTGGAGTCTCCTTCTTTGGAGATCTTTAAGCAGAGGCTTGACAGCCACCTGTCAGGAATGCTTTGATGGTGTTTCCTGCTTGGCAGGGGGTTGGACTGGATGGCCCTTGGGGTCTCTTCCAACTCTAGGATTCTAGGATTCTATGATTCTATTTGTTTTTGTGACTGTGTGGAACCCAGTTCAGCTATTGATTGATTGATTGATGGATGGATTGATTGTGTGACTGTGGAAATGGATCAAAGCCCCCCATCCAAACAACGACTATCATCAGTGCAGGTAAGGAAAAAATAATTTTTTTAATTTTTATCATCTACAATACTGTCTTATTTATTTTACAGTATGGTACATTATTGCTTTCCTTTTATGGATCAATGGTCTCGTTAGAGAGTAAAATTCATGTTAAATTGCTGTTTTAGGGGTTGTTTTTAAAAGACTGGAACAGATTAATCCGTTTTGCATTACTTTCTATGGGAAAGCGTGCCTCAGTTTTGGAATGCTTTGGTTTTGGAACGGACTTCCGGAACGGATTAATTTTGAGAACCAAGGCACCAGTGTAGAAATGCAGGTTTGAATGGCCCAATGCAGCCAGAGTTAAGGATGCGTAAGCGCCACCAGGATCAATGCTCCCTCACTGAAATCAGTGGAACTTATGGGTGCTTATCATGGGCTGGATGTGCTCAAAGCCCTCAATAAAAAGGTCAGAGTTCAACTTTTAAGATATTATCGGGGTCAAATATGCAAATTTGCATTGTACTTAGACATCATTCCAGATTATGGTTCAAACATGCTTAATATGACTGGGGCTGGATCTACACTGATCTAAGAAAAAAAATGTTATATAGTGTTACCTCGGTTTAAGAACAGTCCTGTTTACGAACAATTTGGTTTACGAACTCCGCAAAACCAGAAGTAGTGTCCCAGTTTGCGAACTTTACCTCGGTCTAAGAATGGAATCCGAACGGTGGAAGGGCACCAGCGGCGAGAGGCCTCATTAGGGAAAGTGCGCCTTGGTGTAAAAACGGTTTCGGTTTAAGAACGGACTACCGGGACGGATTGAGTTCATAAACCGAGGTACCACTGTAGCTCTCAACGCAATTCTCCATTGTCTGCTGTGCAGCACCCCCTGGTGTCAAATTTTTATAATGCATTTATAAAATTACAGCTCACTAGTATAGATTAGTCCTGGGTCTTTCTTTCTTTTTAAGGCAACTTCAGATGTATACACCCAGCCTCTCCCTCTTCCTGGCTCCCCAAAAGGCAATGGCAAAGGAGTCTCCTTGACTTAATGAGGCTTAACGAGGCTGGCAACAAGCCACTCTTCTTAATGAGCTGACCTAGTCCATGTTTTGTACCAGGTAAAGGTAAAGATAAAGGGACCCCTGACTATTAGGTCCAGTCGTGTCCGACTCTGGGGTTGCAGCGCTCATCTCGCTTTACTGGCCGAGGGAGCCGGCGTACAGCTTCCAGGTCATGTGGCCAGCAGGACTAAGCCGCTTCTGGCGAACCAGAGCAGCACACGGAAACGCCATCTACCTTCCCGCCAGAGCAGTTCCTATTTATCTACTTGCACTTTGACGTGCTTTCGAACTGCTAGGTGGGCAGGATCAGGGACTGAGCAACGGGAGCTCACCCTGTCGCAGGGATTCGAACCACCAACCTTCTGATCAGCAAGCCCTAGGCTCTGTGGTTTAACCCACAGCGCCACCTGGGTCCCTGTTTTGTACCAGGACCCCCCCCCTCCCAAATCTCTCTCAAATGCCACACAGACAAGAACCTTCCATCTCTTTGCAGGTAGGAGCCCCTGCGGGAGGAGCCAACCCACATCTGGGGCCACCTGCCTGCAGACTGTCTGGCCAGAGTGGTGCATGCTCTGGTTATCTCCCATTTGGACTACTGCAATGCGCTCTCCGTGGGGCTACCTTTGAAAGTGACCTGGAAACTACAACTAATCCAGAATGCGGCAGCTAGACTGGGGACTGGGAGCAGCCGCTGGGACCACATAACTCCGGTCCTGAAAGACCTACATTGGCTCCCAGTACATTTCCAAGCACAATTCAAAGTGTTGGTGCTGACCTTGAAAGCCCTAAACGGCCTCAAAGGCCCAGTAGACCTGAAGGAGTGTCTCCACCCCCATCGTCCAGCCTGGACACTGAGGTCCAGCTCCAAGGGCCTTCTGGCAGTTCCCTCCCTGTGTGAAGCGAAGTTACAGGCAACCAGGCAGAGGGCCTCCTCAGTGGTGGCACCCGCCCTATGGAACAACCTCCCATCAGATGTCAAGGAAATAAACAACTATCTGATGTTTAGAAGACATCTGAAGGCAGCCCTGTTTAGGGAAGTTATTAAATGACTGATGTTTTAATGTATTTTGAATTTTTTGTTGGAAGCTGCCCAGGGTATAAATCACCATCACCATCACCATCATCATCATCAGCATCTTCATCATCTCAGCTCCACCTCTCCACCCGACTTCCCTGTCATTCACAGCCACAACCTCCCTGCCCCGAAGTGGCTTCTCTTCTGAAAGCAGCTCTCAACCCTCCTCTCTCACCTGCAGCTCAGCTGGCATTATTTTTGGCAACAAGCGCTCAGCTGTTTGGGGGGGGGAGGGGGATCGATATGGCCAGCTCAGCAGGATGCTGCATTTTCCCTGACACAATGCAGCAAGGCTTAGCTCCTGAGAGCCAGGTCAGCACCCTGAAGAATGGAACGGGAGCGAGATCAGCACCAAACCAGCTCTAAATCCATGGCTGAGCTCTTGCCTTTGCCAAGCAAAGCCTCAGGAGGCCTCTAGCTCAACCCACCCATCTGCCACACTGCTCTTCTCTGTCTTCCTGGGCTGAACCTGCCCCCCGCCAGTGGGGGTAGGGCTCCTGGGCTTCTCTGGAGGAGTCCTGGCTTTATTGCAGCAAAGGCAAGAGGCACTGAAGTCTCTTCTGAGTCCAACTGCAGAGACACCTCGCTTGAGCCACTGGGCACCACTCCGCACTGTCAGGCTGGCCTGCTTTGTCCCAAGCGGGAAGCGGCTGCTCCCGTCCTGCCAGGAGACACTTTGGGAGCCCAGAACCCAAGAAGAGCCAGCTGGATTAGGCCAAAGGGTACCCATCTGGTCCAGATTCCTCTTCTCCTTATTTTCTAGAAGAAAATAAGAAGAGCCTGGCTGCTGGAACACACCAATGGCCCGTCTAGTCCAGCGTCCTGTTCTCACAGTGGCCAACCAGATGCCCATTGTGGGAAACCCGCAATCAGGATTCGAACACAAGACTCGCCATTCCTATGGTCTCCAGCAACTGGGATTCAGAAGCACTGCTGCCTCCGACTGTGGAGTCAGAGCAGAGCCACCCTGGCTGGGAGCCACCCAGAGCCCTCTCCTCCTCCATGAATTCTGTCTAACCCTCTTTTAAAGCCATCTGAGTTGGTGGCCATCGCTGCCTCCTGTGGCAGGGAGTTCCACAGTTTAACTCTGTGCTGTGTGAGGAAGGACCCCCCCCCCTTTTATCCACCCTGAACATTCGGCTTCATTGGGTGTCTGTGAGGTCTGGTGTCGCGTGAGAAAGGGAGGAAAACTTTTCCCCATGCAATTTCTCCATGACAGCCATCATTTCACACGGCCTTCCTGGGCAGGTGGAACTCGATGGTGATGGTGTCCCAAGGCAGAGTTCAAAAGGCAATGCAAAAAAGCAGTCTAAAGCATCTTCCAACAATTAGGAAGGGAAGCCTTAGGAGGACAGCGGCTTCTCCTGGAGCCCCTTCTATCACTGCAGAGGTGAAGATGACCTTGCTGACATGCCACTCTTCTCTCTAGCATGCTAAGGCAGGACTAAGACAGCCCCTTGGTCTCAGACACACAGCTGTCACCATCTCCCCCCAAACCCTGGTACCCTCTCTCTGCCACATTTCTGAGGACTTCAATAATGATGATGATGATGATAATTTCTACCCCACCCATCTGACTGGGTTTCTCCAGCCACTCTGGGTGGCTCCCAACTGAATATTAAAAACACAATACAGCATTAAACATTTCCCTAAACAGGGCTGCCTTCAGATGTCTTCTAAAAGTCAGATAGTTGTTTATTTCCTTTACATCTGGTGGGAGGGCGTTCCACAGGGCGGGTGCCACCACCGAGAAGGCCCTCTGCCTGGTTCCCTGTAACCTCACTTCTCGCAGTGAGGGAACCGCCAGAAGGCCGTTGGCGCTGGACCTCAGTGTCCTGGCAGAATGATGGGAGTGGAGAAGCTCCTTCAGGTATACAGGACTGAGGCCATTTAGGGCTTTCAAGGTCAGCACCAACATTTTGAATTGTGCTGGGAAACGTACTGGGAGTCAACGTAGGTCTTTCAGGACCGGTGTTATATGGTCTTGGCAGCTGCTCCCAGTCACCAGTCTAGCTGCCGCATTCTGGATTAGTTGCAGTTTCTGGGTCACCTTCAAAGGGAGCCCCACGTAGAGCTTAGCTGAGAAATGTTGTGTAGCAGCAGCAGCAGCAGCAGCAAGGAAAGGGGAACACCCTGGATCCAACCTCCTGCCTCCTCTAGGAACACTTCTTGCAGGAGAACCTCTGCAAGCCAAACAGTAATCACTTCCTGGTAAACCACACAGATCCGACTCCCGAAGAACAAGGACTTGGCAAGACAGGAAGGAGCAGATGGGGAGCTGGAGGGAGGCAGAGCCAGAGATGCAGAATGGAGTTCCCAGAAGCTCCGTGGCAAATGCACATCCAGGAGGGAAGGGAGGGGAAGGGCCCCACCCTGGCTCAGCCCCCCAAGGATAGACTGGAAGCAGCTGAACAGGGAGCCAGGAAAGCAAGAGAATCACAGAAAGTGGGAAGGGATCCCAACGAGTCATCTAGTCCAGCCCCCTGCAATGCAGGAATCTCAACTAAAGCAGTCATGACAGAAGAAGAAGAGTTTGGATTTGATATCCCGCTTTCTCACTACCCCGAAGGAGCCTCAAAGCGGCTCACATTCTCCTTTCCCTTCCTCCCCCACAACAAACACTCTGTGAGGTGAGTGGGGCTGAGAGACTTCAGAGAAGTGTGACTAGCCCAAGGTCACCCTGAGCAGCTGCATGTGGAGGAGCGGAGACGCGAACCCGGTTCACCAGATTACGAGTCTACTGCTCTTAACCACTACACCACACTGGCCATCCAACATCTGCTTTAAAACCTCCAAGGAAGGAGAGCCCACCACCTACGGAAGAAGTCTGTTCCCCTGTCAAATTCCACATACACCCCAGAAAATCCTTTGCGTATGAGAGAGGAGATACATCATGGGGCAGGCCAGAGAGAAAGTCCTTCTTCGGCCACCTAGGTTAGCAAGCTCCACAACAGACACCACCCCATCTGTTGTGCCCCCAGCCCAACCCAACACACCCATATGCCATGTGAAGAGGAGAGCACCTTTTGCTGAGTCAAATGCTCCAGCCTCGGAAGTGAGCAGAGACCAGATTCCCACAGATCTGGGAAGTCAGGTCAGGATCTTCTCTAGATGCAAAGAGGATCCCCTCCTCGGTTGCATGGGGCCATGGCAAATGAGGGAGGGGTCAAGAGGGGTCCATCCTTGCCGGGATGGATGAGGAAGGGGGCCTGGTCCCCCAGCTCAAAGGCTGGCCAATCCCAGGTGCCTTGAGCAGCAACCAGGCTCCAGAACAGGCAACCTCAACCTTCTAAGACCCAGGGCCTCCTTGTACCCCAAACATGCATTGGGGGACCCACTTCTTAATGTTTGCATCGTGGGAGGGCTCCTCTTGCAACCCACCTTGCATCAGGCCACGACCCACCAGTGGGCCCAGTATCCCTCAGGGAGCGTCTACAACCCCATCATCCAGCCTGGACAGAGGTCCAGCTCCGAGGGCCTTCTGACGGTTCCCTCCCTGCGAGAAGTGAGGTTACAGGGAGCCAGGCAGAGGGCCTTCTCGGTGGTGGTACCACCCTGTGGAACGCCCTCCCATCAGATGTCAAGGAAATAAACAACTACAGTGGTACCTTGGTTTAAGAACAGCTTAGTTTATGAACAACTTGGATTAAGAACGCTGCAAACCCGGAGGTAGGTGTTTTGGTTTGTGAACTTTGCCTCAATTTGTAAATTGAGTCCCCCGCTGCTATGGGAAAGCACGCCTTGGTTTAAGAGCACTTTGGTTTAGGGACAGACTTCCGGAATGGATTATGTTCGTAAACCAAGGTACCACTGTATCTGACTTTTAGAAGACATCTGAAGGCAGCCCTGTTTAGGGAAATTTTTAATGTCTGATGTTTTATTCTGTTTTTAATCCGCTGGGAGCTGCCCAGAGTGGCTGGGGAAACCCAGCCAGATGGGGGGAGGGTATAAATAAATAAATTATTATTATTATTATTATTATTATTATTATTATTATTATTATTATTATTATTATTATTATTTCCTGACCCACCAGTTGAAGACCAGTGCCCCAAGGCATGAAATGTCCAGGAAGCTCTTCCCTGCTGGATGCCCCCCACTCACCTCTCTCCTCCCCCCACCGTACAAGGAAGAAATATTGGCCTTTACTGCCTTAACAGAGCACAGCAGGTTGTTGTTATGGAGGACAGAACATGAGGGCCTTTGGAAGAGAGCAGCAAGCCCCGACTCCCCTGCACTGGACTCACAAAGACCTCCGGGAACAATCCTGCCAAGGCCAAGCAGCTGGCTTGCCTAGTGGCTCCTGCTCCCCGCACCAGATTTCAAGGGGCAGCAGAGAGAGCATCCCTTTCGATGGCTGTGTCTCCCAACACCGCCCTGCCCTCAGCTAGTCCAGGAGCGCAACCACCATGATGGACCTCAATGCCATTTCCAGAACGCAGAACAAATCAATACTTTGGCCAGAACAACGTTACCCCAGAGGAAGCATTTTCTTCCTTCTAAGTTGCTACATGACTTATGGGGTGAACTGCCCGCATGGATTGGGGAAATAAATATACATATACCGGTAGATGGTTCTAAGAGGATTGGACAAATTCATGGAGGAGAGAACTATTGAAAGCCATGGGGAGGGCAGTTGCTGGAAACCCCAGCAGGGGAGAGAGGGCTCTTGTGCTCAAATCCTGCTTACTGGCTCCCCATAACAATCTGAGTGAGAGACTGCTGGTGTCCTTCTATCGAGGCAGCATAGAGAGCCTTCTTACATACTGGATCTGTGCTTGGTTTGCCAGTTGCACAGTCACCGACAGGAAAATGCTCCAGAAGGTCATAACCACAGCCTGAAAGATTATCGGTCATCCTCTCCCATCTTTGGACGAACTATACAGCTCCCGTTGTCTCAAAAAAGCAAACAACATTTTACAGGATTCGTCTCATCCTGGATATAGTCTGTTTGCACGGTTGCCTTTGGGCAAGAGATACAGAACAATTAAATCAAGAACAAATAGACTAAAAAACAGATTTTATCCAAGAACTATAACTATCTTAAATGCTGTAACCAAATGATATGATCTTTGGGGAGTCGTGGTGGATGGTATGTATGTGTATGTGTGGCTGTAAATGTGGGATGGCATTCAATTTCGTTGTACTACGTACAATGACAATAAAGTATTTCTATCTATCTATCTATCTACCTACCTACCTACCGTGTTTCCCCTATTTTAAGACACCGTCTTATATTTTTTTCCCTCAAGAAAACGCACTATGGCTTATTTTGAGGGGATGTCTTATTTTTATTACGTAAGCCCAGCCCAGCCTTTTCCTTGGCGCCCTCCAGAACTGCGCCTATCACTATGGCTTATTTTCGGGGTACGGCTTATATTTCGCAAATGCAGAAAAAATCCTGCTATGGCTCATTTTATGACTACGTCTTAAAATAGGGGAAACAGGGTATCTATCTATCTATCATCTATCTATATCTATATCATCTCTCTCTCTCTCTCTCTCTCTCTCTCTAATCTATCTATCATCTATCTATCATCTATTTAAACAGGCATCTGGTTAGCCACTATGGAAACAGGATCTAGCAGGTTCTTCTGGTGCTCTTAAGTTCTCTGGCACTCATGATGGCAGCCATTGCGTTGAGCTGATAAGAAAACTGAGACTATATATTATGCTCTGATTTTAAGCGGAAGAAGCGATGTGTTAGCAAAAACACCCTCAGCGCACGCTTTGTGTGCTCTGCATGTTGATGGTTCCAGGTTCAATCTTTAGTCCAAGGCTGAGAGGTGGCACAGCTGGCAAAGACCTGCCTCTGCCAGAGACCTTGGGAAGCAGCTCTCAATTTGGGGTGGGGGGGGGGAGACCATGCCGTGGGTGAGATGCGCAGGGTGCTAAACATTAGCCTGGAGGACGAGGAGATGCTTGACTGAATGCCAAGGGGAGTAGGAGACAAACACCCATTCCCTTGTTCAGGAAGCTGCTGGATCTTGCCCGCCTGCCCCATCCCACTAGTTTGGGAGAAAAATCCTCACACGCAACTGCCTAGTTGTGCAGGATTTGCAGGACGCAGCGCTATGCTGGTGTTTGTGTGTGACAGAAGCAGCCTGTCGAGCCGAATGTGGAACTTTGCAATCAACTCAGCATGGCTGTTGCAGAAACGAGCGAAGCCCTTTCTTCCGAGCGGCAAGACAGACAGAACCCAGCACCGGGCCAAGTTCGCCGCTGATCATTATTACTCCACTTGCACAGAGAATCTGTGGCAGGCAGAGGAACTGGGAGTGCTGACAGGGCTAGCAGCCAACTGGGCGCCGTTGCCAGCCAGCCGCCCGCACACGTCTCCCTCCCCATCAGAACATCCTGCTCAAAAGTCAGCAGCTCCTGCTGCCATTGCAAAGGCTGGGATGACTCACTCCGCAGGCAGCCAGCGGCAACAGCCCAGGCAGGCAGGCAGGCAGGCAGGCAAGTGCGTACCCCACTACCCCATCCCCACCACCACCACCAAGAAGTACCAAAATCCCAGACGGGACTCAGCCACAGTGAGCCCAGGAGGGCCTCTGCTCCCCCTCCCTCTCCCAAGGAGCACTATGCTCTTCAAAGCACCTACACGCCCTGACAAAGACCTCTCTGTCCTTTTAACGGGGTCTTTTGATGGGCGTTCCTGCTGCTCCCTCAGATCTTGCTGCTTTCTGTCTCACAGGTGCTGTGACAGAGCACATAAGAACATGAGAAAAGCCTGCTGCGTCAGGCCAAAGAGGACCCCCATCGAGCTCAGCCTTCTGTTTTCCCATTTGCCAAATGCCCCAGAGAGTCTAGGAATCTAGACAGTCCCTGGACCTGGAGTTTCCATAATGATCTGTTTACAAAGCTATTGTACCACCAACCTGACTGTACGCCTGTGAAACATGGACCACTCACAAATGTCATCTCAAACTCCTCAAAAGATTTCATCAACGGGGTCTCCAAAAAATTTACACATCATTTGGGAAGGCAGGAGAACTAATACCAGTGTACTGCAAGAAGCAAAGATCACCAGTGTCGAAGCAATGATTCTTCAACATCAACTTCGTTGGACTGGTCATGTTGTGCGGATGCCTGATTATCGTCTTCCAAAACAACTACTCTATTCCAAACTTACAAATGGAAAGAGTAATGCTGGTGGTCAACAAAAGAGGTTCAAAGACTCTCTCAAGGCAAATTTTAAAAAATATACCACCAACAATTGGGAAACACTTGCTTGTGAGCACCCTTCAAAGGTAACCCCACATAGAGCGCATCGCAGTAATCCAAGCGGGAGATAACCAGAGCATGCACCACTCTGGCGAGACAGTCTGCGGGCAGGGAGGGTCTCATCCTGTGTACCAGATGGAGCTGATAAACAGCTGCCCTGGATACAGAATTGACCTGCGTCTCCATGGAGAGCTGTGAGCCCAAAATGACTCCCAGGCTGCGCACCTGGTCCTTCAGGGGCACAGTTACCCCATTCAGGACCAGGGAGTCCTCCACACCTGTCCCCCCAAAACAGTACTTCTGTCTTGTCAGGATTCAACCTCAATCCATTAGCCGTCATCTATCTTCCAACCTCCTCCAGGCACTCACACAGGACCTTTCTTACAACAATCGAGCTGTTTGACAGTGGAACAGACTCCTTCAGAAGGTGGTGGGCTCTCCTCCATTGGAAGTTTCTTAAACAGAGGTCAGGTGGCCATCTGTCAGGGATGCTTCAGCTCTGACTCCCACACTGCAGGGGGTTGGACTAGATGACCCTTGGGTGTCCCAGCCAACTCTATCCTTCTATGAAAAGGGCTGGAGCCATCCCAGGAGATGCTGACAGGAAGCAGCTGCTGTTCTTGTGGTTCCAGAGGGCCCAGGCGCAGCAGAAAACAGCTCAGATCCATTCATTGAACCAGGACACCAATTGGTCGATTGATCCTTAAACTTCCAGAGGGGTTTTGAAAACTCCCATTCGGGATTGCTTGGTGTTGATTGCACGTTTCATATCAATTCACTTAAGTGCCCTTTACTGCCTTGATCCCATGTCTCTGATTGATTTTAATCTCTATTCTGACCTGGATGTAATTTCACATCTCCGTTCTTTGCTCCTGCTTTATAGCTTGGGCTTTTTTATTGAATTGAACTGTGAATATTCTGTTCACTGAACAAACTGATACCGAAAGGTTTATTGAATGGGCTGATATAATATTTTGATATGGGTTGTGACTGCTGTTGGTTTACATTCTGTGCAGTGTCAACTACTTTGGAAAGAGCCGGTTTCTGGGAATCGCAAGAGGGGAGAGCAAAAAAATGTAGGAAGACCCTGCTGGATGAGGCCAACGGCCAGTCTAGCCCAGCATCCTGCTCTCACAGTGGCCAAGCAGATGCCCCAACGGGAGACTCTCAAACAGGATCCCGGCACATGAGCCCTCCTGGGGTTTCCAGCAAGTGGCATTCAGAAGCACTGCTGGCCCCAACCGTGGAGTCAGAGCAGAGCCATCCTGGCTAGGAGCCACCCAGAGCCCTCTCCTCCTCCTCCTCCAGGAATTTGTCTAACCCTCTTTCAAAGCCATCCGGGTTGGTGGACATCACTGCTTCCTCCTTGTTGGCTTCTAAAAAGAGGCACCTGGTTGGTCACAATGAAAACAGGACTCTGGACTAGATGGGCCCCTTTCGAATGATTCAGCAACCAGGCTTTTCTGAATGTTGTCACAATTCTGTGTCTAGGGCGGCTGTCTACCAGCTCCATCTGGTACACAGGCTGAGACCCTCCCTGCCCGCAGACTGTCTCGCCAGAGTGGTACATGCTCTGGTTATCTCCCACTTGGACTACTGCAATGCGCTCTACGTGGGGCTACCTTTGAAGGTGACCCGGAAACCACAATTAATCCAGAATGCAGCAGCTAGACTGGTGACTGGGAGTGGCCGCCGAGACCACATAACACCGGTCCTGAAAGACCTACATTGGCTCCCAGTATGTGTCTGGGCACAATTCAAAGTGTTGGTGCTGAACTTGAAAGCCCTAAACGGCCCAGTATACCTGAAGGAGCATCTCCACCTCCATCATTCAGCCCAGACACTGAGGTCCAGCTACGAGGGTCTTCTGGCGATTCCCTCCCTGCGAGAAGTGAAGTTACAGGGAACCAGGCAGAGGGCCTTCTTGGTAGTGATGCCCTCCCATCAGATGTCAAAGAAATAAACAACTATCTTACGTTTAGAAGACATCTGAAGGCAGCCCTGTTTAGGGAAGCTTTTAATGTTTGATGAATTGTTGTATTTTTAATCTCTTGTTGGAAGCCGCCCAGAGTGGCTGGGGAAACCCAGCCAGATGGGTGGGGTATAAATTATTATAAATTATTATTATTATTATTATTATTACAGAAGAGCAAAAAGCAATTCTAAATATATTGCAACCCTTACTGAAAATGAGTTCTCCACCCCAATGAAATTCCTCTCTGTGTGTTTGTGTGTGGGGTCCTGAAGCTTTGACAAAGTCGCTTTCCTCTTCCCTCCTGGAAGGGGGCAGGAGTCATCTCGCCCCCCCCCCTTAGCCTTTTGGCACCACGCAAAGCCCTTCTGCTCCGAGCGCCAAAGGGACACCCCCCCCCCGCCAGACTGCTTTGCTGGGATCTCCTGCAGTCGGCCTCATCTGCCATCCCTGCTGCTTAATTGACTGTTTGGGGGAATATCATATTTCAATCACTGTTATGTATCTAGTTTATACCATTTTTAATTACAGGCCCTTTGGCTCAAAAGGCAGGACACAAACATTCAGAATACATTTTGTTGATTAATCAGAGGGGGGTTTAATTGGCAAGGCTGCAAATTAAAGGCACTCATGTTTAGTTTTGGAGGATGCTTGTAGCTCTGGTGCGTTAATGTTAACAACGGAAAAGAAAATATGTCCTTCCTTCAAAAGAGGAATGGGAAGCTGGCTGGCATCTCGCTTTGGTACCTCCTGAAGGCACCCCTAGAGTAATGTTTTGATATTATGCACATTAATCTATTAATTGGCAGATGATCAAACAATTACTGTGGGTTGGTTGGTTGGTTGGCAGCCCTAATTGTGAAGAAGCGGGTGCAGAGTTGGGAAAACCAACTCTGTTCTGCAGGAACTGCCCTCTCCAAAGGGAGGCACCCTGGCGAGAATAATAATAATAATAATAATAATAATAATAATAATAATAATAGTAATAATAATAATAATTTATTATTATTTATACCCCACCCATCTGGCTGGGTTTCCCCAGCCACTCTGGGCGGCTTCCAACAGAATATTAAAACACAATAATTCATCAAACATTAAAAGCTTCCCTAAATAGGGCTGCCTTCAGATGTCTTCTAAAAGTCTGGTAGTTGTTCTCTTTGACATCTGGTGGGAGGGCGTTCCACAGGGCAGGCACCACTACTGAGAAGGCCCTCTGCCTGGTTCCCTGTAACTTGGCTTCTCGCAGTGAGGGAACCACCAGAAGGCCCTCGGAGCTGGACCTCTGTGTCCGGGCAGAACGATGGGGGTGGAGACGCTCCTTCAGCACACAGCTCCTTCTCCAGCTGCATGCAAGGAGGCAGCAGAGCCAGAGGAGCCTGTCCTGAGCTGGGTGGGGAGTCAAGCACATGAGACCAGCAGCCAGTGCAGGCCTCACCTGGTCAGTGCCCTGCAAAGTTCAGCCCAGCTGCTTCTGGCCTCATTCACTGGAACGCCCCCCCCCCTTGCACCCTCCTCTCCAGCCGCATCCCTGAGCTTCATTCTTTGGGATTGCAGACTGTGATTCCCTCTTCCCCAACCCCAGCAATGAGCCCCAGTGCTGTGACTTCCTGGGGTGCGTGTGAGAGAGAGGCCAGGATTCAGAGAGGGAGAGGGAGCAATCTGCAGGGCCAGACAGACAGGCTACACCCAAAGTGCTTCCCCAGGAGAAGTCCATGGACAGGCAGGACCTCTCTAGCCTGAGGAGAGGCCACATTGCCTTCGTCCGATTTGGAGGACTCCAACTCACAGAGGAACAGAGGCCTTCCCTGCTCTTTCCGAGGCAACAGCAACTAAAGTTAACCTAAACGGCCTCGGTCCTGTATACCTGAAGGAGCATCTCCACCCCCATCGTTCTGCCTGGACACTGAGGTCCAGCTCTGAGGGCCTTCTGGCGGTTCCCTCCCTGCGAGTAGTGAGGTTACAGGGAACCAGGCAGAGGGCCTTCTCGGTAGTGGCGCCCGCCCTGTGGAACGCCCTCCCGTCAGATGTCAAGGAAATAAGCAGTTATCCTATTTTAAGAGACACCTGAAGGCAGCCCTGTTTAGGGAAAACAAAATAAAAAATAAAAAAATTCCTTCCAGTAGCACCTTAGAGACCAACTAAGTTTGTTCTTGGTATGAGCTTTCGTGTGCATGCACTTCTTCAGATACTGTTTAGGGAAGTTTTTAATAGTTAACGCTGCATTGTTTTTAACACTTGATTGGGAGCTGCCCAGAGTGGCTGGGGAAACTCAGCCAGATGGGTGGGGTACAAATAATAAATATTGTTGTTGTTGTTGTTGTTGTTGTTAAGTGAAGGTGATGGCAGAGCCACTTTTCCTGCTTAAGGCTCCTCCTTGCACTGGAGTCCAGCATGGAGCTGTCCAGGGTGCTGAAGCCTCCACTCTGCAAGGCTGCTGAGGCGGCTTCTCGAAACAGAACTGCACACCCACCCATCCCAGCAGTCCAGCCTTCCAACTTAATTGTGCCCACATTCCGCTCCTCTAGGGACTTGGCCGTGATGGATTCTGGCGCTGCAGAAGCCCCAGAGGGCTAGCGACTCCACCGCGGGGGCTGCCAAGGGGCTGCTTGCAACGGTGAATAATTCACGCTAAAGGGTTTGACGCAACTGCCAAAGATGGGCTGCTGGCAAGCTCAGCCTGGCTCTGATGCATTAGGGCTGAAAGCAAATCAATAGTTTGGGCTGGGTTGGCCAACAACTGCCTTAGGGGAGGTCACATGGCTCCTTCTGAGAAGAGCATCCTTTTGCCCAAAGGGGAAGGGCAGGGCCAAGAAGCCCACCCCTCCCTCCCTCCCTCCCTCGAAATCTCTCTCATGCACTCATGTCCTTTTCCTCTGGAGGTTCCCACTGCCGCCCCACTCCCACTCCCACTGCCTTTGGGGTTGGACTGCAGCCATTTGCCCCCACCCCAGGCTCGCTGTAGTTTTCCACTTGCAGCCCATGCCCCCACCCACTGCATGCTGCCATCTGCTCTGGGGTGCTGCGATAAGACCACCTTTAATATGCCACCTGCCCGCAGACAGCAGAAACGTTCAAGGTAGACGTCATAATAGAGACTTTGTGTGTGCATGTGTGTAAAGGAATCTAGAAGATAAGGTGGTATTGGGAGCAGAGAATATGGAGAAGCCATTCACATGGAAACAGCTGGGAGATGCACAGAGGAGGCGACAGAGAAGGGTCTGGAAACCAAGCCACATGAGGAACGGTTGAGGGAGTTGGGGAAGTTTAGCCTGCAGAAGAGACTGAGAAGGGATAGGATAGCCACCTTCAAATATGTGAAGGCTGCCACGTGGAAGAGGGTAAGAGCTCTTCAGCGGTGGAACAGACTTCCTCAGAAGGTGGAGGAGAACCCTCCTTCCTTGGTTGTTTCTCAAGCAGAGGTTGGATGGCCATCTGTCAGAGATTCTTCAGCACTGCAGAGGGTTGGACTAGATGATCCTAGGGTTCCCTTCCAATTCTACAGTTCTATGAATCCTAGGGACACGGGTGGCGCTGTGGGTTAAACCACTGAGCCTAGGGCTTGCCGGTCAGAAGTTCGAATCCCCGCAAAGGGCTGAGCTCCCGTTGCTCGGTCCCTGCTCCTGCCCACCTAGCAGTTCGAAAGCACGCAGTGCAAGTAGATAAATAGGTACCGCTCCGGTGGGATGGTAAACAGTGTTTCCATGCGCTGCTCTGGTTCGCCAGAAGCGGCTTTGTCATGCTGGCCACATGACCTAGAAGCTGTACGCCGGCTCCCTTGGCCAGTAAAGCGAGATGAGCGCCGCAACCCCAGAGTCGGACACGACTGGACCTAATGGTCAGGGGTCCCTTTACCTTTTATGAATCCTGACCTGGTTGACTGCCAGGGGGAAAAGGCTGCAGCTCTCAAGGCTGCTGAGGCCTCACCTGCTTCCCCAGGAAGAGGAAAAGGGTTCCATTCACTCATGGAGATAAGGGCAAAGCCAGCTGCTAAATGAGAGCCTGGCCCAGGAAACAAGAGAGCGGCTGAGCAGCACAGCCCCAAATCCACACCTGACCCTGGGACATGTTTGGGGGAGCTCAGCGGGTGTCTCCCCACTCCTTCCCACCAAACACCACCCAAGGCCTGGAGGCCAAAAGATACACAGACACCCCGCACCCTTCCGGCCCATCTTGACACAAGCCTTGCAAAGTCCTGGAGAATTCTAGCCAGGAAGTCGAGTCTCACGGAACCAGTTGACTTTTTCATTCAAAATAAGTAGATGCTTCTGTGAATTAATGAGATGGGTTTTTTCTAGGAGTATTTCCCCCCCCCCCCCCCGGAGGTGGATAAGTCCTCTTGATGGGCAGAAAGGCAGGACACAAGTTTTAAAAGAAATACTCCAAAATCAGTTATCTGGCACCCAATGGTTCCCCGTCCTCTCAATGTTCCAGCCTTGCCCCACCCCCACCCCACGCATGTTCCTGTGCCACAACCCCCCTCCCTCCGTGGCCACAGAGGCTGCCTGTCTCCAGCTCCACGTTTAGTGGCCGGCTGTTGTGAAATGAAGGCATCACTTGCAGAATGAGTGACTGGAAGGGCAGGTCATGTGCTGTTTTATTTACAGAAGATATAAAACAAATAGGGAGTAATTGCATGGTTGCAGTGGGGTGCCTTTGATGATTTTTAATTCTATACAGAATTATAATGCAGCGCTTCAAAAGAGGCTGCCATAAAAAATCATTAGATCAGCACAGGAAGAAAGCTGGGTGGTTAGCACTAGATTAATATTTGCATAATGTGCTTTTGTAGTCGTGATTTTAAGAATAGCACTTGGAGGACATAAATACTGAGCTCAGTTTGATGGGGGTTCAGATTACTCCAAACTCACTGCCTCTTGAGTTTGGCCAAACTGCGAGAGGCAGTGAAGGATAGGCGTGCCTGGCGTGCTCTGGTCCATGGGGTCACGAAGAGTCGGACACGACTAAACGACTAAACAACAACAAGAACAGGCAGATAGATAGATCGATAGATCGATAGATCGATAGATCGATAGAGCGATAGGCAGGCAGTGGAAGACAGGAGTGCCTGGCGTGCTCTGGTCCATGGGGTCACGAAGAGTCGGACACGACTGAACGACTGAACAACAACAACAACAGATTACTCCGCCATGGAAGCACGCATCCAGAACTGCGCTGGAGCTACAGAGAAGGTCAGAAGCCCAGGGACTCTCCCCCGCCAGAAACAATGGCCTCTCCAGAAGCCGGGGTCACGGAGAAGGGGTATTCCAGGCATTGCTCCCCTCCTCCTCCTCGCCAGCCATCCTCTGTGGTGCTTCTCATGAGGCCAAGACACGCCACCAGCTCCTGCATCACAGCCTCTCTTTCGTGCGGCAGGCCTGAGCCACCGCCAACGCGCCGGGTGCCTTTAAGCAGGTTTGATAAATGGGGTATCTATTTTTGGAAGATTCACAGGGTCTGACTCTCTGAACATCCACGCGCGGCGGGAGAGGAAGCCCGTTTCTGATTGCTGAAACTGTCTGAGCAAACAGGGATGACCCAGCCCACAGAGCTCGCGGGGAGGGCAGGCGAGGATGCGCAGCTCACTGCTCGGCCAGACGCATGCTGCGGCAGACGTCCCAACCCCACGGGGCTCCACAAGGGCCAGAAGAGCATGACAAGAGGCGGCTGGATCAGGCCAAGGCCCCCTAGAGTCCAGCATCCTGCCCTTTCAGTGGCCGGCCAGATGCCTTTAGGAAACCAGCAAGCAGGATCCGCGCACAAGAGCAATTCTCCCCTCCTGTGGTTTCCAGAAACTGGGATTCAGGCGCAGGGCTGCCTCCGACCAGGGAGCCCAGAGCAGAGCCATCCTGGCTAGGAGCCTCTGGTAGCTCTCTCCTCCTCTACAAATTAGTCTAATCCTCTTTTAAAGCCCTCCACCCTGGTGGTCATGGCAGGCCAAACCCTACGCCAAAGGATAAACGGACATAAATCTGACATCAGGAATCACAAGATGGAGAAACCAGTAGGAGAGCACTTCAATCTCCCAGGACACTCTATACAAGATCTCAAAGTAGCTGTCTTATTGCAAAGGAATTTCAGAAATAGACTGGAAAGAGAAGTTGCTGAATTGCAACTCATTACCAAGCTTAAAACCATGGAGAGACCTGGTCTGAACAAAGACATTGGATTCTTATCTCATTATACCTGACAAAGCTATTTTTAACCTTCTCACCCCTTGCTTTTTCCTGTAAGACTAATTGCAGTCGTTAACAGTCGTCAACAGGTTTACCAGAACTATCAGCCAATCGCCCATTCCCACCACCCTTCTGAGTAATACCCCTCCCACCCTCTCACTATATATAAGGGTCTGGTGACTTCTGTTTCAGTGTATCTGAAGAAGTCTGCATGCACACGAAAGCTCATAACAAGAACAAACTTAGTTGGTCACTAAGGTGCTACTGGAAGGAATTTTTTCATTTTTTTATTTTTTATTGCCTCTTGTGGGAGGGAGTTCCACGGTTTAACTGTGCTGTGTGAAGAAGTCATTTCTCTGATCTGTCCTGAACCTCCCAAAATTCAGCTTCTCTGGATGCCCAGCAGTTCTAATGTTACAAGAGAGGGAGACAAGCTGTGCATCTTCTCTGTGCCATGCATAATTCTACAAGCTTCTGTCCTGTTGTCTCTTCCTTGCCTTTTCTCCAAACTGAAAAGGCCCACCAGGAAATCTGCAAAGGCTAGGAGGCCCCTCGCTCCTCAGGGGCCTCCCCATCACTAGAAAACCTCTGGGTCAAGCAGAGAAAGCGTTTGCTGCTGCCTCAGCCGAAGAAGGAGAAGAGCCTGCCCAGGCCAGGCACATTTCTGATGGGCAACAGAGGACGATGGGGAGAGAAGCCGCTTGGCTGATGACGGAGGCCTCAAAATAAACCTCTCTCCGAAAGGGAGGAATTCCACAAAGGTAAAGATGAGCCGTGTCTTGAGGACACACAGACTCCGAGGGAATCTATTCTGAGCTCAGCTGAAGAGCCTGCAATTTTCTAACTCAGAAATGGCTCCTAATTGTAGTGAGCAAAGGAAGTGTTGAAAACAGTCAGGGGGGCGGGGATGGCTTTTCCCTGAACACTTGCCAAGGTGCTGAATGACAGCGTACAGGAAGGAGAGCCCACCCCCTTTCCTGAAAAGCAGGGGAGAGCAGGGAGACGGAGGATAACTAGGGAGGGTCACCTGAGAGCTTTGAACGTCAGGTGGTGGTATCCACCCTCCAGAGAGACAATGCCTGTTGTTACAATGCCAGAGTGCGAATTCTCAGATTCAGGGCACCTGCTTAGCAGACGTGGAAACTGTTCTTTTTATTATTTAAGGTGTATAGTGAGAAGAAATGCCATGGAAATGGAGTCTCCTGAGCAAAACACAGGGCAGGTTGCAAGCCCCCTTCCATCCTCCTCCCAGATCAGCCACGACAGCTTTGCATCTGGCTGAAACCTAGAGAGCCACTGGCCATCTTTGCAGACCATGGGTAGCCCCACATGTTGATGGACTACAGCTCCTATCATCCCTGCCTATGCTGTTTGGGGCTGATGAGTGTTGTAGTCCAACAATAGCAGAGGCCACACCGCAATGGCTTCCCTGAGTAGGAACAATCAGCATAAACAGATGTCGCCATGGCCAGATTCTACGTGAGGCAGCTTGCTTGGTTCCTATGCTTCCTAGAGCGGTTAGAGTGTCAAGACTGGTGTTAAGAGTCCACCTCACACCTCAGTATTGTCTGCACTGACTGGCAGCAGCTCTCCAGGGTTTCGGCCAAGGGATGTTCCCAGTCCTACCTGGAGGTGCCGAAGAATGAACCGGGAGCCTTTACATGCAAAGCAGATGCCTGAAGGAGTGTATACCTGTAGACCTGAAGGAGCGTCTCCACCCCCATCATTCAGCCCAGACACAGAGGTCCAGCTCCGAGGGCCTTCTGGTGGTTCCCTCACTGCAAGAAGCAAGGTTACAGGGAACCAGGCAGAGGGCCTTCTCAGTGGTGGCGCCCGCCCTGTGGAACGCCCTCCGATCAGATGTCAAAGAAATAAACAACTATCTGACTTTTAGAAGACATCTGAAGGCAGCCCTGTTTAGGGAAGCTTTTAATATTTGATGAATTATTGTATTTTAATATTCTGTTGGAAGCCGCCCAGAGTGGCAGGGGAAACCCAGCCAGATGGATGGGGTATAAATAATAATAAATTATTATATTATTATTATCTACCACCAAGAAGGGTGAGGGGTCGGGTCTTCTGTGGAGTGTATGTCCACTATGTGTACACCTTAAAATTCATGTAACACCAGGATCTGGGAGACCCGGGTTGAAATCCTCTCCTCTCAACCGCAAAGCTCTCCCTGGGTGTGACCTTGGGCCAGTCCCTGCCTCTCTCAGCGTGACGTGCTTCACTGGGTTGCCGTGAAGATAAAATGCAGGGAGAACGACGTACACAGTCTTTCTCTCCTTGGAGGAATGGGGGGGGGGGAAGCAGGGGACAACCACCACAATGATAAATAATCATCACCTTCCAAGCTTCCCTCCAACGTTTGCTATCCTCAAGACCCAAACTTTGACTTTCGGAGCCGACGGCCAGGACTATTTGCAGAAGCTTGCAGCAAAACAGAGCCATCTATTTTGATAAATGAACAGACCCCCAAACAAGCCAGCTGCCTCTCTTGGCCATTCATCACGAGTGCCAGAAGAGCCCTCCTTCCTCCCTCCCCTGCAGAGTCTTCGGAAGTTTTGCGCTGAGCAAGCAGCCATGTTGCTCTCCCATCCCCGCAGGCCTCGCTTGGCCATCGGAAGAAGGAGAGCCTTGGCTGAGCAAGGCAACCCAAGCAAACACCCTCCTCCCTTCATGCACTGCACTCTATGCAGCATCAATAGGACTCCGAGAGAGTCAGTGTGCTGTAGTGAGGAGAGTGCCAGACTGGCACCTGGGAGAGAGCAGGGTTCAAATCCCCACTCAGCCGCTCAGCTCACTGGGTGCGACCTGAGGTGGGTGGGGGAGGCAGGCCCTGCCTCTCAGCCTAACCTACCTCACAGGGTCGTTGTGAAGATTAAATGGGGAGCGGGAGAACAATGTACACCACTTGGAGCTCCTTGGAGGAAGAAAGTGAGATATAATTGCAACAAATAAATGAACACTGGCCTGGCCCTCTTTCTTCTTGGGAGATGGGGCAGGGCATGGTCTGAACACAAGCCCTTCCTAGAGGAGGCCTGGGCCTAAGAGAAGATCACATGCCCCATGTCCACCCACAGGGTCTGGCCCACCCAAGTCCCTTCTCCCAAGAGACCTGGCCTTCCAAGACAGACAGATGTGCAGGACCCTTGGATGGCACAGCTGGTTGCTCCATCCATCCATCCATCCATCTGTTTGCCACTTTTCCACACACAAAATCATGCTCAAAGCAGCTTACAGTTTGCCTTCCTTTTAAAGCAGCCTTTCTCCACCTTGGGTCCCCAGATGTTTTGGCCTACAACTCCCATCATCCCCAGGTAGCAGGACCAGTGGTCAGGGATGATGGGAGTTGTAGGCCAAAAACATCTGGGGACCCAAGGTGGAGAAAGGCTGCTTTAAAGTCACTCTGCTCCAAGGCTCTCGTGGCTCAGTGACACAGCATCTCTTTCCAGGCAGAAGGTCTTGGGGAGTCAACACCTTCTGCCCGAAGCCCTGGAGCACCTCTGCTGCCAGTCAGTGCAGACAGGACTGAGCTTGCCTGACTCCATACAAGGCAGCTCTCCCTCTCTCCCTCTGCCCCTTCCTGCGCCAAGAAAGCAGGACACGCCCTACTCCTTCACCTGAGCAGGCACCTTGCAAAGGTAATCCTAACCCTGCAAGATGAGACCTCCACTCAAGAGGTCTCCAAGCAAGAGACCCAATTGCACCTCTGCTCTATGCCATGCAAGTCCACACAGAGAGGGCCATGTTCCACTCTGCACCGACCCAGGCCTGCACCTTGGTCAGAAGGCAGGAGGAGCCCCCAGCCCACATGGTGGGCTACACTGGGGTAAATGGCCAGCCAGAGGGGGCCTCTTTCCTAGCTCCACAATATAGAAGTCTGGTAGCCACATCAGCAGAAGGCGACTCTCTCCTCATCCATGAACAGACGGCCGCTGAGCCACCAGCGCTACGTCTCCCCTACTGAGTGGCCTACAGACCCTCAGCCGCCCCCTTCCTCTTGGCCAGAGGATCAGCCCCTCTCCCCTTCACCTGGGAGTTAACCACACAAGATGAAAGCTCAAGGGGAGGGTGAGGCAGGAGGAGGAGATGTGCTAATTGCAGGCAGGAATCAACCCAAATTAAGTATATTTGGAATGCACAGCCACAAAAAGCCCACACAGGTGAGGGAGGGAGGCGAAAGCCACATTTGCAGACTCACAGAATTGTAGGGTTGGAAGGGAACCCAGGGGTCATCTAGGTCAACCCCATGCAATGCACAGGCAGGCCCAGAGAGGAGGGCCGACAGAGGGGACGGGGCCAGAGGGCGGAGGCTGCACGGCACATCCAGGCCACCCAGAGGGCACCCAGAGGAGTGCAGAAGGCTGGCAGGAAGAGCCTTGACCTTTCAAGGTGGGCAAAACGGCAGGAAGGGAGAGGCGGGACTTCCGGGTCTCGGCTGCTGGTTCCGCAAGGCCCCAAAGGCTCAAACCAAGAGAGGAAGCGTGTGCTGCATTGGTCTCCAAGGAGCAAAGCTTCGTTTACGGAACCCGGAGAAGTATTCTGCCATATTACATTAGCGCAGAAGCATTTGCGTGGGCAGCAATGACCTTTTCCCATTGCGGGAAGCGCATCAGTGACGGAAGGGATCTTTCTCTTTGCTCCTGAGGTTGCGGAAGACAGAGGCTCCCAGAGGCCAAGGGGAGTTAAAGGCCCCATGGGGCCGGCCCCACAGTGCAGCCACTGTGCAGGAGTGCAGGGGAGTTAGTGCATGGGGACTCCCCCCACCCCCCCGGGGGGGCACCTTGCTCACTGAGACAGACCCTCTCAGGGCCATTGCAGGCGCCCAAGGCTCACCCCAATATCACCCTCCCCACTTGGGGCGCTGCCTGCCTTGACCGGAGCTCAGCAGAGAGCCAGGGAGGGCCCAGGCGGTGAGTCTTACCCTAGCCGGCATCCGCCTGAGAAAGGACCTTTGGAGTCCCACCGGAAGGAGATCCACAAGGAATGGGGGGGGGGTCCTAAGCCACAAGCCACTCTCCCACTCCAACCGGCCAGAGGGCTATGGGGCCACCAGGAGCAATGCAGCTCTTCCAGAGCCACGTCAGCAGGAAACAGGAACTCTGCCGGCAGAAGGAAGGTGGACTGACCCCCTGTAGAAGACCAGCCTGCGCAGCGTAACTCCTGAGAGGTTCAACAGCACTTCCCAGAACCCCAGCAGAGAGGGGCTTAACCCTGGAGCTCTGACCACCAGACTCCCCCTCCTCTCAAGCAGGGCTCCATCCCTGCACAGGACACCACTTGACGGGAGAGACACAGAGAATTGCTGCCTCCTCCAGCAAAGCAGAGTCAGGGACACCCCAGGAGGGGCGCGGGGGGGGGGGGGTCTTCGCTTCCCCAGAGCAGGAGAGGCTGCTGAGGCTCTCTAGCTCCCCCCACTGGCAGCCCGCAAGGAAGGCAGCGGCAACCACTTCCCCTCCTCCCCTCAGACAACTGGACCATTTGCTTCCGCGCATCTTTCGCACCCTTCTCTCTCTGGCCTAGAAGGAACCACGTGACGCTTCGAAATGCCTCCGTCCCTCCCGCGCACCAGCTCCGCGAAGCACCTTCGCCCAGCGGGTTCGAGCCCCGAAGGCGGTCTGCAGGCAGGGCCGGGCCTGGGACCTCCGACGGTCAGCAGAGCCGCTGCTGCCAGTCCGCGCAGGCAATCCTTAGCTGGGTGGACTGATGGTCTGACTCGGTGTTCGGCAGCCAGAATGGCACCGAGGAGCCCCCGCTGCAAGGTCCGGGTTCTCCTCGAGAACCTGGGAAGCTGCTCCCCCGGCGAAACATCCGAGGAGCGGCCAGGACACAGCCTGCAGCGCCTCCTCCTGTCCTGCCACCGGCTCCCCGAAGAAAGGGTCCAGAAGTCCGCCTGGAACCCGCTCCCTCCCGCGGGGACAGGGATGCGGCGGCGGAGAGCGACCCACGACGGGGCGGGCGAGTCCCCAAGCTTCCCGCGGGCGCCGCCCTCGTCTCCTCCCGAGGAGGCCTCGGCCTGGAAACTCCAGCTCCGGCAGCTCCGCTTTCTTTGCCCACCAAAATCGACGACCCCAGTCTGACGGAGGCTTCGCCAGTTGTGGGGGGCGAGCGAAGTCGGGGCGCCCCCTCGGAGCTCGCCTCGCCTTTCCAGGCGGCTGCGGAGCGGCAGACTGGGCCCGTCCTTGGCGCCGCCGGGCGGATGCCGAGCCTGGACGGAGTGCAGGACCCTCGAGCCGGGCCGGGCCAGGAAGGGGGCGCCGCCTTAGTAGAAGAGGAGCCGCCCCGCCCGCCCGCCCGCCCGCCCGCCCGCAAATCAAGGTTGCTGTGGCTGCAACGAGCAGGTCGCTGGGTTTTGGCTGCGGGAGGGAAGGGCGGGCCGCTTCAGCCAAGCCTGGAGAACGGGAGGCGGAACGGGAAACACGGAGCGCCCCCCACCCGCAACACACAAACGCACGAGAGCGCGCACTGCCGTCCAAAGGGGGGGGGCGGTTCTTGCGGGGCCCGGAGCCAGCGGCAAACTTCCCTGGGGGCGCAGCCTGCTGCCTCCGGGATGCTGAAACGGCGTTCTCCCCACGCCTGCGCTGCAGCGGAGGCTCGCTCGTCCGGGGCGTGGGGGGGACGGGACACAACCCAGCGCCGCCGGGCAGGGCGAGGAAGCGTGGGCGCTTCTCCTGTGTGTGTGGGGGGGGGGAATCCCTCCGCTCATGGCCGCCTGCCCCGCCTCGGGGCAGAGGAGGAGGCTGCAAGCGCCGGCCAATTTCGAGCCGGGGAGGAAGGGACCCCTCCCCAGCAGCCGCGAGTGCCCAACCCCCCCCCCCATGTAGCCGCGCCCTCTTACCTGGCCCCACGGCCTCCCTCGGGAGCGGCGCCGTCCCTGCTGCTGCTGCCGCCCCTCCCCGGCTGTTGCTCCTGGGGGCTCCGCGGCGGCGGCTCCGGCTCGGTTGGCCATGCGCCCGTCGGCGGCTCCTCCTGCCCGCCTGCCGGGGCCGCGGCGGGCGTCGCTCAGTCGGCGGGGCCGGAGGGCGGCTCCTCCATCCGGGCGCGGCCCCTGCCCCCCTCGCCCCGTAGCCCGGCCGCGCCTCTCCCGCTCCGGCGTCCTCGCCCTGCTCGCCTGTGTCGGAGCGCGGCTCGGCTGCCGGCGTCGCGGCGGAGGCGGCGGTGGCTCCTCCTCTCCCCCCACCCCATCGCCAAAGCCGAGCAGGCGCCGTAGCCCCGGCTCGCCCATGCCCGCTGGGGGGAGCCTCTCCGCCGTCAGGAACCGGCCAGCTCCGCGAGCGCCCCTCGACCTCCGCGCGCCCCCTTCCCTGGCGTTGCCTCGCCTGCTTTTGGGCTCCCGAGAGCGGCGCTGGGGGTGCCCTTTGGCGCAAGACGCGGGCGCGCTTCCCTCCGGAATGCCGCCGGGCCTCCTAGCCGGGGTGGGGCGCGGAGGGCTGCTTCGGCTTTCCGGGGCACTTGGGGCGCTCTTTGCCCCCCGAGGGCGCGGAGGGCCAATCTGGTCGCTGCCTCTTGCGCCCCACGTCCCCCGCCCTTCAGCCCAGCTCTCCAGCCGGCTGCGGACAGACCGGGCCTCCATTGCGCTCCCATCGCCAAGCCCCCCCCCCCTGCCCCGTGGACAGACGGGTCCTCTGCCCGTCTATTAAGGGAACCCCCCTTTTGGGGAGAGAGGGCCTGGTGGGACTTGGTCGTTTTGACTGGTTTCCATTCTTCGCGCTGCATTTCTGTCAACCGCAAGCCTGGGCCGTGTGTCTGGAGGTCCAGGGCTGTCCAGACGACATAACCACCCCAACCCCTCGGCGTCGCGGATGTGGACCAAAGGAAAGGAAAGCTGCGCGTTTTGTTTGGCTGCAGGAGTTGCCGAAAGGAAACGGTTGTAAATGGTTTTAAATAAAGTGAGCGATGGGGAAGCGACGCTCCTTTCCCCTCCGGGCGCTTCGCTCTCCTGAGAGTAGTTCAGTTCATAATTTTATTGTTCTAGCCAAAGGCCATGACAAACTTGTATTAAGCAATAGTGTTAATAAAATAATATGGAGCATACATCCATCATATAAAAATACATAATATACCAAAGGCTGCCAAATTCCTGAGCATTAAAACACAGTTTCCCTTGTGCATCTCTGACAGCTCCAATTCCAATATTATTTTGCCTTTCCACAATCCAGTTTGCCAACATCCATGATGTAAGAGAGATAAAGTACCAGAGACGCCAAAATGCTGTCCAGTTTGACTTCAGATCAAACCCACTAATCACCACAACAATTTATAGTGATTTTATCTAACTCCCCTTTTCCTGATTCCCCCCCCCCCCGCAGCCAAAGCATAGAGGGCCACTCTGTGTAAAGAAGCTATTATTCTGACTCCAAAGAAACGGGATCATTTCTGCTGGGGTGTGCCTGCTTGCTTGTGCGAACAAAGATTTCAGACACTTATCTCTTGGATCTCTATATAAGGGGCAGGCTGACAGATCGTGAGCGATGTCTTCCACCTGAGGTTGACCACAAATACTAAGTCTGTCTGCGTGATGGATCTTGTAGTGGCCATTCAAGACGGTACTTGAAACACAGCTCAAGAAAGGTATTTCTTAAGGAAACTGGTGAGAGTTTGTCAGAGAACTAGCTCTAAAATGCTCTGTTCTCAAGAGTGGGTAAAGGTAAAGGTAAAGGGACCCCTGACCATTAGGTCCAGTCGTGACAGACTTTGGGGTTGCAGCGCTCATCTTGCATTATTGGCCGAGGGAGCCGGCGTACAGCTTCCGGGTCATGTGTCCAGCAGGACTAAGCCGCTTCTGGCGAACCAGAGCAGCGCACGGAAACGCCGTTTACCTTCCCGCTGCAGCAGTACCTATTTATCTACTTGCACTTTGACGTGCTTTCGAACTGCTAGGTTGGCAGGAGCTGGGACTGAGCAACGGGAGCTCACCCCATCGCGGGGATTCGAACCGCGGACCTTCTGATCAGCAAGCCCTAGGCTCTGTGGTTTAACCCACAGCGCCACCCGTGGTTACCAAGGGGGAAATTAAGTGTTTTTAATTAGGTGCGGGTCCCTTTTAGATTCAGTTTGAAAGCACATCAAAGTGCAAGTAGATAAATAGGTACCACTCCAGCGGGAAGGTAAACAGCGGTTCTGTGTGCTGCTCTGGTTTCGCCATGCTGGCCACATGACCCGGAAAAACTGTCTGCAGACAAACGTCGGCTCCTTTACCTTTAGGGAGGGTTTTACTAAATGTATCTAAAGGAGCAACTCTCTTCTACAGCTTGCTAATCTAAGCATCATTGATACCTAGGACTGTGTTTGCCAAAAATCAGAATCTTGGTTGTGGCGTAATTTATAGTTAGGCTTTCCTGTTTACAGCACATGCTGGACATCTCCAAGAAATCTCTGACACCCATCAGGAAAGACACAGGAGCACTGAAACTTGATGTATCTGTATAGATCGAGAGTGAGGTTCTTTCTGTTCCCAGTGACTGGAGAGGGGAAGTTTGCATTGGCTAAATATGGCATCAAAACATTAATATAATGTTGAAAACAGTGGGAGCCAGAACGACCCCTCGTGACATTTTAAAAGCATCAGCCATAACACCATTCAGACCTACTCTGACCCTCATTTGTGTATTGCTAGTTCTTGGATCAATAGCAGAAGCCTACGGTCGATGTCAGCAGTTTGAAATTTCTCTCACCGTCTGCTTCAAGTAATAGTCGATGTCAGCAGAAAGATCAATAAAAGGCTGCATAAAGATTATTCTTAATATTCTTAGCCTACTTCCTTATAATATGGTTCAGAGTAAAACAGGGACCAACGATACTGTGTCCCAATGTGAATCCTCCTTGTTCTTCATGAATAATATTATTTTGCAACCAGTTGGATCATTTTTGAGGGAGATACAGTGTATATAACTTTGAGGAGTTGTCTAACAAGCTAATTGGCCAATAGTTTTGTGGATCCTTCCTATTCCATTTTGTATAAATTGGGAAGATGATACTAGTTTTCCATTCAGACAGCATATGGCCTGTGTTGTTTATCCGCCAGTCAGGATTGGCCTCCACCAGCCCATGTCTTCCTTATGGAACTCAGAGGAAAGCAGATCTTCTCCAGGGCCAAGAAATAAGGACCTGTAGCTCTTGCAGGAGGCTGCTGGCCATTCCAGTAGGTCTGAGAAATCCTCGCACATGGCTGGTCCATGCGATTGCCCAGATTGACCACCAAACATGTTGGAGAAATGTTTTCTTTGCATTGTATCAGGTACGTTGACGGTGTGTAGTTATGAATTGTAGAAGTCACCAAATAGGGCCTGAGCGAGTTCTGTGACAATTTGCTGGAAGGCACCCACAAAATTTGGAGATTTGCTCTTAAAAAGATGATGTGAGCTCGCCAGTGAGTGTCACGGGATGAATGAGTGCTGCAGAAGAGAACATGGGGTGGGCGGCCCCTTCATTTAAAATTTGTGGGTACCCAGGGCCCCACCTACCGTATTGGCCTGAATATAAGCCATACTTCCCCCCCAAATTCTGACCGTGAAAAGTTAAAGAGCGGCTTAAATTCGCGACCTTACAAAAATTGGCTTTCACGATATTGCTGTAGGATTTTCTTCTACACTTGCCATGTATTGGTGTGAGTGCCTGCGGAATTTTAAGGGAGCGGCTTACATTCGGGTATTGTCTTTTTTTCTCTCCCCTCCCCTTGAATTTTAAAGGTGCGGCTTATTTGCGGGTGCAGCTTATATTCGGGCCAATACGGTAGTTGATACCTATGATTGCTACCCAATGTCTCTTTAGCATCACTGCTGAATCTGGGACACCATTTCAATCTTTTTGTGCCCTGTATTTCTCCACACACTTGCAGATTCCGCTATAGGTATGTGTTCTATTAGAGGAAATAGGGTCACCGATATTGGAAAGTGGGCGCACTCTGTTCATCCGCTCCCTTAAAAGCGTTCACAAAAGCGAAGAATGAATGAGAGAGTCTGATGCATCCAAGAGTGTTATGGTGTGAGAGAAGTAATGCCTAGGGGGAGGGTGCGGCCACACTCCTTCCACCCCCCACCCACCCACCCTTTAGAGAAGCAGCCGGCCGGGTGGGCTTCAGCACACAGACCCTGGCCCAGTCCCACTGCTGAGGGTGGACTTCCCTTGATCTGGACCCTGGACTTGTGTTGGGGGAGCCTGGCTTTTTTGCTGCTGCATCACACTGCTTGCTTCAAGCTTCACATGGGCCAACAGCAGCAGCAGAAAAATACTTGCAGCAGCAAAACAAGCTAATGCTA
This sequence comes from Darevskia nairensis, assembly GCA_034642065.1. Taxonomy (NCBI): domain Eukaryota; kingdom Metazoa; phylum Chordata; class Lepidosauria; order Squamata; family Lacertidae; genus Darevskia; species Darevskia nairensis. The sequence goes on from JAWWNI010000777.1 coordinate 560,815, forward strand.
TTCTAGGTAAAGGTAAAGGGACCCCTGACCGTTAGGTCCAGTCACGGACGACTCTGGGGTTGCAGCACTCATCTCGCTTTACTGGCCGAGGGAGCCGGCGTACAGCTTCCAGGTCTTGTGGCAAGCATGACAAAGCCGCTTCTGGCGAATCAGAGCAGTGCACGGAAACACTGTTTACCTTCCCACTGCAGCGGTACCTATTTATCTACTTGCACTTTGACGTGCTTTCGAACTGCTAGGTTGGCAGGAGCTGGGACCAAGCAACAGGAACTCACCCCGTCGTGGGGATTCGAACCACCAACCTTCTGATCAGCAAGCCCTAGGCTCTGTGGTTTAACCTACAGTGCCACCCGCGTCCCTCAGTACTATTCTATATTCTTGTTGTTTAGTCGTGTCCAACTCTTTGTGACCCCATGGACCAGAGCACGCCAGGCACTCCTGTCTAAATAACTTTCTGCTGGGAAGAGCTGCTCTATGGTGGAATGGGCTTCCTTGGCAGGTGGTGGGCTCTCATTCCTTGGAGGTTGGGTGGCCATGATTCTGCATTGCAACAAGGGTTCTACTAGAGGAGCCCTGAGGGTCCTTCCAGTTCTACAATCCTATGATTCTATGACTCCACACACGCACTCCAAACCATTTACAGGTAGATTTACAGGTGTTGGTCTGTCATAGTCAAAACAAAACAAAAAAATTCCTTCCAGTAGCACCTTAGAGACCAACTAAGTTTGTTCTTGGTATGAGCTTTCGTGTGCATGCACACTTCTTCACTTCTTCATTTTGTTTTGACTCCAAACCATGTGAGCCAAGCATCAGTGGGATTCTGGCCTTCATGGGCTCCCAGGCTTGTCCACATGCTTCTCTGGCTTTGTGGGGGCTTCGCGACACCCGCCTATACCCCCAATGGTTCTTTGATGTTCCGGAAATCTGCGCCTGGTAAATGCTAATCACTTCTCCGCTGGCGGCTTCCCCTGAGCTGGAGCTGCTGTCAAACCTGGGCAGAGCTGAGGCGCTTGTGCTTAGCCTCCTAAATTCTGGTTAAACACTAGTTTCCTGTCAGGAGTCTGTCAGGGCTGGGCTGGGCTGGGCTGGAGGGAATCTGGCACAGCAGATCCAGCCACCTGCCTGCTAGCGAGGACCTGCAAGCCGTCTCCATGGCATCCTGATGGTTCCTGCAAGGACAGCCTTGCCATTGGCAGCTGTGTTGCAAGGGAGCGCTGGGGAGGGAGGGTGGGGGAGACCAGGCCTTTCCCCCTGGGCTATTGCCTTCATTGTGGGGCTCAGGGAAGGGGCTCAGTGTCCAGGGAGGGGAAGAGGGGAGGGGAAGATGACTTGCCTGGAGGGGGTGGGAGCAGGAGGTCCACCTAGAACCCCCTCCCTGTGCTGTCTGATTCCCACCCCCAGCCCCCGCAACATCCATGCCTTCGTCAAACCACCCCTAGAGTCCTTTGTCCAGTTCTGGGCTCCACATTCTAAGAAGGTTACTGACAAGCTGGAAAGTCTGCAGAGGAGGGAGACCAAGGTGATCAAGGGTCTGGAAACCAAGCCTGATGAGGAACAGTTGAAGGAGCTGGGTACATTTAGCCTGGAAACTGAGAGGAGATAGGAGAGCCATCTTTAAATTGGGCTGCCACGTGGAAGACGGAGCAAGCGTGTTTTCTCCTCCTCCGTCAATTTTAAAATATCATTTTAAAGAGAAAAAGAAGAAGAGTTTGGATTTGATATCCCGCTTTATCACTACCCTAAGGAGTCTCAAAGGGACGCGGGTGGCGCTGTGGGTTAAACCACTGAGCCTAGGGCTTGCTGATCAGAAGGTCGGCGGTTCGAATCCCCACGACGGGGTGAGCTCCTGTTGCTTAGTCCCAGCTCCTGCCAACCTAGCAGTTCGAAAGCACGTCAAAGTGCAAGTAGATAAATAGGTACCGCTCTGGCGGGAAGGTAAACGGCGTTTCCGTGCGCTGCTCTGGTTCGCCAGAAGCGGCTTAGTCATGCTGGCCACATGACCCGGAAGCTGTCTGCGGACAAACGCCGACTCCCTCGGCCTATAGAGCGAGATGAGCATGCAACTCCAGAGTCGTCCGCGACTGGACCTAACAGTCAGGGGTACCTTTACCTTTAAGGAGTCTCCAAGCGGCTCACATTCTCCTCCCCCACAACAAACACTCTGTGAGGTGAGTGGGGCTGAGAGACTTCAGAGAAGTGGGACTAGCCCAAGGTCACCCAGCAGCTGCATGTGGAGGAGCGGGGAAGCGAACCCGGTTCCCCAGATTACGAGTCTACCGCTCTTAACCACTACACCGCACTGGCTCCCTGAGTTTGGCAAGGATCCTGTTCGGTTTCTGCAATGCATTGTAAGTGGAGCATTTGGAAGCTTCCAGTGGGTCAGGATACAGTAGGGAGGTCGACACCCTGCATACCTAGGGACTGGCCAGGTTGTCCCCTGCCGGGTGCACCAAAGGGGCACAAAAACTTCACCTCTCCACTCCACTGAGCCAGAATGGTCAGGAGCTGGCCCACCTGCCCACGTTCTCTCCTTGCCAAGGGCACAAGGGAGCCTAGGTACGCCTCTGTCTGCATGTGAGACATGAGCTGCTCCACCTGGCTGAGGTTCCCTCTGCCGCCCCGCCCCCCCCGCTGCTAAATCCCCCTGCTAGTATCTGCCAACAAAAAGCTAAGAGGAGCCCTGCAGCTGATCAGGCCCTAAAAGCCTACCCATCCCTCCCTCCCCCTCCTCCAGCCTCTTTCTCTTCCTCCTCCTGCGTTCTGACTATTCATGCACTTGATTTAAGGGGGGGGGCTCTCTTTTCCCTTTCCACAGCTCTTCCTGTGCCACCTGCACAGGCTGCCCCACCCCCACCCCAATCCTCCTGGGTCTTGCACGAGTTCTTGAGACATTATTTCCCCACCTCCCTGCTGGCGGATATCTTAGCATTCCAGAGAATCACGTTGCACAGCTGGCTTGCTGCTGATAAAGGCGAAGCATAAACTTTGCAAGGATGTGTCTGTGTGTGTGGGGGGGTGTCCCTGTGGGTAAAGTGGGGGCCTTTGTGTTTGGGGGCAGAGAGGCACTGGCAGAGCATTTCCTCAAGAAGCAGCTTCTTCTCGGAAGGATGCACTCAATGCCTGGAATAACCCTCCAAGGCGATCACATAACAGAACGCAACATCTCCATTAACTGAATCATCAGACCCACAGATCTAGGGCTTCCTAGTACGACCATGAAAGGAGAACCTGGTTCTGAGGCAGGGGCAAAACTAGGCTTTATGTCACCCAAGTCAAAGACCCAGTTTGGCACACACCCCCATGCACATTTGCGTACACACACAAACACAGGCTGGGAGGCTTCAGCCAGGACAAAAAAGCCAGTGAGCAGTGGTGTGGACTAGGCTGTTCCCCTCTAGAAGCTCCCCTGAAGCCCTTGAAGCTTCTGCCTGGCTTAGGGAGGAAGGTACGAGGATCTGGTGGATCCAGGATCCATCCTGCCATCTTCCCAAAGCCCACCTGTCAGAGCCCTGGTCCCTCCTTCTGACTGGCTTAGGGAGGGAGGCGCAATGCTCAGGACGTCACACGCATGACATCGTGCCCCCTATTCCCCTCGCAAGCTGGCACCTCTGGCCCTAACTGTTCCCCTATGAAAAACTTCAACACACACCATTGCCAGCAAGATACACCCACACCCAGCTATGGCTCTTTCTGGAGAATGGCTCCTCCTTTTGACAAGAGAGCATCTCAAAACCACCATCAAACCAGAGGATCCCTTCATCCCTGAGAAGACGTTCTGCGATTTGCTCTGTTGTCATATGGATAAAACCTGCAGAGATCCATGAGGGTCTCAGAACTCCAGATGTTCCTCGAGGCACAAGAAGATGGGTGACCCACAGTGCCCATGGGCAAAATGATCTCATCCTCTCTGGGGGTCTCCAACGTGGTGCCCATGGAGACAACAACCTCCCCTTTTCTGGGCACCATGGAGAAGGGGAGATCATTATGCCCATGGGCACCATGTTGGTGACCCCAGAGAGGGTACAGAATGTCCAGGCCCACCCTGGGCCACTTCCTGGACAACCCTGAGGCCCATCTTCTTAATCAGTATCATGTGGTGGATGCAAGTGCCATAAAATGTGTGTTTGCAGAAGGCCATGAGAGATACCAGCAGGACAGACCTTTGATGTTCATTTCAAAAAGTGGGTCAGTTCATATGCATGGTTTATGCTTGAACATAAGAACATTGGATGGGGTAGAAGGTTTGCAGGCTAGGAAGGACTTGCTCACAAATTTATTGCCAGCTGCAAAAGTTATTATAGCTAGGAAGGGGCAAGCAGAATATAAAATGGAAGAATGGTACAAAGACGTGTGGGATATACCGGTAGCTATTAATGATAAATTGACATGTGCTATTAAGGTAAAGTATAGTTAAAGCTATGGTTTTCCCAGTAGTGATGTATGGAAGTGAGAGCTGGACCATCAAGAAGGCTGATTGCCAAAGAATGGATGCTTTTGAATTCTGGTGCTGGAGGAGACTCTTGAGAGTCCCATGGACTGCAAGAAGATCAAACCGATCCGTTCTTAAAGAAATCAGCCCTGAGTGCTCACTGGAAGGACAGATCCTGAAGCTGAGGCTCCAAGACTTTGGCCACCTCATGAGAAGAGAAGACTCCCTGGAAAAGACCCTGATGTTGGGAAAGATGGAGGGCACAAGGAGAAGGGGACAGAGGACGAGATGGCTGGACAGTGTTCTTGCAGGAGAAATGATTTTGCGGAGATATGGAAAGTATTTGTAGAATTTGTACTGTTAAAACGGGAAAGGGTGAAGCCATCACAAGAGGTGTTGAAATTTTGGGAGGTTGGATAGTTACAGTGGAATGGTATCGGTGGGGGGGCACATTTTTATTTATTCTTTATTTTTTATTAATACTTTGTCAAAAAGGGGGGGAGAAATTATGCATGCATCAGGAAAAAAATGTAAGCACCAAGGTACACTGTTTTAAAACTTGCCTCATTACAGGTGCAATTAGGGAATAAAAAATAAAAGGCATTTTTTCTGCCGCAGCCTCTAATTGCAACTTTAAGTTTAATTAGTGTAAAAAAAAATCTGCAGAATAAACCAACAGCTTTTTTTTATTAATGCAACAACAACCACCAAACATCAGAAGAGCCGGCTGCTGGATCCGGCCAACGGCCCTTCTAGCCCAGCATCCTCTTCTCACAGTGGCCAACCAGATGCCCAAAGCAGGATTCGAACACAAGAGGAACTCTCCCCTCCTGTGGTTTCCAGCAACTGAGATTCAGAAGCATGGCTGCCTCCAACTGTGGAAGCAGGGCAGAGCCATCCTGGATGGGAGCCCTCAATGGCCCTCTCCTCCTCCATGAGTTTGTCTAAGCCTCTTTGAAAGCCAAGGTGGTGGCCGTCCCTGCCTCCTGCAGCAGTGAGTTCCACAGTTTCACCGTGTGAAGGACTCTCTGTTCTCTGTCCTGGATGTTCCAGCACTCACCTCCAGGGAATGTCCTCAAGTTCAAGTGTCAGGAGAGACAGGAGAACAATCTTCCCTTGGAGGTTCCTGGAGGGCAGTCCTAGAATGGGATGGCTCCTCCCGAGTCAGACAGGGTTCATTTTGGATCCTCCTTGGGGGAGGAACCGCCCCCTTCTCCCCGGACTGGTTCTGCCTTGTGAGCAGAATGGGCAGGTTCTACCAAGCTCACACTTGGTGAGCTTGGTAGAGCCAGTGTGGTGTGGTGGTTAAGAGCGGTGGACTCGTAATCTGGGGAACCGGGTTTGCGTCTCCACTCCTCCACATGCAGCTGCTGGGTGACCTTGGGCTAGTCACACTTCTTTGAAGTCTCTCAGCCCCACTCACCCCACAGAGTGCTTGTTGTGGGGGAGGAAGGGAAAGGAGAATGTGAGCCGCTTGGAGACTCCTTCGGGTAGTGATAAAGCGGGATATCAAATCCAAACTCTTCTTCTTCTTCTTCACACTGAGTTCAGAGCAACAGAACCTCTCTCCTTTTTTTGCTTTTGCTTTAACTTTACTCTTTCATCTTGGTGGGCTGCGGCAAGCAGACATGATTCCCCCCGCCCTGCACAGGGAAGGCAGTGGGGAGTCATTGCCCCACCCACACCCCCCACCCCTCCTATTGCTCCACTCACAGGAAGGGAAATAAAGAGGAAACATGGGCACAGGCTTAGGGGGCGAAGAAGAAGACACCAAAGGTCTCCATCATCATCATCATCATCATCATCTCCCATGCCGTCATCTTTGCCCCCCAGTTCCCCCACCAGGGGGCAGAAGAAACACAAAGCCAAGGCCAAATATAGCCAGGAGGGACAGCAGATCGAATGGCCTTTGTTTTTCCTTAGAGGGAAAGGAGGAAGGGGAACTTTCGATGGAAAAATCAGAAGACCCCCCCCCCATCCACCCTGCCCAAAGGAATGCTTTATCGGTCAAAACTCTTCACTGTCATGGTGGCCAAAGCTAGATGAAGTCTAGAAGGAGCATCTCCACCCCCACTGTTCTGCCCGGACACTGAGGTCCAGCACCGAGGGCCTTCTGGCGGTTCCCTCACTGCGAGAAGCCAAGTTACAGGGAACCAGGCAGAGGGCCTTCTCGGTAGTGGCACCCGCCCTGTGGAACGCCCTCCCATCAGATGTCAAAGAGATAAACAACTACCTGACATTTAGAAAACATCTGAAGGCAGCCCTGTTTAGGGAAGCTTTTAATGTGTGACATTTTAATGTATTAAAACAAAATAAAAAATAAAAAAATTCCTTCCAGTAGCACCTTAGAGACCAACTAAGTTTGTTCTTGGTATGAGCTTTCGTGTGCCTGCACACTTCTTCAGATACACTGAAACAGAAGTCACCAGACCCTTATATATAGTGAGAGGGTGGGGAGGGGTATTACTCAGAAGGATGGTGGGAATGGGTGATAGGCTGATAGCTGTGGTAAACCTGTTGACGACTGTTAACGACTGCAATTAGTCTTACAGGAAAAAGCAAGGGGTGAGAAGGTTAAAAATAGCTTTTAATGTATTTTAATCTTTGTTGGAAGCTGCCCAGAGTGGCTGGGGAAACCCAGCCAGATGGGCAAGGTACAAATATATTATTATTATTATTATTATTATTATTATTATTATTATTATTGCTGGAAGACCAGACTAAAGCCCACAGAACCTGTGGAGACGAACCAGTGGCGTAGCATGAGTTGCCAGCACCCAGGGCCATGCGGAGGGGCTGGGTGGGAGGGAGGAAAACGGATCGAGTTCACAGGCGCATTCAGCTGCCTAACGCCATCCACGTCACCCGGGAGATCATAGCTGCAGAGAAAATAAAAGAGAAATTGTTCCATTGTCTGGAGAGGTCACTTCCTGGTTTGGATATGGAAGCCATTTTCAATGGAGCCCAGCGACAGAAGCACGCAGTTGCATTGAGGCAGCACCGGGTGCTGAAATTTTGCAACCCTAAGAATTTTGTACCCTTGGCAACTGCCCCTATGGCCCCCCTCCAACGCTACGCCACTGAGACGACCTCACCCAAGGGACCAAAAGGTGCTTTCCTGACGGCCAGCACTGAGCGGCTACATTCCCCTCCCGGATTCTTTTTGTGATACATTGACTGAAGGATGGGCATCTTCAGCCAGACACAAGACCACACATAGGTTGGTTAAGAAGCGCTTTGTCTCCCCAGCCGAGGTGAGGAACCAGCTGGCTAACCCTGTTGTCACATACTGGAGTTCCCCTCTCCCTTCCGGTGGCTCCCTGATAAGAATTAACGAGCATTTGATAGATTTATAGTCCTTTTATTGCAGCATTCTCTTACAAGCAGAAACAGGCAACTCTCCGTAAGGATATTAGTCGCCTACTCTGACTCCTCCTCGCCATTTCCACAGCAAGGAGTGCGGCAAACGGAAGTTCCTCCCCCCGTGTCTCCTTTGTTCCCCCCCACTCTCGATTGATGTATCGCCCAGCTGCTCCCTCCCTTCTGGTTGCTTAGCTACTATCTCATAGCTGGACAGCTCCTCTCTCAACTATGCAGCTTCTGCCTGTCTCCCTGCTTCTGGAGATGCTGGAAGCAAAGGGTGTGTGTCTGAATATTCCCCCTCCTCTTCTTTTAGGATCTGATCTTCCTGCGATTGCATTGCCCAATCTTCCGATTCTGACCAGCCCCCGACACCTGTGGTGGATTCACCAGTCGCCGCACTCGCCTCCTCAAAAGTCACCCTCTGACTGGGGACACACCCACCCCTCTGTCATGATGCCATGCCAAAGACACGTCGGGAGACCAGGCAAAGTCCTCAGATCACATGCCTCCAAGCCTGCTTTCAACGATGGCTGGTTTCCAAAGCTACTAGCTTTTGTACAATTAAGAGCTCACAGAATAGCAAGCTTTTGTGGAAAATGTTGCCCCGATGCTGTGTCTCTGGCCTTCATCCTGAACCGAGCAACAGGTAGCCCATCTCTCGCTCTTATCGCTGCCTCTGCTCCTGCCACCTGCCTTACAGCTAGCAGCCTGTTATCTGCATGATAACTGTGCCTAGCAGCTGAGATGCTGCAATATCTCCATTGCAGACGGGAGGCTGGAGGGAAGCCGGAGGAGGAGAATCCCTGTTAGAAGCCAACCACGTGGGCTGTTTCCTGAAGCTCCGGGTCATGGTCCACTCTGAGCATCGGGAGGGGAGCCCTGCGCTCCTCCAGGGTTTTTTGGAGCACAAACTTGGGGGAACTGAGTTCCTTCACAATTTAAAATTAGACTTTTTTCTTTTCTTTTTGTCTAGGGCAGGGGGTGGGGTGGGGGGTGGCTGGAACTAATATACACCCATTGCCTGGGCCCAAAATCCATCTGTGTTTGAAATCGATAACGTTGTGGCCATCTCTAATCCAGATCATTGTCTGCTGGAGTTTATTTCGTGTGGCCATATGTCTGGAATTTCCCCAACGTATCCTGAATAATGCATTCGCAAGCAGTGTACGGGCGAAAATCGCAAAAATGTCCGGGGAAATCCTGGCAACCCGTGTCGGCAGTGTCATTTTTGGCAATGTTCCTTAAAAATAGCTCAACAACTTCTGGGGGGGGGGGATTTTGCCAAAAAAAAACCTCCACAGCTGTCCCGATTTTCACTGTTTGAAATGTGGCAACCCTTGTTTGTTAATCACATCTTACATTTAGTCAGTGCCCGGGGTGGGGGTGGGGAGGCACTGTGACTGGCCCACAGTAAGTAATTAAGAATGTAAACAAACAAACAAACAAACTTGGTGGGTGAGTGAGTCCCCCCCCCCTTTCCCCCCAAAATGCACTGAGTATATCCACTGGGAATATGAGCTGCTCTGGTCCCTTTGGTTTGGGGAGGGCTCACTCTTCCTCGAGATATCTGAAGACTGCTCTCCATCACCTCTCAGTCTTCTCTTCCCCAGGCTAAACACCAGACCTGCCCAGGACTCCGCTCTCATAAGCAGCAGCTCTTGCTATTCTCCAAAGGCAGAATTAAGCCGAGCCTGCTCAAATCGCTGCACTTCTCTCAGCGTAAGCAGAGCCCTGCAGCAGCGGCAGCTGGATCAGGCCCAAGGGGGCTGCCAAGTCCAGCCTCTTGTCCTCACAGAGACCAACCAGATGCCCTGGGAAAAGAGGCTCCCATGCAAGACCTGAAAGCAGGCAGGGCGTTTCTAGCCCCTTGGCTGCCTGGGGCTGGAAGCCAAGAGGCACTCCGGGGCGGGGCATCGCGGCATGTGCATGTATCATGACGTCATGACGCACGACGCCCCGCCCCCGGGGTGTCGGGCAGTGGCTTCAGGAGTCTCCGAAGCCCCTTCGTGCGGCAGCTGCTCGTGCCTGCACACAAAGGGGTGCCGGGCGGGCAGCGGCTTCGGGAGTCTCTGCGGGCTGCAGAGTCTCCCGAAGCCGCTGCCCGGCATCCCTCGGTGGAGCGCAAGTCGGGGCAGGGAGAGGGGCGGGCCAGCGAGGAGGGGTGTCAATTTTTTATTTTTTTAAAGCCCAGGGGGGTAGGGCCACCGCCCAAAGTGTCACCCCCATCAGGGCGCTGCCCGGGGCGGCCCCGCCCCCCGCCCCCTTGCTACGCCCCTGAAAGCAGGAGCTCTTCAGCAGTGGGGATGCAGTGTTCCACGTTGCATGCTGGAAAAAGCTTCCTCTTCCTCTTCCTCCTCCCTTCTTCTTTCCCCCCTCTTCCTCTTCCTCTTCCTCTTCCCACAACAACCTGCGTGCAGGTTCTACGTGTGAGAAACAGAAGATTTTTGGGGAAACAGTGATAGTCTGTGAAAGGGGGAAATTCCTGGGGCCTCTGGCTTGTTTACGCAAGGGAGGCACGTGGCTCCCTTCAAGGCTGCTGCGTGGGGTGCAAGTGGCTTCCATCCCTCCAGCATCTTCTGTTCGCCTGACCTTCAGCGATGCAATTCAGGAGCGGCACAAGAGGAGCCGCGTGAGCGCACAGAGGCGCCTGCCTTTATCCCCAGGACTGGGGTGGGTGGGGCTGAGATGACTGGCCACTTTAAATGCCATCGCTCTGCTGTCCCGATAAAAGGGGGGACCCCAAACAGGTAGGGTGATCCCCTTCCCAGCACCTTCCCTAGAGGCTTTGCAGGGTCAGCGTGGGTGCATGGCAATAACTGGGGTTTCTAGGGTTGCCATGTGTCCTCTTCTTCCAGGACACATCCTCTTTTTCAGGGGTAAAATTTCTGCCTGGGTGGATTATTTTCATTTGCAAAATGTCTCTGGCTGTGCTTTCTGGATGAGAAAGAGACATAACTGGTGGTTGAAGACTTACTTTCCTCTTCTCTTCTCCTGCCCACCACCTCAGCAATACAGTATATCACCGCTTCTATAGCCTACATATAGTAAAAAGGTAAAGGGACCCCTGACCATTAGGTCCAGTCGCAGACGACTCTGGGGTTGCGGTGCTCATCTCGCTTTATTGGCCGAGGGAGCCGGCGTACAGCTTCCGGGTCATGTGGCCAGCAGGACTAAGCCGCTTCTGGCGAACCAGAGCAGGTCACGGAAACACCGTTTACCTTTCTGCCGGAGCGGTATCTATTGATCTACTTGCACTTTGACGTGCTTTCAAACTGCTAGGTTGGCAGCAGCTGGGGACCGAGCAACGGGAGCTCACCCCGTTGTGGGGATTCGAACCGCAGACCTTCTGATCGACAAGCCCTAGGCTCTGTGGTTTAGACCACAGCGGTATTTAAAATGAGAGTCGTCATAGCATCCTCGTTTTTGCTCTTCAAAATATGACACCCGCCACCACGCCTGGCACAAGCAGCAGCAGCAGTGGCAATGTCCCACCCTGCTTCCTCCCTTTCGTCACAAAATGCCTTTGGAAATGCCCTTCCTCTCTCCTGCTGCCCTCACAAACATCCATTTCTGTTCCTCTCTGAATGAATGGTGTTTCTCTTGAGTAAAGTGGGCTGGCCAGCCTGCCCAGCTGCCTGTTGAGGAGGCTGCCTGTCAGAGCTTGCAGTATCTCCCAGGCTCCCTGGCTGATTCTTCCTTCCTCACCCTTCCAAGAGAGAGTGTCAGACCACGACCTGGCAGAGACTCGGGTTCAAATCCTCTCCACTTGGCTAGGAAGCTCATTGGGTGTGACCTTGGCCCTGTCACTGCCTCTTAACCTAAACTACCTCACAGGGCTGTGGGGGGGGGGGAATTCAGTGGGTCACCTCGTGCTCCTTGGAGAAAAGGTGGGCTGGAAATGCAATAAATTAATAAGTACATGAAATCCCAGGAAGGGTTCCTTCCGATGCTTTTTCAACAGAGGGAGGGAGGGAGGAAGCAAGCAAGCACCCCACTATGGCAGTCTTGCGGTGCCAATCGCTGTCACGAGCATGTTCTGGGGGTGGTCAGCAGTGTCCTGCTATGGTCTGTGCCCAAGCGGCCTCACGGGGTGTTGATCAAGACCGTGTTGGGGGCCTGTGCCCTCTGCTGACTGCAATCCTGGCTCAACGGAACCCTCTCTTTGGACTATAGTTAAGAAGGGATGCAATTATGCATCTAAAGAACCTCAGGCCTTAACCGGTGAGCTCTTCTACTGCAGTTTGTGAACTGGAATAATAATAATAATAATAATAATAATAATAATAATAATAATAATAATAGTAATAATTTTATCTTTCTATCTATCTATCTATCCATCCATACCATACCATACCATACCCATCTGGCTGGGTTTCCCTAGCCATACTAGATGGCTTACTGCTTATATAAAAACAAAATAAAAAGTAAAAAAAATTCCTTCCAGTAGCACCTTAGAGACCAACTAAGTTTGTTCTTGGTATGCGCTTTTGTGTGCATGCACACTTCTTCAGATGCTTATATAAAAATATAGTAAAACAGCCATTGAAAACTTCCTGATACAGGGCTGCTTCAGATGTCTTCTAAAAGTCAGATAGTTGTTTATTTCCTTGACATCTGATGGGAGGGCATTCCACAGGTCAGGAGCCACTACCGAGAAGGCCCTGTGCCTGGTTCCCTGTAAACCTCACTTCTCGCAATGAAGGAACCGCCAGAAGGCCCTCGGAGCTGGACCTCAGTGTCCCGGGCAGAATGATGGGGGTGGAGACGCTCCTTCAGGTATACTGGGCTGAGGCCATTTAGGGCTTTCAAGGTCAGCACCAATGTTGAATAGTGGGAAAGATGGACGAAGACACAGCTCTTAAAACAACCAGCTCTTTATTTTAGCTCTGAGTCCTGGACTGGAAACAGCAGCTCAGTTGCCTGGCTTATATAGAACTCAATAACTTGCAACAGTAACAACTCCTCTGGCTACCCAATCAGTGAACGTCACTTTCAATCCTTCATTTGCATGTAGGGACCTGAGTGAGAACTGCAGCCACTGTGGGTAGAGTGAGAACTGCAGCCTCGGCGGCCAGAATGTGTACTGCAGCTAAACTCAATACATAACACCCCTTCCCACCAGGATGAGATGTTAGGCCCCAAATTCATAAAGGTTACAACTAGGCCCCATAAGCATATGGTTTCACAAGTTTCAACAGCATACATTTTTAACTATATACAAGTACAATATACTGGTTCATTTGGCAACATAATCCTTAAGATAGGCTGGATGACTACGAGTCCGAGTAGACCGACGAGGTACTACTGGAGAGGCATCCGGAGTACCTGAGCCTTGGCAACCGTCCGCCACAGGTGACGCAGTTGGATCGGTTGAGTCTGAGGCTTCCGCGTCAGCTGCTGTAGCGGCGGCTTCAGACTGCGGTTGTACCGGAGTCTCCAGCGAGGGTGCCGGGGGAGATTGTCTATGCCCTGGATGTTCTTCCTCAGTAGTACTTGGTGGCTGGCCAGCCTCTGCCGGGGCCGGCGGAGGCACTGTTCCAGTGTCCAAGTTCCCAGCCCGGCGGCGCAGCTGGTCAATGTTCCGGCGCCATAACCGGCCGCAGTCCAAAGCTACCTGATACGATTTCGGCCCTGTAACCCCAACCACCACAGCCGGCATCCAGGGAATCTCTCCAGCATAGTTCTTTGCAAACACCTTGTCCCCTGGAACAAAAGACCGTGGCGGGTTACCACAGCCTGGGGGATCTTCCACAGCAAAGTCTGGGTGCAGCCGGTCAAGAGGAGATCGCAGGCGGCGGCCCATCAAAAGTTCAGCCGGACTCCGCCCTGTTGCTGTACACGGGGTGATGTGTTGGACAAACAGGTACTCGGCTACCCGTTCATGCCAGTTCCCATTGTCCATACGTGCCAGTGCCTCCTTAGCCGAGCGAACCATTCTCTCCGCCTGTCCATTGCTGGATGGATGGAAAGGTGCCGTCAGAGCATGGCGGATGCCTCGGCCAAGGAGATAGCGCTCAAATGTGCCAGACGAGAATTGGGCCCCGTTGTCTGATACCAGCACGTCAGGCAATCCATGGGTGGCGAAGAGCCTCTGCAGCACGTGTATAATGGCTTCTGAGGTGGTTGAGGACATCAGAACCACTTCCAGCCATTTGGAGTACGCGTCCACTATCACCATGAAGATGTGGCCATGGAAAGGCCCTGCTAGATCAATATGCACCCTCGACCAGGGTGCCTTGGGGGTCTCCCAGGAGTTTCCACGGTGCACCGGTGGATCTGGCCTCGATTGTTGACAGGCCTGGCATGATTCAACCCAGGATTCGATAGCTTTGTCCATGCCCGGCCACCAGACAAAACTGCGTGCCAACGCCTTCATGCGCACAATTCCTGGGTGGCCAACGTGGAGTGCCTGAAGGACGCGCTGACGAAGCTTGGGTGGGATGATGACTCGGTCTCCCCACAGGAGACAGCCGCGGTGAGCTGAGAGCTCGTGCTGCCGTTGGGTGAAAGGCTGAAACTCTGGATCAGTTGGCCCTTTTGGCCACCCCCTCCACACCCAGTTGAGAACACGGGCAATGGTGCGATCCTTGGAGGAATGGAGGGCGATGTCAGATGCTGACAGCGGAGATTCAGGTAGTTCCTCAATCAGGAGTACCTCTGACGAGGGTGCTGGATCTTCGACCAGTGTCGGCAATGGGAAGCGGCTAAGGGCGTCGGCATGCCCTAAAGCCTTGCCAGGTCGGTGCTGGAGCCGGTAGTTGTAAGCCGCGAGAAAGACTGTCCAGCGCATCATTCGAGGCGACAACACCTGCGGAGTTGGGCGGTCACCAGCCAGGATGCCCAAAAGAGGCTTGTGATCCGTGACAAGGTCAAAGTCTCTGCCATAAAGGTATTCGTGGAAGCGTTTGATGCCTGCCACAAGCGCCAGCGCCTCCTTGTCAAGCTGGCTATAGTTCCTTTCTGCTGGCGACAGGGTTCGTGAGAAGTAAGCAATAGGGGCCTCCTGGCCATCAGGGAAGCTATGGCTGGGAACAGCCCCAACACCGAATGGCGATGCGTCGCATGCCAGGATGAGAGGACGCTCCTCATTGTACTGGACGAGGACGGAGTCCGATGTTAATAAGGTCTTCACAGCAGCAAATGCAGCGGCCTCCTGGCGGCCCCACCTCCACGATGCCTTTTTGTCTAGAAGCCGATGGAGAGGCTCAGCGACGGTTGCCTTATGCGGCAAGAACATGTTGTAAAAGTTCAATATGCCTAGGAAAGCCTGAAGGTCTGTCTTGTTCCTTGGTTTGGGAGCCTGCTGGATGGCCTTGACCTTTGTTGTCGTGGGATGGATGCCGGAGCCATCAACCAGGTATCCCAGGAACTCGACCTGTGGTACAGCAATTTGGCATTTTTCTCTTTTTACCTTGAGGCCTGCTTCCTGGAACCTGGTCAGGACAGCTCTAAGACGATCAAAAAGCTGTTGCATAGTCTCCGCCGAGATGAGCACGTCATCAAAATAGGGGACGACGCCAGGCAGACCCTGTAGGAGCCGCTCCATCAAGCTCTGGAAAATCCCTGGTGCTATGCTGACCCCGAACTGCAACCGTCGACAACGGAAAGCCCCACGGTGTGTGACAATCGTTTGTGCCTCAGCCGTGGCGTCGTCTACTGGCAGCTGCTGGTATGCCTGAGCAAGGTCGAGTTTTGCAAAGATTTTGCCCTCTCCCAGCGAGTGCAGCAAGTGGTGAACGACAGGGACGGGGTACGCATGCTGTTGAAGTGCCTTGTTTATCGTGCATTTATAGTCCGCACAGATACGTACTGACCCGTCAGGCTTGATGGGCGTTACGATGGGAGTTTCCCACTTAGCCTGGTCTACGGGCTCCAGGACCCCTTGTGCGATCAGCTTGTCCAATTGTTCGTCGACTTTAGGCTTGAGAGCAAATGGTACACGTCGTGGCTTGATCTGGATGGGCGCAACTTGTGGGTCAAGGTTAAACGATATGGGCGACCCCACATATTGTCCCAAGGTTCCGTCGAACACGTCTGAAAACTCAGTGAGGAGAGCGTCTACTTCTGGCTGTGACACGCTATGGATGCCAGTGACTTCCAAACCCAAGGACGCGAACCAGTCCAGTCCAAGCAGGCTGGGACGATTTCCATCGACTACCACTAGTTTCAGAGGTCCTGAAAAATCCTTGTAGGCCACACTGAACATGCCCACACCTACAACTGGAATGCTATTTCCCTGATAGTCTCTCAGGTGCAGGTGGTGGGAGTCAAGGCGTCTCTTGGATATCTTGGGAACCAGTCTCTTGATGGTACTCCAAGAGACGATGGACATGGCAGAGCCCGTGTCAACTTCCATGTCACAAGGTTTGCCCTCAACAGTCACAGTGATGTGGATTTTCCGGTGCATAGAGTCATCAGCTCGACCAATTGTCTGCTCAGCTGAGCAGTGGCAGTGGGTGACGGCGTGGCAATTCTCTGTGACCGACCTTGATGCCTTCTTTTTCCCAGGTGATGGGGGCGTGTTTGCCGGTGTGGATGAGCGGCAGACCCTTGCAAGGTGTCCCTTACGGAAACAATGCCGACAGATGACGTCCCTGAAACGGCATTTGGATCGAGGGTGGTTACCGCCACAACCTGCACAGTCCGATTGGTCCATTGTTCGCTGTTTGAACTTCCTATGCTCCTGCTTAACACGGTGGACGTCGTCATCTTCAGCCGAGGAGCTCTCTGATTCGCTGATTTCCCCATGGTGGACTGGGGTTGGCCTCCTTGGAAACGCCGGACTGTTGGCCTTGCGAATCTCAACTGTTGAGTGCTTTGCCAGCTCCGCGGCCTGGGCATCTTCGATGGCCTGCTTGAGGGTGAGGTTGGGCTTGGCAAGGAGTTGGCACTGCAGCTTTTCATCCCACACACCACACACAATTCTATCAAGCAGGGCGTCTTCCAGGTCTCTGAACTCACAGTGGTAAGCTGCCTTCCTGAGAGCAGACAGGTATTCGCTGATCGTCTCCCCCTCGGCTTGATTCCGGTGATGGAATGCGTGGCGGGCAACAATCCTTGATACCTTGGGCGCATAGTGAACCTTGAGTCTCTCCTTCAGCGTGTCCCAAGGTGTGGTCTGCACAGCGAGTGGTGCAATGAGTGCCCGAGCTGTTTCAAAAACTTCTGAACCGCAGACAGTGAGGAAAATGGCTCTCTTCCGATCATCTGTTAGGTTGATGAAAGCGTTTGCCTCAATGTAGCATTCAAAACGGGCCATATATGAGTGCCAGGACTCAGTTGCTGGAGAATACGGAGGTAGAGGCAGTAGCGAAGCCATGGTTCCCTGATGCCGACTGGATGACGAAGGAATGGAGGCTAGCCTCAGCAGTGATTCAGTTCTTAAGTGTTCAGCTCAGTGATTCAGCTTTGGCTGTGGCTTGCTGCATCCAATCCCATCCTCGTCGCCAGTGTTGAATAGTGGGAAAGATGGACGAAGACACAGCTCTTAAAACAACCAGCTCTTTATTTTAGCTCTGAGTCCTGGACTGGAAACAGCAGCTCAGTTGCCTGGCTTATATAGAACTCAATAACTTGCAACAGTAACAACTCCTCTGGCTACCCAATCAGTGAACGTCACTTTCAATCCTTCATTTGCATGTAGGGACCTGAGTGAGAACTGCAGCCACTGTGGGTAGAGTGAGAACTGCAGCCTCGGTGGCCAGAATGTGTACTGCAGCTAAACTCAATACATAACAACCAACACTTTGAATTTTGCTTTAGGAGCGGTGTTATATGGTCCCGGATATGAAGAGATCTTCCCTGTGTAAAGCTCCATCGATCCAAAGATCCCTTCTAGTGTACTATGAATCCAACCACATCTTCTCAAGGCCTTACTGGTTTTTTTCTAGTACAAGAAATATTTGCCTAATCTTGTAGTTGTTTTTACCTTGGAAAGTGCCTAATGGGTATCTATCCCTCTGCTCAAGCACTACAATGTCGTGCTTGAATTTCAAGTATCACCACTAATATTCCATCCCTCTTCTCTGCTCTGACAGTGGTGAGATGGGATTGAGAATTGCCTCTGAGCAGTTGTTTGCCTAGCCAATTTTACACTAGACTGTCTACTGATCCAGTTTACAAGCACAGTCTGAATGCTGTGGCTGATAACTTAATGAATGTGATTGTGTTCCTCAAATCGGAAATAAAATTATTTTCTGCTTTAAAAAGAAGCTGCGTAAGATTTTATATTTGGTGGTTTTACCTTCCCCTGGTATAGAAATGCAAATGAACAAGGCTGCACATGTGTGCCCCCTCCCCTCCCCCATGCCTCTTCCTTGCTGCTCCCCCCCCCACTCCTCTGTTGTTAATTTTGGGCTGGCCTTTGTCCCATCTGCTGCAGCTGCTTATTTTTCATTTTGGATCTTTATTACTTTTCCATCTCTCGAGTTTCACATCTGTCATAAATCACCAAATCTGCCCTCCGTGGATCTCAACACCCACTTTTCGGGTGTGAGCGCTCCATTCCCACGCCCATGTTTACACTTTGCAATAAAACCAAGTATTAGTTTTAGGCATGTTAAAAATAAAATAAACCCGGTATGGTTGCGTTTCCCCCTGCCTCTTAAGAGCCACTTTGGGGTCAGGGAGAAAGCTCAGCCTTCGTTCTGCAGGGCAGGCACTCTTCCCTCTTCCCCTGGTGGTACTTGCTTGGACAGCGCTGAGCATTCAAGCCCTTCTGAAATCTGGAGAAATCATAGAATCACAGAGTTGGAAGGGGCCCCCAAAGGTTATCTAGCCCAACCCCGTGCAATGCAGGAACCCAGAACAAGAGCGGTTCTTTACTGCAGTAGCTTGGATGTGCCTTTGGCCAACTGGAACTAGTTCGGCAGCTGCAGCCTTTCCTGGAGCGGGCAAGCTTTGCCACAGTGGTTCATGCGCTGGTGACTTCAGTGCTGGATTCCTGCAATGCGCTCTCTGTGGGGCTTCCCCCGCCCTTGATCCGGAAGCTGCAATTAGTGCAGAATGCTGCAGCACGATTGCTGACGGGACTGAGGACTTGTCATCATATCACACCTTTGCTGCTCAGAGGTCAGCACTGGCTGCCCATTGGCTACTGGACTGAGTTCAAGGTGCTACTGTTGTGGGATGTAACATAAGCAGTCAAGTACAACACTTCCTGTTTGCCCAGAGTGAACACGCAGGGCGGTGGTTACTCCAGCCAGGAGGACTTCCTGTCACACCTGGTCTGGAGCATCCCCTGTGTGTGACTCTGGCAGACCCCATAAAAGGGCTGGTCACGCAGCCATCTTCCTTTCTCCTTTGTTTTATTCCATCTTGATGTGTTTAGCTGTCTGCTGGCTCTCAGCCAGCAGCACATGGGCTCAATCCCCACATGGAATAGACTCACACTATCTTCTGTAACTACAAGCTAAAGTCTTCCTTCAGGGAACCAACTGTGAACTGAATGTGAGTAAACCTCTTATCATTACTTTAAAAGAAGACTGTTGTGTCTTTATTCTTTTTAAGAGGGAACAACAGAGAATTACCAGGAACAATCCCAATCTGCACAAGCCAGATTGGATTGCTTAAGTGAAGAGATTCAAGCGAATCTACCAACTAGCTCTCTGCAATATACAGGGGAATATACTCTGCTACTGACTCACAAGCGTGAGTGAGGAAGGATACTATGAAATCAATATACCGGTATCCTCTCCTAGTACCCACAACATTCCCACAACTATTAGTATATGAAGCCCTTAACAACTTGGGACCAGTTTACTTGTGAGGCTGCCTGACCCCACAGGCACCACCCGACCCCTTCCTTAGGCAGAATTGGCACTACTAAAGGTGCCACATGATACACGCTCCACGTTTGCAAGAGCTCGGCCATTTAGATTGCCATCACCTACACTTTGGAACTCCCTGCCTCTTGACATTGGGTTGTGATTTCTTCTCAATTTTATTGTTCAATCTTTTTCTAACCTGCTTTGAGGTTGTTGTTTTTTAACAATCAAATGGTGTATAAATTTTATGAAGTAAATGAAATATATAAGGAAGGAGGCAGGTTTAGCAGTGCTGCTGCTCTTGGCTGGAAACAGGTCAGGAGCCTGGCTTGGAGGGGGACATCTGCTTTCTGCCCCATCCTCAGCCGCTTGGGGGAGGGAGGAAGCAGACTGCCCAGCGATCTAGTTAGGCTTTGGTCAGCCAGTGGGGAGCACTGGACACAAGGCGGCAATGGCTGTTGACTGGGCAGAAGGGGACACCCTAGTCACTTGGAGCTAGGCACCACCTTTACCACTGGGAGCTGCCCCCCTCCTGCCGCCCCGATGGAGACTGCTCTTGCAAGTTCAACATTCCCACCAGGCGAGAGTGTCTCGTGAGGGAGAGCATCCCACCACGCCTTCAATTCAAATAGTTGGTGCTGACCTTGAAAGCCCTAAATGACCTCAGCCCAGAAGGAACTTCTCCACCCCAATTGTCCAGCCTGGACACTGAGGTCCAGCTCCGAGGGCCTTCTGGTGGTTCCTTCACTGCGAGAAGTGAAGTTACAGGGAACCAGGCAGAGGGCCTTCTCAGTAGTGGCACCCTCCCTTCAGATGTCAAGGAGATAAAGAACTACACAACTTTTAGAAGGCATCTGGAAGCAGCCCTGTTTAGGGAAGTTTTTAATGTTTGAGGTTTTATCATGTTTTTAATATTCTGTTGGGAGCCGCTCAGAGTGGCTGGGGAAACCCAGTCAGATGGGTGGGGTATAAATAAATAAAAATGTTGTTGTTGTGAAAGCTTGGTGGGATGGGTGGGAAGACTTGTTGGGACATCTTCCCCCAAGTTCTGCATGCTTCCCCAGTGGAAGTGGTCTCCATAAGCTTGATGGGAATTCCAGGAAGGTTGGAGGGAGAGTGGGAGAGATTCCCGGCCCCTCTTCCCTCCCACCACCCCCATATTTCCTGCTCATCCCCTCGTTGCTCACCTGCTGCTGTGGCTCTTTGTGTGAGGGTTGGCCTGTTATTCTAACCACTTTCCAGAAGATAAACCACTTCATCTGAGGAGAGGTCCCTGGCTGGCCCTCAACCCCCCCTCCCTGAACACTCCATGTTTGCAGAGCCCTCCAACACCATTATCTGGACAGCGGGGCTCTAAGGAGCGGCTGGCCTGCCCACAATTAGGGAGGCCAAGAGGCCATCAGGGCAGAATAACTTATCCATATGCAAGAGGACTCATCTGGGTGACCTCTCTTGTCGGAGGCAAACCTGACTCAATCCAAGCGCTTTTTCTCTCCCTGCTTAAGGGGCAGGGTGGGGAGATGGCGGCATAATATTCCTGCCATGTTCACTTATCGTCACAGATGAAATCAGCAGCTTTGTTGAAGAGGGTCAATGGCAGCTTAATTTCTCTGCAGGGAGCGGGAGAGAGAATATGAGAGAGAATGAGGGGGCGAGCTCCATCACCGGCCCTCTCCTCCCAGACCCTCCACGCCACACATGCGCTCCCTCGGCACCTGCTGGCAAAGAGCCGGACTTGCAACACTCCCGGGGTGAAGCCCCATATCAAAAGGCAGCCACTTAGTGGCCGACTGAGGACCCCAAGGGGGCAGGAAGGAGCCCTTTCTTGGTCCTTCCTTCTTGGTCTCTTTGTGGATGGAGCCTTCTTAGAACCACAGAAACTACAGAGCTGGAAAGGACCCCAAAAGGTCTTCTAGTCCACCCCTGGGCATTTGGACTCCTGGTTTTATAGGCCATGAAGCCAGTGGAGGCAGGCAGGCTGGCGTAAAGGTGCTGCACCATTGCAGGAAGTTCTGTGCCGGTGCGATTGCAGGGACTGTGGATTCCTCCTGCTTCTCATAAACAGTGGTGGACCTACACTTTGTTGGGAATGTTGTGGATACTAGGAGAGGATATATGGATTTCATAGTATCCTTCCTCACTCATGCTTGTGAGTCAGCAACAGGGCGACATTCCCCAATATATAGCAGGAAGCTAGTTGGTAGATTCGTTTGAATCTCTTTGCTTAAGCAATCCAGTCTGGCTTTGTCCAGATTGGGTTATTCCTGGTAATTTCCCCTTTTATCCCCTTTTATAAAGACACAACAATCTTCTTTAAAAGTAATAAGAAGTTTACTCACATCCAGTTCACAGCTGGATCCCTGAATGCAGGCTTCAGCTTGTAGTTACAGAATAGAATTTGAGTTCATCCCAACTGGGAATGAGCCCATGTGCTGCTGGCTGAGAGCCAGCAGACAGCTAAATACATCAGTATCAGAATGAAACGAAGAACAACAACAAGAAGGGCAACAAGGGAAGATGGCTGCATGACCAGCCCTTTTATGGGGTCTCCCTACCTGGTCACACACAGGGGGAGGATGCTGCAGACCAGGTAGGACAGGAAGTCCTCCTGCCTG
This sequence comes from Darevskia nairensis, assembly GCA_034642065.1. NCBI lineage: Eukaryota > Metazoa > Chordata > Lepidosauria > Squamata > Lacertidae > Darevskia > Darevskia nairensis. Next base: position 582,987 of record JAWWNI010000777.1, read on the forward strand.
TAGTAACACCCCCCTGCGTGTCCACTCTGGGCAAACAGGAAGTGTTGTACTTGACTGCTTACGTTACATCCCACATACTTTTTGCGCCCTGGGGTTTGATAACAGCACGGGGGTCCCTTCGTAACCAGCAAGGAGGTCGGGGTAACTGCAAGGTAACCGCTGTGATCTTCTTCAGTGGGGCTGTTCCACGACAGATCTGCTACACTTTTACAACATCTGTGCTATCGGCTCTCAAAGCTTTGGGATACTTGAAATAAATCTGACGAAAAATGAATCCATTTGAGTCGTGCCACTCTGTGCTGGTCCCGTGGGGTATCCGAAAGGCGAGGTCCAAGTCCGGTCCGTGGTCAGAGGTACAACGTAAAGGCAGTCCGTAGTAACTGAAGCTGGGTGCAGGGCAGGGAGTCAGGCAAAGTCAGGAACGGGTAGGCAAGCAGGGAACCAGGGCGGGTCAGGAGCTCAGGCAGGAAAGCAGGACAGGTTTCAAGCAGGAACACTGGCAGGAACTGGTCACCAACAATGTTGCTCCTGCAACTTGGGGCTGGGGCTGGCCGGCTTTTATCTTCCCCGAGGCATAGGGTGGCCCCAATCCTCTGGTGACTCACTTCTCCTGGCTTGGAGGCGAGCACTCCTCCTGCGGGAACTCAGTTCCCTTCACCTCTCTGCCCTGAGCCTCTGCAGCTCAGGAGAGGCTGGAGGGTTACCGGACCCAGAGGGAGTGGAGCACCTGCAGGCAATGGGTCCTCCACCCCATCAGGAGCCAGAGCAGACCCAGCAGATGCCTGCACCTGAGGATCCAGCACAGGTGAGGACCCTTCAGCCTCAAGCCCTAGCCCCGGCTCTGCTGGTTCTGGAGCCGGGGAATCCTGTGCAGGCTGGGATCCCTCAGGTTCAGCATCTGAGTCTGAATCCCAGGCCATCACACACTCCGAGGGGGTCTATTAGACCCCAACATTTTCAGCAATGTGAACTGAAGTTGCTTCATGGTCCCCTGTGGGATGATGAGGGGGCCTGAAGCTTAAGCTTCATTGGTCTCATAGAAGATCCACCCTCTCATTTCCACAGAGGGGGCTGGGCAGGTGGAGGGGCTTTGCCAAGTGCCCACCAGGACTCTCCTTCCCTCCCTCCCTCCCTCCCCCCACCCCCGCCACCCCCCAGAGAAGGGTTTGAAACGGGCTTCATCTGAAAGCCAATTTCTATTCCTTCGTCAAGGACAGATTATTCTGAAACCTCTCCCATTCATCTGTACGCATTTATGTCTCTGCCCCAGAACTTCTTCTATTACTCCTGGGCTGCCTGCTGCGTTGGTGAAACTTTGGAAAGCTACTTCACTCTGCTCTGCAAGAAGCCTTTTGCTCAAGAGTGTGGGCCTGATTTTCTCTCTCTGAGCTGTAATTTACTCTGGGAAAAAAGAAAAACCCCTTTTGCTCTTTCTCGTTGCTTCTTCTTGCTGAGCCTCAAAAAGAGACGCCTTCCTTCTGCACCCATCGCTGGACGGAACTCCGAAGGGCAGAGGCGTAGCAAGCCCAGGTGGTACCCGGGGTGGAATTTTTTTTGTCACCCCCCACCCCCCAAAAATCTGCACCCAGTGGCATAGCAAGTCACCCCCACCCCCCAAAAATCATGGTGCCACTTTGCGAGGTGTGGGGGTTTTTTTTTGTGTGTGTGTGTCTATTATCTCTTTTTTTCAATAAAGTTAAATTTTAATTTTTTTAAATAATAATAATAATAATAATAATAATAAAGTATCACCCCCCTCTGATGGTGCCACTTTGTGATGTGTGGGGGGGTTGTGTGTGTGTGTGTGTGTGTGTGTGTGTGTGTGTGTGTGTGTCTATTATCTCTTTTCCCCCAATAAAGTTAATTTAAAAAAAAAAAAAAATATTTTTAAGTGTCACCCCCCTCTGGGGTGGAACCCGGGGCAGCCCGCCCCATCACCCCCCTTGCTACACCCCTGCCGAAGGGAGAGACTTGAAAGCTCCTTTTTGTGGCATGATCCTGGAAGGGGGCGTGGCTGGACTCTTGGGGGGGGGGAGAGGGAGAGAGAGAGGAGCTGGCCTTAACTCCAAGAAGTCTCTTTGCAGTTTAATGGGTTATCGATTGCAAAGAAGAATAGGGAGATCTCTGAGGGAGGGGGCCGGGCCAGGTGTGTGTGTGTTTTGAATGGATTGTCTCGTCCAAGGAGGTTTTGCAGGGTGATTTTGTGGGAAGAAAATTCACTCCTCAATAGGCTTTCCTTAACCCCACAGCTGCCATGGCAGCCTCTCTGCCCCACATCTCCCTACCATCATTTTCTTCCAAGTCCCATATACCAGGGGTAGGCAACCTAAGGCCCGTGGGCCGGATGTGCCCCATTCGCCTTCTAAATCCAGCCCGCGGACAGTCTGGGAATCGGCGTGTTTTTACATGAGTAGAATGTGTCCTTTTATTGAAAATGCATCTCTGGGTTATTTGTGGGGCATAGGAATTCGTTAATTTTCTTCTTCAAAATATAGTCCGGCCCCCCACAAGGTCTGAGGGACAGTGGATCGGCCCCCTGCTGAAAAAGGTTGCTGACCCCTGCCATATACAGTAGCCGTTTACTCTGATCCGGTGCTTTGACCTTACGCAGCTGTTGTCAAAGAGCAGGGAGTAGTGACCACTGCCGGCCCTTTTGCCTTGTGCTGGAGGGTCCCTCTAGCTCACTCAGACCCACCAGCAGGCCCGGGGGGTGCGCGAGGGGGCTCCTGGTGTTGCCATGGGTCACCAGAACTGCCTGAGGGTTGGCTCAGCCCTCCTGCCTGTCTTTTCCTCTGCCGATCTGCAAATACAGAACTCATTCTGAGGATGAAAAAACCCCTCACCTCTCCGCATGAGGCCCTCTGCACTTGTGTGTTGGGATGCGAATAGATGCTAGGAGAGAGTACGGTATCTTTATCCTTCCTTTCACTTTGCGTTCCATCCATTTGCATCTTAAAAGAGAAGCTTAGATAGACCAGTTTCAACCTTTATTAAATAATAATAATAATAATAATAATAATAATAATACTTTATTATTTATATCCCGCCCATCTGGCCGGGTCTCCCTGGCCACTCTAGGCGGCTTTAAGAGGCGGCTTTTAGTTTAAGAGATAGGCAACCTAAGGCCCGGGGGCTGGATGCAGCCCAATCGCCTTCTCAATCCAGCCCACGGACGGTCCGGGAATCAGCATGTTTTTACATGAGTAGAATGTGTCCTTTTATTTAAAATGCATCTCTGGGTTATTTGTGGGGCATAGGAATTCATTCATATATTTTTTTCAAAATATAGTATGACCCCTTACAAGGTCTGAGGGACGGTGGACCGGCCCACGGCTGAAAAAGGTTGCTGACCCCTGGGTTAAGACAATCCAGGATGCTTTAAGGCAGGCTGGATTCTCCTGGTGTTCCCCCTTTTTCACCCCCTTTATTGTTTTAAGTCTTGTCAAAGGTAAAAACTCTCTCAGAATATTTACTCTCTCAGAATATTTGTTGAAGACTAACAGATACAGCAGCTTTCCTCAGGCAGGCTTAAAATGGAAATTCAGTTTTGAAGGCATATTTAAGCCTTGCTTAAAATTGGAGCTTGGGGCGTCTTCTGCAGACGTCGCTGGTATAGTGGAGAAGAGGAAGAGAATGTGATTGTGAGTCCAGGCAGGTAGGAGGATATACAGTGGTTTACGAACTCAATCCGTTCCGGAAGTCCATTCTTGAACCGAAGCGCGCTTTAAAAGTATCTTATTCATTTTTCGCTTCATAATCTGTGATACTCCACAATGTTTGTATAAGTATGCAATTTCAATCAATAAAGAACAATTAAAAATAATAATAATAAATAAACCGAGGCACGCTTTCCCTAATGAGGCCTCCCACCGCTGGTGCCCTTCCACCGTTTGGATTCTGTTCTTAGACCGACGTAAAGTTCGCAAACCGGGACACTACTTTTGGTTTTGCAGAGTTCGTAAACGGAATAGTTCGTAAACAGGGCTGTTCTTAAACCGAGGTACCACTGTACAGCTACGGTCTCTCTCTGTCTCGCGCAGAGTTCTCTCTAGCAAGTTTACAGGAAAACTCAGTGTTTTCTAAATTCTCTATTATCTTAATCTTCTTGTAAATTTTGCCTCTTCCACATAGTCCATCATTGTGGCTTGCCAGTCTTCTTTCGTTGGTGTCTTTTCATCTTTCCAAAATTGTGCCCATAGAATCCCTGAAGGCAAGCTTAAGCTTGTAGTTACAGAGCAGAGTTTGAGTTCATCCCATATGGGGATTGTGCCCATGTGCTGCTGGCTGAGAGCCAGCAGACAGCAAAAGACATCAAGATGGAATAAAACAAAGAAGAAGGGGAGATGGCTGCCCCCTCACGGCTTGGATTGGTTCCCCTGCTTCAGCTGCTGGCTGCCTCTTCTTTCTCTTCCCTTCCTTTTCTATATTATTGCTGCATCTCTATCCCACCAAGGAGATCACGGTGACATACATGATTCTCTTCCTCCTTATTTTACCCTCACAACAACCCTGTGAGGTTGGTCAAGCTGAGAGGCTGTGACTGACCTAAGGTGACCTTCTTCATGGCCAAGTGGAAATTTGAACCCTGGTCTCCCAAGTCCTAGTTCAACACTCTAACCATTAGGCCACACTGGCTCTCAGCAGGAGGCTCTTTTGCCCAGAAGCTTGCTGGGAAATCCTGGGTGCCCCTTGGGTTCCCAGGGAAGGGCAGTGAGCCTAGCAGTGTGGAGCAATCATTCCAGCCAGACTGAAAACAGGGAGGGAGGGAGCAGGGGGGGCTGATCCAGGTGAGAAGGCCCCTTCCATTCAGCAGCTCCTCCTCTTTCGTTTAAGCCCATTTGGCTAAGCTGCTGAGTTAGGGATGTGAGCGGCCTTATCTGGCAGCAAGTGCAGTTTCTTCCTGATGAGCTCCAGGCTGATTAGAATCAGGCTCCTGCTAAGCCCCACCTAAGCCTCTGAAATGAAGACAAGCATGTCTGGGGCGTCTGCGGCTATGGGAAGGCCGGATCCCGCTCCCTGCAAGCTGGATGGCAAAAGAGGAAGGAGGAAGGAGGTGGGATCTGGAGGGTGGGCGTTGTTGCTCCTGCAGCCTTCCCTAGAGATGCCCTCTCCTCCCCTGGCCCCACTGACTCACCCCCCCAGCATAGGTCAATCACCCTCCACCGAAATATGGGTCCCAAAATGTGTATTAACTGGCATCCCTGCTCTGAGGGAGAGAAGTGGGGCCCTGCAGAGAACCCAGCTGGTGAAGTCCCAAGACCTTTCGTGGCCACCTCTCCCCAAACTGCCGCTCAAGGCCCACCTCAGTCCACCTTCTTGTGGAGCCGCTGTCTGCAAAGTGCTGTGTCTCATGGACACCTTGCTTGTCCCACCCCCCTTGACCACCCAGACGACATCCTGATCCCATTGAGGAGTCCAGACCTGGTGGTGTAGCTCCCTTGGGAGGTCTCAGAAGATGCAGCAGAGAGCCATGGCCCAGAGGGGATGGAGGGAAGGAAAGAAGGTGGGTTTGCCTGGAGAACAGCCCCAGGGCCGGCACTCTCAAGGCTGCCTTTGGAAACGGCAAATGCTCTGCATTTCAGTGTGGCTAACGTGGATCTGCACCAGCCCTTCATCTGTGAAAGCCAGGGGGGAGCTGAGGCCTCTGAGGCCTCCCGGTGGCCCACACATCCTCCTTAGTTAAACTGATAGCCCCCCGGCCCCCACTTTCTCCCGACGGAGCCCAGAGCAGCAAGCACACAGGCACCAAACCTAAGAACACAAGAGGACCCTGCTAGATCAGGCCAATGGCCCATCTAGCCCAGCACTCTGGTCTCATAGTGGTGGAGCAGTTGCCTGCAGGAAACCCGCAAGCAGGATCCGAGCACAATGGCAGCTCTCCCCTCCTGTGGCTCCCAGCAACTGGGATCCGGAAGCATTGCAGCTTCTTGCCTCCTGGCTAGGAGCCACCAATAGCCTCTTGGTGAGGACCAGGGGCTCCTGGAATCCCATTATGGGGTGAGCGGCACATAACATCCGACCTTAAATGGAAACTCTGGAGTCATCTTATTTTATTTGTTGTATTGTTCTGTATTGTATTGTGTTTATCAGTATTTTTAAATTATGTGGAGTGCCTTATTTGAGTTGATATAGCAACCGAGGAATTTCGTTGTTCCCGCGAGGGGACAATGACAATAAAGATCTATTCTATTCTATTCTATTCTATTCTATTCTATTCTATTCTATTCTATTCTATTCTTAGGAAGAAGGTCCTCTTCTTTCCCTTTGCTGATATATAAGGGGACTCTCAAGGACCCACCCGGCAAACCACAGAGTGAAAAATATGTGGGGAGTTTTGCACTGCTGGTTTTCTAAGGCAGTTAAACAACAACAACAACAACCACCTGCAAATATCTGCATAAAAAGTTAATGCCTTGTTTCCCAGTCACGTCTTAATACTGGGGGACCAGCCTGGCTGTGCTGGATGGAGACACATCACTTCCTTCCTTCTTTTCCTTGCTCCACTTTTTTAATAGTTAAAATTAGTTAAGGGTCTTGTTCCTCTTGTAGGAGAGATCTGCGGAAAGAATGGTGGGGTCTTCTCGTATCTTCCTCCGTCTCCCACTCCTGTTTCCTTCCAGGCTCTCCCCACCCCCCCACCCCCCGCCTGGCTTATTTTGGGCTATTGTTTATTTATTTATTTGTCAGGCCTGGGCAACTCTTTTTAAGAGAAATCTGTTTTCTCCCTAGCTCTGCCATCCTGTCAACTTCAAATATTAAAATTTAACCGAGGTGGTACAGGGCTGCCTTTCTTCCGCACGGTGTATGTTTTTTGCTTTGTTTTTTCAATTATTAAAAGAGCTCAAAAGCTTGACGTGAATGCAAACGACAGGCAGGCGGGTTTGTCGAGAGATGCGGAGCCGGGCAGGAGAACAACATGCTCCACTTGCGTAGTGCATGGCCTTTGTGATGTCAGAAGAACTTCCTGATGGGCTCTGTCCATGGTGGGTGAATCTGGGGGGGGGGGTCCTCTTTCGTCCCATCATGCAGGAGAAATCTGAGTCGTGGAGTTGGCTGGTAAGGCAGGGGGGAGCTGGTCTTTCTGCCCTCCCTTGGCAGCCACTGAACATTCTGGGCACCTCACTTTAAGGAGGGTATTGACAAGCCAGAGGGGTGTGCAAGATGGTCAAGGGACTGGAAACCAAGTCTTAGAAGAAGAAGGGTTGAGGCAGATGGGTCTGTTTAGCCTGGAGGGCGGGGGGGGGGGGGAGATGACTGTGCAATAGCCACCTTCAAATATCTCGAGGGCGGTCCCTTGGGAGGTGGAGCGGGCTTGGTTTCTGCTGCCCCCTAGGGGAGGGGAGAACCCCTACCAATGGATTCAAATTGCAAGAAAGGAGATTCTGACTGAACATCACTGTTTTTTGTTTTTTAAAAAAATGTATTTTTATTAAAGATTTTCTTGATTCACAAAAGTATGTGCAATGTCTCTCTTGTATTTCCCCCCCCCCCCATGTAACATTTTTACAAATCAGTTTCATTTGTTGAGACATTAGGAAGAAAAGGGGGAAAGAAGTGGATGGGGGGGAGATGGGTGGGGGTGGGGTGGGGATGTTTCTATTTTACTTAATATATGTAGGGTTTGGTGTCAGCGTTGCTTGTGCAGGTTCTCTGCTGTTCGCTTGTGTTCCTTTGGCGGTGAGAGAGGTTGGGGTTGGCGTAGGGTGTGGTTGTTCACTTGTGGCTGACTGTGGTGGTCTTTGTTTTCATGTGTGAGTGGGGTGGGTGGGTGTTTTGGATCAGGTTAGCCATATTGATTTGTATGCTGTTGGTGGATTCTTGTCATTGTCTTTTTGGGTTGTGTGTGTGATGAAGGGGAGCCACACCGGGGTGAAGGCGTCTTCTTCTATTTGTCCCCGTGTCACTTTCAGCTTATTGGTTAGTTTTTCTAGTAAGGCTGCTTCCCATACTATTTGGTACCCCTGGTCCATGCTTACTCCTGACAGGTCTCTCCAGTGTCTGGTTAGGATGTTTCTGGCTGCTGAGAGTAGGTGGGTTATCACTGTTAAGGAAAATTTCCGGGGTGAAAGACTACTCCACAGCCTAGTTCATCGGGGTGCAAGTCCCTCACAGGTCCATGCGGTCAGTAAAAGGAGGAAGTTCCAGCCAATTAATTTGGAGCAAAACAGCGGTCAGTAGACCATGATTTTTATTGTTCTGCAACAGGTCTCCCCAGGAGTAAGTACCTCGAGCATGGGGTGACCTCCCCCAGAATACACTTGGAGGGGCATAATGGATACATCACCACTACATCACCAGCATGTCACAAATGGGGAGGGGTACACAAGGGTTACAAGGGAAGGGGGAAAAGGAATAGGGGATCAGGCTAGATTGAAGGCCAGGCGGAAGGAGATCAAGTCCTGCAGGGCCCTAGTCTCCTGGGACAGAGCATTCCACCAGGTCGGAGCCAACACTGAAAAGGCCCTGGCCCTGGTGGAGGATAATCTGGCTTCTTTGGGGCCCGGGACCCTGAAGCTATTGTTATTTGTGGACCTTAGGGTCCTCTGCGGGACATACCAGGAGAGGCGGTCCCGTAAGTACGGGATGCCCTGTTCCTGCTGCCTACAGTGACTTCTTTCTTTCTTTAAGGGCCAAAATGGCGTTGGAATGGGGAGAATCAGATAAAGTATGGATTTTCTACGAATTTATAAAGCTAGGTATCTTCCCTGAGCTGTCAAGTTGAAAGGATACATTCAGGCATAATATTTGTAACATTGTAACAACTTTAAAGATGGGGGGGGGCCCTTGTCATTTCCGTAACATCACAAAGAGCTTTTTGAGTGGTCTCATCTTCCTTGTAGGTTTTAGAGCAGGGGTCTGCAAACGTTTTCAGCAGGGGGCTGGTCCAATGTCACTCAGACCTTGTGGGGGACCAGACTATATTTGGGGGGGGGGGGAGTGGTTGAAATGAATAAATTCCTATGACCCACAACTAACCCAGAGATGCTGTGATGGCCTGGGATTCAGACTCAGATTCTTCTTCTTCTTCTTCTTCTTCTTCTTCTTCTTCTTCTTCTTCTTCTTCTTCTTCCTCCTCCTCCTCTCACGCTAGTGAGTACCATATACAGCAGAGCACATTCCCCTTGCAACTTATTGGAAGCAAGTTGGTGATTCGTTAGATTCCTTTAATTAAGCAACCCATTCTGGCTTCTCCAGTCTGGATTGTTCCTGGTAAGTTTCCCCATTTATTTTCCTCTTAAAATAATAATAATAATAATTTATTATTTGTACCCACAACACAGTCTTCTTTCAAAATAAGAATAAAGTTTTTCTCACATTCAGTTCACAGCAGTAATCTCAAGGCAGGCTTTACCTTGTGGTTACAGTGAAAAGGCTGTAGAGGTTGTAAAGCCTTGACCAAAGGTGTCCTGGGCTTTGAAGACACTCGAACTCAGGACGCAAGGGAGAAACATGCTAAGAGGAAGGTATGCTTGGCAAATCCACACCGTGATCAACTCCCACCCGGAAACCAATGTCCCCACTGTGGAAGGACGTGTGGATCCAGAATTGGCCTCCAGAGTCACTTACGGACTCACAGTTAAGGCTGTGATCATGGAAGACAATCTTACTCGGCTTCAAAGGATCGCCAAAGAAGAAGAAGACAGTGAAAATAAGCGTGAGCTACACCTCGGACTTTCTGCTTGTGGCCTCTATCCTATGTGCTGGCTAAGAGCCAGGAGACCAAGAGACCAAGAGAGAGGTGGTTGCGTGGGCAGCCCTTGGATCTGGTCAGCTAGGGTCACTCCCATCTACCTGGTCACACACAGGAAGTCCTCCCTGTCTGTAGCCACATTCCCCTGGGTGTCCATTCTCGGCAACAGGAAAATGTTTTTCCTGATTGCTTTAGTAATAATACATCCCACACCGACTGCCCCAGGAAGCAGCCCCAGCCGGAAGACGTTCCCCTGCACTGAGATAAAATTAAATTCCTCTAACAAATTGCTCAATCAAAAAGCCAGGATTCCTACTGATTAAGCCATTTATTGAAAAGGAAAATTCAGATTGTTTCACGAGAATCTTTGCTGGCTCCCTGATGAACCAATTAATTTTAGAAAACCATCAGATTTCTAAAAAAAAAAAGAGAGAGAGAGCAGGAAGAGTTTGCTTCAGGGCACAGTGAGGGGAGGGGGCTGTGCCAGTTGTTTCCACCCTGGACTGTACCCCTTGGCAGAGAGAGACAGAGAGAGAGAAAGATGAGGGCAAGGCCTGCTGGCCAGTATCAGAGTCCACCAAGGTCTGAGCCTGAGGCCTTGCCTTTCTGCCTGCAATGCTTCCTTGTGTGTGCTGCTCACACACCCCGCACCCTCACACATGTACCACAACAATACCTGATCTCTCCCCATCACCAGGTGAGCTGCCCCAGTTGCGAAGCATTTCTCTTCGAGGTGATGATGTGAAGGTCTGATCACACATAAAAGCCATTGTTACTTGTGGTTGCTGCTGGGGGGTGATGCGATATAAGTGGTTGGACTAGATGACCCTCGGGGTCCCTTCTAACTCCACAGCTTTGTGATCCTCTGGGAAGCAGCCCCAAGAGACATCTTCCCCATGCAAAGGGGAATGTGCCCATTTAGAACTTGAGGTAGAAATTCTACAAAGCCTGTTATCAGCGCGGCCTGACCGCGAAACCAGTAAGATCCGGTTTCAGAGGAACCTACAACTGACTGTTAGAGCAGCGTTTCTCAACCGCTGTTCCGCGGCACACTACTGTGCCGCGAAATGTTTCCTGGTGTGCAGCGGGGAAAACCGTTTGCGTGTCGAGACCCCGCAACCACCCACTCTCTTCCGGGGGCAGGGACGACATCCCTTGCCGCCCGGGAGGTTCCCGGCCGCGTCATCCGCCAGCCAGCCAATCGGCTGGCTGGGGGGGCGGGGTCGCGGCCCCGTTTAAATCTTTGGCGCGAGCCGAAACACCTCCTTTCGGCTCGTGTCTTCAATCTGCAGGGATCGTCGGCGAAGCTTCTCTTTCTCCCCGCTGCTTCGGCTCCTTCCCCGCTGCTCCTTCCCGGCTCCTTCCAGGCTCCTTCCCGGCTGCGGTGCCTTCTGCCTGCTGCTTAACGCGGCGCCTTTACCCTCGGCTGTGCTGTGGCGCTTCCCGCAGGTGGCCGGCTGCCGTGCCGTCATGGCACTCTTCGCGCCTCTCGCTGCAGCGCTCCTCTTCGCCGGCCCTCCTCGGTCCGGGGCGCGCGCTTTGCCTCGTCCCCCGTCAGCGCGCGGGAAGCCGCCTGCAGCCACAAGCCGCTTGAGCGTGGCGTGAGCCTTTGGCCGCAACTCCTCCCCACAGGTAAGTGGAGCGGATTAGGGACCCACGCCGCAAACGCATACCTGCAGCTCCAGTTACAAAACAATGTGGGGAAAAGGGAGCGCAGAAAGCCACCGCCGTTTATTTGATTCCTATTCAAGAGAATTACTTTATATATAGTCAATATAGGCACAGAGTTAAATTTTTTAACATTTTCTAATGGTGGTGTGCCGCGAGATTTTTTTCATGAAACAAGTGTGCCTTTGCCCAAAAAAGGTTGAAAAACACTGTGTTAGAGTGAAGAGCAACTCCAGAGGAGACTCAAGGAGGGCTCTGCAAGTACAGCAAATAAAGTTGGTGTGGGATGTAACATCACTGAAGCAGTCAAGTACAACACTTCCTGTTTGCCCAGAGTGGACACTCAGGGGAATGTTGGTCCAGCCAGGAGGACTTCCTGTCCCACCTGGTCTGGAGCATCCAGGTGGATGGGCATGTGACCAGGAGGATGGGCGTGACCCTGGCAGACCCTATAAAAGGGCTGGTTGCTCAGCCATCTTCCCCTTGCTCTCTTGCTTAATAGAATAGAATAGAATAGAATAGAATAGAATAGAATAGAATATATTTTATTGTCATTGTCCCCTTCGGGGACAACGAAATTACTTACAACGAAATTACTTACTCTTTCTCTTGATGCCCTTTGCTGTCTGCTGGCTCTCAGCCAGCAGCACATGGCCTCATTCCTCACAGAGGGTGAACCCACACTTTTCTCTGCAACTGTAACTACAAGTTAAAGCCTGCCTTCAGGACTATACTGTGAACTGAATGTAAGTAAACCTTATCATTACCTTTCAAAGAAGACTGTTGTGTCATTCTTGTTTTTACAAGGAAAATAAAAGGGGAAACTGGATTGCTTAACTCAAATGGTTCTCACGAATCCATCAACTAGCTTCCTGCTATGTACAAGAGAATGTGCTCTGTTACTAGCTCAATAGTGTGAGTGAGGAAGGATAATATTTAATCAATACATCCTCTCCCACTATCCCCAACATTCCCACAGTTGGGTTGAGTAAGGGATTTCAAGAACTCTGCTTGGATGAGAGATGATGAGGTGCAGGAGATAAGCAGCCAAGGTGATGTATTTCCCCTCTATATAGGGTGTTCTCTGGTGGACAAGGACACAGACTCTTTCTGAGTCTGACTAGTGGGGACTCCCCTTCTCTCTTCTCTTCTCTCCTTCGCTCCTGACCTTCCATCCCTTCCCACTCTTTGCTTTCTTCTGCTGCAATTCCTACATTGCAGGGGGTTGGACTAGGTGAGCCATGGTGTGCCTTTCAGTTCTCCAATTCTCCAATGCAGACCCCCAGGCCCAGCTCCCCCCAAGAGCCTCCTCCACCTGTGAGCTGTGGTCTGAAGCTTCTCAGAAGAGCCCCCCTCCCTGTGCGCCAGTCTCCACAGCCCTGCTTCTCATCCAGCCAGATGCTGGGGGAGTCCTTGTTACCAAGCAACACTGACTTGTAAATATTTTTTTTGGTGCAAGGACATTTGTTACAGAACTCCATAAAGCCGGCGGGGTGTCTTTGTGTTTGAGGAGAGCGGAGCAAGCAAGAGAGAACTCTTGGGTGTCTCTTGCATTCCCCAGCTCTGAATTGACCGTGGATCTCTCGTGCGAGTGAGTCAGTGTGTGGTAGAAAATCACAACAGGAAAGGAGGTGGGAGCCCAGCACCCACGCAAGGTGGAGACAACGTGAGGGTGTGCCTGACAGCTAGCTGGGCTGCCAGTTGTCAACCCCTGCCTGGTTCCTCCATCCATCAGGGTGCTCTGGGGGAAGAGTCTGTGGTCTCATTGGGCTCTGGGGTTCCCTCTGGTGAGCACCTGACCTGCGTCCCTGCAAATGCACACGTTAGACAGGCTCTGCCCCGCTGCCCCTGTGCAGCCCCACTGGAACTCTAATAATAATTTTTGTTGTTGTTCAGTCGTTCAGTCGTGTCCGACTCTTCGTGACCCTCTGGACCAGAGCACGCCAGGCACTCCTGTCTTCCACTGCCTATCTATCTATCTATCTATCTATCTATCTATCTATCTATCTGTTGTTGTTGTTGTTCAGTTGTTCAGTCGTGTCCGACTCTTCGTGACCCTCTGGACCAGAGCACGCCAGGCACTCCTGTCTTCCACTGCCTATCTATCTATCTATCTATCTATCTATCTATCTATCTATCTATCTGTTGTTGTTGTTGTTCAGTCGTTCAGTCGTGTCCGACTCTTCGTGACCCCATGGACCAGAGCACGCCAGGCACGCCTATCCTTCACTGCCTCTCGCAGTTTGGCCAAACTCATGTTAGTAGCTTCGAGAACACTGTCCAACCATCTCGTCCTCTGTCGCCCCCTTCTCCTTGTGCCCTCAACCTTTCCCAACATCAGGGTCTTTTCTAGGGAGTCTTCTCTTCTCATGAGGTGGCCAAAGTACTGGAGCCTTAACCTCAGGATCTGTCCTTCTAGTGAGCACTCAGGGCTGATTTCTTTAAGAATGGATAGGTTTGATCTTCTTGCAGTCCATAAATTTATTTATTATTTGTACCCCACCCATCTGGCTGAGTTTCCCCAGCCACTCTGGGCGGCTCCCAACCGAGTGTTGAAAACAATGCAGCATTAAAAATTAAAAACTTCCCTAAACAGGGCTGCCTTCAGATGTCTTTTAAAAATAGGATAGCTGCTTATTTCCTTGACATCCGCTGGAAGGGCGTTCCACAGGGAGGGCACCACCACCGAGAAGGCCCTCTGTCTGGTTCCCTGTAACCTCACTTCTCGCAATGAGGGAACCACCAGAAGGCCCTCGGTGCTCGACCTCAGTGTCCGGGCTGAACGATGGGGGTGGAGACGCTCCTTCAGGTATACTGGGCCAAGACCGTTTAAGGCTCTAAAGGTCAGCACCAACACTTTGAATTGTGCTTGGAAATGTCCTGGGAGCCAATGAAGGTCTTTCAGGACCGGGGTTATGTGGTCATGGCGGCCACTCCCAGTCACCAGTCTAGCTGCCGCATTCTGGATTAATTGTAGTTTCCGGGTCACCTTCAAAGGGAGCCCCACGTGTGGCACTTACTGTAACAACTTCATGGTGAGGACCAGCACCCTTTTTATACTTAAGGAAATCACTGCTTTTAATTGAGACTGCATTGGAATTGATTTTAAGATACTGAATCCTGCATTGTTTTCTGCCCTGGTCTCCTTTGGGAGGAAGGCGGGGTATGAATTGAACTAATGGAATAAGCAAGAATGTGATCATTCCTCATAGGAATAAATGTATCCATATGCTCCCTTGGGGACTTAAAAGGAACTCTTGGTGTGTGTGAATAGAGATGTTGGATTCTTGTCTCATTACATATGCTAAAGCTTTTTGGTCATCTGCATACAGAACTATTACTTGCTTTTCCCTGTAGGACTAATTGCAGTCGTTAAAGCGATGACAAACCTAGACAGCATCTTAGAAAGCAGAGACATCACTCATATAGTTAAACTATGGTTTTTCCAGTAGTGATGTATGGAAGTGAGAGCTGGACCACAAAAAGGCTGATTGCCAAAGAATGGATGCTTTTAAATTCTGGTGCTGGAGGAGACTCTTGAGAGTCCCATGGACTGCAAGAAGATCCAACCTCTCCATTCTGAAGGAAATCATCCCTGAGTGCTCACTGGAAGGACAGATCCTGACGTTGAGGCTCCAAGACTTTGGCCACCTCATGAGAAGAGAAGACTCCCTAGAAAAGACCCTGATGTTGGGAAAGATGGAGGGCAGAAGGAGAAGGGGACGACAGAGGACGAGATGGTTGGACAGTGTTCTCAAAGCTACCAACATGAGTCTGACCAAACTGCAGGAGGCAGTGGAAGACAGGAGTGCCTGGCGTGCTCTGGTCCAGGGGGTCACAAAGAGTCGGACACAACTAAACGACTAAACAACAACAAGAACAGGCAGATAGATAGATAGATAGATAGATAGATAGATAGATAGATAGGCAGATAGGCAGTGGAAGACAGGAGTGCCTGGCGTGCTCTGGTCCATAAGGTCACGAAGAGTCAGACACGACTAAACAACTAAACAACAACAACAGGCAGATAGATAGATAGATAGATAGATAGGCAGTGGAAGACAGGAGTGCCTGGCGTGCTCTGGTCCATGGGGTCACGAAGAGTCGCACGCGACTAAACGACTAAACAACAACAACAACAGTCGTCAACAGGTTTACCATACCCATTGAGTCAATCCCCCATCTCCTACTACACTTCTGAAAAAAACCCTCCCCACCCTCTCACTATATATAAGGGTCTGGTGACTTCTGTTTCAGTGTATCTGAAGAAGTGTGCATGCACACGAAAGCTGATACCCAGAATAAACTTAGTTGGTCTCTAAGGTGCTACTGGACGATTGATTGATTGATGGGTGTGGGTGTTTGTGTGTCCCCCCTCCCCATCTGAGACTGCAGCATCCCTGCAGGCGGGTCTCTCTGCCCAGGCGAGACGGTAACGGAAAGGCGGAGAGAGAAGTTTTTCTGGGCTCATATCCAGGCAGCGTCAAGGCTGCTAATAAAGGGATCTCGCCCCCCTGGGAAATGGAATGGGACTGGGAAGGAGGAAGCTTGTGAAAAC
The DNA here is from genome assembly GCA_034642065.1 of Darevskia nairensis. Lineage (NCBI taxonomy): Eukaryota > Metazoa > Chordata > Lepidosauria > Squamata > Lacertidae > Darevskia > Darevskia nairensis. Next base: position 598,904 of record JAWWNI010000777.1, read on the forward strand.
GGGGGGGGGGGGGAGGCAGTGAGGAGAGAGAGAGAGAGAGAAGCCGCTTTCCTTGAAGGAGAGACTCTCCCAGGCCCCTTTCGGGGTGGGGGGGGGGAGGCAATAGCTGGTGAATCCGATTTGCAGTGAGTGGCAGAGCTGAAGAGATTACATGGGCTGCGCTTGTAATCTGGCAGCGGCTGTCTGCCGGGTTTACTGCCGAGGAGCAGGATGGACTCTGCTGGGACAACGTGGGTCGCTGTGGTGCAAGGGATCCCTGCCTAACAGCTCTTGGGGGTGGAGTTCTGCCTGGACGGGGGGGGGGGAGCATCCAGCCGGACTGCCTGCAGCACATCTCAGCTGACTTTGGGACAATAACTCCACTGTGTAAGCGCAGCCACCGTTAAATTGCTGCAATTAGCCTGTTCATAAAGCATCCGCCCCAGTATTGTGGATGTCATGAGAAGAGCGGGTCGCCAGCCGACCAGGAGCCAGTTGCTTCCCACAGAGGAGGGGGGGGGCTGCTAGATACTGTTACCCCCCCCCCCGCACCGCACCCCGTTTCCAAGCAGGCTGCAGGGAATCCAGCGATTGCCCAGGTCCACTTTCCCTGGAATAAAGGCCAGCAGGGAGAGTTGTGTCTGGAGGTTATATGCGTTTATTTCCACATATATACAACAGGGGGGCTCGCAGCATAGACACCCCCCACAGACCCTGCTTCTCGGTCACTCGTAGCTTCGGATCCAGCACAGAGCAGCTGTCTGCGCCTCCAGCTCCCAGCTCTGCTGTCTCCCACCAGTCTGGCCAGTGGCTCTTGTCTTGCAGCCAGGTGGTGGCCGGAAGGTGGAGGAAAGGCCCGCCCCTTAGCCCGGAGGGTCCCCTCTTGCAACTTTTTTGGGGATGCTGATGAGGTCCCTCGGATGGCCAGCTGAAGTCTCTGCCTTGCAAGAAGCTTGCCTGACCATTGCAGCAATCTCCTGTCCTCTCCCCAAAATCGACATACAGGTGAAACTCGAAAAATTAGAATATTATGGAAAAGTCCATTTATGTAAGCAACTGTTTTCATTAGCTACTGGAGTTTAATATATGAGATGACTCATGACATGCAAAGAGAGATATGTCAAGCCTTTGTTTGTTATAATTGTGGTGATTATGGCGTACAGCTGATGAAAACCCCAAAGTTGAAATTGGGGTTCTCATCAGCTACACGCCATAATAATCACAATTATAACAAATAAAGGCTTGACATATCTCGCTTGGCATGTCATGAGTCTATCTCATATATTCGTTTCACCTTTTAAGTTGAATTACTGAAAGAAACGACCCTTTTCACGATATTCTAATTTTTCGAGTTTCACCTGTAAATATCAGGAAGAAAAGAGAAAGGAGGGCAATTGGGGGGGGGCTGGTCACCATTTGCAGCTGTCCTGGCTGAAGGAGGTGGTGCCCCCAGGGACCTCGACCCTCTTCTCTCCTCCTCCCTCCTGACAGATTTGGGGGGGGGCATCCTGTCTCTCTCCCACGCCAACACTCCTCCACCACCAACGCGGACTTTAAGGCTGAATCTGTTTCTTCCCGGAGCTTATCTCATCAGTGGGTTGTCAAGGGAGGGATCCAGGCCCATCAGGCGGTGGGGGAGGGGAGGGGAGGGAACGAGGGGGGTGGGTTGTTGCCGCGAGGAGGGGGGGGGGCTTGCAGAATGGCAGGGCTGTCTCCGTTGCTGAGCAGCCTGCGCCTGAGAACTCCGCGTCTCATTGATATGACAAGCTTATCGCCGGATTATATTGGAGGCTACAAGGTCATTCCCTTTGATGTTAAAAAGGCTATAAAAGAAAGGGGGGGTCCCTGCCCAGCCTGCGCATTAAGTCAGAAATAATGTCTCTCTCCATATTCTGTGGGAAATGCAGGGAGATCGGCCTCAGACTCGGAATTTGACATTTGCAGGCAAATGCGTGCCCAGACTCGAGATGGAGGTGACTTTCTCAGGAGCCGGCTTTTATTTGGGGGGCGGGTTGTCTCTGGACTCCCCAGCCGATGAGTTCTGGGTCTCTTCCCCAAGTGGCAAAAGGTCGCAGCAGGGTCGGTCTCCGGTGGCAGCGTCTCCAGGCAGGGCTGGGAATCCCCCCCCCCCATCTGAAGCCCTGCGGAGCCGCGGCTGCCAGTCTGTGTAGACAGCACGCAGCTATTGGGACCAACTGGCCCTCGCCTCCTGCTTGGACGGCACAAGAACCGGCCTCCACGTTGACTGGGAACAAAAGGTCTACCTCGATTTGTTCCTTAGTTTTGCTTCCTGGGGCATTTAGGAATTCTTTGCCCAACCCCCATCTGCCCCAGAGAGCCCACTCCCAAGGGAACAAGACCGCGCACTTGCAGGAAGAGAACGTTTTTGCAAGCCAAGGTGGGGGGGGGGTGGCTACGCCTTTGGTGAGCCCGCCCGACGCCTTCATCCTCTGTCCTCGCCGGCTGAACTAGAAAGCATCCCTTGCCTAGACCAAAGAGGCAGACAGGCAGACAAGGCCGAGGAGGGTCCCTGGGGGCGGGGGGGGGGGGGCTGGGATGAAAGGAAGGCAATTCCCCCTCTCGGAAAAGTCTTTGAGCGAAACCTGAGCCGAGGATATTCCAAGGAGCTCAAATGCTTTCATGCTTCGGCAAACTGACGAGGCACACCGGGAAGGGGTCTGAAGGACGGGGGCGGGGGGGGGGAATATGTCGAGGAGCCCAGGCTCGGATGGAGACTCTCCACCGGCTTGCCCAACGGGATGCCCGCGGGCTCAGTCCCGGCAGGGGTGTGGCTCCCCCAGCTCCCCCCGCCCCCTGCAGCAGGCTGACCAATTCCCCAGGGGAGGGTTCGGCATGTGGGGGGGGGCAGCGGCCAATGTTTGCCTGTTGGATCAGACTGGCAGCCTCCTCTCACAGTGACCAAACGCCCATAAGAACCTAGGAATCCAGATAGACTGCCTCTGTACCTGGAGGCTCCATACGGACATATGATCCTGCTGGATCAGGCCGGTCGGCCATCGAGTTCAGCATCCTGCTCTCACAGTGGCTGAGGGCAGAGCCCTCCTGGCTGGCGAGGAACTTTCCCAAGACACACCTCAAAAATCCCTTTTCAGAGTGTGGGTGCAGTTAGAGTGACAGAGGATGGCCTGGGGGGGGGGAGCAAGGTTCAAATTCCCACGCAGCCCACAGAGTGACTTTGAGCCGGTCACTGCCTGTCAGCCTCGCCGGGTTGTGTGATGACAATCCAATGAGAACCACGCGCGCCACGTCGAGCTCTTGGGTGGCCTGTTTTTGGCAGCTGCTGGAAAGAGTCCCGTGAGCGCGCCTGCCTGATGTCAAGAGGCAGGGAGTTCCAAGGGTCAGGTGCTGCTGCTGCCACACTGAACGACCGAGTTCTTACAACTGCGCCTGCAGCTCTGCCAGTGATGCTGACCGAGGCAATAAACGTCTCGAACTCAGCCCAGTCGCAAATGGGAGACCAGCGTAGACCTCTCTGGGCACGGAGGTGTTAAATGCGGAAAGGCCTCACCTGCCAGCAGTCGAGCTGCGGGTGGCATCCTGCCCTGACTGCAGCCCCTGGACCTGACGCAAGGAAAGCCCCGCGCAAGGGGCTTAGGGAGGGTCTCCTCCTGCCGCGGCCTCTCGGGATGAGCAGGGGGCTGGCTGGGCTTCCTCGTCCGGAGCAAGGCTGACCACGCGTGTGCGCGCACGTGGGCCCCTCTGCGGGAAAGGCCAGGTCATCTTGGGCGGCGATCCACCGCCAGCAGGTCCCTTAGTGATCACGGAATCACAGAATGGTAGAGTTGGAAGGGACCCCCAGAGGCATCTAGTCCAACCCCCTGCGACGCAGGAAGGATGTTTCTCAGGGCAGCCGGGTGTGAAGTCTTCGCTCCACAGTTTGATCGGATCTGCTCCATGGAAGAGCAAGGAGGAAAACAAGCGAGACGTGGCCTCTCCTTCTTTGTACGTGTTTGGATGGCCGTCTGAGTGAGGCTCCTGCATATTGCAAGGGGTTGGACTAGATGGCTTTTGGGGGTCCCCTCCCAACTCTACCATTCTATGACTCTATGAGAGCAGCGAGAGAGGCAAGGGGAACCCCCCCCCCCCCCGCCAAGGCTGGTCACCTTCACTGCCGGGAGTCGGGGCTGTGCCGAGATGGGGATCAAAGGAGGAGCGGGCCGGGAAGTGATAAAAATTTGCAGGCGATGCAAAATTATTCGGAGTGGTTTGAGTCGGGAGCCTGTGATGAAAGAGCTGCCAAATCATCTCGCGAAAATGGGTGATTGGGCAATAAAATGGCTGATGGGATTCAATTTGGATAAGTGCGAAGGGAGGCGGCTCGTTGGCAGGAAACCACCCCCGACGACTCTGCGGAGGCCAGGCTGGGCTTCGGGTCGGATCCTGCGCTCGGGGAGGACGACGGGGGCGCTCCGCGAAACCCAGTATCAACGGGGCAGCTCCGCGTGGCGAAAAGGGACTTGGGGGGGGGGGCGTCAAGGAGGGGTGTCCTGCCTCCCATCGAGAGAAGCCCTCCCCCTCGCACCCCCCCCAATGTCTATTGAGTGTCATGAGCACGAAAAAGGTGGCTCCAGCCGGTGGACTCCCCTTCCCCTCCCGCTGCTAGCAGGTTAGGAACTCTACTGTTTATCGTGGGGCGGCGTCTCCACTTTGGAACTCCCTGCCTATTGATGTCAGGCAGCCGCAACAGAAACGGTCTCCTCCTGGACCCACCACTGTCACGAGAAACAGGTCCAGGAGCCCCGATTTCCAGCTCCGGACTAGATGACTCTTGGGGGGGGTCTCTTCCAACTCTACACTTGCTCCTCGTGGCCCCCTGGTGATATGGGGGGGAGGGTCCTTGCTTGTTTTTAAAAACCATCTTCATTGAATTCTTGGTGCAATCGTATATGCAAAAGACAACCTAAAAGAAGAGCATAACTTAAAGCAAATTCAAAATCAATAAAATGCAGGATAATGAGATGCCGTCAAGGAATTTCTGCATATATGCAAGACCCCCCCCCCTTCACGTTTGAATCGGTTTCTCATTATTGCATCTATTTTGCTATTAATTGTTTCTTTGCTTTCTTTATTACAGGATGGCTTGTTGTTGTTCAGTCGTTCAGTCGTGTCCGACTCTTCGTGACCCCCTGGACCAGAGCACGCCAGGCAGTCCTGTCTTCCACTGCCTCCCGCAGTTTGGTCAGACTCATGTTGGTAGCTTCGAGAACACTGTCCAACCATCTCATCTTCTGTCGTCCCCTTCTCCTTGTGCCCTCCATCTTTCCCAGCATCAGGGTCTTTTCCAGGGAGTCTTCTCTTCTCCTGAGGTGGCCAGAGTCTTGGAGCCTCAGCTTCAGGATCTGTCCTTCCAGTGAGCACTCAGGGCTGATTTCTTTAAGAATGGATAGGTTTGATCTTCTTGCAGTCCATGGGACTCTCAAGAGTCTCCTCCAGCACCATAATTCAAAAGCATCCATTCTTCGGCGATCAGCCTTCTTTATGGTCCAGCTCTCACTTCCGTACATTACTACTACAGGATGGCAATGGATCAAAAAATAATAAGAGGAATTTATACGAGCCAGACCTTAATATAGCTGCAGGGGCTTCTCTTCCGTGTGCTTCATTATTTGTATGAACAATAAAATCATGCCAAATAGCATGAAAATCACCATGTTTTTTGCGTCTCCTGGTTACCTTTACCTTTATGATATCATTTTTTCTAATAATGGAGTTTGCCCCACTCTGTCCCACCACCAGTCCACAGTGGGAAGGTTGGAGGGGGTTCCAGTGGGACCCCTTGCTAGGATCCAGGGAGGGGGGCTTCGTCCCCACAGCCTAGACAGGACAGGCAGTGACCACCCAAGTCTGAGGCAAAGCCCCCCCCTTGTTTGCAAGAGGTATTCTCCAAAGCCATTTAAATCCAGTGAGACCAAAAAGTCTTCGTAAATCCCGATTCTGATTAAAAATGGGCATTTTTTAAAGAGGCAGTGTCACATCAATAATGCAGCTGCTGCTGTTTTATTATACGGGTTAATAAGATATATTTATAAGAGGCTAAGCAAAGGCGGAGGAGGAATTTCCTGCTTCCTCCAAGGTGGCAGCTCCTTCTGGAGGCTCCACAAGAACGGAGAAGGCGGCGCTGGACTCACAGTTTGGATCCTGCCTGTCCGAACGGGAGCATTTGCTTGGTTGTCTGAAAGTGTCCGGCAGGATTATCTGCCTTTTACAGAGATCATTGGCTATATCTGCCTCGGACTCCCTTCCCTCTCTGGAAGATCCCAGGGCTTGCTTGTCCCTCTGTGCCGCAAGGATGCTGCTGTTTCCATGTGACTAGTCTCTTGGCCAGCCCCTCTCAAGGACTGCAGCTACAGTTGCTCAGAGGGCAGGTGGCAGAAGAGGGCAGGTAGTAGTTACAGAAGAATTTATCCCATATGGGGATTAAGCCCATGTGCTGCTGGCTGAGATCCAGCAGACAGCAAAATACATCAGTATCAGGAGAGAAATGGCTTCAAGAGGAAGAAGAGGGTGGTGGCTGCTTGACCAACACCTTTTATGGGGTCTGCCAAGGTCATGCCCACCTACCCGGTCTCACACTCAGGGTGAGGATGCTCCAGACCAGGTGGGACAGGAAGTCCTCCTGGCTGGAGTAACACCCCCCTGCATGTCCACTCTGGGCAAACAGGAAGTGTTGTACTTGACTGCTTATGTTACATCCCACACAGACTCCCTTCCTTGGAGGTTTTCAAGCTGAGGTTGGTGTTAGGGTTTTAGCATATCCTCTGCTACTACAGCAAGCAGTACAGTATAATGTGTCTGTTGTATTTCACATACTGTCTGAGCAGCATGAGAAAGGAAGTCTGTGTTTTTATCTCTTCCTACCATGTGATGTAGGGGACCCAGGTGGCGCTGTGGTCTAAACCACAGAGCCTAGGGCTTGCTGATCAGAAGGTCGGCGGTTCAAATCCCCGCGAAGGGATGAGCTCCCGTTGTTCGGTCCCAGCTCCTGCCCACCTAGCAGTTCGAAAGCACATCAAAGTGCAAGTAGATAAATAGGTACCGCTGCAGCGGGAAGGTAAACGGCGTTTCCATGCGCTGCTCTGGTTCGCCAGAAGCGGCTTAGTCCTGCTGGCCACATGACCCAGAAGCTGTACGCCGGCTCCCTTGGCCAGTAAAGCGAGATGAGCGCTGCAACCCGAGTCAGCCACAACTGGACCTAATGGTCAGGGGTCCCTTTACCTTTACCTTACCATGTGATGTTATTGTATTCTTTTTCTTTCGCTTCTGGTTCTCAGTGGAGTAAGAAGCAAGATGCCTAGCTCTGTTCTGTTGGAGTTTTGGGAGCAGAGAATCAGAGAATGGACTTTGTAAATAGCCTTTAAATAAAGTAGCTTTAGACCTACTTTTGGCGTCGTCTTTCCTCCTGCAAGACGCAGGGGATGTGTGTACCTTTCTCACCGGAGAGGAGTATCATATTACTGGCCTCTGGACTGTATGGGCATTGGCAGCCAGGGAGTGGCCACCGAGAAGTGCCTGGAGTCTGGGGCAGTTTCGCGTTCCCCTCACTGCATTTCTGACAGTTGGATGGCCCTCTGCCATGGATGCTTTAGCTGAGATTCCTGCATTGCAGGGGGTTGGACTAGATGACCCTAGGGGTCCCTTCCAGCTCTGCGCTTCTATGAAGAAGTGAAGCGAGTGAAAGGGCATTGCAGGGCTTGGCTGTGGAGGAGGACCTTCCCAAGCCCACTTTTGCTGGTGCTACGGCTGAGCAGAGCTAGTGATTCACCAGGTTGCTCTTTGCCACCAACCCGCCCCAGATGATGGATGGGTGCCCACCTGTCTCTCTCGCCTGCCCCTTGCCACCTTCCTCATCCCGCAGCTGCTTCTCCAGGGACACGTTTCACGCACTGAGCCCCCCGGCTCTGCGGGAGGAGGACGTAGTTCAGAGCCTGGCACAGAACAATGAGCAAAAATGGGGCCTTGAATGGTTTTAATCTCTGTTTACTCCATAAAAACAGTCCCAGGTGCCATCCATTACTCGCCGGAGGAGCTGCTTTACAGGCTATAAAAAGAAAAATTGTGTTACATATTAAAGCTCTCCTTGCTTAAGCCTTGCTTGTGGGAGAAAGATTTACAAATAGCTGGATTGAGACCAGGAGCATTAACAAGACGAAATGCCCCGGAGGCCGTTACAAATCTGGGGCTGGCAGGTAATGGGGGCCGTATCTCAGCGCAGAGCCAGGAAGGAACAACAACAGGGTATAAACAAGAAGCCACGCATGTGCAGCCACTCTGGGCTGGCTCCTTCAGTGGGAGAGGGGGGGCACTTCTGAAAGGGCCTCCTGTCCTCTCAGCCTCGCCCTCTGCTGTGGGGCAGAAGAAGCGTCTCCAGGTGAGCTTCTGAAGCGGAAGGGAGGGTCCCAGCTGTGCCCGCCTGAAGGATCCTAGACATGGAGACTCCACCAAGGCCAGCTGTGCTCCTGTCCCCAGGGAGACGGGACGGCCGTATCCTAAAGTGCTCACAAGAACATCAGAAGAGTCTGGCAATGGCTTCTCTAGTCCAGCATCCAACCAGATGCCTCAAAGGGAATGCCACTAGCAGGATCCAAGCACGAGGGCAACTCTCTCCTCCTGCGGCTTCCAGCAACTGGTATTCAGAAGCAAAACCGTTTCTTCTTTCTCCAGCATTGTTCTGAAGAGGTCCAAGGGACAGAGCTCCACCCACAACGGGAGAGCAGCCCAAGGATCTTCCCCAACTGCTTCTCCCCCTCCTCCTCCTCCTCCTCATCTGAGCCCCTGTAATTTATCCTGCTTGTTCCCCATCCTGTTCTCCAAGAGGGGGCACCCATGTTTTTCCTCCTCCTCCTGACATCTGTATACATAGCTGTGGCTCTTTAATCCTCTTTCCCCAAACCTGAGCATCTCCCTTCCCTGCTGCTGCTTCTTCAGACAGAGATTGCTAGCCAGGTTGGCTCCACTCTTGGAGGCAGAAAAAGCTTCGGGAGGAGAGGGTGCTGTTCTTGTGCCCTGGTGCTGCTTGTGGGTTTCCCTTGCGTGGCATCTGGCTGGTCACTGCGAGAGCAGGAGGCTGGACTACATGGGCCCCCTTTGGCCTGATCCAGCAAACTCTTCTTAGGTTTTTCTCACAGGATCCCAAAGACTCTCTCTCTCTCTGTGTACTGTACATAGTTTTCACTGATACCATCACTGTGAGCCAATGCAAGATTATAAGTAAGTAAATTGCATTTTAAAACTTTCTCTACAAGTTGTTGCCTGGTCATTTCATAGCTGGACTTGCTCAAAACAAGGTTTTACAACCTAATTCCTACACTTTTGATTTTTCTGCCAAGAATGGGATTTTGAAACTCTGTTTGACCCACACATGTGGGAGCCTGGAGGGATAAATTGCAATTAATATATCCTCCTCTGCCTGTTAAAACCCATCCCCCACAGTCACCTGGTGAGCTGGTGGATTCTGGAGGCTGTGGCACAAGTTGGGTGGCCCTGGGATGCTTTACTCTTGAGGTGCTGTGAACTCATTTCCCTCGAGACATAAAAGAACCTGCCAAGAAGGGGCGGAACTCAGAAACTCACGGCTGTGGACGCAGGATTGATCCCCTCATTTCCACCCTTGTGTTTGTTTTCATCTGGAAGTAGGGAAAGTGGTGTTAAAGTTCAGGCAGGAAAGATCTCTGAGCAGGACAGGAACGCAGAGAAGGGACGGGGACACTTATTACTGGACCACAACAAAAGATCTCAGATCCAATAGGACACAGATCAGGCAACTGCACATCAGCTAACAAAACACAGGGAAGAATTAATAGGGCAGATATTAAAGCAAATTCAGCCACGGTCATAAAATAAAATCGCTGCCTCTATAAACATTTCCCAAAGCCAAAGGCCAAAAGGAGGAAATGCGGCAGAATGGCCACACTCCACGGCGGCTGGAAACAAACGCTCACTGTCAGAAGGGGGGCTCTTTTGTCACCAAAGTGCCCCCCTCCAGATACACCCAGTGGGCATGTTCCACCAGCAAAGTTCTGCTGGTTGGTGGGGGTCAAAACAGGCTTGTTGTGGGATGTCGGTGGAGCCATGGGAGGGCCTAGGAGCAGCTCTGGAGCTGGTGTGGTTAATTCCCTCCCATTCCCCACAATGTGTTTTTTTCGTGGTGGGGGTGGCTAGGAAAGGAAAAGGAAAACCCCCACCCTCATCCATCATGGCTGGAGCAAGGGCTGTGGAATCCTCTTGGGCAGAGGGCAAGAATTTCCTCATTCTCCTTCTGAAGGTCAAGTGCTCTTCACTGCAGGGGTGTTTTTCCAGGAAGAAGAAGAGAAGAAGAAGAAGAAGAAGAAGAAGAAGAAGAAGAGGAAGAAGAAGAGGAAGAGGAGGAAGAGGAAGAGGAAGAAGACGCCTCTGTCTCCCCTGAGATTAAGTAGCTGAGATGGGCTCACTTGACGAAAAGAACGTCTTCTCCCAGCCGGCTGTTGCGATGGCCACGCGGCTGAAATTAGTTCTTCCCAAAGCGAGATTGCTTCCTTGCAGGGCTCCGACACTGTCATTTGCATTCAGGCAGGGAAGGGAAGGGAGGCTTTGCATTCCGCTCATCGGCACCCGGACACTCGCCAAGGACGGAGGCAGCCATCTCCTGGGTGGGGCCTGCCAGGGAGTCAAGCAACAGCAGGCTGGGTGAGTGCGTGGGCTTTCACCCTCATGATGGAGATCCCGTCAGACCTACAGAGAAAGGGGACCTTGCGGGGTGGGGGGCGATCAGTCACCTGCAACCCTTCGAAACACCTGGCCCCACCCTGTACGTAGGAACATCGGAAGGGCCTGCTGGATGAGGCCAGTGGCCGATCTACATCAGCATCCTGATCCTGCAGTGGCAAAATGCCTCTATGACCCCAGGAATCTTGATAGACTGCCTCTGGACCTGGAGGTTCTGTAAGGACACCAGAAGAGCCTGCTGGATCGGGCCAATGGCCCATTTACACCAGCATCCTGCCCTCACAGGGGTTGACCAGAACTTGGCCCCACTGCAGCATCTTCCCAGGTTGGTGGGTCTCTTCCCAGGTTCTGGCCAGGGTTGAAATGGCAAAGAGGAAACTGAGGAGCTCCTGGCCTGGAGATAAAGCAGTGATGAAAGAAGAAGAGACCTCACTTGCTTGTGGTGAGGAGCAGAGAGCAAGGGCCATAGCTCAGGGGCAGAGTGTCTGCCTTGGAAGCAGAAGGTCCCAGGTTCAATCCCTGCTGGTGTCATCTCTAGGTAGGGCTGAGAGAGACGTCTGTGCCTGAAACCCTGGAGAGCCTCTGCTGCCAGTCAGTGCAGACACTACTGAGCTAGGTGGACCCAATGGTCTGACTCAGTCTAAGTCAACTTCCTTCATTCCTATGTTCCAGAGTCAGGGAAAGTGGAAGTGGGAGAACAGTTGTACTGAAAGGAGCCTATCTAGGCATTTGTCCCCCATATGAGGAATCATAGAAGTGTAGAGTTGGAAGGGATCCCAAGGGTCATCTAGTCCAACCCCCTGCAGTGCAGGAATCACAGCTCAAGCACCCCTGACAGATGGACACCCAAGCTCTGCTTAAGAACCTCCTGCAAACCATAAAATTGTAGTTCTGTAGGAGGATCTGCAGCCATTGCTAGATAATCACAGACAGGGGACTCTATGGTGTCATATCCTCTAAACTGGGTACAATACAACTTAATCTGAACTTCTTCCTGTCACTCACACTCTGTTTCTCACCTGCAATGGGACAGGGTGCCAGTGCGTTCTCCTCCAGAAAACACACTCCATTTTGAACTGGACTATGGACTTGCATAGGGGACCCAGGTGGCGCTGTGGGTTAAACCACCGAGCCTAGGGCTTGCTGATCAGAAGGTCGGCGGTTCAAATCCCCGCGACGGGGTGAGCTCCCGTTGCTCGGTCCCTGCTCCTGCCAACCTAGCAGTTCGAAAACATGTCAAAGTGCAAGTAGATAAATAGGAACCGCTCCGGCGGGAAGGTAAACGGCGTTTCCGTGCGCTGCTCTGGTTCGCCAGAAGCGGCTTTGTCATGCTGGCCACATGACCCGGAAGCTGTACGCCGGCTCCCTCGGCCAATAAAGCGAGATGAGCGCTGCAACCCCAGAGTTGGACACGACTGGACCTAATGGTCAGGGGTCCCTTTACCCTTTACCTTTATGGACTTGCATATCTTTTAAGGTTTATTGGCTGCCTGATTTTCAACACTGCAATTGCTGGATCTCGGCAAGATTTTTGATGTGAGTAAACCTTATATTTTCTTGTTTTACTTAAAAAGCCTGAGAGTGATTTCTTCGTTCAGAGGGAAACATAAAGAGGAGAAGGTAGCCCAGGTCCGTTGTGGTTAGCAATGTGGTGCATTTGGAAGCCATGGGATGAATAAAAACTGACTCCTTGGAAAAAAATGGTCCAGTCCAAAAATATGGCTCTGAAGCTTTACTAACAGAACTTACTTCAAAACAAGCATAAACCAAATAATGTTACATCCAGATTGTTGCATAATTTCCGCCCTCCCTTCTCAGGTGGGCGGGTTTGCGACACCGAGCAGGGGTCCCCTGGGCGGGAGCTGCCCACCTGGCTTAGGCTGACCCCTTTGACACGCCCTCGGCCGGGTGGACAAAGGGCAGACGGCCGGGGGTGGGGTCAAGGTGCTAAAAAAGGGTCTGACCTCTTCAGTCAGCCCTCTTCGGTCCTTTTCCTTTCCAGGTTCAGCGACAACAGCAAGGCAGTGCACCCCTGGATCGCTGGGGGTGATTGGTTTGCCCTCCACGAAGATTTGGGTGGTGGGGCACAGCATCGTCCATTGGGCATCGGAGCATGCCGGGTCTTGCAACGGGGAGTGGAACCTTGACATTCACCCCAAGGTACACATATATTGGATGGGCCACCGGGGCATGCGATGGCAGGGCTTGATGCCCTTGTTTAGTAAGGCTGCAGCGGCGTTTGGCCCCCCAAGAGTCTTGATTTTACACCTTGGGGAAAATGACCTAGTGGAGCAGAAAGGCATTGCCTTGGCCCTGGCCGCAAGGGCGGATATGGAGCGCTTGCATGCCTTGTACCCAACAATGGCGATTGGCTGGTCCAACTTACTGCCCCGTCTGCGCTGGAGAGGGGTTATGAACCCCTCTCGCATTAATTACGTGGTTGGAAAAATTAACGGGGCCATGCGAAATACCATGCGGCTTATTGGGGGATTCTCCATCTCTCATCCCGCCATCAGGGCGGATGCGGCAGGAATATTCAGGGCAGATGGCGTACATCTGACACCTTTCGGCAATGATCTCTGGTTGAGCGACTTGCGTCAGGTACTCGTGGACGTGGTAATGGCAGAGTAGGGGTGTTGGTTACTCAGTTGTGGGATTCTTGGCGGCGAGGCCCTTAGGGGCCTCAGGTGGCGGTTTTAGGCCTTGGCAAGGTAGTCTTATAGTCTATCATCTGGTTGGGTGGGATGCTGGCATGCTCCCAGCCCATGCGGCGGCGCGGCAGGGCCCGTTAAAGGGTACGCCAGGAGTTTTCGGCCATAGAGCGGCGGCATGTAGGTTGAACTCCCGGCCGAGGTTGGTGGGAGGGCATGCTGTGTAAGTGTGTGCTTTGCAGTCCCCTCCCACTGCACCTCCTCATCCTGCATATCCTCAGCCATGGGCTGAGAGGGCTGCCTGCCAAGGCCTGTGCCAAGTTTCCCACTTCTGAAGTTCAATAAAGTTGTGGCCAATTTAATCCCATACTCTGGTCTCATGTCTCTTTCTTGGGGAAAGGGGTGGGCACCACAGACAGGGTTTCGCGCGTGTGTACGCAATACCATCTGCTGGTCCCAGCACAAGTAGAGCATCTTAGAAATATGAGATAACTTCATCCAGAGCTGAAATTAAAGCTCTGTCTCGCCAAACAATCTCCATTAGCCTGAGGGTGAGTTCCTTAGAGAGAGAGTTTTTTGCAGACTTTTCACTTTGGTTGCTTTCAGAGCAAAGAAGGAACTCACACACCCAAAATGGAGACTTCCAACTGAATACCTCATGTCATCTAAGTCAAACACCTCCTGAGAGCTAGCAGAGAGACATTCTCAGCTAATCGTTGAACTGTTAGGCTCTCTGAGAGCTTCTGTTTAACTCAGTGGAAATTTCCATGTCCTACTATGTGTTTAGCAGTACACATACAGACCCATACAGAATTATTTTTCCATTTCAATGTACAATTAAGCAATCATACTCAACAAAGTCTGCCTAATGCATCCTTGGATATCATAATTGTTCTAGAAGCTTTTGCAACCTTGTCCCAAAAGCTTCTAGAGTTCAGCTGCGTACAGATAGTGAGACTGCTCTGCTGAAATAGGTATTTGCATTCTCACAAAGAGAGCCACTGTGGTGTAGTGGTTAAGAGCAGCAGTCTCGTAATCTGGTGAACCGGGTTCGCGTCCCCTCTCCTCCACATGCAGCTGCTGGGTGACCTTGGGCTAGTCACACTTCTCTGAAGTCTCTCAGCCCCACTCACCTCACAGGGAGGAAGGGAAAGGAGAATGTGAGCCCCTTTGAGACTCCTTCGGGTAGTGATAAAGTGGGATATCAAATCCAAATTCTTCTTCACAAATGCACAGAGGAAGGGTCATTACCAAATAAAATATCCTCTCCTACTCATCTAAATCCCTCCAACAAGTTAGAAGGGACCCCCCAAGGACAATCTAGTCCAGGGGTCAGCAACCTTTTCCAGCCGTGGGCCTGTCCACCATCCCTCAGACCTTGTGGGGGGCCGGACTATATTTTGAAAAAAAATATGAACGAATTCCTATGCCCCACAAATAGCCCAGAGAGGCATTTTAAATAAAAACACACATTCTACTCATGTAAAAACACGCTGATTCCCAGACAGTCCGCAGGCCAGATTGAGAAGGCGATTGGGCTGGATCTGGCCCCCGGGCCTTAGGTTGCCTACCCATGATCTAGTCCAGCATTACAGGTATCACAGAGGTTGTGTGTGAATCTGCTGCTCAGCCAAGACCACCTTCTGTCACTTCTGGCCTCTGTGTTGCGGTTAATCGAGCCGTGTGAGGGGCAGGCGGGGGGGGGGCTGTGCTGAGGAGGCTGATGGAGAGGCTTTCTAACCTGGTGAGGTGGAATGAGAAGAACATCTGGGCAGCTGTTCATCAAGGGGCTTGTAAGTGATGATTCAATCCACCTCTTCCAAGGTGCTGCTGGAGGGGGGCCCCGGCCCCTGATGTCCTCCATTCAGGGAGGAGCAAGAGGAAGACAGTATAGATTTGCAACAGGGGGTTGCAGGAGGTCGCAGCTCAGAGGCAGATGAGGGGGAATCATGGGAGAGCCAGAACACCACCTGGCTGACATGTTGTCAATACAAAGTATCCCAGACCCTCCATCTCCCAGAACCAGTGAGCCTTAAAAGTAGGAGAGCAAAGAGCTCAAAGGCAGAGGGCACATAGCAGCACCCGTATAGGAGGTGATGATGACGATGAATGAGGAAGCTGTTGGAGAGATGGGCAGGTGGAGATTCACTCGGGACAATGCCATTATCCAAGAGGCTGGGTTCTATAGCCTCTCTCTGTAAACACTGAAATAAAAAAGGACTGTAAGAAACTTTTCCTCGTCTTGTCTTTATAATTTCCTGGGCAACCAGCCGGGAGACGCTGACAGCATCCTGACACTTGCTAACTCCCTGTGTTTGGAAAGGAGAGGAGGGGAGGGGAGGGAGGGGGCCTGCCTGCTCTGATTGCTCTCAATCATCCTGCCACTGAAATGATGGATCACATGGCGGTGGGGGGGGGACTCCTCCCTCCCTCCCTCCCTCCCTCCCTCCCTCCGCCTCTTCACATTTTATCCCATCTCCATAGAACAGAAAGACATGCTTGCTTCATGAGCTCTGCATAGACGCATAGGAATGTAGAGTTGGAAGGGACCCCCAAGAGTCATCTAGTCTAACCCCCTGCAATGCAGGAATCATGCTGAATCAGAGCCTTGCTCTGCTTAGCTCACTAAGTACACAAGAAGAGCCTGCTGGATGAAGCCAGTTTCCCCTCAAGTCCAGGATCGTCTTCACACAGGGGCCGACCAGGTGTCTGTTGTAAACAAAAACTGCTCCCTTTTCCTGATGGGGTACCCAAGAGACCATTTAGAGTCCTTTGTAGGTTTTCTATCGGTAGGAGAAAATAACCAGAGAATTTTGAGAAGCAAAGCTGCTAGTACCATAAGTTTGATCTTTATTAACGCTGTTGCAACAGGGTGCTCCCCCCACACGCAGGAGAGAGGAGGAGGACCCAGGACAAAGGTGTACAAGCCCTTATATAGAATTTTGAACTGCCCACCCTGGAGCCCAAGACCACCCCCCAATACATCATACGTACGTCAGAGAAGGGGCGGACTACAACAGAAATCCTGAGTCTTGTTTTTATCCTGTCTGCCAGGTTAAGTAAAGGTAAAGGGACCCCTGACCATTATGTCCAGTCATGACCGGTGTAGTGAAAATTTACCCCTTTTCCCTTGAAGGCGGCACTGGTCTCGTAAGGAGACCCAACACCCGGAGGAACACGTTTGGAAGGTCCACACCGGTTGGGAAAACTGACAGAGACCACGTCCAGGAAGGTAAATAGATCCTTTATTGCGCAAAAATGAGAAGAACTGCTGCAGCAGGGTCCCACTCGCGTTGACAAGCGAAGAGCGAGACCCAGAACAAAGGGAAATTCTCAGTTATATACATTTTGAGTTCAATACATTTCAATGGGACAGGAAAGGCGGGAAAACAGAAATTTACATGGGAGATGGGATTTGGGTGAGGCATAATCCTGTTTGAGTACATTTTGATGATTTTGTTTTTCTTCTCTCTTCACAGGAAGGGTGCAACGGGAAGTCCTGTTCCCTGATCATTTCAAGATGACACTCGGATGACAGTCAATAAACTTGATCACTTGAATTTACATTTGGTTGTGTATTCTTGTTGGTTTTGCAGACCCTGTAGTAGTTAAGGGCTTCCTGGCAAGGGAGTCATCCTGTGGCTTATGTAGATCGTCTATCTTCTGGGGCTTATGCAGATCGGCTTATGGAAATGTCTCTGGTCGAAAAGGTGGGAGGCTGAGGGGTCAGTCCAGGGTCTTCCTACAACTCTTATGTCCAATATGGAGTCCCCTATCTCAACCCTCGTGACGGACCTTCCTATTCAAAATGGCAGCTCTGTTTAGAATGACAGCTGTCAGATTTCTTATAACATTCCCCTCTCTGTTCATGTCTCAAATAGTGTACTGGAGTGCTTTAAAAGGAAGCTTCCCCACCCCCCCAAAATTCTTACAACACCAGCTCTAGGGTTGCAGCGCTCATCTTGCTTTATTGGCCGAGAGCCGGCGTACAGCTTCCAGGTCATGTGGCCAGCAGGACTAAGCCGCTTCTGGCAAACCAGAGCAGCGCATGGAAACGCCGTTTACCTTCCCTTCAGAGCGGTACCTATTTATCTACTTGCACTTTGACGTGCTTTCGAACTGCTAGGTTGGCAGGAGCAGGGACCGAGCAACGGGAGCTCACCCCGTCGTGGGGATTCAAACCGCCCTAGGCTCTGTGGTTTAACTCACAGCGCCACCCCCAATCCTGTCTGCCAGGTTACCTGATTGCATTACCTGGGTTTTGGCCACCAGATCACAGGCTCACCCTATTCATACCGGTATCTTAAATGTGAATTTAAGGAGAGGGGTCGCTGTGGAGCACAGGGCCCCATCTGCCAGGCAAGGCCTGGCACACCCCACTTCTGCGACCCCCAGTGGGGCCCCGGGGAATCAGTGGCTATTTTTACCCTTTCTCCAGAGCCTCCTAAGCAGTCTTTGCTGCTCAGAAGGCAGGGGGCAGGGAGGAGGGAGGGGGGACCAGCTGTCCTCCCCAAGAAACCCTGATGGGCTTTTTGCTGCATGGAAGACGCTGTCCACAACTCGATGCCAAGCCGCCTGCCTTTCAGTTGGCGGAAGAAGAAGAACGAGCTGCCTCCTCTGAAGCGCAGGCGTTTCCTTCTTCTCCCAAGGTCTCAGCCCTGCCCCCCCCATGCCCCCCTCCCCATTTGGATCTCAGCATTTGGCCTGCTGTGTTTAGCAGCCACGTTTTTTGCAAAGGGCTTGTAAAAGTGCAGGAGGTGCTAAACCCTCTCCATAAAGTGCCCAGATGGAGGGGAGGGAATCTGAAGAAGCAGATGGCGTTTTTATAGCTCCGCGTTTATGGAGCCGTAGGAGTTTTGCACAGAGGGGTCTCCTGCTGGGTGTCCGAGGGGGGGCAGAGGGGAGGGGGCTGAGGGGAGACTTAAGACTTAAGAACAGAGCGCCTGTTTTGGGGGAGAGGGGCTGGGCAGGGTGGCTTTGTTTGGAAGCGCTGCGTGTCAGAATGGGCCAGCCCATAATTTGTGGGGAGGGCCTGAGGCTCCCCAGTCCTGTCTCCAGAAATCCCTGTCATGAACAGAACTGGGAAAGGCTTCCTGGCATGAGTAATGATGGGCACAGTGGCTTCTGGAGAGCAGAGAGAGCGACTCACTGACCGGTTGCCAGAAGACTAATAGAATCATAGAATCCTAGAGTTGGAAGAGACCACAAGGGCCATCCAGTCCAACCCCCTGCCAAGCAGGAAACACCATCAAAGCATTCTTGACAGATGGCTGCCAAGCCTCTGCTTAAAGACCTCCAAAGAAGGAGACTCCACCACACTCCTTGGCAGCAAATTCCACTGTTGAACAGCTCTTACTGTCAGGAAGTTCTTCCTAATGTTTAGGTGGAATCTTCTTTCTTGTAGTTTGAATCCATTGCTCCGTGTCCGCTTCTCTGGAGCAGCAGAAAACAACCTTTCTCCCTCCTCTATATGACATCCTTTCATATATTTGAACATGGCTATCATATCACCCCTTAACCTTCTCTTCTCCAGGCTAAACATACCCAGCTCCCTAAGCCGTTCCTCATAAGGCATCGTTTCCAGGCCTTTGAGCATTTTGGTTGCCCTCCTCTGGACCCGTTCCAGCTGGTCAGTATCCTCCTTGAACTGTGGTGCCCAGAATTGGACACAGTATTCCAGGTGAGGTCTGACCAGAGCGGAATACAGTGGTACTATGACTTCCCTTGATCTAGATGCGATACTCCTATTGATGCAGCCCAGGCTCTTTTAACTGTTAAAACCAGGAATGAGGGGGGGCAGTTAAACAGCTCCCCAAAAATCCCAGGTCCCCACCACAGCCTCTAACTAAGGCCAGGACAATGACCGTTGACACAGGCACCACACAGGCACAACAGCAAAGAGGCTCAGAAGAGCAGTCCATAAAATTGTAGCAATAAGCGGATACCAGGAATCCTACTGTTTCCTCTGACTATGCAATAAAGAAAACAGTAGAAGCTTCAAATAAGTGCCAAAATTCAACGGTTTGACGGATTTCCTTGGTTCCAAGGGCTAATGACTCCACTGGAAGAGGGGAATCCAGGGCTCCCCCTGACTCCATAATCCCTTAGGCACAAGGTCACATCCTCCTTCCCCCTCCACAAGGTGAGAACTTAGCCACACAATAGGAGGCAGGAAGCGATCACCGGGCAGCACTTACGCCAGGCAGAACCCATTGAGATGGTGGATTGAATCCTGGTACTTTCGAAGCCTTGCAGCCAGGGGGCTGTGTCAATACTATTATTATTCTTATTTGGGGAAGAGGGTAGTTAAAAGGTGCTGGGACCTGGGCTTATTGACAGGGGTGGGTGCTGGGCTCATTGTTCTACTTGCCAAACACTCCACTTTGTGACATATTTGTGATGTATCGATGATGCTGTTGAAAAATGTAGTATGGGAAAGGAGATTCTGACTAAATACTGTATTAGGAGCAGGTGTTGTAAGAATTTGAGGACGTTTCCAGGTAAATGGGTCCGATTCCGGGTGGAATCCCCAAACCCCAGCAGGACGTTGTTTGAAACCACAGGTTTCTGATGTTTTAGCTGTGATCATAGCAGGGGGTTGGGCTAGATGACCCTTGGGGTCCCTCCCAACTCTACAGTTCTATGCTCCTATGATTTATTTCCTCTCCCCCCCTCTCTCTATCAGAGCTGGCAGCCACTGGTGACCCCCAGCAGCTCCATAGCAGGGGTCTGGGACTAGTCTAGGTGAGTGCGGTGGCATTTGGAGGAGAATCCGCCTTTCTGCTCTTCCAGGGATATTTGTCTCTGCAGCAACAACCCAGATGATCAAGGCCTAGCCTGTCTTTTCTCTTTGAAAATCTAGAGATGGGAAAACTCTCGTTCCTGTTCAGGTTGCTGCATTTGTGGGGTTTCTTTCTGTGGGTCAGAATTCTGAGTTTAGGATTATCACGCCCTGCCTGGAGGTTTCAGTGGTTGCAAAGAGGTTCAGCTTTAGCACGAACTTCTGGGAGCCTCGTGGGTCTTTCATTACCTAATTTTTGTTTTTTTAAGAAAGGAGATTGCAGATTCACAAAGTGTGAATTATTAAATTGCAAATTCCCAGATTATGAATTGCAGATTGTGAAACGCAAAACAAGCAAATTAATCAGAGGCAGGGAAGGTGACTGAGATTCTTGAAGGCCATAAATTTGGATTCAAGTATTTGCCAGAGGAAACAAACATGCCTCTTTGATTCATGAATTTGAAAACCCTTGATTATTTCAGCTCAACTTTGGAAAGATGGTTTTTGCTCACAGCTCCTCAGGGGAGTGGAAACCACTTTGCATAAAGCATTCAAGTCCAAGAGTAATGAGCTCCGTGGGTACTGGAGAGGCTCAGCCCCAGTTGCCAGCAGAGCTTATTTGAGGTGGGGAGCAGGACTTCTCGTTCACCCAGCTGGGAGGGGCAGCCAGCGCCAAAGGAGACAGAACCGGGGTTCAAAACGATCTCAACAGATTGGGGATCTGGGCCCAAACTAACAGAATGATTCTCAGCAGGGACAAATGTCAGGTTTTGCACTTAGGCAGGAAGAACCAGAATCAGGGGTCAGCAAACTTTTTCAGCAGGGGGCCAGTCCACTGTCCCTCAGAACTTGTGGGGGGCCGGACTATGTTTTGGAGAAAAAAATGAAAGAATTCCTATGCCCAACAAATAACCCAGAGATGCATTTTAAATACAGTGGTACCTCTGGTTACGAACTTAATTCATTCCAGAGGTCCATTCTTAACCTGAAACCGTTCTGAACCTGAGGTACCACTTTAGCTAATGCTGCCTCCCACGTCGCCACCACACGATTTCTGTTCTCATCCTGAGGTCAAGTTCTTAACCCAAGGTACTATTTCTGGGTTAGCGGAGTCTGTAACCCAAAGTGTTTGTAACCCGAGGTACCACTGTAAAAGGACACATTCTACTCATGTAAAAACACACTGATTCCCAGACCGTCCGCAGGCTGGATTTAGAAGGCAGATGGGCCGGATCTGGGCCCCCGGGCCTTAGTTTGCCTACCCATGAATCAGATGCACAAATATAGAATGGGGGACACCTGGCTTACTAGTAGCACACGTGGAAAGGATCTGGGGGTCTTGTTGGACCACAAGCTGTGATGCAGCAGCAAAAAAAAGTGAATGCTATTCTAGGCCACCCCAACAGAAGTCTAGTGTTCAGATCAAGGGAAGTCCGAGAACCACTCTCTTCTGGCTTGGTCAGGCCACACCATGTCTGGGTGCACTCCCCCCCCCGAAGCTTTTTAAAGCTCAATCAGAGCAAATGGTAATCAATCCACAGGAAATCTACATTGACATTGGCTCTGATTGAGCATTAAAGAGGGTTTTCCACAGGGGACCCTCCGGGGCAAAGAAGCAACACTTGGACATGGTGCATTTGAGCTCGGACTGGTGCATGGAAAGAGCGGGGGGGGAGTGCTGGCCTTGAAAGCCCTAAACGGCCTTGGCCCAGTAGACCTGAAGGAGCGTCTCCACCCCCATCGTTCTGCCCGGACACTGAGGTCCAGCTCCGAGGGCCTTCTGGCGGTTTCCTCCCTGCGAGAAGTGAGGTTACAGGGAACCAGGCAGAGGGCCTTCTCAGTAGTGGCACCCTCCCTGTGGAACTCCCTGCCTTCAGATGTCAAGGAAATATACAACTATCTGACTTTTAGAAGACATCTGAAGGCAGCCCTGTTTAAGGAAGTTTTTAATGACTGATGTTCTAATGTATTTTGAATCTTCTGTTGGAAGCCACCCAGAGTGGCTGGGGTATAAGTAATAAATTAGTAGTAGTAGTAGTAGTAGTAGTAGTAGTACTGTGGCTAAGGCTAAGCCCTGAGATGTGATATGATAGCCATCTCCAAATATCTGAAGGGTTTTCACATGGAAGACAGAGCAGGCTTCCTTCATGGTCTGCTTCCCTCCCCCTCCTGGGCTGAGCAGCGTCCGGAGTGTCCCTGGCAGCTGCTCTACAAGTACAGGAGCAACATTGCCTATCTCTGCTCCACGGAACCAGTGCAAATCAGCATCGGATCTCTTGGCCCAATGGCGCTTCCATTGCTTGCTCTGTGTTAATTTTTTTAAATGTATTTTTATTAAAGATTTTCTTGATTTACAAAAGAATGTGCAATGTCTCTCTCTCGTATTTTTTCCCATGTAACATTTTTACAAATCAGTTTCATTTGTTGAGACATTAGGAAGAAAAGGGGGAAAGAGGTGGATGGGGGGGGAGATGGGGGGTGGGGATGTTTCTATTTTACTTAATATATGTAGGGTTTTGTGTCAGCGTTGCTTGTGCAGGTTCTCTGCTGTTCGCTTGTGTTCCTTTGGTGGTGAGAGAGGTTGGGGTTGGCGTAGGGTGTGGTTGTTCATTGGTGGTTGGCTGTGGTGGTCTTTGTTTTCATGTGTGAGTGGGGTGGGTGGGTGTTTTGGATCAGGTTAGCCATATTGATTTGTATGCTGTTGGTGGATTCTTGTCATTGTCTTGTTGGGCTGTGTGTGTGATAAAGGGGCGCCATACTGGGGTGAAGGCGTCTTCTACAAGAAAGAAGATTCCACCTAAACATTAGAAAGAACTTCCTGACAGTAAGAGCTGTTTGACAGTGGGATTTGCTGCCAAGGAGTGTGGTGGAGTCTCCTTCTTTGGAGGTCTTTAAGCAGAGGCTTGACAGCCACCTGTCAGGAATGCTTTGATGGTGTTTCCTGCTTGGCAGGGGGTTGGACTGGATGGCCCTTGGGGTCTCTTCCAACTCTATGATTCTATGATTCTATGATTCTTCTATTTGTCCCCGTGTCAGTTTCAGTTTATTGGTTAATTTTTCTAGTAAGGCTGCTTCCCATACTATTTGGTACCCCTGGTCCATGCTTATTCCTGACAGGTCCCTCTCCAGTGTCTGGTTATGATGTTTCTGGCTGCTGAGAGTAGGTGGGTTATGAGTTCTTTGTGGTGTAAGTGGGCATTGTTGTCTTGGAAGATGTTTAGTAGGGCCAGTTCTGGGGTGATTTCTAATACTTGCTTGGTTATTTTACATATTTCTCTGTGTTAATTGTTTGGCTGGCTCCAACTACAATTAATCCAGAATGCGGCAGCTAGACTGGTGACTGGGAGTGGCCACCGGGACCACATAATACCGGTCCTGAGAGATCTACATTGGCTCCCAGGCCGTTTCTGAGCACAATTCAAAGTGTTGGTGCTGACCTTTAAAGCTCTAAACAGCCGCAGTCCAGTATACCTGAAGGAGCGTCTCCACCCCCACCGTTCAGCCCGGACACTGAGATCTAGCGCCGAGGGCCTTCTGGCGGTTCCCTCATTGCGAGAAGCAAAGCTACAGGGAACCAGGCAGAGGGCCTTCTCGGTAGTGGCTCCCACCCTGTGGAACGCCCTCCCAGCAGAGGTTAAAGTCATAAACAACTATCCTACATTCAGAAAATACCTGAAGGCAGCCCTGTTTAGGGAAGTTTTTAACTTGTGATTTTGATGTATTTTAATATTTGTTGGAAGCCGCCCAGAGTGGCTGGGGAGACCCAGCCAGATGGGCGGGGTACAAATAAAAAAATTATTATTATTATTATTTTGGCTTGGCTCTCTCCCTCCCTCGCTGCGGCCCCCTTGTTTGCCGTTCTAGTGCTCCACTGTCATCCTTTCTGTTCCTAATAATTTGTGAGCCGCTCTGGGAAACCCTGGGGAGCTGAGGAACACCATAGAAACTTATGTATAAATAAAATAAATAACCCAAAGCAGCATTGCAGAGGGAGCATAATGGTTTGCTTTCTTAAGCTGCTGTTTAACATTTCTTGGAATACACTGTGCTGAGTCCGTGCCTCCTCCACACACACCCCACAACTTCTGTAGGAGAGCAACTAGGAAAATGGAAGGTGGGAGAACTAGGCACAGAAAGGCCTGGTGCTGGGCAGAGCACGCAGGGAAGAGCAGAAGGCCTGGCACTGTGGTGGGTTCATACAGCTTTAGAGTTGGAAGGGGACCCCAAGGGTCATCTAGTCCAACCCCCTGCAACGCAGGCATCACAGCTCAAGAATCCCTGACAGATGGCTATCTAACCTCTACTTAAAAACCTCCAAGGAAGGAGAGTCCACAACCTCCCAAGGGAGTCCATTCTGCTCTCAAACAGCTCTTACCATCGGAAGGTTCTTCCTGGTGTTTAGTCGGAATCCCCTTTTTTGCAACTTGAAGCCATGGATTCGAGTCCTGCCCTCCAGAGTAGGAGAAAACAAGCTTGCTCCTGCCTGTGGGCTTCCCTGGTTGGCCACAAGGGAAACAGGATCCTGGAACTGACAGTCGCCCTTTGGCCTGATCCAGCTGCTGCTTTGGGGCTCTTCTGGTGCTCTTAGAATCATGGAATTGACTCCTTGCCATTCTTCTTTGAACCACTCCAGCCATTCAGACAAGGATTCTCTTCCACAGAAACCCACCTGCCCCACCTGGCCAGACCCCTGCTGGTTGCCTCCAGGTCTTCCCATCACCCCAGACATTTGCCCCTCTGCTTCCCACCATCCCTGGACCCCTCTTCTCTCTCTTGCACCCAGCCAGTGCCCCCTCCCATTTCTCCACCACCCCACAGGAAGAAGCAGGCTCAGCACCGGCTCCTGGGGGAGACGTTGCCCCTGTCACTGGTTCAGGGTGTCCCTTGTGGGCACCACAAAGGGGGCAGCTTTGGCTCTTTGGCCTCAAGGGGAACCACTTTCCGAGGGGGCTCACATCTTCAGGCAGCCCCTGTTGCTTGCTGTCCAAAAGAATGTTACCGGATATTTTTGATGAGACCAAGGGAGATGCGTTGTCGAAAGAACCAGTCTTTTTTTCTTTCTTTTTAATAATTACAAACTTTATTTTCATTCAAAATACAAAGCATTACAAAACATTACCATACATTACACTTACATTACAAACCCCCACAAAACACTGTCCTACACATCACAAGACCAACAACAACAAACTTCACACAACACACAGAACTCATACACTTCTTCACAAATTGCATAACTTCTGCTTATTACTATTATAACCAACATAATTCCATTTATATAATCTTCCTAAGCATAAAAGATATAAAAGAAAAAAACTTTCTTAAAAGATGATTATCAACTTCCCTGTTCCTTCTTTCCTTTGATTCTCAACGATATTTTATTAATCTATTTTAACTCTGACACCTCTTGATCTACACTTGTCCCATAAATTTTTGTTCCTGTTCATTATTATATCACAAAATTTTATATTATTTTTATTTATATCACAAGAGTTCGTCTGAAACATAAACCGTCTTTTTCACATGCCACTCCAACCTCCCGAGGGTTCCAGGCACTTTACTCAGCGCTGGTGTTCCCTTTTGGGAATGAGGCTCAGCGGAGACTGTGGTGTCTTTAGGATATATGGTTTATTTACAGAGATATACAGCCTGAGCCTACGATGGATTAGCACTGTAAGAGAGTCTTGCTTCTCCCATGGCCACCGTCTGGGATTCCATCAGAAATCAGGCACAGCCCTCTGACCTTCTGCTCCAGCTTGCTGCGTTTTACAAACGGACACTTTTTCTCTGCTCTCTCCCTCTCTCCATGGAAGGAGGGGCTCACACCCATCTGTCGTATCTGCTTTGCTAATCACCCATTACCTTCCTTTTCTTCTTGTAGGCGAGTTTCTGAGCACAGAAAAACTGGTTGGGCCTGTGTTTTGACACTGCTAAATTTAGCACCTGTCAGCCCATCTTAATACTCCAAGCATTGATTAAACTCCAAAAACCACTACACCCAGGAATTCAGGGGAGTCAAGGCGCCCCCAAACTCATAGCAATATGATCTCAGCAGCTCAAATAGTTGTAGAATCGGAAGGGTAGTAGTTCACAAGAGACTCGTGCTTTGCAAGCAATAACAGGCTCCGGCTCCTTTATGCCAGCCTCAAACTAGTTGGGGATCTGTTGATCGCTTTTCCCAAAGGAGGACCTAGGTGTGTTGTAGATCACCTCCTTTGTGTGGCTCCACCTTGCTTCAGTGATATCTCTGGGGCAGTTCAGCATGTGGGATGGTGATATGTAAGTAGCAGTCAAGTACAACATTCCTTGTTTTCCTAGAGTGGACATGCAGGGGAATGTTTGGTCCAGCCAGTCGAAAACTTTCTGTTTCCTCCTGGCTGGGACAAACTTCCTTTTCCATGTGACTAGAATTGGGCGTGACCTTACCTGTGCAGGTAACAAAAGGACAAGGCACGCAGCCATCTCTCTTTCTTTGACTTCCTCCATCGTTGGAGCAGTTTAAGTTGGCTTCCAGCCAACAGAGGATCCAACTGTGAACTGATGATGTGAGTAAACTTCTTTTATATACTTTACACAAGATTGTGGCTTGTTCATTCCTGGGAAGGTAGATCTAAAAATAAAGATGCTGAAACTAAATAGAAACAGAGAATCACCTTGCCAACAAAGGTCCGTATAGTTCAAGCTGTGGTTTCCCCAGTAGTGATGTATGGAAGTGAGAGCTGGACCATAAAGAAGGCTGATCGCCGAAGAATTGATGCTTTTGAATTCTGGTGCTGGAGGAGACTCTTGAGAGTCCCATGGACTGCAAGAAGATCAAACATATTTATTCTGAAGGAAATCAGCCCTGAGTGCTCACTGGAAGGACAGATCCTGAAGCTGAGGCTCCAGTACTTTGGCCACCTCATGAGAAGAGAAGACTCCCTGGAAAAGACCCTGATGTGGGGAGAGATGGAGGGCACAAGGAGAAGGGGACGGCAGAGGATGAGATGGTTGGACAGTGTTCTCAAGGCTGCCAACATGCGTCTGACCAAACTGCGGGAGGCAGTGGAAGACAGAAGGGCCTGGCGTGCTCTGGTCCATGGGGTCACGAAGAGTCGGACACAACTAAATGACTAAACAACAACAACAATTCCAGGTTTGCCAGGTTTGCGATGAGGACTGTCTCGGAAAATGATGCTCCTGCTGTGCATGCCATAAAAGAGCATCAAATTGTATTTTTAAAAAGAGTCTAGAGGTTCAAGTTCTTGTCGAAATCTCAAATTACACATAATCATCTCAATTATTCCCATCTTTTAATTCTCATCTGTTGTTACAGTCACTCCCACTGTTTTATACACAGTATAAAATGGAATTTGAAAAACTTTACGAGAGAGAGAGAGGGGGGGGGGAGGTTTCCCGGCAGCCGAGACTGCCTTTGACTTCCTTCTGCAGCCGCTGAAATGTTCTTCGCCAGAGCCGGAGGTCTTGGCTGTGCCCTCGGAGCCTCTGCTCAAAGCTTCTGACCAGCGCAGGAGAGAGATAAGAGCTGCTCCCTCCTCCTTGGGGTCCCAGGAGGTCAGCAGCCCTTTCCTGCGTCCTCCTGATGCTCAGAGGTCATGCCCTCGCCTTGCCGTTCTCTGGGCTCCCACAGAGATAAAGCCAGAGGGGGCAACCGCCCCCTTGTCCTGACAGGATGTGGGTCTCGGGGGGGGGGGCTTGACAGGGTGGGCAGCAGGGTCTCCGAGGAGCAAGGGAGGAGCAACCGGCACCTGTCAATTCCTCTTCCCCCTGGCTCCTCATTTTTCTGGTGGCAAATTCTGTTCTCCACACTTTCTGCAGCGATTTGTGATTTAGAGGGGGGAAACCCCAAGGGATAATTTGTCAGTGTTATCGTGCTAATGTCTCCCGACCGATACATTTTGCCTAACAGACACCTTTTTGCAAAGCCCTTGCTCCTCCTGTCATGCACCTATTGTTTGCTCTTCTCAGTAATCTGTGCATTTCCCCCCAATGCCTGTTTCACCCTGGTTAATGCATTTCTGCCCACAGTCCTGCATTGCAAAATTCAGAGAACTGCATGGCGCATGGGGGCGGAGGTTGTATTTGGGTTCATTTGGGGGGATTTGGGAAGCACAGGTTTTGGTAAGTTCATCTTTAAGTGCAAACAGAATCAAATGCTCTCTCCCCCCCCCAGCAACCCAACACCTCTTCCCAGCCCCCAGGGCTTGCCTCAGTCTGTCCCTTCCTGGCCGGTCTCAGGGCTGTGGGAAGGGAGTATTGCAGGTTGCAGAGGGAAGCAGCCACAGACGGGGTGGGGGTGGGGGGTTGGAGCCAAGAAACACATTAAGCCCCCTGGGATGGAGCATTTCCATACCCCTCAATTGTCCCGATTTGAGCAGGACACCCCAGAATTACAGAAGCCATCCTATCTTCTGATTGGACCCTGGAATGTCCCACTTTTTTGCATTTGCAGGGGGTTGGACTGGATGACCCTCGGGTCCCTTCCCAACTCTACAAATCTATGATTCTGGGTAGCCAACATCTCCTTGCCAGGGGTACAAAGGAACCTAAGTACATCTCTGGGTGGCGGCAGGACTTAGACCTTCGGCTTGCAATGGAGAGCTGGAATGAGATGTCGACTAAACATGTGGCAAATTCGACGCTCGCCATCCTCAGGAAGGAAATTGAAAATAAAGCGGCCCAGTATCACAAGTCCCTTATACAAATCTATGGCGCAACCACATTTGGAATAACTGTGTCCAGTTCTGGCTGCCTCCCCTCAAAAAGGATAATGTAGAGTTGGAAAGGGTTCAGAAAAGGAACACACACACACACACACACACACACACACACACACACACACACACACACCATGATCCAAGGGGACAGAAAGATGCCCACAGGAAGAACGGCTGCAGTGCTTTCAGTCGGGAGCAAAAGGCAAGTGGGAAGCAGCATGACGGGGGGTTATAAAATTATACACGACCTGGAGAAAGTGGACAGAGAAATATTTCCCCCCCTCATAACCTGGAGCTCAGGGGGGGACCTCCAATGAAGCTGAATGTTGGAAGGGTCAGGGCAGAGTCAAACTGTGGAACTCACTGCCACATGAGCCTGGATGGCTTCGAAAGAGGATTAGACTAATTCATGGAGGAGGAGGAGGAGGAGGAGGAGGAGAGGGCTATGGATGGCTGCTAGCCAGGATAGCTGTGTTCTGCCTCTTCAGTTTGAAACAGCAGTGCTTCTGAATTCCAGCTGCTGGAAACTACGGGGGGGGGGGGTTTCTCCAGTTCTTGACTCCTGCTTGCTGGTTTCCCATTTGGGCATCTAATTAGCCACTGTGAGACCAGGATGCTGCGCTAGGTGGGTCCCCTCTGGCCGGATCCAGCAGCCCCTTCTTGCCTTCTTATTCCAACCCCCCACAGCCTATTTCCAGGGCCGGCCTGCTTTGCGTGTTTCGCTGGGCTGAGACTTGGCATTCTCGTCAGGGAACCTCTTCAAGAGACAGGCCTGAATTAAGAGATCAGCTCAATTCAGATGCAGGCACCCACTGCCTCCATAGCCAATATACCTGTGCTGAATTCGAAATGAAAGATGACACCTAGGCTTGTTCCGTGTCTTGTGTTTCCTTTTGTAGAAGGGGAGAGCAGGGCAAAGCTATTTTCAGGAGCAGGTCCCAAAGGATGAATTAAATGGACAGGTGGGTCCAATTTCAAACCACCTGAGAGGCCCTGCCTTGCCAAGGAGGATTCAAAGCAGGCAGAAGACAAGAGGGGCATCCCAGCCAACACCTCAGAGGAGAACGTCACATAACATAAAGCGAGCATCTTCTGGGTCAGCTGCCAAAGGGGGCCCAGGAGAACCCAGGAATCCAGATAGACTGCCCCTGGATCTGGAGGCTCCATAAGAACATAAGAAAAGCCTGGCTGCTGGATCAGGCCAATGGCCCATCTGTTCCAGCGTCCTGTTCTCCCAGTGACCCACAAGCAGACCCTGGGTGCAAGTGCATTCTCCCATTGTAGTCACTCGTTATCTGGTATTCAGAGGTAGACTGTCCCTGGGCCTGGAGGTTCTGCTATCACAATGGGCCCCCAAAAGAAGAGCCTGTCTGCCGGAGGAGGCCAACGGGGACCCACCTTGTCCAGCACCCTCTTATCAGAGGAGCCAATCATGAGCACCCCTCTCCCCACTTGGGACCCCCCCCCCAGCAGCTGGTGTTCATAAGCAGAGCAGAGCCACTGATATCGTTCTCTGTGACTTTGTAGAATCCTCCTGCATCTGGCCCAGAACCAAGTTTATCGACTGGAGCCTGAAGTTAGATTTTTGTTTTCATCACATGCTGCCTGATCAAGATTTATGTGGGAGTCTATTTGGGAAATTTCAGTTTTCCGGCAACCTGCCGTCATTGTAACCTGATTTGGTTGAGGGGGGGGGGGAGAGGAAGAGAAATTGCTCTTACATGGCATTGATTTACTCAGGAGCCTCGTTGCAAAACCTTCGCAGCGATTTGTTAAGAAATCTTGCCGTGAAAAGAGCTGCCAGTGCCAAAATACTCAGTCAGGTGGGAAGAAACCTCACTGCTGCAAATTCCTTCTTCCGCAGCATTTCAGGGTCTTCCTTGGCACCTCTGGCACAACTGGAGCATCATGCCATAAGGACATAAGAAGCAGAGCCTGCTGGATCAGGCCAATGGCTCATTGAGCCAAGGATTGTCCTCTTGGAGAGGACAGAAACCCCAAAGAACCTGGGGATTGAGATAAACTGCCTCTTAGCCTGGAGGCTCCATAGGGACAGACGAAGGGTCTGGTTCCTGGATCAGTACAATGGAGACCAACGTAGCCTGGCATCCTTTTTTCACAGTGGCCAATAGATGCCCCCTTGGGAAGCCTGAAAGGAGGCTCTGAGTTTGAGTATATTCTCCAGTTGTTGTGTTGTTATTGTTTAGTGGTTTAGTCGTGTCTGACTCTTCGTGACCCCCTGGACCAGAGCACGCCAGGCACTCCTGTCTTCCACTGCCTCCCGCAGTTTGGTCAGACTCATGTTGGTAGCTTCGAGAACACTGTCCCACCATCTCATCCTCTGTCATCCCCTTCTCCCTGTGCCCTCCATCTTTCCCAACATCAGGGTCTTTTCCAGGGAGTCTTCTCTTCTCATTAGTTGGCCAACTTCAATGCTTCAACCGTAAAAAAAGGTCAACAAATTTGGTTGGCCCTCATGCATGTTCACTTCATCAAATGAATCCCATGAATTGTACTGTTTCCTCTGACTATCCAATATAGAAAACTGTAGGAACCTCGAATAATGCAAAATTGTCCTTGGTTCTTCCTCTGGAAGAGGGGAATCCAGGGCTCCCCCTGACTCCATAATCCCTGAGGCATAGAGTCACGTACACCTCACCCCTCCCCAGGGAGCGGACAAAAGGTAACAATGGACCAGGCAGATATCCCTTGATGGAGTTTGCCACAGTCAGGTGTTCACAAAGCCCATCTTCAGAAATCGATGACGTATCTGGAAATGTATTATGAGAAGGGGGGGGTCTTAAAAGTCCACGCAACCCCACGCTCGGGGTTCCTACTCTGTGTGTTTGAACCTTGTTGCAACAAATAAAGACCAGGTCTACTGACCGCTGTTTGATTCTTTAACTTGGCTGGAGACTCCTTCTTTTGCTGACCAGGAGGGTCCCGTGGGGAGTTGCACCCTGATGAGCTGGGCAGCGGAGGAAACCTGCACCCAGAATTTTTCCGTAACAAACCAAAGCAGCTTTCAGATGCCTTCATTCAAGATGGAAGCCTTTTCAGGCCTTGCCAGATGCAACTACTGGCTAGCAACAGCCTCCTCTCTCAAGGAGGATGGAGGAGGACTTCAGAAGCCTAGCAACAGAGCAGCCAATGGGAAGAAGCCAGCCAGGTAAGTGTGTGTCCAGGGGCTCCTCTTGGCCCATTCTGCCCAGAGGCCCTTTGGGTTGCATCCCTGGAGCTGCTCTTAGGCAATCCTGGCCACAGTTAGGGGGCCCTGGCAATGCCACCTTGGCAAGGTTGCCCCGGATGCTGACAGGTCCAGCCCGCTCCCTGCCAGCCGCCCAGGAGCTCACAAACTGCCCGTCTCTCTTTTTCCCTTTTCACTTGGATACCATTGATGAGCTTTTGCTGCAGAGTCCAGGGGACAGTAGGTGGAGATGCCCCTCCAATATGGATCAATAGGCTTCTATTGATTTGTGCGCATGGAGAGAGTGGGAGGAAGAAACAATAACTTGCCGGGGGGGGGGGGCTGTGTGTGCCACCCTCACTCCAAAACGTTCCTGATTAATGTAATATTGTGAAACTGTTTGGATGTAATCCTAATTCTCCGTGGATTTATTAACTGGTACATCTTTTTTCATCTTCTTCCTTTTTAAATTTATTTATCCGGTTTTTCAAATTACAGTTTTACAATCACATATCCAACATACAACATAAAGACAAGATTCCACAGAGTCTCCTGGACTTCCCTCCTCCCCTTTGTGGGTCCTATTGTTAATCATTTCCTCCTGCATCTTTTATAATAATCCAGATCTTTTACCTCTCCATTATATCCAAAATTCACCTCGTCTCCTAAACCATATTTTAAAAAGAAGTAACATAAAATACATCAAACATTAAAAACTTCCCTAAACAGGGCTGCCTTCAGATGTTTTCTAAACATCAGATAGTTGTTTATTTCTTTGACATCTCGTGGGAGGGCGTTCCTCAGGGCGGGTGCCACCACCGAGAAGGCCCTCTGCCTGGTTCCCTGTAACCTCACTTCTCGCAGGGAGGGAACCTCCAGAAGGCCCTCGGCGCTGGATCTCAGTGTCCGGGCTGAACGGTGGGGGTGGAGACGCTCCTTCAGGTCTACTGGGCCTTTGAGGCCGTTTAGGGCTTTCAAGGTCAGCACCAACACTTTGAATTGTGCTCGGAAACGTCCTGGGAGCCAATGTAGGTCTTGGTTGGTTGGCATCTGTCTATCTCAAGAGACAATGGAGGGGTGCACCTTTTGGGGTGAAGCCAGACCTCTGAAGAGTCACAGCACCTGCTGTGGCTGCAGAGACGGATGTGGGAGAGACATGTTTTGCTGCAGCCGGGGCAGATGAAGGAGTCCAGTTGTGTTGCTGCAGATGCGCCAGGGCATTTCTTCTCTCTGCACTCCTCCCAGCGGTCATTCCTCCTCTGGCCACTGCTGTGGATACATGACTTGACTGTCTGTCTCCAGGCACTGCAGTTATCTGCAAGGGAATCATTGGGGTTGATGTCGCCAGCCTTCACGGCACATTGGCAGACATCTTTGTGACACAGAGTTGGCCTGAAGCCAGCTCCCCATGGGGCATGTCCTTGGGGATCCTGCCCTCTTCCATTCTGTGGACGTGACCAAGCCAGCGTGGACAGGAGTGTGAACAGGCTGGATGTCAGGGACTGGGGCAGAGGAGGAATGGTGGAGACTACCTCCCCAGCCCCTGACCCTTCCAGAGAAGGAGGAGACAGTTCAGAAGTACAACTGGGGTTTGAGGGAGGTCACAGCTCAGCGGCAGATAAGGGGGGAAAGCCGGGCAATAATGGGAGGGGAGGAAGAAGAAGCACCAGGGGGGCGACAGCTGATGGACACAATGTCTCTAGGAAGCATTCCAGACCCTCCATCACCCAGAACCTGGCAGGCCTTGAAAGTAGGAGAGCAGAGAGCTCAGAGGCAGAGGGAACATCTCAGCCCCTGTAGTGATGAAGGGAAAGAGGGAGCGGAGTGGAGATTCACTCGGACAACGCCATTATTCCAAGAGGCTGCATTCCAAACCTCTCTCTGTGAATATTGAATAAAAGCAGATGGTAAGAACATTTCCTTGTCTCATCCGTTCTTGGCAGCCTGCCGCGGGGGGGTTGGTTCCTCTGCCATCTGACACTGCAAATGTGACCTTGGGAGAGCTCATCTTTGTTTGAGACTCTGTCCTGCCGTGTGATGCCCAACATCTTCCTGGCGCAGCGTGTGTGGAAGGCCTTGAGGCGTCGCTCCTGGCAGGTACAAGTTCCCCATGACTCGCTTCCATAAAGCAGTGTATTCAACACGTAAGCCTGGAAGACCTTCATCTTGGTATTCAACTGGCAAGGTTGGCCACCAACCTAGATGACTTTGAAAGAGGCTTAGACAAGATGATGAATTTGTCTTGGCCTCTTTCAAAGCCATCTAGGCTGGCGGCCACCCCTGCCAGTTGAATTTCTGGCCGCGCCATTTCCAGTTCCCTCTGTTTGCAATTTGGCAGCCCGGAACTGTCTTTGCAGCGCTTGGAAGGGCAACCGGCAGACTCGTTCCCAGAGCCAGCCGCCTGGGGCCTGGCAAGGCAGCCGGCTGAAAGAGCTCCCCTTCCCATAATCGACACCCCTCCATGTGGCACCTGCCACTTTTCTCCAGCTCTCCTCCATCATCATGGACACACTTCAGCCTTTGCCCGGCTGGCCTGCCCAGCGTTTGGCTGCTGGCGCTTAGAGGCTCTGCTGGCTCAGCTTCCTGGCAGGAGGGAGCTGGGAATTCTGCCTCCTTGTTCTGAGAAGGGCTGGAGGGGACTTCCAGGGCCAGGTGAGAAGAGGAGGAGCAGGAAACAGCACAGGGCAAGAGCTTCCCTGCCAGGTGAGGCAATGCACCTGTGACTGGCAGGTGTGCTTAGCAATAGGCCGGAAAGTCCCCTGCACATTGAGGGCCTGTCTCTCCTAGAATTATAGGATTGTAAAGTTGGTTTTTAAAGGATCGTGTCATTTTTGGTGGGGTTTCATCTATTTGCTTTCTTGTAAAGCACACTGTCCTCTGCTCTTCCTCAGTAGCATGTTGGACACCTTCCGACCTGAGGGGCTCATCTTCCAGCGTCATAACTGGAAGACGCCTGCTTCTTGGGAGAAAAGCAATGACAAACCTAGACAGCATCTTAAAAAGCAGAGACATCACCTTGCCAACAAAGGTCCATATAGTTCAAGCTATGGTTTTCCCAGTAGTAATGTACGGAAGTGAGAACTGGACCATAAAGAAGGCTGGTCGCCGAAGAATGGATGCTTTTGAATTCTGGTGCTGGAGGAGACTCTTGAGAGTCCCGTGGACTGCAAGAAGATCAAACCTATCCATTCTTAAAGAAATCAGCCCTGAGTGCTCACTAGAAGGACAGATCCTGAAGTTGAGGCTCCAGTACTTTGGCCACCTCATGAGAAGAGAAGACTCCCTGGAAAAGACCCTGATGTTGGGAAAGATGGAAGGCACAAGGAGAAGGGGGCGACAGAGGACGAGATGGTGGGACAGTGTTCTCGAAGCGACCAACATGAGTCTGACCAAACTGTGGGAGGCAGTGGAAGACAGGAGTGCCTGGCGTGCTCTGGTCCATGGGGTCACGAAGAGGCGGACACGACTAAATGGCTAAACAACAAAGCACACTGTGGCTTGTGCAAAGGGCACAAACCATTTAATCCATGACAAATCTGCAATATTGTGATGGGTGAGGCGTCTCACGAAGACGAGCAGACGGAAGCCAAGCACACCCCTGGGGTTCAGGACCACCGGCTCCCTTTGAGCTAATGGGGCCCAGAGAAGCCCCCCCTCCTTCTCCCATTCCCATCTGCGTGGGGCTCCAAAGCCAGCTGGAGGAGAGGAGGCTCCATCTCAGAGGCTCCCTCTTGGATCCCGCCATCTTTGCCCCTTTTCCCTCTCCCCAACCCCCTGCTCTGTAATTATGCAATCATTCTCAAGCAAACGAAATAATTAGTGTTTATGCCAAACACAGCGCGTGTACCTGGAATGCCAAGCGTGCGGGAGCAGGCATCCCCTCCTCCCCTGTTGGCGGGGTACGGCTGGCACGGCACCATTGCGTGGGGCAAGCCCAAGTGGGCAGCGTCTCCCAGCCAGAGGGCGGCCAGTCCCACGAGGACCAGGGGGGCCAAGACACACCTGGTGGCATGCCAGCAGCCAGGCCAAGGCGATGCCCCCTGAGGGAATGGTGCTCCGTCTGAGAGCTCCCTCCCGCAGGAGGCTTCCTGCCAGCCCCTTGCCAACTGTCCCCCCATCATTCCTGGCAGGGTCCCACTTTTGTTGTTTTCAGGGGGGGGGGCTTCAGCTGAAGAGGAGAATGGCTGGCCTGATGCTGCCGAGAGCCTCCTTAAGCGTAAATGGTGCATTAATTTAGAACCAACAAAGGAATGAAAACGCAGAGGGAGCCAAGGCTGCCAATTGAGAGGCCAGAAGACTGGAACGAAGCAGCAGAGTTTTCTTGGCATCTCCCCGCCTCTTTGTTTTTTCTCCCACTTGTTTCGAGTAGCGGAATATCCAGCTGGAAAAGCAAAGTGGGTGGAGCCAGCCAGGAGGCCTCCTGTGAACCCAGCTTGTCAGAAAGGGCTAGAAACACAGAACTGCAGCCTTGGAAGGGGACCCCAGGGGTCATCTAGTCCAACCCCCTGCAATGCAGGAATTGCAGCTGCAGAATCCCACCTGAGAGATGGCCACCTGACCTCTCCCAAGGAAGAAACATCTACCACCTTCCGAGAGAGTCCGCCCCACTGTCCAACGACTCTCCCACCAGAAGGTTCTTCCTGATGTTTAGCTGGAATCTGCTCCTGTGAGATGTGTTGCTAGAGCAGTCAAGTACCACATTCCCTGTTTCCTAGAATGGACACGAAGGGGGATGTGGCTCCAGACAAGGAGGACTTCCTGTCCTACCTGTTGGGAGCCACCTTCCTCTGAGTGTGACCAGGTAGATGGGAGTGGCCCTGACTGACCAAGCGAAGGGGCTGGCCATGCCGCCACCTTCCTCTCTCTCTTCTGGGTCTCTGCTGCTCCTGGCTCATCCTTTGGAGCCCACAACTAGCAAGTCTGAGATTTAGCTCAGACTTCCTTTTCTCTAGGGACACAGGTGGCGCTGTGGGTTAAACCACAGAGCCTAGGGCTTGCCGATCAGAAGGTCGGCGGTTCAAATCCCCGCAATGGGGTTAGCTCCCGTTGCTCGGTCCCTGCTCCTGCCCACCTAGCAGTTCGAAAGCACGTCAAAGTGCAAGTAGATAAACAGGTACCACTCTGGCAGGAAGGTAAACGGCGTTTCCGTGCGCTGCTCTGGTTCGCCAGAAGCGGCTTAGTCCTGCTGGCCACATGACCCGGAAGCTGTACGCTGGCTCCCTCGGCCAATAAAGCGAGATGAGCGCCGCAACCCCAGAGTCGTCCGCGACTGGACCTAACGGTCAGGGATCCCTTCAACTTTACCTCCTTTTCTCTACCAATGAATGAAACTGTAACCACAAGTTGAAGCCTGCCTTCAGATTACCACCGTGAACTGATTGTGAGTAAAACTCTATTCTTATTTTCAAGAAGACTGTGTTGTTGTGTTGTTCTTATTTTAAGAGGGAAATACAGTGGTACCTCGGTTTAAGAACAGTCCGGTTTAAGAACGATTTGGTTTACAAACTGCAAAACCAGAAATAGTGTCTTGGTTTGAGAACTTTACCTTGGTCTAAGAAGGGAATCCTGTCTCCAAATCCTGTGATCTGGCGCAATGAGCTTGGCCTTCTGAAGGTTGCAGCACCTGTCAGCACCCACCTGGACAGGTAACCACGAGGCGAGTGCCTCCCGCTGCCCTGAGCAGGAAGTGATTGATGTCAGAGGGGGTTGTCCCCCCAGGGTCCAGGAGTCCAGGTGGGGGGTGGGGGCAGGCAGAGAGACAGGCTCCCCGACCCAGACTTGCCCCAGCAGGCAGTTTGCATAGCAGGGGGTTGGCCCTTAGGGTCCCTGGTTCTGTGATTCTGTGCCTCTGCCCAGTGGGCCTTCTTGCCTCCCCCAAGATATGCACCTCTGGATCCAGACACTCCTTCGCAATTTCCCGAGCCCCTCACAGCCTTGGCGTCGGCAGCAGCAGCAGCAGCAGCGGAAAGAGTTGCAGGCGCAGACAGCAGTAATTTGGAAGCCTGATAAAAATGTAAATTAGGTCTCTGCCTGCATGGGAAATTAGCGCAACATTCAGAGGCGCCTTTTGCTTCAGGCGCCGCAGAGAAGCCGCTTCAGCAGAATCGGGTGCCGCGCGCAGCTTTCTTTACGCCTGGAGCACGGCAAAGGATGTCCTGGTTTGTCTCCATTACGGCGACAGGAGCGACGAAGAGGAGAAGAGCCTGCTGGGACAGGCCAGAGGCACAGCCAGCCCAGCCTCCTGCCCTCACAAGGGCCAAATGCCCCTAAGAACCCGGGGATCGAGGTAGACTGCCTCTGGACCTGGAGGCTCCATAAGAGGAGCCTGCTGGATCAGGCCAATGGCTCCCTCTGAACTAGCGTCCTCTTCTCACAGTGGCCAACCAGGTGCCCATTGTGGGAAACCCGCAAGCAGGATTTGGGCACAAGAGCGACTCTCCCCTCCTGCGATTTTCAACAGCTGGAATTGCCGCCTCCAGATGTGGAGTCAGAGCAGAGCTGCCCTGGCTAGTGGCCACCCATAGCCCTCTCCTCCTCCATGAATTTGTCTTCTTACGGAAATTACAGGGGGGGGGGCACATCTTTAAAGTTGTTAAATGTTACAAATATTATGCCTGAATGTATCCTTTCGACTTTGACAGCTCAGGGAAGATACCTAGCTTTATGAATCATATAAAATCAACCCCTTTGCCAATTTCCTTCATTCCAACGTCATTTTGCCCTTGGAGAAAGGACTCTTTCCGCTGCCACCTCCCCAAGCTTGAAGACATGTTTACACACCTCCTGCCCCTGGGAATGGTCAGAGGTGACAATTGCTGGGCTCATTGTTCTCCAAGGGAAGCCAAATCTCAACACCAGACTTGCCTCAGGCTCCAGACATACAAGGGACGTCTATTGTTCTTTGGCTGGTGGGTACTTAAGACATGTTTGCCTATGCTAATCCTATCCTTGGGTAGGACACATTTTCCTTGTGTTAATCTTGTGTAACCCTCCCCTTTTGTGACATGTTAGTGATGTAGCAATGATGTAGCACACGAAAGCTCATACCAAGAACGAACTTAGTTGGTCTCTAAGGTGCTACTGGAAGGAATTTTTTTATTTCTTATGATGATGTATTGATGCTGCTGTGTGCACTGTATTCTGGGATATGGTAAAAAGGTAAAGGTAAAGGTACCCCTGACCGCTAGGTCCAGTCACAGACAACTCTGGGGTTGCGTGCTCATCTTGCTCTATATGCTGAGGGATCCGGCGTTTGTCCGCAGACAGCTTCCGGGTCATGTGGCCAGCATGACTAAGCTGCTTCTGGCGAATCAGAGCAGCACACAGATACGCCGTTTACCTTCCCGCCAGAGCAGTACCTATTTATCTACTTGCACTTTGACGTGCTTTCGAACTGCTAGGTTGGCAGGAGCAGGGACCGAGCAATGGGAGCTCACCCCATCGCAGGAATTCGAACCGCCGACCTTCTGATCAGCAAGCCCTAGGCTCTGTGGTTTAACCCACAGCGCCACCCGCGTCCCTTCTCTGGGATATGAGAGGGTGGGGAGGGGTATTACTCAGCAGGGTGAGTAATACCCCTCCCCACCCTCTCCCTACATATATGGGTCTGGTGACTTCTGTTTCAGTGTATCTGAAGAAGTGTGCATGCACACGAAAGCTCATAAGAAGAACAAACTTAGTTGGTCTCTAAGGTGCTACTCAAGGAGAAGGGGACGGCAGAGGATGAGATGGTTGGACAGTGTTCTCGAAGCTACTAACATGAGTTTGGCCAAACTGCGGGAGGCAGGGGAAGACAGGAGTGCCTGGCGTGCTCTGGGCCAGGGGGTCACGAAGAGTCGGACACGACTGAATGACTGAACAACAACAAGGTGCTACTGGAAGGAATTTTTTTATTTTTGTTTT
This sequence comes from Darevskia nairensis, assembly GCA_034642065.1. Lineage (NCBI taxonomy): Eukaryota > Metazoa > Chordata > Lepidosauria > Squamata > Lacertidae > Darevskia > Darevskia nairensis. The sequence continues at coordinate 638,843 of JAWWNI010000777.1, forward strand.
GACTACGGCAGACCAACAAGGCTACCTACCTGTAACTGCATTTTATTATGTTTTTATATCTGTCGGAAGCCACCCAGAGCAGCTGAGGCAACCCAGTCCAATGGGCAGGGTACAAATAATAACATTATTATCATTATTATTATTCCGTCTTTGCCGCTTCGCACTGTGGAATCACAGCATGGCCACTGCAGCTTCCGATGGCACAGCCTCCCTCCCCGCATTGCTCTTTTCTTTCAAGGGGGGGTGGCTGCAGGTCATGTTGGGGGGCTAGGGAGTCGTGACCCCTCCCCTCCATGTTTGGTGTGTATGTGTGGCTTTTTGCGGGGGGTGGGGGGGTGGGGGGAAGCTGCCTGCATTCCTGAGGAATCCTTCCTGTTTCCCCCAGCCCTTTGCAAACCGCTTGTCTCCTGGCTGTGTCCACCTCCTGCCATAAAGGCATTGTAAAATCCTTCAGCCCAAGTCAGGGCTTGTCAGCCCAATGGGACTCCTGCTGGATCTCAGCGGGGGGCTTCAGATTCTCTCCCCCCACCCACTCTTTGAAATCTGGAGGTGCAGAGTCATCCATGGCACTTGGGCGACCTGGGATGCAGTTGCCATGGTGACAAGGTGAGCTTGCTCTCCTCATCACTGGCTGCACAACCGAAAAGTGGCAGCAACACGCACACACACCCATTTCTGCCTAGTAACCCTTGGGCTGTACTTTCCTTTTCCATTTTTTCCTCTTCCCCTCTTAATTAGCATGTCGCTTTTCCATACTGCTGCCTGCTAGCTGGGTTTTTACAAGCTAAGCGCAAATATGCGCTGCAACGGTCTGGTCCCAATGCAGGAAAGTCCCAATGAAAAGGTATGTCTTTAAAATAAACATCTTATCTCCCATAATGCATTAAAAAACCATGTAAAGGGACTGAATTGAGCAGGGAAGAGTCACAGAACTTACATTAAAACGTGTTTGTTTGTTTTTAGTTACAAGAAAGCGAAACATCAGGAAGAACCTTTGGAGGGGAAGAGCTGTTTGACAGTGGAAAGGTCTCCCCAGGGAGGTTGTGGACTCTCCTTCCTCGGAGGTTTTTAAGCAGAGGTTGGGCGGCCATCTGTCGTGGATGATCTTGTTGAGATTCCTGCATTGCAGGGGGTTGGAATAGATGACCCCTGGGGTCCCTTCCGGCTCTATCATTTTTTGTTTCTCAGGATGGTAAGATGGGGCTCAGGAGCCCTGAATGGGCCTTGATCCAGCAGCCCGGCTCTTCTTATGGAGGCCTATTGTGACAGCAGAGCCTCCATGCCCAGGGACAGTCTACCTCTTAATACCAGGTAATGGAGAACTACAACTGGAGACTCTACTTGCGCCCAGGGCCTGCTTCGGAGCATCTGGCTGGCCACTGCTGGACCAGGATGGGCTCCCTTTGGCCTGACCCAGCAGCCAGGCTCTTCCTACCTGCCTATTGAACCTCCAGGTCCAGTGGCAGTCTATCTGGATTCCTAGGCTTTTAGGGGTATTTGGCCACCGTAAGAACCGGGTGCTGGACCAGACGGGCCCCCGTAGGGCCTGATCCCGCAGCCTGCCTCTCCTCCCATCCCTCTGCTCCCTCTGTGCCTCGGACTCCCTCCACCTTCTTCCTGCAGTAATGCTGTCAATATCACTCACGGCTTTTATGGGGCATAATCTTGTTACAATCTCGCAAAGAGGGCTCTTTATCTCCAGCATAAAACGCTCCTGACATTTACAATCTGGAGGTCAGAGGAGGTCCCTCCCCCAGCCCTCGCTTTCCCCAGATGATCAAGGCAGAGAAGAGGAGACCTGGCCAACAGCTCTGGCTTGCGCAGGGGAAGGGGAGCCAAAGAAGCCTTTCCACCAAGGGCCACTTGCCTTGCTTGGCTCCTTGGACTGAACCCCTCTCTGAACCCCCCACCTCTGATCATGTCATTTCCAATGCTGGGGGGGGGGGCAAAGGGAACAAGCAACACCCGCTCTCCCCTAGGAGGCAGGCAGGGACCAAGCAGGTGAGTCAGTGTGGTGTAGTGGTTAAGAGCGGTAGACTCGTAATCTGGGGAACCGGGTTCGCTTCCCCTCTCCTCCACATGCAGCTGCTGGGTGACCTTGGGCTAGTCCCACTTCTCTGAAGTCTCTCAGCCCCACTCACCTCACAGAGTGTTTGTTGTGAGGGAGGAAGGGAAAGGAGAATGTGAGCCGCTTTGATACTCTTTCGGGGAGTGCTAAAGCGGGATATCAAATCCAAACTCTTCTTCAGGTGAGGCTGAGAGATGCTGTCTGGTCTAAGATCACCTAGGAGGACTCCTGGCCGAGGCAGCATTTGCACCTGTTACATCTTCATCCAGCAGAGTCAAACGGTGGAACTCCTTGCCGCAGGAGCCAGCAACAGCCACCGACCTAGATGGCTTCAAAAGATCACGAGACTTATTCGTAGAGGAAAATGAAACTACTGATGGCTACCAGCCTCGATGGCTAGACTCTGCCTCCCTGGCCAGAGCCAACAATGCTTCTGGATACCAGTTGCTGGAAACCATGGGAGGCGAGGGTTGCTCCTGTGTTCGAATCCTGCTTGAAGGATTCCCACAGGCAGCCTTTGCCAGGCTCAGAGTGAGGCCCCTCTGGTGAGCAAGAGGAGGGTGCGAAGCAGCTGCCTGGTGTTGGGCTCACAGGCATGTGCTCCGGGGGCGCTAATGGGTCCCCCCCCCCCCCGGCCGCCGCAGCAGCTCTTTGCCAGGAGAGAGTCTCTTTGTCTTGATAATGGCTGCGGATAATGACAGCCTTCCCTGAACTGCATTTGCAGCCCAGCCGCCACCTGGAGACACACGTGTGTGTGTGTGTGTGTGTGTGTGTGTGTGTGTGTGTGTGTGTGTGTGTGTGTGTGTGTTCTGGGAGCCTGTGAAGTCCAGAGGCCCTTGGCTGACTCCCAATTTGTGCCTGGGGGATACACACACACCCAGATCTCCCCCCCCCCCCACCCCTGGATATCTCTCTTGCAACCAGAGGGGTGTCCTGTGGGCCTGGACCCATGGCAGGCACCCACCCTCACCTGTCTGAGCCATGCACACAGAACCGCCCCTCTGCCGCCCTCTTGACATGCCCCCCCCAGGGTTTGGGCAGTTTGGGGGATGGGTTCCCCTCCCCTCATTCCTTTTGCAAGCCAGGAGTCCTGCTCTTAGAGCCAGCTCTGTCTTCAGGGCCGTGACTGCCTCTCTCTGGTCACAAAAGGTGGTAGAAGGGTCGTCCTATAGAATCCACGATTCGGAAGGGCTCCCAAGGGTCATCTAGTCCAACCCCCCCCCCCGGGCTCCCTACCAACTCCACAATTCTATGAGTCATTGGAGGTTTTTAAACAGGTTGGATGCTGCCTGCCAGGGATTCTTGAGCTGAGATGTCTGCCTTGCAGGGGGTTGGACTAGATGACCCTTGGAGGCCCTTCCAACTCTACAGTTCTGGGAATCTGCGCTGCTCCTGCATTTATCTCTACGCCGGAGATAAATGACTTGCTCCCTCCCTCCCAAAGGCCGCCTGAGTTTCACTTTTTCGCTTTTGAGAGTGAGACAGGCAACTTCCCCATTATCCTCTCCAACCATCTTTCGGCGCTTTTATTCCACTCTCGCCAATCAATTACAGCTGATGCCGTTTGAGATCACAGCTCCCAACACATCAATTCAACCCTGACCTGACTTACAAGTGCTTGGAGGGTTTTCCTCCCCGCAGCCCCAATCTTGCAGCTCCTGCGAGCGAGGGACACACATCGGATCTGGGCAAACCCTGTACTGAGAACCACTTCAGGCGGGTCTGGGGGCTTGTCTGGGCTGAAGTGGGGTTTCTCCTGAGCCCCCTGAGCTGAACTGAGGACCTTCAAAGGGATGCAGGTGTTTGAAAAGGAAAAGAGAGCTGGGCAGGCAGCAGGTCTGCAAAAGCTGGAACATTTCTCCCCAAGAGAAGTCCTTTTGTGACTGGCGGGTCCAGCTTCCAACCAGAGGGTTTGTCAGGGCCATCCAACCACAGTCTTTTGGAGGAGGGATGCTGAAGTACCTTATCACCTTGTCCTCCTGCGATCCTTGACTGTTCTGCTTGCATAGGGACATAAGATGCTGCTTTATACAGAGTCAGACCATTGGGTCCATCTAGATCAGTATCGCCTACACTGACTGGCAGCAGGGGCTTTCTATGGTGCCTGGCCAAAGCCCAACGTGGAGCTGCCAGTGGTGCTTGCTTGGACAGCGCGGAGCATTCAAGCCCTTCTGAAATCTGGAGAAATCATAGAATCACAGAGTTGGAAGGGCCCCCAAAGGTCATCTAGCCCAACCCCGTGCAATGCAGGAACCCAGAACAAGAGTGGTTCTTTACTCTAGTGGCTGGAAGTGCCTTTGGCCAACTGTAACTTGTTCAGCAGCTGCAGCCTTTCCTGGAGCGGGCAAGCCTTGCCACAGTGGTTCATGCGCTGGTGACTTCAGTGCTGGATTCTTGCAATGCGCTCTCTGTGGGGCTTCCCTTGAGCTTGATCTGGAGGCCGCAGTTGGCACAGAATGCTGCAACACGACTGCTGACCAGAGTGACACCTTGCCAGCACAAAACACCCCAGCGCTCAGAGATCTACACTGGCTGCCCATTTGCTGTGGGAATGTTCAGGGACGCAGGAGAGGATATATTGTTTATTAATATCCTTCCTAACTTGTGCTAGCAAGTCCCTTTACTTAGCAGAGTTTCACATTCCCCTTTTAGACACACAGCAGATAGCTGGTTGCAGGCTTGTGTAAGCCTCTCAATATTAGGTTCCTGGTAAGTTCCCTTATTTCCCTCTTAAAAGAATAAACACGCCACAATCTTGTGTAAAGTATATAAAAGAAGTTTACTCACATCCTCAGTTCACAGTTGGATTCCTGAAGGCAGACTTAGTTACAAAGTATATACATGTGGATCTATCCCAGGGGTCAGCAACCTAAGGCCCGTGGGCCGGATGCGGCTCAATAGCCTTCTCAATCTGGCCCGCGGATGGTCCGGGAATCAGCGTGTTTTTACATGAGTAGAATGTGTCCTTCTATTTAAAATACATCTCTGGGTTATTTGTGGGGCATAGGAATTTGTTCATTTCCCCCCCAAAATTTAGTCCGCACCACCACATGGTCTGAGGGACGGTGGACAGGCCCATGGCTGAAAAAGGTTGCTGACCCCTGATCTATCCCATATGGGGATAATCCCAGTGTACTTTGTTGGCTGGAAGCCAACAGAGCATCTCTAGCTAAAAGCTGCTCCAACAATGGAGGAAGTCAAAGACAGAGAGTGTGCTGTGTGCCTTGTCCTTTTGTTACCTGCACAGGTAAGGTCATACCCACCTCTAGTCACATGCAAAGGAAGGATGTCCCAGCCAGGAGGAAACAGGAAGTTTTTGACTGGCTGGACCAAACATCCCCCTGCATGTCCACTCTAGGAAAACAAGGAATGTTGTACTTGACTGCTACTTACATATCACCATCCCACATTGGCTACCAGGCTGAGTTCAAGGTGCTACTATTAGCATATGAAGCCCTTAAAAAGAGCGCAGTTTGCCTGGGCGGTTTTCTCGTGTGTGTGTGTGTGTGTGTGTGTGTGTGTGTGTGTATCCACATGACCACTTCGATCAGCAGAACTGCTGCCATTGCAGGAACCATTTAATCCCTTTTTTATAATAGTTTTTATTAATTTTCTAATTTACATTTTAAAGTGTTCATTTAAACAATCTTAAATCAATGACTTCCCTTCCTCTCATTCCGTGGTTCGGCTTGCACACCAGACATCCCTGCATATTTTACATAATCCAAACCATTCAGTATTCCAACATTGCAGCCATCAAACTTATCTACACTGCTGAATTTATCCCAATGCTACCAGCGTTTTGAAATGTACACAATTTCCACCCATATATTCAATAAACATTATCCAATCTTCTTTAAAGTGTGTTCTTATTGTTGTCTTATCCTATATGTTAAATCTGCAAGCTGTACGTATTCCATCAACTTAAGTTGCCATTCTTCTTTGGTTGGGACCTCGCTCCTTTTCCATTTTGGGGCTAACAAAACCGCCTTCCTTCCTTCCTCTCTCCCTCCCTCTCTCCCTCCCTCTCTCTCTCCCTCCCTCCCTCCCTCCCTCCTTCCTTCCTTCCTTCTTTGGGGGGCGGGAGAGGAAGGTGCTCTATTGGTCTCCCTGAAAGCCTCTGAAATCCCTGTGTGCAAAACGACTTCTATGCCCATTTCTAATTTCCAGAGAAATTATTCATGCTTTTAAAACAAAATTATGGCAATTCCCTATTCTTTTCTCTGTGGGATATAATGAGTAGTTTCTCAACCGGCTTAGCGGCTAATTCTCTTGCTTTTATTACTCAGAAAAGTCATAAGGAAAGTGGAGACCTCTCCCCCATCCTTGCTCCCTGTCTGCCTTCTCAGCCGGCTGCATCTCTCTTTTGAATTTCCTGCCTCCTGCCCCTTGCAGCCAACCAGTCAGTCTGTATCAGGGCTGTGCTAGAGGGGAGCACCGGGCGCCTGGCACCCAAGGGAGCCACGCTGAGCTTCCGCAGAGGGAAGCATCTGGAGAGACTCTCCGCATGTCCACAAGAGCCGTCCCTGCCAAAAGCCTGGCTTACATCATCCTGGATAGAACTGTAGAGTTGGGAGGGACCCCCAAGGGTCCTCTAGTCCACCCCCTGCAATGCAGGGGTCTCAAGCATCCATGATGGAGAGCCTCTGCTTAAAAACCTCCAGGGAAGGAGAGTCCATCGCTTTCCAAGGGAGTCTAACCAGGGAGTTCCACTGTTGAACTGCTCTTCCCGTCAGAAAGCTCTTCCTGATGTTTAGCCGGAACCTCCTTTCTTGCAACTTGAATCCATTGAATCCTCATGCAATCTTAGAATTGTAGATTTTGAAGGGGACCAAAGGGTCATAGAATCCTAGAGTTGGAAGAGACCCCAAGGGCCATCCAGTCCAACCCCCTGCCAAGCAGGAAACACCATCCAAGCATTCCTGACAGGTGGCTGTCAAGCCTCTGCTTCAAGACCTCCAAAGAAGGAGACTCCACCACACTCCTTGGCAGCAAATTCCACTGTCAAACAGCTCTTACTGTCAGGAAGTTCTTCCTAATGTTGAGGTGGAATCTTCTTTCTTGTAGTTTGAATCCATTGCTCCGTGTCAGTCCCTCCTCTATATGACATCCTTTTATATATTTCAACATGGCTATCATATCCCCCCTGAACCTTCTCTTCTCCAGGCTAAACATACCCAGCTCCCTAAGCCGTTCCTCATAAGGCATCGTTTCCAGGCCTTTGAGCATTTTGGTTGCCCTCCTCTGGACACGTTCCAGCTTGTCAGTATCCTTCTTGAACTGTGGTGCCCAGAACTGGACACAGTATTCCAGGTGAGGTCTGACCAGAGCGGAATACAGTGGTCATCCGGTGAACTCCTTGCAATGGAAGAATCATGGGTTCGAGTCCTACCCTGCAGAGCAGGCGAAAACAAGCTGGTTCCACCTTCCCTGTGACAGCCCTTGAGGGATTCGAAGATGGTGATAATATCGCCTTTTCGGTCTCCTCTTCTCCAGGCTAAACATACCAAACTCCCTCAACTGTTCCTCATCAGGCTTGGCTTCCAGACCCTGATCATCTGGATAAGCTGGTAAGTTTCCCCATCCATCCTTGAACGTCCGTTCCCCACCAGTAAAGGGCATGTGGGGATGTATATCAAGGGGTGAATCTCTCTCTCTCTCTCTCTCTCTCTCTCAACAAGTGGTTATAACTCTACTGCTTAATGGCACCATTAATTAGTGCTGTAAAAGCCGCAAGAAATATCTACAGTTTGCTTGTTTGAGTCCCAATAAATACCCACCTCAGGAGACTATTTCTGAAAGCGCAGGCAAATCTTCCCGGGCTGTGAGGAGCGGAGATGATAGACTTTAATGGGCTCCAGAGGCTCTGTGTGCGCGTTTGTGTGTTTCCCAGGCGCCTTTGCGGTGGGTGAGGTGGTGCCATGGGGTGGAGCGCAAGGAGGAATTAATAAAAGAGCATTTAAAACATTTCAGAGCTTGCCTTAATCCTCACATCTTGCTGGCTGTTCTTTATTTAGTGCAAGGAATGAGGGCTTCCTGGAGAAACCACCATGGGGGGGGGCTGTTTTATGGGCCGGCTTTAATTCATATGATTGTAAAGGGATCCCCAAGGGACATCTAGCCCAAAGCACTGCCATTCAGAAATCCCAGCTGAGAAATCAGTGACAGACAGCCAACTTCTGCTTAAAAAGCTCCAGCGAAAGAGGGTCCCCCACCTTCTGAAGAAGCCCCTTGTTTCAACCTGCCATAAAAGGTAAAGGGACCCCTGACCATTAGGTCCAGTCGTGACCGACTCTGGGGTTGCAGCGCTCATCTTGCTTTACTGGCCGAGGGAGCCGGCGTACAGCTTCCGGGTCATGTGGCCAGCATGACAAAGCCGCTTCTGGCGAACCAGAGCAGTGCACAGAAACGCCGTTTACCTTCCCGCCAGAGCGGTACCTATTTATCTACTTGTACTTTAACGTGCTTTCGAACTGCTAGCTTGGCAGGAGCAGGGACCGAGCAACGGGAGCTCACCCCATCATGGGGATTCGACCCGCCGACCTTCTGATCGGCAAGCCCTAGGCTCTGTGGTTTAACCCACAGCACTACCTGCATCCAACTTCTGCTTAAAAACCTCCAGCGAAGGAGGGTCCGCCACCTTCTGAAGAAGCCCCTTGTTTCATCCTGCCATAGTTCTTAGCAAAGTAAGGGGAGATCTCTGCTCTCAAAGTCCAACCCCATGTAATGCAGGAATGTTTTGCCCAACATGAGACTCAAACTCATGATCCCAGGATGAAATCTCATGCTCCACTGACGGAGTTATCTCAGGTTTTGCTTTTGTTTTAAGCATGCCCTTTGAACTTTGGATATACAAATTCAATAGCATTATTATTATTATTATTATTACTAGTAGATATGATGCCCGTTAAAATAACGGGCGCTAGAAGGTTAGTGTGCCCTACGCCGCCATAGCCTCGGCCCCAGCCGCCTTTGCCCTCGGAGTGTCTCGGAGCAGGAGCCGCAGCAGCAGCCGCGCCGGCCACCCCCGCCCAACCGCCCCTTCCCGCACGTCGCCTCACGGCCGCCGCTCCTCTGTCCCCTCAGCCATGTTGGCAGCCGCTCAGCTCATCCTCCCCAGCTCCGTGCGAGGCGGCGGCACTGACCCAACTGACGACGCGCGTGCGCCGCCGCTGCCTCTCAGACACGCCCCCCTCTCCGCCCGCTCCAATCCCTGTGTCCGTGAGGCACATGCGCAGTAGCGCAATTCCTCTGACACACGGACTGGACGCAGAGACACAGGGACTTTATTATATAGGATTACTATTATTATTATTATTATTATTATTATTATTATTTGTATGCTGCCCATCATCATCACCCCATCATTACTATTATTTATCTGTCCTGAATCTTCCAACATTCAGCACTGTTGTATATCCATGAGTTCTGGTGTTATGGGAGAGAGAGGGGAAAAACATTTCTCCATCGACTTTCTCCTGTTATAAACATCCATCCTGTCGCCTCTTCCTCGCCTTTCACCTCAATTCTCAAACGCTGCAACTTTCTTCAGAGGGGAACCTTCGCGGTTCTTGAATGACAGCAAGTGGCACCAGGGGTGACCCTCACGCCAGGCCGTTTGACTTGGCCCCCCAGACTTGGAGGGAGAGCTGCCTGCCCTCCTGCCACCCCCGTTGCCCCTCTTGGTCCCCAGGCAGCCCCTTGGCCACGGGTGACCTGCCTTGCTCTCCTGCTTCTCCCCTGTGGAAAGGAAAATCAATCTCTGGCCAGGCCAGCTGCCAGGGTGTCAGTCAGCTAATGAAAAGATCCATTTTCACTTAATCTGCCCTGACTGGAGCTGCAGACCTCCCGGAGCAGGCTGCCTCCCTCCTCCCTCTGCCCGCTCTTCAATCGATCGCTCCCAGACATGCAGGTACCCATCCATCTCGGGAGATCACTCGGTGGATAACAAGCGGGCTGGTTGGGGCTGGCAGAAGAAGGTCTCCTGCCCCTGGAGAGGGAAGGGCCCCCAAGGGCCATCGAGTCCAACCCTCTGCAATGCAGGAATCACAGCAAAATAATCCCTGGCCACCCAGCCTCTGTGGAACAAAGGAGAGTCTCCCCACTGGAGTAGAAATCATATATCGAACAGATGGAAAGCTCTTCAATCTGAGCAGGCTGAAAGCAAAGAGTAAGGTTACCGTAACTTCCGTCATAGAGCTTCAGTATGCTGATGACAACGTAGTGTGCTCAGAGGATGACCTCCAAACCATCCTAAATATCTTCCCAGAAGCTTGCGAAAAGCTTGGCCTGTTGCTCAACATCCAAAAAACCAAAGTGCTGCACCAACAAGTACAAAACAACCCCTCTGTAGTGCCACAAATCCAACTCAATGGTGCAACGTTGGAAAGTGTTGATCACTTCTCCTACCTGGGCAGATATCTTTCCATAAGGTTGACATTGATGCCAAAATCCAGCATCGCCTGAGCTCTGCGAGTGCGGCTTTCTCCCGATTAAAGTGCAGAGTCTTTGAGGACCAGGACATTGGCAGGGAAACCAAAATGCTTGTTTACAAAGCTATTGTACTACCAACCTTACTGTATGCTTGTGAAACACGGACCACTTATCAACGCCATCTCCAACTCCTCGAAAGATTCCATCTCTCTTTGTCTCTCATTGTCTCTCTTCTCCAGGCAAAACATGCCCAGCTCCCTTAACCTCATAAATAAGGCTCAGTTTCCAGGCCCTTCACCATCTTGGTCGCCCTTCTCTGCACACCTGCCAGCTTGTCAATCTCCTCCTTGAACTGAGGTGCCCAGAACTGGACACAGACATTGCAAACCAGCCGCTCCAACTAATTAACCAGTTTGCTTTTTTTAAATCACCTTTAGAGATTCCTGCCTTCTAAGGGTTCGACTTGAAGGATCCCTGTCAACTTGACAGTTATTTGATTCTACTACTGTTGATATTTTAAGGTGTTTTTTCCTCCAAAGAAAAGCATTCTGAGCTGGAATGGAAAGTGTAAGCATAATTTCTTGCGCTCTTTGGAAGGTGAGTGGGTGATGGCGTTAGCCTCGCTTGCAGCAGGCCAGCAACTCCAGGCTCTGGCTGAGCTGGGCCCAAGACCTCATGCAGCCCCTGTGGACCCCTGGATGACCTTCTCTAGGAACCAGCCCAGCTTGCTTCCCAGCCACTGCTCAGAAAAAGCCACATGTCATTTCTCAGACACAAACCGAACGCGGCTCTTAATTAGTTGGAACTGTTGATTTGCAAAGCCTGGTTTTTTGGAGGGGGCGAAAAACATTTGCCACCACGTCCTCTTTTGATTAGATGAATGACACGATGCCCGCATCTGCCTGGCGCAATTGATCCCCTCCCACGGGCGGGCGGCCTTATTGGTCGATGGCGAGGGCAGGGTGGGCACCTCCGGGCAGACCCCTCCCCCGATGAGTGGCACCCCCGTGGGCAGAAGCAGGGCGACTTGGAAGCCCACCCATCTCCTGCCCCTCTGCCCCCCTCTCTCTGCGAGGGCAGCGTGGCAGGACTCCCAATTACGGAGATTGCCAGCTTTGCTTTGGGAAACCGAGGCTGGACTTAATTGGAAAAAGGAAGTGTCTTGTCTCGCGTTGCCTTTGGGCAAATTGCACGCTGCGGCTTAATAGAAAGTGTCTAGAGTTGCTTTCCAAGTAATTAAGCAATAATGTACGGCTCTGCCGCGCGGGTCCCTCTCGGGCACAAAGGTGATGGAGCTGGGATGGAAGGCAGGCAGCACTCTGCAATCGGCCACGCAGATCGGGGGGGGGGGGCACAACAGGGGAGCAGCCTCTCTCCCGCAGGATCTTATGAGGAACGGCTTAGGGAGCTGCGTATGTTTAGCCTGGAGAAGAGAAGGTTAAGGGGTGATATGATAGCCATGTTCAACTATATAAAAGGATGTCATATAGAGGAGGGCGAAAGGTTGTTTTCTGCTGCTCCAGAGAAGAGGACACTGAGCAATGGATTCAAACTACAAGAAAGAAGATTCCACCTCAACATTAGGAAGAACTTCCTGACAGTAAGAGCTGTTCGACAGTGGAATTTGCTGCCAAGGAGTGTGGTGGAGTCTCCTTCTTTGGAGGTCTTTGGAGATTCTATTCTATTCTAGGATGGGGGCTGCTGTGGGGCCAGAGAGCTCTGCAGGGAGCTGCCCTGGCTCTGTGGTGGGGTACCTGCTGGGCATGCAGAAGGACCCGGGTTCAGTGGCATCCTCCTCCCTGCTGCTGCCTCTTCAGGCGCTGGATCCCGGGAAGCCAGGGAGCCTGAAGGGGAGGCGCGGCTGCTGGCCTGAGCCAAGGCAAGGCCACTTGCCTGGGCAAGCAGGATTGCTCCTCACAATTGCCCCCTTCAGTCTGAACATAGGAAGAGCCTGCTGGATCAGGCCAGAGGCCCATCTAGTGCAGCCTCCTGTTCTCCCAGTGGCCAGAAGTTGCCTGTGGGAAGCCAGAATGAAGGATCTGAGCACAAGAACAACACTCTCCCCTCCTGGGGTTTCCAGGATCTGGGATTCAGAAGCACTGCTGTCTCCAACTGAGGATGGGAAAGCACAGCCATCTTGGCTAGGAGCCTTCGGTAGCCCTCTCCTCCTCCAATCCTCTTTTAAATCCATTTAGCGCTGGATCTAGATACATCAAATAAGCGCTTCAGTTCATCGCGTTGCAAACTTTGTGTGAGAAATCGGGTGAGCAAAAACGGAACTCCACAGCGCCATCTGGCGCCACAGTGCTAGAATGCATAGACAGCGCATATAAAGCGATTTTTCTTTGCCGGTGTAGCTGAGTCCTAGGCTGGTGGCCATCGGTGCCTCCTGTGGCAGGGAGTTCCATAGTTGAAGACGGACTTTCTTTTATCTGTCCTGAATGCTCCAACGGTCAGCTTCATTGGACGTCCCCAAGTTGTAGTGTCATGAGAGAGGGACGAAAACCTTACTTCATAGGAGAGTTCCTCCATCCTGTTGATCATTTTGGATGTCCTGGGGGGTCAGAACAAACCTCCCAGGGGCCGGCTTTCCTTAGCCAATCTCAGAAGACAAAAGGGCTGTTTCAGGATATTCTCAGAACCAAGACTGAGAGGATGGAGTGAGAGCCGCCTGGCCATATTTTCTCCTTTTCTCTCCTCTTTTTTTTACGTGACTTGAATTTTCCCAGACATCTCCCTTATGAGTTGCTCGCTGAGTAAAGGGGCAGGTCAGGGCCAAGTCCTGTTAGGGACCGACCTGGCCTTCAGCAGCAGCAGAGTCAGGCCGGAGGGCTCAAGGGATACGCGTCTGTCCTTCCTTGCTCACAGGGTGACCTGCAGGATTCCTGCCTGCGGAGCTGGTGCCCTGCCGCTGCGCTTCAGACTTCCAGGGCGCCCCTGCGAGGGGAAAGGGTGGCTCACCATATGCATGCAACCAAAATCTGCTCCTTATGGGGTCTGCAAGAGCCCATATAGAGTGGGTTCCCTAACATAGGAGAAAATAACAGAGGACAACCAGAGAATATTGAGAAGCAAAGCAGCTAGTAAGCCTGATCTATATTAAAACTGTTGCAACAGGGTCCTAACTCTCCCCACGCAGGAGGCAGGAGAGGAACCTAGAACAGTGGTGTGCAAGCCCTTATATAGACATTTGAAAATTGCCTCCCCTGTAGGTCAAGCCCCCCCCCCAACATCATACATACATCATTGAAGGAGGCAGTCTACAGCAGAAAACCTGTCTGCCAGGATACCTGATAATGGTCACTGATTGCTTTTACCTAGGCATCCTGGCCATTCTTTTGTGATGGTAAATACTCAGTTCCTGAATCCAGGTCACAGGCTCCCCCTATTCATACACAGATACGCCCTTAAGACAGGATTTGTGAGCAAAGAGACCATGGGGAGGCTTTCCCATTTCCTTCCTCCTTGCAGAGAAACATTTGAGGTCCATTTGGGAGAGTCAAAATGGTTTCAGGATTGTTCTCCTGTACCATTTCAGACATGTGGTTTACATTCCTACGTATGTGTTTGCCTTGTAAATTTATGAACATTTAATTTATATATTTGAGACCTTAAATTCATATAACAGTTGTTATTTAGTGGTTTAGTCGTGTCCGACTCTTCGTGACCCCCTGGACCAGAGCACGCCAGGCACTCCTGTCTTCCACTGCCTCCCGCAGTTTGGTCAGACTCATGTTGGTAGCTTTGAGAACACTGTCCCACCATCTCGTCCTCCGTCGTCCCCTTCTCCTTGTGCCCTCCATCTTTCCCAACATCAGGGTCTTTTCCAGGGAGTCTTCTCTTCTCAGGAGGTGGCCAAAGTACTGGAGCCTCAGCTTCAGGATCTGTCCTTCCAGTGAGCACTCAGGGCTGGTTTCCTTAAGAATGGAGAGGTTGGATCTTCTTGCAGTCCATGGGACTCTCAAGAGTCTCCTCCAGCACCAGAATTCAAAAGCATCAATTCTTCAGCGATCAGCCTTCTTTATGGTCCAGCTCTCACTTCCGTACATTACTACTGGGAAAACCATAGCTTTAACTATACTGACCTTTGTCGGCAAGGTGATGTCTCTGCTTTTTAAGATGCTGTCTAGGTTTGTCATTGCTTTTCCCCCAAGAAGCAGGCGTCTTTTAATTTCGTGACTGCTGTCACCATCTGCAGTGATCACGGAGCCCAAGAATAACAGTAGGAAGCAACAAATCAATGGGAAGGGCTGTGGCTCAGGGGTGGAGGGTCTGCCTCACAAGCAGAATGTCCTGGGATCAATCCCTGATGGCGCCTTGGTCAGGTACAGTCGGGAGAAGCTCCTGCCTGAAATCCTGGAGAGTCACTGCTGCCAGTCAGTGCAGGCAACGCTGAGCCAAATGAACCAAAGGTCTGGCAATATCAGAGGCAGATTTCTGCGGTTTCTATAACAACAGCAGCAGGATGCCTTGTGCTTTAAAGCAAACAGGCTTTGAAGGGATGATTTCCCCCCCCCTTCTCCCCAAAGATGAGGGGGTGGAGCTGCCTTTGAAAATCAGGAGAGGGGCAGTGGGGGGGGCAGGGAGGGACCCCCGCAGAGGCTGCCTGCTGAGATGCTGGTGGGGCTTGAAAGGCTTCATTGCAGGACCAACCAGAAAGGCTCTAAATTGGACATGATCATCCCCCGGAAGGAAACAATGGCTCTCTGGCTGTTCTTGTGATTGGCAAGACTTGGGTGGCGAGAGAGGAGCGGCGCGGAGCTGGCAAGTGAGCCAAGCCTCGAGTTAAGGCTTGGCTGGCATTGGGGGCCTGGCCTCGCCAGCAGGGCACAGACCCAGGCTTGGCATCTGTGCTGGGCCCTGCAAGGGAGCTGCAGCCGCAGCCTCACATGGGATGGGGGGCAGGAGGGAGGCATGGATTAGGAGCCAGCAGTCAAACAGGAGGGCAAAGCAAGATCACCACCACCACCACCATCACCCAGGCCAGGCTGCTTTAGGAGCTCCTAAGCATTCCTGCTGCTCCCTGGAGATGAATCCTGGCCACCAGCCCAGAGCAATGGGCCAAGGACAGGCATTTTCCCAGCACCCAGAGGAGGAGGAGGAGGAGGAGCTGGGTTGGAGCCTTCCAAGGCTGCCTGGAAGTCTGCTTCTCCTTCATCGTCTTCGGTGATCACTCATAGCATCACTTGTAGCCGAGTAAGATTTTCTTCCATGAACACGGCCTTAACAATGAGTCCGTAAGTGACTCTGGAGGCCAATTCTGGATCCACACGTCCTTCCACAGTGGGGACATTGGTTCCCGGGCGGGAGTTGATCACGGTGGGGATTTGCCAAGCGTGCCTTCCTCTTAGCACGTTTCTCCCTTGCGTCCTGAGTTCGAGCGTCTTCAGAGCCCATGACACCTTTGGGAAAGGCTGTTCTCCAACTGGAGCTCTTGCATGAACCGGTTTCTGCCACCCCACCCATTTGTGACTTATGTATGACGTATGATGTGTCTATGATGTATGCATGATGCTTCACCAGAGGTGTTTATGGGGAAAAGGGGAAACTTATAAACTCTATTCCCAACTTAAAAATGGAAAGAGTAGTGCTGGTGGTCAACAGAAGAGGTTCAAAGACTCTCTCAAGGCAAATCTAAAACAATGTAGTATAAACACCGACAACTGAGAAACACTGGCCTGCGAGTGCTCCAGTTGGAGAACAGCCTTGACCAAAGGTGTCCTGGGCTTTGAAGACACTCGAACTCAGGACGCAAGGGAGAAACATGCTAAGAGGAAGGCACGCTTGGCAAATCCACACCGTGATCAACTCCCACCCGGAAACCAATGTCCCCACTGTGGAAGGACGTGTGGATCCAGAGTTGGCCTCCACAGTCACTTACACTGTTAAGGCCATGTTCGTGGAAGACAATCTTACTCGGCTAGGAGGAATCGCCAAAGAAGAAGATCCCTTGTGAGGTAAGGCAACCAGAACCGCCCATGATACTCTTCCAAATGCAGCAGCACCATAGATTCCTGTAGCGGCTGGAGGATGCCAGCTCTCTGATCTCACCCGGCAGCCGGTGTGGCAGGAGAAGAAGGTCATCTCTGGCAAGGTGACTCTGCCTATCAGCTCCCCTTAGCAGAGGAAGCCGCTCTCTCGCCCTGACACTTGATATATGGCCCAAGCAGCGTGGATCCGGCCCCCCGCTGCGTACGAGTGATGCATCAGCAGTTCCACTGCAATAACCCTCCCAGGCACTTTGCAAGCTGCCTGTGAAGGAGCTGCTCCAGGCTCGCAGGCTGGCACATTTCCCCCGGCTAGAACACTCTGCTAGTGAGAAACCTCTCCCTGCCTGCCCCTTCCCCACAGAATCATAGAAATTTAGAGGTGGAAGTGGCCCCCCAAGGGCAGGGCTGGCCCACCTCATCTCACCGCCTGAGGCAAGACAGGACGGTGCTGCCCTGAGCCGCCACTGAAACCTCGCTTCCTGGGAGGAGGGGGCAGCGGTGGCAGCTGCTTCCGGGATCCGGCAAGAGCTCATGAGAGCTTTCTGAGATCTCATGGGGTTTTCCAAGGCTCCCATCTCGCTGGAACCCAGAAGTCCATGGCAGTGCCCCATGGATGCACAGGACGAACCTGCCCAAGAGTTATCTAGTCCAACACCCTGCAATGCTGGAATCGCAGCTAAAGAACTATGGAAATGGAGAGTTGGAGGGGACACCAAGGGTCATCTAGTCCAACCCCCTGCAACAACAGTATTTTCCACACCAGGGGATAGGACATCAATGCAGGAATCTCAGCTAAAGCATCCATGACAGATGGCCATCCAACCTCCGCTTAGAAACCTCCAAGGAAGGGCAGAGTGCCACCTTCCAATCCACTGTCAAGCACCTCTTGCCCTCAGAAAGTTCTTCCTGGTGTTTAGCTGGAATCTCCTTTCTTGTCACTTGAAGCCATGGGTTCGAGTCCTACCCTCCGGAGCAGGAGAAAACAAGTCTGTTCCCTCTTCCATGTGACAGCCCTTGGGGTATTTGAAGATGGCTCAAAACAAAACAAAACAAAAAATTCCTTCCAGTAGCACCTTGTTGTTGTTTAGTCGTTTAGTCGTGTCCGACTCTTCGTGACCCCCTGGACCAGAGCACGCCAGGCACTCCTGTCTTCCACTGCCTCCCGCAGTTTGGCCAGACCCATGTTGGTAGCTTCGAGAACACTGTCGCACCTTCTCATCCTCTGTCGTCCCCTTCTCCTTGTGCCCTCCATCTTTCCCACCATCAGGGTCTTTTCTAGGGAGTCTTCTCTTCTCATGAGGTGGCCAAAGTATTGGAGCCTCAGCTTCAGGATCTGTCCTCAGGGCTGATTTCCTTCAGAATGAAGAGGTTTGATCTTCTTGCAGTCCATGGGACTCTCCAGAGTCTCCTCCAGCACCAGAATTCAAAAGCATCCATTCTTCGGAGATCAGCACCTTAGAGACCAACTAAGTTTGTTCTTGGTATGAGCTTTCATGTGCATGCACTGAAGATGGATACACTGAAGATGGCTATCACGTCTCAAGTCTCCTCCAGGCTAAACCTACCCAGCTCCTTCGACCGTTGATTCCGGACCCCCTGGCCCTGGTTCGGTGGAGTGTGGGCTCCCCATCAAGGGCTGGCAGGGTGTGTGAGACAGAGGTTCCTCATTGCAAGGAGGAGAGGCCCAGTTGTCGATTGCCGCAAAGCGATACGTTAAGTGGGTCAGGCTTGTGTGATGGAGGAGGGAGGGGGCAGCGAATGCCGCACCAGCAAAGCTTTGCAGGGATGGTAATGAGCTATTTACAAAGCAAGGCCATATCTGCAGTGAGCATCGCAGGCTCTGAGCTGGTCCACCTCCCAAGGGCTCCTGCGCTCCGATCTGGCTGGGCTGGTGGTTTCCCACAAGGGGCATCTGCTGGACCCCAGGGGGAACAGGAGGCTCCAACAACCAGATTCTTCTTGTGTTCTTAAGGAGCCTCCAGGATTAGGCTAGCCACTTGTCCTGCATAACACAGGATTGTCCCGTATTTCAATGTGAAATCCTACATCCTGCATTGATACAGTTTTGTCCTGTATTTCTAGGGATGTGGGTGGCGCTGTGGGGGTTAAACCACAGAGCCTAGGGGAGGGGTCAGCAACCTTTTTCAGCCGTGGGCCGGTCCACTGTCCCTCAGACCATGTGGTGGGCCGGACTATATTGGGGGGGGGGGGGAATGAACAAATTCCTATGCCCCACAAATAACCCAGAGATGCATTTTCAATAAAAGGACACATTCTACTCATGTAAAAACAAGCTGATTCTTGGACCGTCTGTGGGCCGGATTGAGAAGGCAATTGGGCCACATCCGGCCCCCGGGCCTTAGGTTGCCTACCCCTGGCCTAGGGCTTCCCAATCAGAAGGTTGGCGGTTCGAATCCCCGCAACAGGGTGAGCTCCCGTTGTTCGGTCTCTGCTCCTGCCAACTTAGCAGTTCGAAAGCACGTCAAAGTGCAAGTAGATAAATAGGTACCGCTCCAGTGGGAAGGTAAACGGCGTTTCTGTGTGCTGCTCTGGTTCGCCAGAAGCGGCTTTGTCATGCTGGCCACATGACCTGGAAGCTGTACGCCAGCTCCCTCGGCCAATAAAGCGAGATGAGCGCCACAACCCCAAAGTCATCCGCGACTGGACCTTACGGTCAGGGGTCCCTTTACCTTCATCTATCTATCTATCTATCTATCTATCTATCTATCTATCTATGCTAATTACAGGTAGGTAGCTGTGTTGGTCTGCCATAGTCAAAACAAAATTAAAAAATTCCTTCCAGTAGCACCTTAGAGACCAACTAAGTTTGTTCTTGGTCTGAGCTTTCGTGTGCTGCATGCGCACTTCTTCAGATCCCTGTGCTATCTGTGCTAAGATAGGGATCATTTCCAAATCCATGCGTTTGAAAGCATATGTGGAAGTTCATGCATTTAAGTGCTGGGTAGCCAAGCACAGACAGATTTGAAAATTCGTGTGTGTGTGTCTCTGTGTGTGACAAATTCCAGTGGGGCCGTCCTGTGAGGCTGCAGTAGATTGCAATGGATTGCTTTGAAGTCACTTCAGCACCTGGTGGGGGGGGGGAATTGATCCCCCAACTGCCTCGCCCCACCCCACCCTATATTCCTGTATTTTGCCAGAGCAAAGGTGGCAACCACCCTCCAGGTCCAGGAGCAGTCTACCTGGATTTCTAGGTCCAATGGGGCATTTGGCCAGTGTGAGACCAGGAGGCTGGACCAGATGGGCTCATCCAGCAGGCCTGGCTCTTCCGAGGGTCTGACATTGTCTCCCTAGAGAGCCACTTCGCCCCAGAGGGACAGGGAGCAAGCGGTCAGCCCTGTAGCCAGCGCGGGCTGGAGTGTTTGTGCCGCTGATATTTCTCAAAGTTAAGAGCTCATTAATTCCAGGCCTCGAACGTAAGCACAAACACCAAGCCGGTACATATTTAATGTATTATTCCGGCCCTGTAATTAAATTAAATGAAAGCAATTTCCCATCAACTCAGGTTACCAAAAGAGAGGGGGGGGGTTTAAAATGCGGGCCTGCATTCTCAGCTGCATCAGCAGAGCAATTATAGGGAGAAATTAAAACCCCTTTAGTGAAATAATGAAATGTTGCTTTGTATCAAAAGTGTCCAAGATTTCATTTTGAGCTCTGACAGGTTATTACAGATTCGAGGGCCGGACGGAAAGCATATTTTAATTGCAGGCTCATTTGCATTTGTAGCAGCACCTGATCTCCTCTGCACCAGGGTCTTCCCCGCCTCCTCCCACCCTTTCTGAGCAGCCCTGGGGGGCATTGCTGGGGCTGGGGGGGCAGGGCAAGGGGGCGAGCGCAGGGAGGGGCTTTCACCAGCCCAGAAGGGAGGGACGGTTTTTCCTCCTTGCAGGAATTACTTGTCAGGGTTGGACCCTTGATACCCCCCCAAGTATCAGCTCCCGTGGGAATGGTCACAGGAGCAGGGTGGCATTTTTGTGGCACACTGCATGTTGGCACGCGATATCCATGCAGAGCAAAAGTGGCATGAAAACTCAGTCAAATCCTGCCCCCACCAGCTCCACGTGATTCATAAGGATATCAGAAGAGCCTGCAGCTGCAACAGTCTGATAAAGATCCGGCTTCCTAGCTGCTTTGCTTCTCAATATTCTCTGGTTGGCCTCTGTTATTTTCTCCTACCAATAGGGAACCCACTTAAGGCTCTGGGATACCCCATAAGGGAAAGGGTGCAGTTTTTTTCTATAACACTGGCTAGTAGCAATTGATAGCCCCCTCTCTTCCATTGATTTGACCAATAATCTTCTTTTAAACCATCTGAGTTGGTGGTCATCCCTGCCTCCTGTGGCGGAGAGTTCCATAGTTCAACTCTGCACACTTTCTTTCATCTGTCCTGAGAACCTCCCAGCATCCAGCTTCCTTTTCGCCCCGAGTTCTGCTGAGAGGGAGAGGAACTTTTCTGTCTCTCTGCTTTCTCAAGGCCAGGCATCATCTAGTTCTAAGAAACTAATTTTATGCAGTCCTTGCAGAGAGCAGCCCATCTTCCTGAGCCTCCTCTCTCAGCTGGATTCCCAAAACCAACAGCTTGTTTTTCTCTCTTACTCATGCAGATTCCTCCTTGACCTCCAGCCAGGGAAGGGGAAGAAAGACATGCCCCCCCTCCCCTCTGGGCTCACCCTTTGTAGAATAAGTCCATTCTGCTGCATGGAGCCCCTTCAGAAGAGTCTCTGGGTATTTAGCTCCCCAAGATCACATGACAAAGGAGATGCTTCAGGGGGGGGGGGCTATTGACTTAACAAAAGAAAATGCTTTCACTGGACCCAAGCTAACAAGATGAATCTCAATAGGGACAAATTTCCGGTTCTGCACTTTGGCAGAAAGAACCAGATGCACAAATATAGGGTGGGGGACACCTGGTTTACTAGCAGTACATGTGAAAAGGATCTAGGGCAGCGTTTCCCAACCGGTGTGCCGCGGCACACTAGTGTGCCGCGAGACACCGACTGATGTGCCGCGGAAAAAGGGACCTGCAGCCCAGGGCTGCACAGGACCGTGGCGGCGGCGCTGCTGGAGGAAGGCGTGGAGATTTGGAAAGGCGCCGGGAAGAAGAAACCTTACCCGGGCCAGCTTCCTCGCCTTCTCCCCGGGGGCAGGGATCTGCGCTCGCCGTGCTGCTCATAGGGCAGCCCGCGGGAGGAGCGGGCCTCGCCGGTGAGGACAGGCGGCGTGGAGCGCGGAAGGTGAGGACCCAAACCCGGCGCTTGCATTTGCGCCGCGCCTGCTCCAGCGGCCCTTGCGCGGCGGGCAGCCTCTCCTCAGACCCTGCCTTGTTCTGCGGCGAGCGCGCTCGCTCCCTGAGGAAGGGGCAGCGCCGAGAAAAAGCCCCCCCCTGAGGAATTAAAGTGGGGCAGGAGGCGTCTCCATGCAGGCTGGGGCTTCTAGGCGCATCTCGCACGGCCGGCTCTTTCCAAGGGACGCAGAGGAGCGCCGCGGGTCTTCCTCAGGGCGCACCGAAGCCCGCGGGAGGAGGGCGCGCTTGCTTGCCCTGCCGCCTGCAGGGTCCCCTGGGCGCACATTCCACTTAGAGCGAGGGGGTGTGGGGCGCTCCGAAGTCTCCCCGCGTTCTTCTGGTCTGAAGGGGGCTCTGCCTTTATCAGGGGCCCTGATGGCGCTTTTAAGCGAGGTCAGCCCCCACCCCGCCTCCAAAACCGAGGCGCCCCCAGCAGACCCTCTCCCTCCCCCCTCGACGAGAGAACCGTAGGGATGGGGCGGGCGCAGTCGGAAGGCGCCCTTCCCTTCCTCGGGGAGCCTCACCCGTGCTTTGGGAATGTCTCCAGAATGCTTTCCTGCCCATCTAAAAGTTGTAAGGAAGCACAGTCCAGCAGGATTATGGCTCCCCACCGCTTATTTTATTTTATTTTATTTTTAAAGACTCCTGGTTTAGATCTGCCGGGCGGGGGAGGAGCGGTGTGCCGCGAGATTTTTTCATTGATTCAAGTGTGCCGTTGCCTAGATTAGGTTGGGAAACACTGATCTAGGGGTCTTGGTGGACCACAAGCTGAACATGAGTCAACAGAAGCAAAAAAGAAGAAGCTAACACTATTCTAGGCTGCATCAACAGAAGTCTTGTTTTCTGCTGCTCTGGAGGGTAGACCCTCCCTGTCCGCAGACTGTCTCTCCAGAGTGGTGCATGCTCTGGTTATCTCCCGCTTGGACTACTGCAATGCGCTCTATGTGGGGCTACCTTTGAAGGTGACCCGGAAACTACAACTAATCCAGAATGCGGCGGCTAGACTGGTGACTGGGAGTGGCCGCCGGGACCACATAACACCGGTCTTGAAAGACCTACACTGGCTCCCAGTACGTTTCCGAGCACAATTCAAAGTGTTGGTGCTGACCTTGAAAGCCCTAAATGGCTTCAGTCCAGTAGACCTGAAGGAGCGTCTCCACCCCCACCGTTCAGCCCGGACACTGAGGTCCAGCTCCGAGGGCCTTCTGGCGGTTCCCTCCCTGCAAGAAGTGAGGTCACAGGGAACCAGGCGGAGGACATTCTCGGTGGTGGCATCCATCGCTCCCACCGCCCCCATTGCAGGGGGTTGGACTAGATGTTTCTTGGGAGGGGGATCTCTCCCAACTCGAATGTTCTGTGATTCTGCAGTCTCTTCCATGGCCCCTGTAACGCTAAAACTGTTTCTGATTCACAGCTTCCTGCAGAAATGGTCCCTTGTGGGGAAGAAGGGAAGGCTTGATTTAAAGTAGCTAAGCTGCTTTTTATTTGGGGTGGGGGTGGAGAAGCCACATTTCCAGCCCCCTCCTCTGCTTCCTGGGGTTCTGGGGCAACACCTCCTGCCTTGCCAGGAGCTCTTTGGCAAGTTGCCTCAGACGGGACCAAAAGACGTGCTGAGTAAAAGCTCAAGAGGAACAAATAAGTAAATGGTGTGCTATATTTTTGTTTTATTGATCTGGCTCCCGAGGAGGCGCTGGAGGCCCAATAAGCAGTGGGAGCAAATCAAGGGGGTGGGGAGGAAGCCGGGAGGCTCTGAAGATGCGCCAGAAGGAGAACCGACGGGAGGGGTCCTAAATGGCCCAGTGGGACCCAAAATACCGAGTTGGAAGAGTGGTTTTTTAAAAAGGAAAAGGTAGAAGCAGCAGATGGGAACCTCTGAGGGCCAGAGACACCAGCCGGGAGGCCTCATAGGAGCACCAGAAGCGCCCAGCTGCTGGATCCGGCCAAAGAGGCCCCCATCTAGCTCAGCATCCTGTTCCCAGTGGCCAGATACCCCAAAGAACCCAGGAATCCAGATAGACTGCCTCTGGACCTGGAGGTTCCATCAGAACATAAAGAGGCCTGTTGACCAGTGGGGAAGATTCCCCTCCCCCTGGAGAGCCTCCTGAGTGCCAGGCACTGGCGCTGGGTGCAAAAGCATGTTTGTTGGGGGAACCGTCCTGCCCTTCCTTATGGAAAGCTCAGCTCAGCGGATGACAACATCAGAAGAGCATCCAGGCATTTAGGACAGCAATGGCAAAATAAAAATCCAGGAGAGAACCACTTGGAGCAACCTTTGAGTGCCCCTCTCTCTCTCTCCAGCCACCCTCCTTGCCTGAATCTGCACCCCAAGGCGGTTAGAGGAGTTTGCTAATAAGCAGCTAATCCAGGTCAAATGCTGAGGGTGCTGGTTTCATCCGCCTGAAGCCTCCGCAAAGGAGCCTGGATGGGGCTGCAGAGCCAGGCAGGGTCTCCTGAGGATCAGGATGGAGACTGGGCTTCCTAATTTGTTTGTTAATGACACGGAGGGCTGAGCAGCGAGGTGGCCAAGTTTGCTGAGGAAAGCAAAAAAGAGGAAGGAGGGAGCTCTGGAAACGCATTTCCCAAGTGGGGGGGGAG